>CM050325.1:38384518-38716427 GCA_027475135.1 Bactrocera correcta | reverse complement strand
GTTAGCACATGTAATTTGTCTTTCATTTATCTTCGGAAGTTGAATACTTATTGACACCAAAGTTTTTGTACTGCTCACGTGATCTATTTTCATTAATATGGGTAAAGGAAAAGCGTTATCGGTTGAAGAGAAAGCAAAAATCGAAGCCTTTGAAGAGTTAAAGCTTTCAATAACTGAAATATCGAAAAAAACCGGCAGAAGTCGAAAAGTTATACACAATTTCTTACGTAATAAGTCGGGATATGGTCGAAATAATAAAGGCGGTAATAATAAAGTGCTTTCCGATATTGATAAGAGAGCGATTTTGAGTCGACCGCAAAGATCAGGACAAATGTTGGTGTAAAAGCAAGTTTATCTACTATTCAAATAGTTATAAGGAATGCTTCACACTTGAAGAGACTGAAACTACAGAAAAAACCACCACTTAACGATGCACGAAAGGAATTACGACTAAATATCTCACGAGAACACATGGCCTGGAAGTCTGATTGGCACTATGTTGTCTTTTCAGATGATTTAATTTAGAAGGACCCGATGGATAAAATTTATTACTTCCATGATCTTTGGAAGGAGGAACATCATTTGGATCGACTTCATAGTCGTGTGGGTGGAGTAATGGTGTGGGGAGCCATCTCCTACTATGGTACGTGCGACCTGCAATTTTTAAACACGAATATGAATGCAAATACATATAAAAACACAGCTTTTCCCCATTTTAAAAGTTTGTTTGGAAATGTACCATGGCGCTTCCAACACGACAATGCTCCGATCCACACTGCCCGGATGATTAGGTCTTGGATTGAAGCACAAAATGTCGATTTATTACAGTGGCCGCCTTACTCACAGGACATAAATATAATCGAAAACGTGTGGGGGTGGCTGGCTCGCAAAGTTTACGAGTCCGGTAGACAATATTCCACCAAAGAGGAATTAATTGAAGGCATTAAAAGAGCATGGTCAGCTATTTCTTTGAACTATATTGGGAAGTTATACGAATCGCTTCCAAACCGCATCTTTGAAATCATTCTCAACAAGGGAGGATCGACTCATTATTAAAACTATTAAAAAATATGTAAATTATTTAATATATAAGTTTAGACAAAAGTTCTCATCTGAAAAGGTTAAAAAAATTAAAAAAAAAGTGATGTGTGCTAACCTGATGACCTAAATGAAGTTGTTAATTTTTTGGTTGATTTGAAAAATAAATTAAAAAAAAAAAAACAATGATAAATAGAGAATCATTAATTTTTGTTTTATTTAGTAGAAAATTTATTTGTTTATAACCACTAAAAGAATTAGAGCTTTAGCTTCTTTAGTTTTAAATTAAATTAGCCAAAACTAGTAAAACCAGCGGTGTGCTAACCTGATGACGCGCAGTGTATAAGGAATAAGCACGAGCTGATTTACTCGTTTTTTTTGAAGTGTGGGTTTGGCGAAATTTTATCTGAACTCAAGAGCTTCTACGAGCATAACATACAGATAAGGCTCATAATTTTTACACCGCATATTGAAATTATGTTTGTGTAAACCAGCACTTGAGTATACTTAATCCAATATAAGTTCATCATCAAGTTATCCCCTACTGATTGCTTCGGGCAGAAGCCACTGCAGTAAACTAGTAGTAGATGTACTTCTATGAAGTGCTAGCTCTTCTAGGGAGGTGTAAATTCATACCAAGAGCAGAACCGCAAGAGTAACGCTAAGCTCGCTAAACAGAATGGGAACAAGTCTGATCTTCATTGCAATGTTGGGTTCTAGCACTGTATAAATGGATCTCGCGTGCACTTATCAGGCGTTGGTCGACGATCTAAGCCATCCAAGCAAGCCTGAAATTGAAACATCTCCGCAATCTTATCTCAAGCGAACCAGCCGAAACTGATATTTGCTGTCTTAACAAAAAAGATACTAAAAGCGCTTCGACAATTGTTGAGGATTTTATGATCAATTATATAGGAGTTTTAGGTATCTGAACGGACCAAGAGGGAACCTCTTAAAGATTTTTTAAATTAAAGAAAATCTGGAAAACGATTTTGTACAGCCGGGCACCTGATTTTAGATTATTGATAAAGGGGAGGGGCAATAAACCTTAAGTCAAATAAATTATATTTTGTTTTATTTTATTCTATAGATAACCGTTAATTGTAGCGATGGAGTTTCTAATGTTTTTGATATTTTTTCATTCTCTCGAATTTCGTTTAATTTCTGTAGTTTAGTCTCGAAAAAGCTATGTTTTAATATAAAGGTTAAAAAACATGTTTCAATAAATTATTTTGATGAGAAATATCTGCATAAATTTTTCTCAACCTTATTATCTTCCATTTTTAGTTTCGTGGTATATTTGCCTCGTTATTCTGAGATGCTTCATACAAAGTGTATGTGTTTATGAAAAAGTAATATATAAATATCTACAAATAATTGTATACAGCAGGTGCTGACGTGTTTAATACGATATTGCATTATTTATTTTTCATATGTATTTATTTATTTTTATTTTTTATTTTATAATCATTTATACAATAAAATATTTATTATATAAATACATGAAATCGCAGCACTGGCTACTAGGCCTTCAGCCGGATATGTATTTAGTTTTCTTAAGTAATCTACTTAATTTTGATAAGAGTTAAGGTCACATAAGTTAGCAATATTTTCTCGCCTCATTGTTTATGTTAAAGAAATTTACAGTGGAAACATACCTGAAAAATAAATTAAAATATATTAAATAAATTTTGTTTATCCACGATAAGATGAAATAAAAGTTATTGCGTTAAGTTTTGTACGAATTTCGAGAAATACTGAAAGTGTTCTCATGTACTCATATGTACATATATCGTTTACGAATTGCAAAATGTTTCTTTGGGCAATCTACTCAACATTTATTTTTTAACTTCGAAGATTCTATTTAGAAATATGAATTTTTATTTATAATTTGTTTTTCTATTTTTAACACAATTTAGATTTAAACTATACTTTCTTTTTAAATTGGATCAAACTCAACACAGCGTGCTAAATTTTACTAAAATCGGTTCAGTGGTTTGAAGTTTACCCCAAACAAAACGTTATATAATATGTAATTTATATACATATGCATATAAACGGAGATAAGAAATTGCTTAGAGAAATAACAAAGAACCACTAAAATTTCTCTCAATAGCCTTTGCCCGTAAAAATTTTTTTTTTAGGCCAGTAAGCCCTCCTCCAAAATATATTTTTATGCAAGAGTATTTTAAGGGGGGATTCTAGTCTAGAAATTTAAAAAAATCATTTTTTCTTATATATTTTTAAAGTTTAACTATTCAAGAATATGTGTACAAGAGGATTTTTCAAAATTCAAATTATTTTCGGACATATAGGCATTTTTCTGACCCGCCATCCAAACTGGTTCGGCCGGAACGCAAAATTTTAAACGCGTTTTTCTTAAAACTGACTTTTTTGGGACGATGCCCACGATTTCTCAGGTTCTACTAAACCGATTTACTTGAAAATTTTATAGAGTCTTCTTTATAGGCTTGTCTATGGTTGGAACTAGCCCCATCAAAAGATTTTTATTTTTATTATTTTTAAAAATTTTAAATAGTCAGAAAAAGTGATAAAAAAATTTTTTTTTCAGGCAGTCACTGTTATGTAAAAAAAAAAATGTTTCCCACTTTTCCGTAGTTCCGACCATTGCGACATTATTCTAGATTAATAATCTTTTTTCTTTTTGGTTTCAGATAACTAGGAGGCTTGAAATCATGGGCATGGTCACGAGGAAATTTTTAGAGACCCGCCAATTCGGTAGCTCATAATTTTTGAAATTTTTTACTTTTTTTAGTTTTTAATTTTTTTCTGTATTCTTTAAAAATTAATAAATAACTAGTAAAAAAATGGAAAGTAAAAATATTAATTGTTTTTTTTTTACGACACTTTAAAAATTGCCTGAAATTCATGCTTCTAGACTAGAATACCCCCTTAAAAAAGTTCTGAACTAGTGTTATGATAATATCACATCCTTTTTCAGGCAACTTGCACAACTGTGATCACATTTTTAAAATATTGTTATCTATTGATCAGTGATCAGTGAGAATCTCTACAACCAGGCAAGGATCAAACTTACTGCTATGGCTCCGCATGCTGGCATAACACTACTGGGTAGTAAATATACTAAATGGAGCATTTTGTGGTGAAGAAAAATCCGTCTTCGGGGGGTTTTTTTTCCTTTTCGGATTCGACTCTTCTTGAAATACATTCGATCTCATACGCGTAAATCCACGTTTGATCAACTCTCACGATTTCAGAGACGTGTTTGGAAGCACCGCTATGGTATTCTTTTCATATTTCTCCCCAACTAATCACCACGAACCGATTGACAAACTATGTGGGATACTAAGTGAACAAATTCTTATATGTTTCGAATATTATCCTAGAACCACAACTGCTTTTGGATGACCTCCACGAAATCCGTCGATTGTTTGAGCCATCAAAGAGGCCAAGCTTTAAGAAAAAATTGTGAGTTGCCAGATCGCAATACTAGGGTTACCAAATCCTGAAATATGAAAGATAACTTACGTACCTTAATCTCAAATATTTAAAGAAAAAGCTTACAGTGATCGGGAAGAAATAGAGAGCCTGAAACTAAAGATGATGGACTGTTCCCAATAATAAACTTATATGTCCCACTTTTCTCTCAGACTTTGACACGTTCGTAAAAATATATAGTAATGCACACTTTGACAGATTTTGACAGATAGTTTCATTGCGTTTTTGGCTTTAAATTCGGCCACAATCGTGGCTAGATGCGATGGTGCATTATCCCACGCAATACATGTTCCCACGCAAAGGCCTTGAAGGGGGAGCCTGCTTAAGAAGCTTCAGAAAATCGATTTTTTTTGCTTATGAAATATTTTCGAAACTAGCAGGGAAATAGGGGGCCGAGCGTCTAGCAGATATATTAGCGCTTGGGCAGAAAGCGAAAACTTTGAAGCGCGATTTCTCGGTTTTTCATTTTTACGACTTTTCTTAATTGGCGGGCAGGATAGAAAAACTAATCGTCCTATGGAATTGGGGCAAAGTTTATTATCTTCGGCAATAAATTAACTTCTACTTAAACTAAAAACTAAGAAAAGTCAAGTTTGAACATATTTTTAAACAACATAATGTAAAATTTTTTTTGGTAAAAAATTACTTTATTTAATCTAAAAAAAAAATTGTAAAATTTTACACTTTTTTTGGAAGATTTTTTTAGTTTAACTAGTATATAAGTTATTAAAAAATACGAATCTTTTTTTTAAGCATTTTTTGTTTCCGATAGAAATTGCTTCCCAAAACGGAATATAAAAGATTTGGTATCCAAAAAATGTGGTGTTTAAATGTACTATATAACTACAAACCCTAGAAATTTCGGTATAATCATTTATTTCTTTTCCTCCTAAGAGAAATTTTTTGAAACCTCTAAAGCAGGCTCCCTCCTTAATGCGGGAAAATAGAACTCCTTATCGACCGGAACAAATCCATGACACACTAAACCACCAATATGAAAAAAACAATGAGCATCACCTTGGTTTTTGAGCGGCTTTGGCTTGGTTTTTTTGGTTTCTTCATCCCGTTAATTGTTGACTTGTTTGAATGTCAAACTCATAAACCCATGTTTCATCGGCAGATATGCTCTCCAAGAATTTAGGAACGGAATTTGCACAATCAAGCATCTGCAAGGCGACCTTTTTACGAAAATCTTTTTAAAAAAAGTTCAGCTTTATCGGGACGAGTCGAGCAAGAACGCGTTTCATACCCAAAATATCCAGCCAAACCGTTCAAACGGATTCGCTAGAGATGTCGAGCTCTCTTGTCATCGTTCCATTTCACGTTTTTAATATTTTCATTAGTTGAAGAGATCGAAGGTAGGCCAGAACGAGGCATGTTTTCATTGTTCTCTTCACCGTCTTTGAAGGCCAGGTACCACTAGTACGCTTGTGTAGTTGATAAAACTGAATCACCGTAAGCCTTTTCCAACACTCGCAACGATTCCACACACAAAATATGGTTAGAAATACAAAATTTAAGATTTCGATATTTTGTGCCGACTTAAGCAGCTGCTGAAAACAAACTGGCTGACAGATCGCGCTCATATTTGATGTAGTAATTAAGAATAGCCCTACCAACTTAGAAAAATATATTTGTTTGAAATATCATTTACCCGGACTCTTAATTACAATTTCCGCGTGCTTTTTTCTCTCGGAATTATGTTTAGATATGTACATAGTTCACACAACGTTGTCAATCATTTGATGGTACAGCAAATTAATTACCGCGATGACTGTCAGATTGTCAGCAATAAGACGTTCCTAAAATACCTGATAAAGCCTAAACCATTGACTGTCACTACACACTAAAACACATATAATTAAATACCTTGAACAGGGTATATTAAGTGTGTCACAAAACTCATGGCATTTTTTTCTACTTATCCTCAAGAAACTGCTCAGTTATATGAACCGCCGATATCAGATAGCATATATGTATGTAGCTGCCACACAAATTGAACTATCAAACTCAAGTTCTTGTATGGAAACTTCTTATATTGTGAATTTTCGATGCAGCCGGAGTTAACGTTTTTTTTTGTTGTAATTGAAATGCGCATTCGTGCGAGTACAATGCGGCGGCAAATTACTCTTAAATTCAAGATCACTTCATGGACATCTGGTAGGTCGACGTCAAAAACAACAAAAGCTGCACCAACTGGCTTTACATACAAACAACGTGAGCAAACAAGTGCAGCATTGCAAGTCAGGGGGGTGGAAGAAACAGAAGTAATCAAATGAACTATCGATGGTTGTCACATATTTACGAGCCATGAGAAATCGCACAACCGGTTTGGAAGGCGCGTCTTTGGGACCACGATGGACAGGTGGGCAATCAGCAGTTAGATGGACAGGCCAACAAAAATGCGGTATGTAGTGTTGTGGTGCCAGTATACCGGTAAATAAATAACGTTGGCATGAATTTACACAAAAAATTAAATGGAATGGTTAAGACTTTTGGTTTTTTTAATTATGTTTGCTTACATGTGTGTGCATGTAAATATAAAATATAACTTGTTTGCTTAAGGGCAACAAACACGCGTACATGTGCGTACCGCAGCATGCAGTGTACGATCTTGGCCGTATGTAAGCGAAAGGCCAGCACTACTTGAACCAAGCAACGGTGATTTTATTACCAAAAGTGCGTTCGAGGAGTACGGGAGCGTGCGCGTTCGTTGCCAACATTAAGAATTTCGCTTTTAGGGCGTTGAACTACGAAGCAAACGCATTGAACTGTAGAAAGATGCAGAAGAAATGGCACGGAAACAATAGCAAAGCATAAAGCTACAAATACAACGGAGCAAAAGAAAGAATCTCAAAAGCCTCAGTTGTAACGCGGCGCAGGCAGTCCAAACATAGACGGCAAGTTGGCTGGACGTAACAGAACGCGGATGCGGAACTGAACAATAATAAAGTCAATCATTAAATTTAAGTCAAAATTCGAAGCGCGTGTGTCAGATTTGCCTCAAATAGTTTTTAAACGTTACTTTTAGTAAAGCTTAAGTAAAAATATAACTAAAAATTCAAAGCGCGTGTGTCAAATTTGCCACAAATAGAGTTAAGACTTTAACGGTTGAGAACGCGTGTGCTGCGTAACAATATTTAACACTTACAGATTGCAAAATGAACGAGCTATGCAATTGGTTGTTGAGGTTTTTAATTTTAGCGGCAGCGCTGGTTGCATCGAGTTGCGCGCAGTCTTCGCAGACACAACATTTACAGCAAGTGCTTGGCATCGGCTTGGAAAATCTAATTTTATCTACGCTCTATAATGACGGTATGACGCTTAGCCTTAGACTAGCATGCAAATTTGTTTATGTATTAATTCTTTCCACACAGCGCCGCGTCAAAATCCCAGCTACGACTTCATTATAGTTGGCGCCGGGCCAGCTGGTTGTGTGCTCGCCAATCGTCTGTCCGAAAATCCTAACTGGACGGTTTACTTGATCGAGGCGGGCGGTGTAGAGGGCATGTTTCATCAGATGCCCGTGCTCGCTGCGTATCTGCAGGGCACACATTCCAATTGGGGCTACAAGTCGACACCGCAGAAACGCGCCTGCTTTGGCATGAATAACAATGAGTGCTTCTTGCCGCGCGGCAAGGTGTTGGGCGGCACCAGCTCCATCAACTATATGATCTACAATCGCGGCAATAGACGTGACTTTGATCGTTGGGCTGCTGCAGGCAATAAAGGTTGGTCATATGCGGAAGTTTTTCCGTACTTTCTTAAATCGGAAGCCGCAAACCTGGCTGGTTTTGGGGGACTCACAATATCACAATCATACAGGACCGCTGAGCGTGGAGGATGTGCAGTATCGCACACCAGCAGTGCATGCTTATTTGAAGGGCGCGCAGCAAGCTGGGCATCCACGCACAGACTCAATGGTGAGTCGCAAATAGGGTCGTCCTATGTGCAAGCCAATACGCTGCGCGGTCGACGTCATAGCGCATATCGCGCTTACATTGAGCCGATACGTTATCAAAGAAAAAATCTACATATTGTGACAATGACGCGTGTCACGCGTGTGTTAATAGATCCCGTTACAAAACGCGCGACCGGTGTAGAACTCATGTACCGCAGTAAGTACTATAAGGTGCGCGCACGCAAAGAGGTCATACTCTCAGCAGGCGCCTTCAACTCACCACAACTTTTGATGTTATCCGGCGTAGGACCCGCAGACAAACTGAAAGCTATCGGTGTACCCATAGTGAAGGAACTACCGGTGGGTAAACTACTCTATGATCACATGTGTCACTTTGGACCCACGTTTACGGTCAATACAGATAGACAACTGCTAAACATAGCGCATCTCAATTCCACCGTGGTGAAGTCATTTCTCCTCGGCAACCCTCCACTATGCTATCTTCGATTGGCGGCGTAGAAGCGCTCACATTTTTCAAGGTGCCCAGCTCTAAGGAACCCATAGATATGCCTGATATGGAGATCATCACAGTAGCCGGTAGCTTAGCCGCCGATCAAGGCACTGCCCTTAAACAGGGCGCAAATTTCAAAGACGAACTCTACGACAAAGTTTATCGTCCACTACAAGTCTCACGACAGGATCATTTCAGTTTTTTTATCATGCAGTTCCATCCGAAATCTGTGGGCCGTATGTGGCTACACAACCGTAATCCTTTCGAGTGGCCACGAATAAACCCTAAATACTTCAGCAATGAGGATGATGTACAGTTCATGTTAGAGGGTATTAAGGAGGCCATACGCATTACGCAAACACCAGCGATGCAAGCATTAGGCACACGCATACACGATATACCCTTACCCGGCTGTGAACAACATGACTTCGGCACTGACGACTACTGGCGCTGTTCCATTCGCACGCTCTCCTACACACTGCATCACCAAGTGGCCACATGTAGAATGGGCCCCGAAAGTGATCCCAGCACTGTTGTCAATGCCGAGTTGAAAGTGCACGGCATAAAGCATTTGCGTGTCGTCGATACCAGCATCATACCTTTCCCGCCCACGGCGCACACCAACGCGGCGTCGTATATGATCGGAGAGAAAGCAGCCGATATGATACGTGGCGACTGGGAGTGAATATCGGAAAAGATGTAAAAGTGAGCTTTAGCTAATAAACTGGTTAAAAATTTGTAACTTTAACTGACGTGAAGTCTTCTTATAAGATTTAGGTTAAGCGACACGTGTCACCCAATTTGCGGGGACAAACACAACGTGAAACGTGTTCTAGTGAATTAGATATGTAAATATTAATAGCGAATAAAATATATGAAAACGGGTATTTGAGTTCGAAATTATGCATCGTAAATGAAACTAGAAGTGAAACGCATATAAGCCTTTAGGCGTCATCAGCGAACGGTCATGGGCGTATAATTTGTTTTCAGGCGAAGTTATTTTAAAGTGACAATTAATTAGGTGCTTATCTGAGGAGATAAAAAAAATATATAGGGCAAATTTAGATCAATTTTGACAAAGACGCTTATTGGTTGACGTCAGAATTGTATCGAATTTGTAACGTCTAAAGAATATAAAAAGAGTTGAGTGAAAGACAGTGCGATAGTATATTTATGTTAATGTATAATTAAATAAGAAATTTTCGAAATAGTCAATACATGGATAGACTAATAGAGGGATATATTTCAAGAAATTTTAAATTTAATTTCCTATGCTTGAGGAGCATTTTGAGAATTTCCTATAGTAATGTACAGCCTGTCAAGTAAGAGCGTGGTCGATTTCACCGACAGTTAATGAAAGATTTTGCTCTAATTCCTTCGCTAGCCGATAGAGGGAAGCTTTGTCCTTGATGCATTGTCAACAAAGGTTCAGTTGTCGTTGATCTTTTGAAAGAGAATCACGTTAAACGCCATGGGTGCTAAGTACGCGTCGCGCTACGAAGCTGTGTTCCTTTGCATCCACCCGAAAGGTCCCAAAATGTCACAATCAGCGACTGCTAAATATATGAGAAAGTCGAAGGCATTTGTACAGCGATATATAGTGGCTAAAATGTCGATGATTTACCAGAACGTGGTTCGATACGAAAAGTGACAAAAAAGATGAAAAAAGAATAGTGAATCTGTTTTCGCGGAATCCTGCTTTAACACTGCGCCAAGGACAAGCAAAATTAATGGCAAAAGGTTTAGATATATGCTACGAAACTATCCGAACCCTTCTCCATACTCATGATCTGAAATGGCGCAACACAATAAAGCCTCTGTTGACTGAAAAAGTTATGACAAAGCGACTCGCTTGGGCGCATGAGAATATTGATAGAGATACATTGGATTGGCCGCCGCAGTCGCCCGATGCAAACCCTATTGAAAATGTGTGGGCATACATTAAACAGAAGCTTCGTGGAAGACGCACATACACTTAGAAGCAGATGTCTTACGAAGTTCTTGCCACTCGTAGACGCCGTCAAATTAGTAGAAAGCATGCATCGGAGATGCCAGGCAATAATCGACGCCGGTGGCGACTGGACATATTGTTGACCAAATTGCATCATTGTTTGTAATGTGTACAATGTATATATAAATATGAAAATGAATTATTTTTTCTATAAATTATCCCGGTCACGCTTTTACATATATTTTTATATATTTTTTATACGAAAGTTTTATACGTTATATTTTATAGTATATGAAGGTAAGTTTAAACCAAGTTTCGTGAAAAAATATTGTGCGCAAGAAAAAATAAAACACCAAAACTTGGTTATTTTAATTATTTACATAAATTTTGAGGTTATATGAATAAGCTGTAAATAGAAAATACCGTTTTAACCCTTAAAAAGTAAAACACTCCTTCCCCCCTCTTCTGGATCTCAGATCGCCCGTAAAATATTTTTCTTTGATTTTTGATATTTTATCTTTATTTTCCAAGCAATTTCATTCCATGCTGATATTTTTTTGCTTTAAAATATCATGGTCTATAACGTATGAATTTCAGAATATTAATATAACGGGTGTTTCAAGCATGTCATGTTATTTTTGTTCAGTAATGCTTGGCTTTTCATTATGGGGAGATTTATCCCTAAACAATGTTTAAAAATCGTTCAACTGTATTACTAAAATTCACATAATATTATGTTATGGTGAACATAATCGGCTTACTGAGCTTACTATTCGCTACCCCATCACACATTTTGAGCCCCAGCATTCATTATTGGACGTTCGCAACATTGGCACATTTTACGTCGATATCTTAAATTGAAATCGTACAAAATACAGCTTCTGCAAGAACTCAAGCCGCTCGATTTCCCCAAGCGACATCACTTCGCTCTATGGGCTCTTGAGAAATTTAAAAAAGACCCGACGATTTCGAGCCAAATTTTGTTCAGAGCCCCCAAAGGTTTTTGTGATAACATATTGTTAGACTTCTGTGGGGATTTCACATAAGACGTGCCTTTCGCCAGTTACCAGTTGAAATGCTCGAACGAGTAATCGAAAATTGAGCTCAATGGATGATCCATCTGAGACGTAGCCGCGGTCAACATTTGAAAGATCATTAATGAGTGCGGAATATTTGCATTAACTATTTTGAAAACTGCTAAGCAAAAAACAGGGTATTCATAAGGTGTCATAGTGTGTCATATCGTCATATTGTCATATTTTTTTATGACTGTCATACCAACACTGTTGTTGTTTCACATGCATAATTAAAATATGAATGATACAACACTGCGTGGTATGTTTCTTGAGTTCGCTATTCTATCAGCTGTATTTGTTTACTTTCTTTTTATTGACGTTTAAATGTTTGAAATTAATAAATTTAACAAATTTCGTTTTTAATATGGAAGGAAACCACGATATTCAGGTAAATTAAGTTGAATATAAGTGAAAATGAAATTATTTTTATGTTTATGTGGTTGCAAATGATTTTATTGCAATGTAAATCAAAACGCCGCCGTTTCAACCCGGTACATAAGTGGAAATATGTATGACAAAATATGAGATACAACAGTTAAGGGTGCTCACAAGTGTCGTATTTTTTAAAAATATTAAAAATGACATAAGACATACAACAAAGCTTGTGAATTGCCTAAAAAAATCTTGATTCTTTGACCTTTTTGGGCTAGTGGACAGTTCTCATAAAAAAGAAAATATCAAAGGGGCCATCCATAAATTACGTCACACCTTGAAGGGGGGAGGGTATCATTCAGAAATGACATTGTGTGACAAGGGGCAAGGGGGGGCAAAAGCTTTGAGACATCACATTTCAAAAATTTGTGATGTACTAACGTGAAATTTATAGGTAAACAAAAAATATTAAACATTTATAAACACAGTCTTTGTTTTTTAATACTTAAGTTGTAACTAAGCTTTTTACTGCCCCTGCTTCTTACAAGTATAACTTGCTGAGGTATACTCGCCGTCTCCAGGGTTCGTTACAATAAATTTGTAAACATTGGGACTCTTCTGTGAATCGTACTTTATTTTAGATTATATTATAATTTTAAGAAAAGTTACAAAATTGACTCCCGCGTTATAATTTTAGCTTTACAACTTTTTAAAGATTTTCATTTAGATGCAATTTATATAGCTACAAATGTCCCAAGGAGGAGTGCATTTAACAGAGTTGAACGCAGCATGGCACCACTCAGTCGCGAACTTACTGGTGTGCTATTAAATCATGATGATTTTGGATTTTTGGACATTTTGATTTAAGTAATCGAACTACTGACTTAGATATAGAAAAACGAAACTTCGAGAGTGCGGGTAATGTGTTGGCTGACGTTAGGAGCAACTTAGTCATTGATAATTTTCCAGTCGTTGCTGAATGTGTTGCACCAACTGTTACTGGAGTGGATATTGAACAGGCTATGATGTTAAAAAACTTGCTATGCTAATTATGAACGTGAGTCACAATATTTTTTACAAATCGTTAAATGTGAAACTATTGCATGTTGCGGGGCAAGACGTTCTAGTCTTTGGAAATTATTAAAAGAAGGATTTTTACCACCATTTGTGTTAATTAAACAGACATCAGAAGGTTATGGAGTCACAGGGAGTGATAACAACGACGCTAAGTTTGCTCCATTATTACTACAGATATTATTAAGTCTCCAAGCATCATCCCATCTGAAAGAAGTTCCATATGATAGTTATTGCCCTAGTGTCGAGTCATACTTATTTGAAAGATCGTGTAGCATATGTGGCCTATATTTTTCTTCATATAAAGCCACCACTCAACACAAACAATCACATAAAAAACAAAAGCTGTTACCTATCGCGAAAATTCGTCCTCAAAGAATTACGGCTAGACGTGCCAGAGAGATTCCCTGTTTATTGAATGATGACGATGCTTTATGGATGAAAGAAGACGATGTTGATACGAAAAATGTTCCTGACATCCAAATACAGAACGAATATAATGTGCCTGATTTACCAGTAGTAAATGATATAAAGGAGTGGGTCAAAAGTCCATGGACACAATATGATTAAGTTTTGTATTTTTAATTAGCATAATTAAGTATCTATTATTTCTTGACTAGTCATTCGTTGTGTCTGTACTTTAACATTTAACCAAATGTTGATTTTATTAAAGATTATTCAAGAAATATAAGAATAAATAGAATAACCTGTTTTGATAAATCCATCAAATTGGAAAATGTGTGACGTCACGAAAGGGGGAGGCTAGTCCAAAATGTGACAACTTGTGACAAGGACGGGGGGAGGGGTTAAAAAGTCCTTAAATTCGTGTGACGTAATTTATGGATGGCCCCTTAGGGCAATAACAAAATTTAAAACCCTTCTCTTGGACTATTGTCTTCCATCACCCCTATGTAGGTATTGCACGGAACCCATTTAATAAGTCCTTAATTTTGTTCGTATCTGCTTCGCTATCTCGCATTTGGTTACAGATTTCCTCAAAACAAATAGGTATTTGACCAAATTATGTATTGAGCTCGCTTTTGATCGTTCCTACCGGACACGGTATTATCTTTCTATCGGATTCATCTAGAGAGACTCTTGAATTGAACAACTCGTTTGTTTTTTCGTTGCCGAAAATGTTCCTGTGCCCTATAGCCCAAATTATGAACAAATGGAGTTGTCCAGCCAGTGAGCATAGGGCATTTGTACATTTTTTGACAACTTTTTACTTAATCTTTGGTGACAACAGGGATAGCAGTGCCGCCGTGTATATTGTAGCTATCTGAATGCTCCAGTAGTTAATCACCACATGTCTAGAAGATGATAGCAGAATTTGGTGACGGATAGAGAAAGGGATATCAAGAGTTTCCAAGTATACACCCGACCCGTCGATATGGATTGAGATAGTATCTACCTCTAGGTCGTATTCTTACCTGAAAGTAACTATTGACATCTAACCTTGAGAAGAGCTGGTTCAGAATACCACTAGGCCCATAACTCTTCCCATTCCAACCAACTGATTCCTTGATTCTTAGAGCAAAAAATGCTGCTACTTTCCCTATGAAACGTGGACGTTTTGTAATTACGGTAATCATTGCACAGACTGTCCTCAGTATTCCATTTAATTTTCTGATATCGTATTGTATCTTTCATCCTGACCACTAAAAATGCTCCACACGTAAGAATTGCTATAATAACGTCCATATATTATGGACTATATTCGGTTTAGACCCTAGTTCTAGTTGAGTATTATCTTGTACGTGTAATGCGCAATATAAAGCTTTTAGTATCACCAAGTGAAGGAAGTTGAAATTGAGGTATTTTGGTTTTATTCGTGAACATCATGAGTTCCGTCTTACTAGGGTTAGCACCTAATCCGTTATTGGCGGACACATGTGAAACCTTTGTAGGACTCCTTCCATAATCTCACGGTTTATGGATTTCTGATACCATCAATTCTCTGTCGTCTGTACATGCTACTGCTTTCACTCCTTCTCCATCGAATTTAAGTATATCCACTCATAGCTGGGTAAAGGACATTTGCTTGAAGAGTCCATCTGTTCAGCCCTCAATGTTTTAAGGTCTAAGTTCGGCCGAATAAAACATATCAATCGAAAAAAGATTGATCAACGATGGCATCAGATCGAATAGAATACTGGTCATCACAATGAGTATTAAGAAAAGTACAACATGAGACAAAAGTGGAAATCAATAACTCTATATAACGGTTGTTTGGAAAAGTATTAAATTTACCGTTATATACTTAATAACCCAAAAATGAATGATAACACAAAAGTGTGCTGCTGAATATTTGTAAGAAAAGAGATATGTGTTTATAAACAAATACTCAAAAAGCAAATAAAAATGAAGATGTGTGAAGAAAATATTTGAATGTACAGGTGTTTGAACAGGTTTTCTAGACGGTGGAAACAAAACAAACAGACGGGCCGGCAGACTGAGCGTATTGTTGATAAACAAACTTGTACTCGCTAGGCGAGTAGGCAAGGTCTGCAGCTGTTACATATTTGTGTAATAGTAAACAAGTGCAATTTAGCCGGTCTCACGAGACTTTAGCACATTTGCTTTGCTGTATGGTCTTCCGCTTGTCCACTCTCGCTCTCTCGCTGTGTTTATTTTACGCTTACCTACTCGCGCTGCGAACAGCTGATCGCTGTAATGTACATAGACAGACTGTTAACAGTCAAAAGAGCCGCAGCATTAGGTTTACTGTTCGCGATTAATCTATGTAACTTAACAGCGCTGACTGGTTTAGCAGCATTGTTTATTACATTCTAACATTATAAGCCAATTCAAATAAGTTTGCGTACGCTAACCTCATACGCGACAGATTCCTTGATGAACTTATAAATTAAGATGATTCGCAACGCTGACCCCATACGTTAATAAGCGCCAGACGAGCGTGTTTATACAGCAAGCGTTACACAATTTACGCAAACTTTGATAATTTAAAAATAAAAGAAAAAATAGAAAATTGGATTTGTAATTTTCAATGGAATTTGTAAGCTTAGCGCTGACTTTTGTTGCCCTGTGGTTGAACTCAACGGCTGCCAACACGATTTTAGATAACATTTTTCAATTGGGACTCGCGAATGTAATTGAACAATTCAATACGCCAAGTAAGATGTATTCAACGCTTTCATGCACGTTTTATTAAACTGCGCCTTTTTCATTTGACAGCACCCCAACATAATGCCGCTTATGACTTTATAATAGTGGGTGGTGGCGCCGCTGGCTGCACGCTAGCCAACAGGCTCTCTGAGAATCCGAACTGGTCGGTCGTTTTACTTGAGGCAGGCGGCGTCGAGAACATTGCACATCGTATTCCCTTAACGGCAGGTTTTCTGCAAGGCACACACTCAAATTGGGGTTACAAATCGGTTCCACAGAAACTCGCTTGCTTCGGCATGAACAACAACGAGTGTGCATTGCCACGTGGCAAGATTTTGGGCGGCACAAGTTCCATCAATTATATGATCTATAATCGGGGTAACAGACGCGATTATGATGGCTGGGCGGCTGCAGGCAGTAAAGGCTGGTCTTATGATGAGGTGTTACCGTATTTTCTCAAATCGGAGAATGCACAGTTGTCCGGTTTGGAATGGTCGCCCTACCACAATCACTCGGGACCATTGAATGTTGAAGATGTCGGTTATCGCACACAGTTTTCGCACGCCTTTGTGCTGGGTGCACAACAAGCCGGACATCCACATACCGATTATAATGGCGAATCGCAAGTGGGCGTTTCATATGTGCAGGCGACAACACAGAATGGACGGCGACACAGCGCATATCAGGCTTTTATCAGACCAGTGCGACGTTTGCGTCGGAATTTGAGTATTTTTACTTTCGCTCAGGTTTTGCGTGTGCTCGTGGATCCTGAGACGAAGGTGGCGTATGGCGTGGAGTTTCTGCATAAGAAAAAACAGTACATTTTCAAAGCGCACAAGGAAATTATATTGTCCGCGGGCGCATTTAACTCGCCGCAACTTCTGATGTTGTCCGGCATAGGACCAGCGGATAATCTAAACGCTATTGGCATTCCCGTGATACAAGAACTGCCTGTAGGCAAGCGCATGTATGATCACATGTCGCACATAGGTCCTGTGTTTCTTACCAACACGACCGGACAAACGACATATCCGACCAGCATTACATTAAGCGATATCAAACGTTTCTTCTTATTCGGCGATCGAAACACGCGTCTCTCAAGCATAGGCGGTGTGGAATGTCTGGCTTTCGTTAAAATACCCAGTTCACAAAGACCACCCGATTGGCCTGATGTAGAGCTGATAACAGTATTAGGTGGCATGGCTTCCGACGATGGTACAGGACTTAAGGAAGGCGGCAACATACGTCAAGATCTTTACGATCAACTCTATTTGCCACTACAACTCGCACGTCAAGAACATTTTACCGTGCTCATCATGGACTTTCATCCGCGTTCAGTGGGACGGTTATGGTTACACAATCGCGATCCCCTAAGATGGCCAATCATCGATCCGAAGTACTTTTCCAACGAAGAAGATATCGAACATCTTTTGGAAGGTATCAAGGCCGCCATACGCATAGGTGAAACACCAGCTATGAAGAGTATTGGCGCACGTTTGTATGACAAACCGGTGCCCGGTTGTGAAAATTATATTTTTGGCAGTGACGACTATTGGCGTTGTTCTATACGCACTTTGTCATATACGCTGCATCATCAGGTGGCCACCTGCCGCATGGGTTCACCAACGGATAAGACTACAGTTGTGGATCCGCAGTTAAAGGTGCATGGCATACGAAAATTACGCATCGTAGACACGAGCATCATACCCTTCCCGCCAACGGCACATACGAATGCGCCGGCGTTTATGATTGGCGAGAAGGCGGCAGATTTAATACGCGCTGAGTGGGAAGCTAATTTCTGGTTGCAAAACTGAGATCTTCAAATGCGCAAAACAATTTCGACATTTGACAAATATGAGTTTACAGAGGCGCACGAAATGAAAGATAAAGATAACGTGTTAAAACTCATTTGTATTTTTTAATTAATATTTAAAGCAACTTGAGGTGTTGAATGGAAAATAACCTGTTCGGTAAGAATTTTATTATGACAAATAATTGCTGCTTTTTTCAGTTTAGAACGAAGTTTCAAGTTTAGAATAATAAATTCATGCAAAAAAAGAAAAAATGCAAAGAGTGAGTAACCGACAAATGTCGACAAATGAAGATTGTGAAAGGAACCCACAATGGATCGTAATGAAAAATAAATGTATTAAAATTAAATTAGCTCATTAATTTTTACAAAGCAAGAAATGTAATTAGAGTTTGTTTTTGCAAAAATCAAGAGAGATCAAAACTTAAGTTCACCAAAACACGTTCATTAAAATTATTCTATGTTAAGTTGTTGTTAAGAGAAGTTTGAAGTAGTATCTAGTAGGTAGTAAGAACATTTTAATTACACCAAATATATGTAAGAATATCATCATCAAAAAATAAACAAGAACAAGTGTTAACTTCGGGTACACTAAGAGTGTTATGGCTCCCTTCACGAATAATATTTATAAGAACTGTGATCAGTCAGTTTGTATGGCAACTATGGCAACTATGCTATATATTCAAGAATAAAGGAAAAAATAAAACCGATATCAAATCGAAATATTTTTTATTAAAAAAAGGGAAGGTTAAAATTTTCTAAAACCAAAGCATATGTATTTCATTTAAAAAGTGAAACAAACAAGAAGTGAAACAACACAAAGAAGAAGCCATTCGATCATTAATTTGAGTTTGACCTCAATATTTCGTATAGCCACCCCTTGCTTACAGAACGGCTCTTATTCTGGTAGGCATGCTACTTATTAATTTCTAGTAGGCTTCTTTTGTGATTTTGTTCCAGTGCGCTGTCACTTATTGGCAAAGGTCGTCAAGGTTTCGGAGAACTGAATCTCTACTTGCCAAGGGCGTTTTGAGCTCTGCCCAAAGGTGTTCTATTAGATTGAGGTTCGATGACTGCATGGACCAATCGAGAACTTTAATTTGCTTACCATTAACTCAAGCTTCCTAGAGGTTTTTATCCAAAATATGCATATAAATGGATGTGGCCATACCTCCTAGCATTCTATGGCATTTTCCGACCTCATTCTAATTCAAACAACCACATAGCATCAACAAACCGCCACAACATTTAAGGGTTGACCTTACGTGTCTCAACGATAGTGGTTCACCTTTCTGGCGCCACACCCACTGTGCCACCCATCTGATTCAAGGCGATTTATTTTGGTCTCGTCAGACAAGACACTTTCTTTAAATCCTAGATTGCGAAATTTGTATGCTTTTCTGCGAAACTTAGACTCAATTTTTTATGGCGCTTGTTGGAAGAGGTTTCTTAACCTTGGAACGACCCTTCAAGCCATGTTCCCGTAAGACCTTTCGAATTGTTTCATCACAAACGTTAAGCTGATCATTTTTTCGAAGCTGTTTATTGATTTCTACTGCTTAACACATGCACCTGTCCCGATTCGCCTAATTTTTTTGAGATGTAAAACAGCTAAAAACATCAGAAGCGAAGTTCAGGAATTAAACGGAACCGAAATCAGTATGCGAACAATACGACGGCGCCTCCAAGAAGCCGAACTAACTGCCTGTCGACCCGGCAAAAAAAATCACCATTGACGGTAAAAATGCGACAAAAACGCCTTCAATGGGCGAAACTCCACAAAAAGTCATATTTTCATATGAGTCGAAAATTAATATCGTACGTTGGCAGAAGAGTTGGTGAACGTTTCAATAGAGAGTGTGTCAAACGTACCGTCAAGGCGGAGGGAGTCGGTTGATTTGGGGATGTTTTTCCTTTCATGTTGTTGGATTCATGGAAATGTTAACGCCATTAAATACCAACAGATCTTACAGGAAAATCTGGTCCCTTAAATGGAAGAGTGCATTTCCTATATGAACAACATACATTTTCAGGATGATTCTGCGTTATGTGATCGAGCCAAATCGGTAAGTAACATTTTTTATATTACATAACCTTATAAATATTTCATTTCAACAATGACATGGTTAATACACATTTTAATTTTTTTCAGATAAAACTTTTTTTTAGCAGATTTGGGTGTTTATCACTGGACTGGCCTGGAAACAGTCCTGATATAAGAAAACCTTTAGTACATCATGAAAGCGCGGATAACCAAGAAGAGGAGAACAAGGACTTTGCCAGAACTAACGAATAATTGAAGATATTTGGTATAATGATATATCGTCACAAATCTTACAGTCGTTAGTTGATTCCATGCCCGAACGAATAAAAACTGTGATAAAAAACAAAAGAGACGCCACGAAATATTAAATGAAAGCACTTTGATGTCTCTATCATTAACAGTAATTTAATTAAAAAAAAAAACGGGTTTTTTATTGTAACGCGTTTAGTTTTGAAAACATTTTTTATAAGTGTCATAGTGGAAATTGAAATATTGTAAATATTTTGTTTCGGCTTCTAATAAAAAATGGAAAAATTTATCCTGAATGTTATTTATTTTTGTTACGAATACTTATATAAATCAAGTTTCATGAAATTTTTGTTTTATGTAATTCCTTATTTTTAAATAAAATCAAATAATTACACACTTCTAAGATATCCTCTTTTTTTTGTCCGCTACTGTATAGCATATGCTGATCATTTATATACTATGAGTACTATGTACATACTTTATATGATCTAAGACGTTTGTTGACGTTTTGAGTGTTACAAACATCGTGGAATAAAGAAAGAAGTTTCACAAAACGCGCTATCGTTATCGGATTTGGGTCGCTACAAAGTCGATCGGAAAGTTACTGGTGATGAAAAGTGGTTCACCTACGCCAAGGTCAAACGAAAACGGTTGTATTTATTATGAGCTGCCATTCTACAACCAAATACTTAATTCCAAGTTTTGATTGTACTGTCTGAAGTAAGTAAACGCTTGGGAGCGGCTATCTTTGGTTAACAGGAGAAGAATTGTGTGTCATCAAGACAACGCCAGAGCATGCACAGCCGTGACTCACCAGAAGCTACCAGAACTTGACTGGGAGGTTCCTATAGATCCACGTCACACTTCGGATCTTGTAGCAAGTGAATACCTGTTTCTGTCTATGGCGAATGAATCGAATCATTCTATTTTAAAAAACTTTAAATTTCATTTTAGTGTCAATCTAACTTGCGTGGAGGAATATAGGGGTATTCAGAGTGTTTAATATAGACAAACCGCCGTTATAACAGAGCCTTGCGACCCCAAAATTCACTCTGAAGGAAAATCAAAAGTTTTTACTATTTAATGGACAGCAATTTTAATTTTTTCGGCCATACATATAAAAATGTTGTATGTTATCTTAAAAATCCCTAAGTAGTTTTTAGTGAAAAAATTCAGAAAATTAAGGATGAATAAATTTTTGGATTATAGTAACGTTCGCTTCTCTGCATTTGGTTTGGTTTTGTGTTAGGCGAAGTAAGCTGCGATGGTTGGAATATTGTCTAGTGTTTTTCAAAAGTGAATTCACCAAAGCACTTTTTGGCTTGTCAATACTTCGTTTTCGATAAAGTAGTAGTGTAGTGGGTGATACACTTGTACAAAAAAAAACAAGCCTCTTATTATCGTCGTTTACCTAGATATCTCATTATATTTAATATTTTCTTATTGTGTTTAATAATCGTCTAAGAGTACATTACACTAGAGCTGTTAAAACAATGGTTTTGTGAATAAAAATGTACTCATTTACATTAATAAATGGGAAATAGTCAAATAGAAACATCAGAGCAAATAATAAAAAGACATCAAAACTCTAAACGGAGCCAAACAAAAAACAACTGCTCTAAATTTGCACAATAATATTCAACGCTTTACATTTATGTTTATTTAAGTGCGAAGATTACGCAAAGGTCGTCTACAAATTCGACTTACCTCAATTATAAAATAGCTATAAGCAGATGCTCAGCGTATCAATGTTAAGAGCATTATGTAACAACGATAATAAATGTTATATTAGAAAATGTTAAGCTTAACAGCGCTGTAAAGTGAATTGATGATTCGCGCTGTTGTCAAGGGATTAGCTAGAAGCGTGTATCTGAAACTTTCAATTTAGTTGAGCTTAATTTTTTATACCCTTGCTACAGAGAACGATAGTTTTTTTTTTTGCTTGCTGAATGAAAAGGCTGCGTTTAAAAGTTATATGATTTTTTAGAGGTATAAATGCCACAGGTGGTTTTGACAAAACATTTAATTACAACGCAAATACTTGCAGCATACAAAAAATTGATATTTATTTAAAAAATGCGACAAACTTATAAATGAAAATGACCACAAAAAATACACAAGGATCTTAACAGAAAATTAGGAATAACAAGTAAAGCAGTTGCAGCCTTCCGGTTATATTCGGGTGCAGCAGAACATTTTAGATCTTGCAATTTGCAAGGATCAAAGCTATAGAAAAACCTACAGATGTTGGCAATATTTTATAATAAAAAATGTTGCGAAAGAATTCAACTTCGCGAAATCATGAGTTGATTTTTTATTAATTTAGTCTTGTGAACTTGAACGAAGAGGTTAACTCTTGCCAACAGGTGCTACTTCGGACTGAGTAGGCAATTGAGAAGCAAAGCCCTCTCTCGACGACCGAAAACAAACCCTAAATATAAGTCACTCATAATTCCCTCCTGCTATTTGGTGCAAAAGCTTGGACGAGACAACAACTGATGAGTCGACTTGGAGTTTTCGAAAAAAGTTCTGCGAAAGATTTATGGTCCTTTGCGCGTTGGCCACGGCGAATATCGCATTCGATGGAACGTGAGCTTATGAGATATATGACGACATTGACATAGTTCAGCAATAAAAGACAGCGCCTACGCTGGCTAGGTCATGTTGCCCGGATGGCCGAAAACACTCCAGCTCTGAAAGTATTGAAGCTGTACCCGCCGGGGGAAGCAGAGGAAGAGGAAGACAACCCTCCGTTGGAAGGACCAAGTGAAGAAGGACCTGGTTTGCTTGGGATTTTCAATTGGCGCCACGTAGCGAAAAGAAGAAACGACTGGCGCGCTGTTGTTGACTCGGCTATAACGCGTAAGGGGTGTCAACGCCAATTAAGAAGAAGAAGAAGTAGATTGAAGAAGTCGCATGATAGGAGTCTGAAACCGGTTTAGTTTTGAACGGTTTGGAGAGGTCCTGTCGAAGTTTTTGGTATTCTCAACGTAAATTTAAAAAGTATTAGTTTTCGTGGATACCAAGTTCAAATATAGGGGCATAAAGACAGTCCTTTTTATGTTGTAAAAAGAGCTTTGAAATCGACATAGAGGTGGTGTGTGTCGATCGTCTTTTCAGGGTCTTTTCCAGATTTGGCGCATGGGAATATTGGGTCAATTGTAATTTTTCCCAGGCCTAAACCCACACGGGTAAGGTCCAATCGGTTTGTTTACCGTGTAATTCAATCTTTCACACAATATCCTTCATAGAACCTTATATGCGATGTTGAGGAGGTTTATGTGGATTGGAAAGAGCACATTAAATTTGAATCGTCGCGATTGCTTTCGTCCGACCATATTCTACAAAGAAGCTGATGCATGCCCTTATCAGTTTTCGCCGCCGTATTTGAATAGCTCGATGTCCGCCGCTTTGTTCCTCTTCAAAAGGTTAATTGCTATTCAACATTTCATGATCGGGATCCCGTTTTCTGATGCTATTTTTTAAAATATTTGCGACATTACCAAATTACAATCTGCATTTGTTTTGCTCAAGACTGTATACCTTACAATTTGTATTTCAATCATATCTGTAGAGATGATTATGACTTCAAATTCAGATATAATTAAACATATATATACATATATTTATATATAAGTCTTTACATATTGCATGGAGATGAATAGCAAAATTGTCAAAAATATAAATAATGTCAACGGTAAGT
This sequence comes from Bactrocera correcta, assembly GCA_027475135.1. Classification (NCBI taxonomy): domain Eukaryota; kingdom Metazoa; phylum Arthropoda; class Insecta; order Diptera; family Tephritidae; genus Bactrocera; species Bactrocera correcta. Next base: position 38,692,089 of record CM050325.1, on the reverse strand, counting down.
TGACAATTGAGTTGTCGAGAGTATTAAATTTCACAAAAGCATCAACTCGAAAGCCTCACTCCATTCATAAATACGAGTATTATTAGCTCATGTTATTGATATCATATTCCTTAAAAACGACAGGCCTTTGCATTCACCAAAGCAGTTTCCGCAACCCTTGCACTGTAGTATTGATCTACGACACAGCCACGTTGAGGATACCACTTAGTTCATATTTCTCACCAGACAGTAGGCATATTGATAATGAGCAGCCATGATGAGCATTATCTGCATTGGCCATCGAACGCATGGAGACCAGACAACCCACAGAATAAATTAGCACACCACCCCACTGCAAGCACAACCACGACGAGCAACGTTTGTGGCGCCATAGGCCGGCAGAGAAAGTTACTCATATTTCGCCTTACAATATCGGGTATTTTTGTTTACAAAATAGCAAATCATATTCGAAAGCACCGCACTGACTTCTTCTGTGTCTTTGTCTTATTGTGGCTGCGTGATTTTTTGCTACATTATCTGGGAAGGAACCCTCCGCTTTCGTAGCAGCGCTTTCCTTGACTTCAAAAGTTTTTCAACCCCTGTTGTCGTGTGCTAGTTAGTTGCAGCCACCGGCGTGTTTTAGGTGAATGCACTGTTATAAAGAGTGGTGTTGTTGTGAATCCTTATTGTATGTACAAAATTGTATGACCCTTCTAACTTTGTAGTTGTTATTGTAGTATTTCATGGCTGTACCTTGGCTTGCGGCATTGAGCCTATTCGGCAGTTTTCTGCTTTTAACATGTGGAGGTAAGTTTCCGAAGGCTATAATAGAGGGCATTGCTTTTGACAAGCACAGTTAGATATTTAATTATAGAAATGGGTTTCGATAACTTTGTTGAAAATATTGAAATAATTTAGGAATAAATAGTAATTACTTAGTATAGCAATGAACATAACCTTAAAAAAATCGAAAGGAGACTTTTGCAACAAAACTTTCTTTGGAGTATGTTCTGAGCACTAAGTTACATCTTTACTTTCTAACAAGTCCTTTGATTACAAATTCATTAAGAAATTATTTAGTACTAACACGTTTTGCTACAAGAAGCAATTGAAAGGAAGAGCGCCTAAAATTATCTGCTTACCCCTTTTTAAAAAACGACCCCGCAGAGCAATTCCCACAGCAACCAGTTCTACGTTTCCGGAATTTACCAGGATTTTGTCCGGCCAAAGGCAGTTAATTCGAGGATCTAACCCGGTTTGAATCGGTAATCGAAAAAAAAATTTTTCATAAACCCAAACCCACTACAGCAGCGCCCGATTATATCATCTTATTGATTGAAAAAAGGCTCTATCCAATAACCATCCGGTTGGGGGAACAAAATCAATTGGAGCCTGTCAAGGGCAAATCAGCCACTCCATCGCCAAAAAGCCCCAGTGCTAGTCAATCACCCCAAAATTGTGGTGAAGCGTGGCAAGTCTCAGCTTTAAAGATTTTTTGAAATTTTTTTTTTAAGGTTGGAAAATTTTTTAATTCTAAAGACTTCGAAATTTTTTTTGAATACAATTTTAAAATTCGGGGAATTTTTTTTAAAAATTTTAATTTCGCAAAATTTCATTTTTTTTTTGTAAAAAGTCTTCAAAAATAATTCCCAGGTTTTTTTCCCTTAAGAACAACGTTCCATTCCCCGACTAAAAAATTCAAACGCAAACCCCCCTTAAGAACAACAAAGCCTGGGCCCATTGGTAGCCCAAGCACCCGGCGGCAAAAGAAGGAACCATCACTTTTTTTCTATGGCGACGAAAGAAGCCCACGTCCCAAAAAAACCCCCCATTTTTGGCCAATTTTTGAAAAAAGCCCCGTGAAAAAAAACCGGAAAAAACACCACCCCTTGGGCGATTTTAAAGCTGCTTTTGACAGCTGAAAGGGGGCTGCCTTTATGCCGCTGAATTTGGTATCCCCGCAAAAGGGAAAACGTCTGTGTAAGCTGACGTTGAGCAATACCAAAAGTTTCGTAGTATCGCGAAGGACCTTGCGAGTACTTCGATACTAAACGAGTTTTCAGACAAGGGGACTCTCTATCCTGCGACTTATTCAATCTACTGAGGGAGAGGCCAATAGGTGTTACCTGTGATTGAGAAGTAAAGTCCTCTCTCGACGAGCAAAAACCCAAAAATTTTTAAAACTCCTTATTCGGCCTGTATATGGTGCAGAGGCATGGACGATAAGCTGTTTGAGTTATACGACGACATTGACAATTGAGAGACAGAGCTACGTGGGTAGTATGTAGTCCGAACGGAAGAAAACGCTCCAGCTCTAAGAGTATTCGACGCAGTACCCGGGGGAAGCAGAAACGGAAGCCCAACTCCGTTGAAAGACGGTGGAGAAGACTTTGGAATCTCCAATTGGCGCCAAACAGCGAAGAGGAAGAACGACTGGCACGCTGTTATAAACTCGGCTACAAACGCGTAAGTAATGTCTACGCCAATAAAGAAGAAGAAGATATATATAATTACGTTTATATGGTTCATAGACATTTATGTAATTGCAGCCGATAAGTAAATTCCTTCGAGATATTTCCTTAGACCAAAGCATGAATCACACATGCCTCTAAAATTGCGTAGATATGTATGTGTATGCATGGAAGTGCATTGAGTTGACTTGACGTCTTGATCAGTAAGAATCATAAATATTATAAGCATGAAATAAATTACAAGTGGCAATTAAGCTTGTGCAAATGAAATCTGGATTACGCTGTTAAGTATACAATAGATTATTTATAGTTTTATTGATATAACCGCACAGAGAACGCCCGACCATTGCACATAAATTAGTACTCTGATAAGATAAGCGCGTTAAGTGGTTAACAAATCATAATCAAACGCTATAAAACTTGTGCACAAACAGATATGAATACATATGAATGTTTTGGTAGCGGGTTCTTACCATTTGTTAAACTGTGACCCCCCATTGGGTAAAATTTTGCAGGTTTTACTATATGCAGTTGTTTACAGTTTTTATTATTCATAGAAAAATTCCCGCCTAAGTTTCAAGTAAGAAATAATTATACACTTTATCGCATATAATGTCACAAACATACATATAAATGTACATACATATATGAACAATGTTGTATATATTTATGTATATCTCTCTGTTTATCGTCACAACAAACTTGTTTTCTGGATTTCCATATAAACTAATGTATTTTTTATAAGTGAATAATAATATTTTTAATAAAATTTCAATAAAATAAGGATTTTTGTAAAAATATTTACTTAAAGTGGGCACCTCGATTTTTCTGCAACCAAAATCAGTTTACAGAACATGCTTAGGAACCAAAAATATCAAATAAAATCAATGCTGACAAACGGTAATTCGAGGAATTAATTGTGGTTCAACACAAAAATTCCATGCTATCGCATTAACAATGTGGTTTTGTAGAACTTCACTTCACTATTGCTACTAAATTAACACACATTAAATAAACTAAATATTTGTATTAAATTCTTATTCGCCCTAATATGTATTAACATGTAAGAATTGACCAAACGGTTGAAGTTAAAAAGTAAGCAGCAAATGAGAAATGAATAGAAAAGTTTTGCGGCATTTTATTGATTTTTTTTTTGCATAAATATTATCGAACCTGCACCATCGTATTATACATACATACATATGTATGCATACATTGATATGTACATTCATATATGCATATGTATGTATAGTAAAGCCGGCTCCATCCGTTTTGTTATATGTGCATGTATTTTCAGACTGGCGGCGCTTCACATTTCCGTTTGCTGGCAAGTTTTTTATTTTTTAATTGCATATACGATATAATTATTTACGTACATATGTACTTATGTACATTTCGTTAAGGAAGAAACAATTTTTGTACACGTAATCCTAGCGAAAAAGCCGGCAACGCAATATGTTAAGTTCGTGTTATTATAAACTTTTTTCATTTATGATATGAATGTTGTTGCACTCACCTGAAACAATTAACGCCTCATTTGGTCCAGTCGTATGAATGTTACCCATCTTAGCTTATTCCTTATTATTGAATCTCTCTAGATGTTGGTAGATTTAAATTATACTGTATTTTTAGTTGAAGATCGCTTTAATTTTTTAATTAAATTGCACAGAAATACTTTTCTATTGATTCACTGACACTATTTCACAATGATTATATACGGTGGGACAAAAGGGGAAACCTAAATATAAAATTATAAAAAAGATATGTACAAATAAAAAATATATATAATCGAAAATGTAAATACTATGAGTATTTATATTTCATTTGTTTTTATTAGCACAAAAGCACACTGAAAAAAGTATTTTTGTCAAAATGCACTAACACATGCAATACCAAGATATCGCTTTAGAATACCGCATTAAGTTGATTTAATAAAAAATTCTCAGAGGCACTTAAAAAATTAAACACATGCATATGTATAGTATATCTCGCAGGCAGCAACAAAATTTTGTGGGGTGTTGGGTGTTCGATGATATAGAACTACGTCATCCAATGCATTGAAACGCCATGCCTTTTGCAATATGTATTAATTGGAACATATTAACTGATGGCCACACAAAATTTCAATTAAGAATTGCAAATTAACGCTATATATGTATCTACTAATTATCAAAGTCATTTGCCCATTTGATCTGGGTAAAATTACAAATAAAAGTACTCATTTTGCGAAAAAAAAAAAGAAAAAACATTTTCCTTAAAGATTCTAATTGGAATTCGGAAATTTCAACCACTTTGCGTTTGTTTTGTTTTTATTCTTCTTTCTTTTGATGCTCTGCTAGCGCCTACGATTTTCTTATCACATTCAGTTTATAAACCGGTAACACTTACTTTTTCAGCTATTTTCACAAGTTCACTTTTTTCTTAACTATTTTTATACGTTTTTTTTTTTTACTTTTGCTTTTTAACCAACAATTGACACTCTCAGCACACAAATATACGTAAAACACGACCGCACAATCTCAACACTCGACTGCTACTCACACAGGCGCGTTTGTGGATGGCGCGCCTGAGAAAAATAACCGCTCCGTCCATGACGTCATCGAATACAATCCACACAACAGGCTGCCAACTTAACACACTAGTTTTATTAGAAGTTCTCTGCTTTTAGAATAATGTAAGCCTATTTAAAAAATTAATGTGAAAACTGAAATCAATAAAAATTTATTTGAAATTAATTCTCCTGTTGATTTATAATGCAAAGTTTTTTATGGAATTACAAATATGTTATATTCCACTAGAAAAGGGTTGTTTGAGGGTTGCACGAAGTTAAAATAACAATGAATTTGAACGTCTACCATCAATCTTTGAAATATAACGTGAGAAATTATCTAGACTGAAAAATTAAGTTGAGAATTTATACCATACAATTATTTATAGTCTTATGCACTCACGTAATCACTTAGCCGTGGTTGTCTACGGAAGTAGGTGCGCAAAGCTCTTTCACAAAACAATTTCCCGAACAAAATTAGGTGACCTATTATTACGGTGAAATTTTACCGCATAAAAAAGGGGTTTATAGCGTAATGCCGACAATCAAAATCTCGAAATTTAGAATCCCGACAGTCAAAATACCGACAAATCAAAATAACAAAATCAAGAAAAGGTGGCGTTGTTCGTTCGAAGCCCTGCGGCTTTCGGCCTCCGGCCACGAACAGCTCAGGATCATAACCCTTAGTCAGTAGATTTCTCTTTCTGTGTCTCGGTAGAAATAAGGGGTGTATAACGTAATGCCGACAATCAAAATCTCGAAATTTAAAATCCTGACAGTCAAAATACCGACAAATCAAAACACCGACAAATCACAATACCGACAAATCAAGAAAAGGTGGCGCTGTTTATGAAAAAATACATCTTTCCTAGCAGTTGACAGACAAACTGAAATCGAACAGTCCTATCAGCAGGTTTCTTAACATTTTGGTATCACTCTCTCATTCTAATGACAAGTTTACATCAAATTTTCCTCGTTTTTCGTGAGAGTTCATATTTTAACAACGAAACGGAGAAAACATAGGCTACGACAAAATGACCTACTTGCTTTCCATGACTTCCCCTACTAAAACAGCCCCCACTTCTTGGAAAAGCATAAAAAGATGAGAGTTCCCCAACATTTCGCTTCGCTTTGCTATGTTTTGCTTCGTAGTGAACGTACTAAAACAAAAACTTAAATCGAACTTTTATGTCACAGCAAGCTTCTAACAAGAAGCGAAGAAGAAGCTCTACTTGGATTAGCCATTATAACAGTTTGCTTCGCTTTAAGTAAAAAAAGCATGTATCGAAATTTTTCTTCAAGCAAAATTCTAAAACAATGTGAAGGAAAATTGTGCATGTTACAGCCATAAAACATTTTGATTTTTGATGCTTTATAAATTTCTGTCTGAGTTGTTCCAGGAAACAAAATGCAAATAACATTCTGAGTATCTATACAATATAATTTAAATAATATATTTTGACGCTATAAAATTTTCAAAAGGTTTAAGGGTCGTCTCAGTGTGATCTTCCGAAAAATCTCTCATCTTCGTAATTTTTTTTTTATGTTGAAATTAACTAATTGGTTTGGATTTCAAAATATTAAATATGACGAATAAAAAATGATTTTTATGTTTATTTATTGGGTGTATAATAGTTAAATAAATTGTTGAAATGACACTTAAAACAGAGATCCTGTACGATGTCCATGGTTGGGCCAATTTTGTTTAAAACAAAAGTTTTAAAAATATTTATAATCTGTAGGAAAGTCGCTATCGCGTTATGGAAGCTTTTTATTTTTTTATTCACCAACAATAAATGTTGGTGTTTTTCTAATTAACTAATTGGCTTCACACTAATTATTCTTCCAAAAAGTGTGGCAACATAAAAATCATAGTATGATATTCGATATCGAAAAATGCGAAAACAAAGGTAGGAAAAAATTAAATGTTGTTACCGTATCTCCTTTTATTATTAATTTTATGACTCAATATTTCACTAATTTAACAACAACAATAATATTTAATGGTGCACTTGCGTGTTATTAAATTTTTTCATTAGCGAACATTTGTATACACTCGTAGTTATATTAATATAACAAAAAAGAATTGATGTATTCACATAACTTTTTTATAGTTACGAACTATCTGGCAGCATTTGTTTGGCGAAAGAAGCCAACAAGCGCGGTGATTTTTCATGATTGTGGTCTGATATTAAACACATTCTAATTACAATTACAATAATAAAGTAATAAATAAATAATAAAAAGTATTAAAAACATTAAAGAGCAGCAGAGCAATTTTGCTGCATTGTTTGCGTTTCGGTTGGAGGTTGTAGGATTGTGTGCAGCTAATCTTGTTCCACCAAGGAAAATCGGTGTAAAACGTGAGACAACCGCTGCAAAATATACCAAAAAGAGGTAAGTAGTAAATGTAAATTAAGAAAACACAAATGGGCTCACGGACTTATGCTGCTATCGAGGTCGGTGTAAGTACCTCCAAGTGGTTTAAATGTTTGATGCTTTGTAATTGTGCTAATAGCAAACTTGGTTAAGTTTTATAATAAAAGTTATTGCAACGAGAAACACGTACAGTATTTTCGTGGAACTAAGCTATTTTTTTTTGGTAATGTTCATTGCATTAATGTTTCTTAATTGCAGTTGGAAATTCGTAAAATTAGTTAAATTATTAAGTGAAGAGTTCAGTTTTAAATTCATTCTCTATACTATTTACTATAGTTACATATGCATTTAACTTTCTCTTAACGTCTCTATGTGCTTAGTGTATGACTAACAATATTGTTTCTAACAGAAGTTGCTTAACCAAGAGCAGCTGCATAACTTTTGGAACACATGATTACTGCCCAACTTTGAGAACCAACGCAACCAATACCTAACCACTTCCAATTTTTCGAACTTGCTACAACAAAAACGCCACAAGATCACCATCAAAACTCCACAAAACGTGACAGACTCCTCAGCCGCCTTGAGCAGTCGTAACAACAACAACCGCAGTTCCAGTTCCTCTCCTGCAACAGCAACACATTTCTCATATTCAGCATCGAGCAGCAACAGTATGACCGATTATAGCGATTTGGATCGCCAGATTGAGCAGCTGAAACGCTGTGAAATAATCAGAGAAAATGAAGTAAAGGCACTATGTGCCAAGGCGCGCGAAATACTCGTTGAAGAGGGAAATGTGCAGCGTGTTGATTCGCCAGTCACAGTGTGTGGTGATATTCACGGACAGTTTTATGATCTTAAAGAATTATTTAAAGTTGGTGGTGACGTACCCGAAAAGAATTATCTATTCATGGGAGATTTCGTCGACCGGGGTTACTATAGTGTCGAAACATTTCTGCTGTTATTAGCACTTAAAGTACGTTATCCAGATCGCATCACATTGATACGTGGCAACCACGAATCACGCCAAATCACACAAGTTTACGGATTCTACGACGAATGTTTGCGTAAATATGGATCGACGGCTGTTTGGCGCTATTGTACCGAAATCTTTGACTATCTCAGTCTTTCGGCTATCATTGACGGAAAGATATTCTGCGTGCATGGTGGCTTGTCGCCTTCAATACAGTATTTAGATCAAATAAGAACGATTGATCGCAAGCAAGAGGTACCTCATGATGGACCCATGTGTGATTTATTATGGAGTGACCCTGAAGATCAGACGGGTTGGGGCGTGTCACCACGAGGAGCTGGCTATTTATTTGGTTCAGATGTTGTGTCGCAATTTAACCGCACCAACGACATTGATATGATCTGCCGCGCCCATCAATTGGTCATGGAAGGATTCAAATGGCATTTTAATGAGACTGTACTAACGGTTTGGTCGGCGCCGAACTACTGTTACAGGTAAGTCAGATACAAGGGGTTAGGTGTAGTCAGGGGCAGGAAAAAAATGACAATTTTAAATAATATTTCTTATGCCAGAAAATGTTTGTATTTTATAAAAGTGAAAACATAGCACCATTAAAGGGTTTTACATGACTTAGCCAATTTGAAAAAAAAAAAATCTAAAACTTAAAAACTAGTTGCGGTGACCATAATTAATCTTTGGAAATTCATCTAAAATCAATCCGAAAAAAAATAAAATTAATTTTGTTATTAAACAATCTGGTGCTTGATCTTTTTTTTTTTTTATTAACAAAATGGCGCCCTCAGGAATTTTTTTTTTATTTTTTATTTCTGTTTTAAAATGATCGATATTAAAAAAAATTCTTCGATAACCACTAATTTTTCTTGTTAAAAAATATTTATAAATTTCATTGAAATTACTTTGTTATAGTGGTAACCAGTTTAAAAAATATAGTTTTGAGAAAAACTCATTTGAAGTTTTACACGAACATTCCACAGCACCCGAGAATTCTAAATATCAAATAACTTTTTTTCTAAGAATATTTCCAATTTATACACATAACACTTTAAAAAATGCAAAAACAACTATATTTTGAAAATTCTGACAACTCCTAACACCATAACTTATAGCTACGATAAGTGAAATTATGTTAATTTGTTAATTATACATTTAATGTTGCAGATGTGGAAATGTGGCAGCAATTTTGGAATTAAATGAGTACCTGCATCGAGATTTCGTCATTTTCGAAGCCGCGCCTCAAGAAAGCAGGGGTATACCATCTAAAAAACCGCAAGCCGATTATTTCCTCTAAAAAGCACTGGCAATCTAATTGGACATCAACTCAAATTGACATTTTGCGGACTAACTAATGCAGAGAAACGTTAATACGATATTGCACTGGAGGGAATATCAAATTTCCGGACCTGTTTAGAAAACAACTAGCAACATTTTGTTAGTATTTTTTACTTCTCTTAGCCTATTCTACTTTAAGTTATTTGAGCGTACTTCCTATGTTAGAACAAAAATCCTCTTTTATTTGTCAACACACACTTACCTCTGGATCATTCATTTATACAACAAATTCAACCTACTGCCCGTGTTATGCTTGAGTATCGAAGTTTTCAAACAAATCGAAAATAACGTTGGCGCCCACGGTTAGTTAAAGCGGTGTAAGTTTCCGATTACTCAGTAGTATAGTATACATACATACATAAACAAATTGTGCGCAATTTATACAAAGTTCCATGATATTGAAATATGTATTGCTGAAAGTCGTACCATAGTAATAGTAATTTCATATACCGATATCATTTTTTAAATAAGAATTAAAACGTATAGAAAGTAAAACCTTAAATGTATTGTAAATTGAAAGAACAATATCGAGAAATTACGTCACATGAGTAGTGCAAGGAGATGAAGCTAAATTTAGTCATATGTAACTGCCACAGCTCGTAATTTGTCTCACTTTTTACTGAAAAGGCGTTTTTTTCATTCAGCGCCAGAGACGCCAAAAATAAAAGAATTGAAATCTGGTGTAAAAATTGTAGTTTTGTATAAATAAAACACACAAAAACAAAACCAAAATTACAAAGAATTATAAATGCAGGAAATATTTTACAATTTTGTTATATGAGTCTTACAAATGACGCAGTGTAGTTTGTGATTTATCGGAAAACAACTTGCGGTCCTGTCAGTGGCGTGACACTCTTATCATGCTAACTGACGACGTTCCGTAAATAACACAATATTTTTCAATTAAATGTATCAAGACTCGAGGAGTGTAATTATAGTGTTGATTATTTTATTGTGAACACGATGAACTAAAGTAAACGCAAGCCGTAAAATTATATGAAATAAATTTAAATAAGCATAAGGACTAAAATAAAAAAATATTGTTTCTATTTAATTGCCAACTACTGTATTTGGTTGACATTTTGTCGTCGTGTAAGCGATATGCAAACAAGCTCATATTAAGAATCGCGATAGTACTTTTATATTCGTTCTCAACTCCCTTGAGGAAGGACCTTCGTTGCTTCATTAATTTTCGTGAGCATACAATTTTTTTAATCGTTCTTAATGTGATAAACCAAATCTAATAAATTTACAAGTAATTTACTGAACGGATATGCTCTTTATTTTATTGAATAAAAATGGCCATAAATAAATTCATAACTTTTAAAATCAATTTAAATTTATTCAATATGTAATTTTTTGAAACAATTTCTTGTTTTGTTGAATCATAAATTAATTTCACATTTTTCGCACTTAGCATATGTATATCCGTCACAATCGATCCGGTGGGCGATGGCCTCGTTCGTAAGATTCAAGTCTCCGGCAGTTGATGGCCTCTTTCCGGCGCTGTTACAACAGGGGGAGCAGCTTTTGCTGCCTCACCTGGTTCGGCTGCTGAGAGAGAGCCTCGCCAACGCGTATATCCCTGGGGTATGGAGGACAGCGAAGGTGATCTTCATACCTAAGGTGGGAAGGAGGGACTACTCGTTGGCGAAATCTTTTAGGCCAATAAGTCTAACGTCCTTCCTACTAAAAACCATGAAGAAGATCGTGGAACAGGAAATAAGGGCGAAGGCGCTGAAAAGCTCACCGCTGCATGCGGGTCAGCACGCCTACAGAGCGGGAATATCTACCAGTACTGCTCTGTACCAGCTGACCTCTGAAATAGAGAGCTCACTGGAGCATGGGGAGGTGACACTTTGTGCGTTCCTGGACATCGAAGGTGCCTTTGACAACACATCCCACAAGAGTGTAGTGAGGGCACTGGAGAAAAGGAATGTGGCGGCACCAGTGCGTAGATGGATAGACGTACAAGGGTTGCTGAGACTTTAGTAGGAGACAGCAGAATTCGTCTAGGAACAACAAGCGGCTGCCCACAGGGGGGTGTGCTATCACCCCTGCTATGGAGTCTAGTCGTAGACGACCTGCTGTAACTGCTTACAGACAATGGGATCCGCTGCCAAGGGTATGCAGACGACATAGTAATTATAGCAAAAGGCAAATATGAAGACACTCTCTGCGACTTAGTCCAAAGAGATCTCAATCTAGCGAAGGGGTGGTAGGGAGATTGAACTGAACATCAACCCCTCCAAGACGTCAGTAATTCCGTTTACGAGACTCAGGACCCTACCCGGCCTTAGGATTCTCTCACTGGGGGGCAGTGAGATAGGAATGACCAACAGTGTCAAATACTTAGGGTTGACGCTAGACTCCACCTTGAGGTGGAAACAGCAGTAAAGTACTATGAGGTGGTACACCGATGGCTCGAAAATGACGGCGGGAATCGGCGTAGGGATTGTGGGCCCAGCCACTAGGCTCTCCATACCCATGGGTGAGTTCCCGAGCATTTTCCAGGCAGAGATTTATGCCATAAGCCGGTGTATAGAAATAAATCTCCATCGCAACTATCGCAATGAGCGGATAGCCATTCTCAGCGATAGTCAAGCGGCGCTAAAGGCGATCTCCTTTTACGAGATTAAATCGCTTCTAGTGCAGGAGTGTAGGATAGGCTGAATAGCCAGTCAGTCATAAAGGTATAGCCGGTAATGAACTGGCGGACGAGCTCGCCCGCTCCGCGGCCTCCAGCAAAATGGTAGGATCCGAACCCTTTACGGGGTGGGTCCCCCCACCATAAAGGAGCTGCTCCGTAAAGAGGAAAGAGTAGGCAGAGAGGAGTATTGGCTACAGGCTCATGGCATGAGACACGCCAAACTGCTAATAGGAGGTTACAACCTGAAGAGGTTCAAAATTATAATAAAACTCCCAAGGAACAAACTCAGGCTGCTGGTCGCATGATATACTGGTCACTGCAGGCTGAACAGGCATCTGCATAGCATGGGCCTATAAGCTTGCGCCACCTGCCGTTTCTGCGGCATGGAGCCTGAAACCCCGGTGCATCTGCTGTTTGACTGCCCAGTAGTCTGTAGACGCAGATCAAAGGCCCTTGGAGTGCTGTCTCCGGATAGGGATCGCATTGCCTCGCTACCGCCTGGAAGTCTGCTGGACTTTATCAATGGGCTGGGTCTAGGCGAGTCAATGTGAGTAAGGAGAGGGCACAATAGATCAAAGGTCGCAGTGCATTCCTCATCTGCATTCATTCATTCATCCGTCACAACCTGGTAATTTCCAAGTGAATTTCCACCCATGTTAATAAATTCTACGTTTACGTAGGGCAATCACCAGTGATTAAGATGTGTAGTAGTTATCAAAAAACTTTGTAGTTTTTTTGTGGGGTATATTCCAATGTTGCTATTTGATCCTGAATCAATTTCCTCAGCAAGTCTATTGAAGCTGTTGTTTTCTTAGCTAGCTCATGACTACCGGTCTTTGAACAAGTATCCTCTGGGTAGCCTAAGGACATCCGTTTGAAGGCGAGCTAAAGTGAGAAGGCGAAACATTCCCTGCATAGGGTTGTGCGCTGGGTCTGGGACCCGCCACGTAAAAAAACAACCCCCAATGTTCCAGCCAAGATTTGCACCCGCCTCTGTGCAGCAAAAAACACACGCCACCAAACACAAGGAAGGTTCGACGTCGAGAAGCTGCAATCACAACAGACAGCCGAACGATTTTTTCCTCGGCTTGCACTCCTGCTCTCTGAGAGCACTCGTCAACAACTCGGTATAAGGAAACTGTGGGACGGCTTTTCAAACTCCTTACGTACAGCTGCAACCGAAACCATTGGTTTTCGGAAAGTGCAAAAAAAAAAGATGGAAGAGAGAAAATAGACTGTCTACCTCTCTACGTTACGATTGATCACAACACGTGCGGGATTTGATAGATATCGAGAATTGAAGAGGAAAGCGAGACGCATTTGCAGACAGAAAAAGAAAGGGCCGAAATGCGTGAGTATGAAGAGCTTGATAAGCTGGCCAACTGGGGTAATGCTCGAAAATTCTACAAAAAAATGCGGCGGCTTACAGAAGGTTTCAAGACCGGAGCATCCTCTTGTAGAACCCCCAATGGTGATCTAGTCACCGATGCTCAGAGCATACTTAAATTATGGCGGGAACAGTTCTCCAGCCTGCTGAATGGCAGTGAACGCACAACGCCAGGGGAAGGCGAAAACGATTCCCCAATCGATGACGATGGAGTAGACGTTATATTACCCGACCATGAAGAAATTCGAATAGCAATTGCCCGCTTGAAGAACAACAAAGCGGCAGGGGCCGATGGATTGCCAGCCGAGCTATTCAACACAGAAAAATGTAAAAGGTGGTCGGACGAAAGCATGCCCAACGATTGGAATTTAAGTGTGCTATGCCCAATCTATAAAAAAGGAGACCCGACAATCTGCGCCAACTACCGTGGGGTCTTCAGCCTGCTTCTGGAGAAAATAGTTCGAGCTGCGGAATTATAATAGAGACGATATTGATATCATCGGCCTCAACACCCGCGCCGTTAGTTCGGCTTTCTTCTGACTGGACAAAGAAGCAAAACAAATGGCTGGCAGTGAACGAGGACAAGACGAAATATTCCTGTCATCAAACAAACAGTCGTCGCACTCGCACTTAGACTACGTACTGTTGACAGTCATAACTTTGAAGTTGTATATAATTTCGTCTATCTTGGAAGAGTGTAAACGCCATCAACAATGTCAGCTTGGAAATCCAACACAGGATAACTCTTGCCAACAGGTGCTACTTCGGACTGAGTAGGCAATTGAGAAGCAAAGTCCTCTCTCGACAAACAAAAACCAAACTCTATAAGTCACTGATAATTCCTGTCCTGCTATATGGTGCAGAGGCTTGGACGATGTCAACAATGGATGAGTCGACGTTGCGAGTTTTCGAGAGAAAAGTTCTGCGAAAGATTTATAGTCCTTTGCGCGTTGGCCACGGCGAATATCGCATTCGATGGAACGATGAGTTGTACGAGATATACGACATTGACATAGTTCAGCGAATTAAAAGACAGCAGCTACGCTGGCTAGGTCTGTTGTCCGGATTGACGAAAACACTCCAGCTCTGAAATTATTCGACACAGTACTCACCGGGGGAAGCAGAGCAAGAAGAAGGCCTCCACTCCGTTGGAAGGACCAAGTGGAGAAGGACCTGGGTTCGCTTGGAATTTAATACCTATACTCACAAAAGCTCAACAATATTTTGCGAAATTCTACCAAAGGAAAACAGTGATAACGTACAATTTTCTTTGGGCGAAAAAATAACTGTAAAAAACGATGTAGCTGTCAGATCGGCGAGAAGTTAACGTTGCATATATAGTACATATGCAATATTTATGCGACAAAGGGTTGTTAAGTTTTGCCACGGCGATTGATGCGACCTTTTGCATGAACTGAACTCTGGCCGTTCGTAGATAAATATAATGGATCTCTCCTCTTGTGAAAGTTACTTTCTTCAGCAAGAAGAAATATAAAGTCAGAAGAATAATAAAGTCACACGAAATTTATTTAAAACCACACTGGATCATCATCAATTGCAGATCGAGAGCTTCAGCTGTCTCCTGAGACTTGGATCGGAGTCGTTCTAATTTAATTAATTATAGTAATTCAACTGTCATAAACTAGTTTTATCATAATTGGTGTGGATTTCTGCTGGTTAAATTTGTATTTGTACAAGCTTAGATTTCGGCAAATCAAACAAATCTTCTGCATGACCTTAACTACATCTTTGTATGGCGACTCGTCTAATACGCCTTCCTCAGATATGATATCCGCGATAGAAGATTCTCCCGCTAAGGATGCTGACAATGTTATCAATATATTGGTTCCTTGGAACAGGCATCCTCCACATCTATTACTTTCATCACTTTGACGGAAATTAGTCGCCTTGGTAACTCGCAATTTGTTGTTAGCTAATACCCGCTTAGGTGGTAAGGTTCAAGTTGGTTGCCATCGAAATCACCTAACGGCCGGCTCAGGAAGCGTGATACTTGAATCACGTGACTTAAATCACCAACCATAACATGACTCGAGTTGTACCGAAAAACTACAGTGACCCTTGCGTTACTTTGTTCTGGATATTGTAGCAGGTTAAACTCCTACTTATCCGGAATTGATATCGGCATAAAACATATATGTCCTACGTGCAATGAGTCTCCGCATGACTCTAACTACCTGTTTGCATGTCCAATGAATTGCTCTCATCTAGCACCTCTCGCCCTATGATCCGAGGCCGTCCAAACCGTCATTTCAGTTCTTGATACACCAAAAGTTACTTTCGGGCTATATGGATGGTGTACAAAAAGTTTCAACTTAAAATCGAAGGAATCTCAACATTATCATAGCGCTTAGAGGTTTACCGCTGAGATTTCAGCGCGAGAAACTAGGTGACGTACAATCGACAAGTTGTTCTTATACCATGTTCAGACCCAAAATTTAAAATCTTAGATTACATTTAATCATTTCATAACCCAATAGTGTTCACATTGCCGTTAGAAAGATCAAAAAACAGCCGTTATGAAATAGTGGATGAATTTTTTCGTTTGTTAAGTCGATTTTCAGGTGAAATCAGATTCATTGCTTTAAAAAAATTTTGTTTGTTTACATTTTTTTCCCTTTGTAGTGTCTAAATCAGCTGTGATAATTTAACAGATTTTCAATGCTGACAAGTGATGGCGCAAAATCAGAGTCGCACAGAGAGATTTTGCGTGGATCAGATCAAATCATTTCGATGAAGTGATTTGGCATGGTTTATTGTTCGAGGGAACGTTACAATGTTCGCAGAAATGCTTCAGATCGGGCAGCTCTAGCATATGGGTGTCCGACAAAACCGGTTGATAAAAATCAAGTTCATGCAAGAAAAACTTGAACTTGTAGGGAATTATAGCTTCGATGCAACCGAAGTTTTTTCTTGTTTTCCTATTTTATAAAGATACTCAAAGCTTTGTTGGTAATGCAATTCGATTATTGTAGGTAGATTTATGCACATGTAACTAAATAAAATACATTCAAGTAACTAGCAATATTTAAAATTAATCAACACTTTTTCTACAACAGTTTAGTTGTAGCTGCAAGTTTTCAAGTTTAAGATATCATACTACTCTGGTTGGGTAATTAGTGGCGTCTTGAAGTTGTCGGCATTAATAATCTCTGCCTTGAACTTTTCTCTCTCATCATATACAACTGCTACCTTGATAGAAATGGAATAAGAAAATTTCATTCTTTAACTTCTATTGTATAACACTTGTCAGAAAAATGCGTAAGTTCGTGAATCATGTCTCCATCTTCGTATTTAATTTATAAATAGAACATCTTGCTATACTTACTATAATATATAATAATTATTTATAGGGTGACTTAGTAGGTCACGCTATGAAGAGCAGTGTTCTTGTAACTGTCATGTGACTTTGACCGTACCAATATAGTCGAGTAAATTTTTAAGAACACCATTTGAAATACAGTAAATCTAAAGGTGAGTTATTTTATTCCTGCGTTCCCCTTCCGAAGCCTATGTTGATCGCTTCAAATGTGACCCAACTTAAAGTATGGTTTTAAGAGAAAGTACCAATTACTAATGTAGGTTTTAAATGCATGATATATCTTATAAAATGGTTGAGATGATTCGATTGGAATTATTTTGCGCTGATTGCTCGGTATGACATTTTCTAAAGCTATACTATGTGCTTAGCTTGTGTTGCATGAACTTACAAATGTCCCCTCGTAAATATAACATTAAGCATATTAATATTAAATGTAATTAAATGATATAATTCCTGTTCCAATTAAAAAATAATTAATTATTAATTGTTTATAAATATAGTATGTGGGGTAAGAATTAGGTCACTAAGGGCTGGGGTAATTACAGTAAGTAATTGTCGAGTTGAAAGTCTGTGCATTAATTTTTGTTACATAGGCTTTTAACGTTAAATCTTTATAATTCATCTGGCATTTATCTACCCACCCAGCACAGGCTGTTGCCATTAAGGTAGCCGTAGATTTACTGCTCCGGATTGCAGCCTACTTAAGAGAAGTGGCTATCCACTCTGATATCTGGGCGGCTTTATTGTTCTTGAGCTCACTAACTCTCCGAGACGAGGTGGAAACATCTCAACACTTCCTTCTTGGTTGTTTCCCGAGCTCACACTTTCAGATATCCCACCGAGCTGGTGGGAATAGAAAGTAAACCCTTAAGCAAATTTATATTGTCCGCAATAACCTTTCAACACTTATGAAAACGGATACCGGAGTGCAATTTTTTAAGGACTGCCCAGCCATCGGACTTAACCTAACTTTTTTACAGGAATAGCCTAAAGTCATTATCAATTAGCTAAGAATATTTATTTATATATGGTAATGTTGTGTAATGATGTTGTAAATATAAAGCTGCAAATAATAGTCTAATTCTATTATATACTAGAATATGCAATCATTATACAGTGAAGTGAGTTTTTTCACTTTGTTTCAATATAACTTTTAATAAACTGAAGATCCCAAACAAAAAACAAACATATTTGTTTAAATAATGTTTTTTTTAATCCATATATACAAAAATTAAAAATAAAAAGTTCATACAAGTAGGAAATTATTAAGAAAATAATGAAAAAAGTCATATTCATATCAAAAAAGTATTGGCACAAAATATAAAAATGATACTACAAAAGATGAAGAAAAAGAGATTGAAAATGTATAATATTTTGCTACACCTCCCTTGGCTTTAATAATCGCTTGCAAACGTGTTTGCGTACTTGCGACCAAATGAGAAGTCTCCCGACTGGTAACATTGGCCCATTCTTCCTTCAGAGCATTTTTAAGGGATTCTTTCGAAATTATTTGGTGCTTGCGAATTGTGATCAAGGGATTGTGGAGGTGTTTTTAGCTGCTTGCAGTTATAAATTAACCACTCTTGAACCAAACGCGAAGTAAGTTTGAGATCATTGTCTTGCTGGAACTGCCATTTTTCTCCATTCGAGCCCAATTTAGTTACGCTCGGAAGCAAATTGTTCTTCAAAAGGCTTAAATAAACAAGCTTATACATTTTTCCGTCTACAAAAACAAAATTCCCAACTCCACTTGCCGCTATACACCCCCAGTCCATTATGTTTCCGCCACCATGCTTGATTGTTTTTAAGATGTTATTTTCTTGGAGCCTCATGTTGGACTTTCGCCATATTTTTTTTAGACCTATCCGATCCAAATAAATTAAATTTTGAATCCATCGCTAAAAATCACGTTTTCCCAAAAAGTTTCAGGTTGGTGTAGGTGAGCTTTAGCGAAATCCGACCTCTTTTTTGTTAGCTTTTGAAGTGTGAGGCTTTCGTCGAGGTACAAGATCATGATAACCGGCCAGAGTTTTTGGGACTGTCAGTGAGCTAAATGTTTTCCCCAGTTGTTCCTGCATTTTTTCACTCAATTTTACAGCCGAAATTTTTGGGTCTTTTGCCACTGCGCCAACAATGGATCGTTCCTCCCGATCAGAAAAAGTTTTTGGCCTCCCAGATCTGTAATTGTTTCCTATTTCTCCGCTGTTTATGCAATGGTTTATTACATTCCTTACACTGGAAAATGATCTATTGACAATTTTTCCTATTTCGCGCAATAATTTTTTTTCCAGGCACAGATTCAAAATGAGTTTCCGCACTTTAACGGTTATCTGTTTTCCGCGACCCATTTTGCTCAATCTATGTCAAGCCTAAACACATTACTAAACGTCAAATGCTCTAATTATTCATAAATATGCAATATATAACAGAAGTCACCAAAAACGGGATCAAAGGAAGTCAACTAAAAGAGGAATATGCAAAAAACATGATGTGTGCCAATACTTTTTTTGATGTATTTTTCGCTGTTTCTGACCTCTTTTCTAGATTTGCGGGGAGTGGGGGGTGAATGTAATGGTATATTTTCGCTGGCATTTTGTTTTCTTTCTACCAGTTACACTATGTACAAAAATGATTGAATGAGATTATTTTTTGTTACTTTTTAACTATCTTTCTTTAGAAAATCAAAGTGTGCCAAAACTTTTTTGATTCACTGTATAATAATATGTACATATTCTTAAATTAATAGCAAATAAAATTTAACATTTTTGAAAATAAATAAATTTAATTTATCTCTTTAAACGTATACCGTAGATGCATTGCAACCGCTGTACCACGAACTCTGAAACAAACACCTAATAAAATATTAAACTGGTGTCGTCTAAAAGTAGAGACAATTTACTTGTTCACATAAAATCTGTATATGTGACCTGGTCTACGAAAAGGGAGCTAACGTGCGAAAACTAGTTTTCTGGGAAACGTGAAAAATCATCTCATCTTCCATCCGAATCAACTAAAAAGTGAAAATTGATTTTTTGACTCCTAAGCCCCCTTTCCAGTAGCTCATTAGAACTTTTATGTACTATTCTGGACAGAAAAAATCACGGTTAAGTCCCTACAGATAAAATATTTGTTTCTTGATGAGTTTTCTTTTGAATTTTTTTTATAGATTTAAAATTTTTTATTAATTACATTTTTGAACCATAACTATAATTAAATATTGTTGTACTTCCGTAAATATTTTCCATCGATTTGACACATTTCTTTTTCAATACTGTTATCTCTTCCATAGGTGTGGATCTTTAGTAATTTTAACTACTATGAAATTATTTCGATGCTCACTTATTTAATTAGAATTATATTGTTTATTAATTGGAAGTAGGAGGTTCACAGAAAGAGAAAAACCAAACGCGAAACGTTACGAGCTGCATCATTAAACTATCATAAAAACTGGGTATGAATTTCAAAAAAATTTATAACACCGGCAGTACTTAATTTAATCAAAGCAAAACTAACATCAGAATGGTTTGAACAATTAAAGGGTATAAAATATAATTATTACACTTCGTGAGCTTTTTGCATGTTAATCAATGTGTAAGTATTTAATTGTAGTGATGTATATTCTATTCTATGTTTTATTTTCAACGCGATTATCCCCTCATTAAAATTCATATATCTAGAGTTGAATGCATTAAACAGCTATTATCTATATGAGGGCTATCGGCAAGATATGTGAAGTTTTCAGTTGATATAAAAGTACAATGGCGCTGTGAGATAAATTTAGAGGGCATTTCGTGTTCGAATCTAGTGGTTTTACCTGCGCGTTCGTAAAAGTTTCAGTGTAAATTGTTTAAAATGAAGTATTTCGTAGTCTTCCTGGCTATCTGCAGCTTAGCTATCTCCTATACTGAGGTACAAAAATGGGG
Organism: Bactrocera correcta; assembly: GCA_027475135.1. Classification (NCBI taxonomy): domain Eukaryota; kingdom Metazoa; phylum Arthropoda; class Insecta; order Diptera; family Tephritidae; genus Bactrocera; species Bactrocera correcta. The sequence continues at coordinate 38,671,089 of CM050325.1, read as the reverse complement.
ATCATATTAAAAAAAAAAAAAAAAAAAAAATGAAAAAAATGCTTGGTGATTAAGTGTTAATTTTTAAGATTAGTACGTGAGAATAAAACCTGAAAGTAGCGCGAGTGGTTATAAAAAAGTCCAGCCCTGTAGTTTGAGATTTGAACTGAATTTGGACATCGTCGTGTATCTATCAGTTACTGCGCAGCCTCCTTTAGAAAAGTGACTATCCACTCGGATAGCTGGTCGGCGTTGAGCTCACTAACCTTGTGTTCAAGGCTGGTTAAGGAATGCCAAACCTCGTTACCAATAACATCAAGTCACTTTGTGATAAGACTAGTATGTGTGTCAGGCCATACCGGAATCTGCTATGAGTAGGATGGGAACGGGTAGATGCTCCAATCTCCTCGTGTGCTCTACTACTGGATAGTTAAGCCTCGCGGGAGCTTGGCCAACGCTGAGCCACCATTGGTTCATGCGCAAGATTTCACGTCGCAAGATTGATCGTAAGACATCCAGTGCGTATAGTAAAGGAAGGCTCTTATTTGAACTGAATTTGGACATCTACCAGCTACTTTTTCCTCTATAATAAAAAATATGTGTACAAAATTTCCTAGATCCAATCCCATAAATAATAAGTACAATTTCGGATTTCAAAAGAACATCATAAGGTGCGCCATATACATGTCTGGTTGTTGAAACTCTATAAGGTTAATAAGCAAAGCTCAGATCTCTGGGGATTTCTTTGCGTCAATTTTATTTGTAATCACAGAATTAAAGCTTTGATAAGCTACCTTTAGAAATCTTTATTTTTCAGTTTTTCCGATAAGAACTAATTTCGGACAAAATATCTACATAGTTTGGAAAAAAACATTTTTGGTGTGGGAATGTGTTCTTTTAGTGTAAATATGCTAAAACAGAACATTGTAGACAGAAGTAAGTAGATTCTCGGTAGTTCGTGAATACCTACGAAAAAATTACTTCCTTGAGTGGTCACCAGAAACACCTAAAGCTAAAGAGTATTCCTGACTTGAAAGCTTCCGCTTAAAACTTGTCCCTAGTTTCTGAGATAGTTTTTAAGACACGTCACTTGTTAGAATACAGTTTTAATTTATCATCCTAATAACTATCAGTACAATTTTTCGAACATAATTAGGCTGTTACCGCAACGGTTAGTACTGATTCAAGTAACAGGGCAAAGGAGTAAGCACTCAGAGCTTCTATATATGTGACCTGGTCTACGAAAAGGGGGCTTAGGTGTCAAAAAATCATTTTTTTTTTATTTTTATTTTTTTCAATTTTTTTTATTTTATTTTATTTCTATTTTTTTTTTGACACCTAAGCCCCCTTTACGTAGACCAGGTCACATATGGTATTACGAGTTGTGGCCTTATAATTATTTATTTTAAATCTGTGGGCAATGAATTTTAGTTAATGATTAATATTCTTTTTAAAATTTAGGCAGATGAATTTGGGGAAAAAGCTAAGAAAATCGCTGAAGAATGTAAAGCGCAAGTTGGTGCAAGTGATGGTATGCATCATAAAAAATGAAAATAAATAAAATATTTTAATTTTAAATTAATCTTGCAGACGATGTAGCACGTATGTTTAAATATGAGCCGTCCGCTAATGACAAAGCAAAGTGTCTTAATGCTTGCACTTTGAAAAAACTCGGCACTGTGAGTATGCAATTTGAAGATTTTTCGAAACTTTAAAAATCAAATATTGGTATTTGAATAGTTGGATGAAAACAACAAAGTGGTCGACTCTGCAGTTGTAGCTTACGTAAAGCAGGTATCCGGTGGCGATGCAGAGTTTGAGAAGCTGAGCATGGAGATTTATAGCGACTGCAAGAGCACTCCGGAAAATAGCAATGAGTATGTGACAATGTCATTAATCTTTTTGATCACTTAAGCCTTTTTTTCTTGCCTAAATTTGCAGATGTGAGTTTGCTGAAGCTTTTCGTCAATGCGTTCTCGATGGTGCGAAGTCCAAAGGCGTTAAGATTTTACCTCAAGTCTAATTTGTTGCTGACCAGCTGATACTTTAAATACAGAAAATGAGTAGATTTTGTTGAGAAAACAAAAAATAAATACGAGTATGATATATGTAAATAAAACAATAAATATATAATTGCAAATGAAAAAGTAAAAGTAAACATTAATTTGTGGAGAGTTTGAAGAGAGCTTTCGTCTACTATAATTGATGAACCTTTTTAGAAATATATTCTTGAAATAACGAGGCTAAGCCGGGAAATTAAAAATATGTACTTTATCTATACGTGGTAGACAAGTCGGAGCCGAGCTCTTCCTTATGACATATTTTTCAAACCAAATTTTGCGTTTTAAATCAGATATCAGAATTCGGAAACGAATTGGTTATTTCGGAAAGATTAGTTGATGAATTTGGTGTCAATGTACTAAGGTATATTAGTCTAGGTGTGACCAAAAGATTTATTCCCGGAGGCAAACGACAACAGCCGATTGATTTTGTAGGGAGTCAAATGAGCTATATCGTGACTGACCCTGCTTTAGTCAATTCCGTTTGAGAAAAAGTCTTTTGTCACCGCTACCAATCATCATTAGAATAGCCAAAAGAAGTAAGTTCTGAGGAGACCCTTTCATTTCGGTCTTGTGCCTCTTGATTTGACTCCAACTTTTTTGGATATATTTGAATGTTCGAATTCCTTCTCCATGTTAATATGAATCGATATTTGCGTCGGCTGCCTTGTGAATTCCAGTCGATAGTATTTCGTGTGATTGTGATTTGGCTATAAGAAGTGTAGACTTAATTTTCGAGTTTTTTTTTTATTTTTTACGCCGGGTAATGATTAAGCAGCTTTACTATACATAGCAGGGCTTTTATCCATGATATGGATCGTAATGAAATGAAGAACTATTCCACACTTCCTTTGGGTCTTAGTGTTTGAAAAGCTCTATTAGCGCCATCTTTCTTGTCGACTTGTAAACATTGCAAACCTTTGAAATAACAAACCGCTTTTTATATTTTTTATAATATACACTAGGTAGGAAAAGTCTGTGTACAAGGTAAAATAATTGTTGAAAAAAGGCTTTTATATATTTTTTATAAAACGCGAGGGATGTTTGTTTATTTTATAAAACGGACAACTTGAAAATCCATTAGAAAAAGTCTGTGTACAAGGTATATAAATCGAATAAAGGTTTTCTTCTTAAAAATTAATGGGAAGTAGGACACCCCCTACATTTTAAAACATTTGCTTTGGATTTTTGCATGGAATAGACCAGTTAAAAATTTTCTATCGAAGGGATTTGAAACTACTCTCCGTGCTGCACACCTTTGGGCATAACATTCAAATCTGGTGATTATGGTGGTGTTCGAAGCTGCTTGGAAACGTTGTAGAGTAACCAAAGCTTCTGGTTATCTTATTGACAATAGTAGTCACTTTCCAAACCCAATTCTTCCACTTGTGCTCATCAGAAACTCTCAGATTAACTCTCAGAGTTTGTTTGAGTGCTCTTTCGTGAAAGCATTATGATTTTGCATATTGACAAGACGCCTTTGTGCTAATATTTTGACTGTCCTGGAATGGGCGACTGAGGTGTTTGTGATTTTTTGTTACCCTTTGCAGGTATGTAGGTAAATGATATAAGAACTCAAGTAGGAGTAATAATCGGTCACTGTTTAATTGATTGCCTTGCCTTGAGACTGGGAATGACATATAACGACTATTGGAGAAGCTCTCAGGAGGTGGAAGAGGCAATTAAACATCCTCTATGCGATTGTAACGCTCTAACATATATAAGAAAATAATATCAACTATCGGTCGACGGTTTCTTGACGATGGGTAGTTCAGAGAGAAGGAACTTTGAGGGAACTTTCGTTCCAGTGGTATCACAATGGGTCTCCTAAAGTTCGAAGACAGCCACTCTACCTACCTACCTACTCCTTTTTTTTATAAAAAATTGTTTTTCCAACAATTTGACCGATGTTTTTCAATATTCTCAAAATTTAACCATTATTTTTCTTTCAGAAGAGCTTATTTCTTACATAACCAAACCACTTGTACGCAGACTTTTTTTGCCTAATGTACATGCTCTTTTGAGCAAATAATAATAAGACTTTGTTTATAATTTTGAAATTCTTAATTTATTTTTCAAAATCTATGTCGCCCCCTTAAAGTAATTCTCCCAATTGCTTTTCCAATCCTCGACACAGTTGTTAAAGTCAATTTCCGGAATAGGCTTTAATATGCGTAGCGATTCACGTTTAATGCCTTCAATTGATTCAAAACGGTTTTCTCGAAATCGTTAAGTTTGCTGTATAACCTGAAGTCGCATCGACCTAAATTGTTGGTTTAAAATTTGGTGTAAAACTCACAAAGAATCAATGCAGTATGCGGCAGTGCTTTATCGTGGTGCAAAAGCCAATAATTGTCGACCCATAATTGCGGCCTCTTTTCACGAATAGATACGCGCAAACGACGCATAATCCTGAAATAGTATTCCTTGTTGACAGTTTGGACGGTCGGGAGGAATTCGGAATTCTATAATAGAAGAAACCTGTCAAAATAACGTTGGTTTTTTACCTGTTTTGAGGTGGTTTTTTTTTGACTTCGGCTCATCTTTGCAACGATATTCGGAAGATTGATCAAATGTTTCCGGGCCGTAAGAATAGATCCAATGCCCAATAGCCAGAAAGCATTGTTCAACTGAAGTTAACGCGATGCTGATTTTCGAAAAAATTTGGTGATTTTGGAATCACTTGTGCTTTCACTTTTCTTATGCCAAACGATCCTTCAAAATGGTTTTCAGTGATACAATATTTCAACGATGCCAGTAAGTTCTTTGATTGTTAATCGTCGATTTCCAAGCACCAATTCCTTTATTTTGTTGACATGTTGATTATCAGTTGATGATGATGGTCGTCCTGGACGTGGTTCGTCGTCAACGTGTTCTCGACCCTCTTTGAATAATTTGTACCAATCAAAAACATTTATTCGCGACAAACAATTATCACCGAAGACCTTTTTTAACATTCTGAATGTTTCGTCGCCAGGAATTTGATTTCGCACACAAAATTTCATCGAACTTCTTTGTTGAATAATTTCACTCATCATAAAAATCGCCGAATGTACTTTATGTACTTCAGCAAGATAAGCTTATGGGGGTATTCTAGTCTAGAAATTTAAAAAAATCGATTTTTTTTTTATATTTTCAAAGTTTGACTATTCAAGAATATGTGTACAAGAAGATTTTTTAAAATTCAAATTATTTTCGGAGATATAGGCATTTTTCTGACCCAGCATCCAAACTGGTTCGGCCGGAACGCGAAATTTTAAACGCGTTTTTCTCAAAACTAACTTTTTCGGAACGATACCCACGATTTCTCAGTTTCTACTGGACCGATTCACTTGAAAATTCTATAAAGTCTGCTTTATAGGCTTGTCTATGCTTGGAAGTAGCGCCATCCCCAAATTTTTTATTTTTATTATTTTTAAAAAATTCGAAATTTTCAGAAAAAGTGATTCAAAAAAACGTTTTTTTAGGCAGTTGCCATTTTGTGAAAATTTGTTTCCCACTTTTCCGTAGTTCCGGTCATTGCGACATTATTCTAGATTAATAATCTTTTTTTCTTTTTGGTTTCAGATAACTAAGAGGGTTGAAATCATGGGCATGGTCATGTGGAAGTTTTTAGAGACCCCCCCCACTTCGTCAGCTCATATTATTGAAATTTTTTACTTTTTTTAGTTTTTAATTTGTTCCTCTACTCTTCTAAAATTAACAAATAACTAATAAAAAATGGATAGTAAAAATATTAATTGCCTTTCTTTAACGGCACTTTAAAAATTACCTGAAATTCATGCTTCTAGACTAGAATACCCCCTTATACTAAACAATAATAATTGTTTTGTTATGACATTTGGCACAGATATTACTGACAGTTATACCAACTTAGAAAAAGATATTTCAACGAATAGGTTTTCGCGCGAAATTTAAATTAAAAAGGCTTACTATTTATTGCCCACAGTAGTATTTGTTTAATTGAACCCATTACAATTTATGTGGTTTATTTATTTAATAAAACACAATAAAAGTGATGTAATTATATGCAAATTGTCACCTTGTCGAGTATTTCGGTGGTGCAATGTTGGCTTCGTCTATAGTATTTGAGATATTTTCATTCATTTGCCAGTAGATCTAATAAGTTGCATTCAATCGGTTTCGATTTCGTTTCATGTTTTTTAAAAAACTAAGATTCCATGAGGGCCACGCTGATTCACATGTGTCAGTAATTACAAATATCCAATTTGATCCATAATTTCCCAGCCTTAAAGCTTTGATCGATCGCACTCGCATTGTCAATTGTCTTTCTTTAATTGATCGCTATTTTATTGTGTGAAAATCTTGAATGATTTGCTGCCCACAACTCGTTAAAAGTTAATGATTAGAGCAACCAATTCGCAAGGCAAATGTCATTTTAATTGCTCAAAAACATATTTATTCACATGTGTAAAAATTAATTTTAGTTTGCACGCAACTTTGATTAGTTTTTATAAGTTTTTGGTCTTTTGCTAAAGCGGCTCACTCACGACAAATTTGTTTGACAAATCTGTTTGAGTTTGAGGTGGTTTTTGTCGTGAGTGGGCATGTTGTCAAACGGATTGAAGGTTTGCGACAAATTTCAAAAACTTACAACCGATTTGTGGATTCGTTTGTCGTGAGTGGCGTGGTTTGCAAACATTTGGTCAGTTGGTTGAAATTTTTGCAGAGTAAACATCAGCGGATAAAAAAATGGCACGCTTGAGCAAAAATTTTTTGGAAGAGTTTATTGAATTAACTAAAAAGGAACCGGCCTTATGGCAATCCAAAAGTGAAAATTATGAGAATAAATGCCAAAAGGATAAGTCGTGGAAAAATTTACTTTCGAAATATAAAGAAACTGATAAGGATGGGAAAATTGATGTAGTGAAAAAAAAAAATTAATTGTTTACGCACTGCATTACGCACTCCATTTGGCTTTTTCGCTTCATGCACCGGTGTATTACTAGCAGCGCAATTACATCATCCGCGTTATAATCACACATGTTCACTCCGCGAAGCACACAATGGAAATAAAGTTTGTCAAATCGGTTTGTCGTGAGTGCTCAACCGTCTTCAAACAGATTTGTCAAACAAATTTGTCGTGAGTGGGCCGCTTAAGATCCTCACATGACTTATGGCATATAAAAGCACATCAAACGCTCTGAAGAAGACAATATTAGAATTGTTGACACTCAGATTGAACGGTCGAAGTTTCTTATTTTAAAAATAACTTGTGGATAATTAAAAAATGAAGATCCTTAATATTTGTTTAATTGTTTGTGTAGCGCTTATATCAAACGCTAAGGTATGTTATAAGTGTAGATGAAAGACTGGGCAAAATTTTAAAATGAAGAGCACATAAGAGAGTTTTTCAATATGACATAAACGGCGAGAAGAGGTCTTTAATACATACGCCACCGTTCCATTATAAATTCTTTCTTGGAGAATAATGATAATATTTGACATTTTTTCAAGCGGATATTCCAAAAAAACTTCAATAAGTAGTTAGTAATAATTAAAAACGAGTGAGTGCCAGTGCTACATATCAGAAAAGAGAAAATGTCCTGCATTTCAGAGAACAGATCGAAAGTAAATGACATTTGCTAAAAATTCGAAACGCAAAACATTTGCAAAATCAATTATATACCAGTAAGAACGGATTACGAAGAAATTTTGCTCAATACAGCTAAATACCATCAAACAAGGTGAAGCTTGTCTAAGTCACTTATTTTAGTACTCTCGCAGTCGAGAACTTTATTTTGGTGTGTGCTGTTCACCTTCTCGGCATTCTTAGACTAATTTATCAGTTCTCTGTGGTGTTTGTCAAGGTACTCTGTCTATTAATCTTCAGATTATTGAATCAAAAAGGCATCACTCTACTTTGAAAGCTTCAAGCATCACTTTCCGCTGCATCGTGTTAGAAAACTATCTCTACATACGGAAAATGGAGCCCTCTATAATTGTTTTAAGATATCTGAACGAACAGTAAAGCTCAAATTATTAAAAGTGAAATATTAGGTTGTCAAATACCTCCCTTCTGCCTTTTTGTGTTTTGAATTTCTCAGCTATGTATAAAGCGTTACAGAGGTCGTATCTGGCAATACATCTTTGAAAGGTCTTGACATAACCTACAAAACGATGCTATGCATAATTAGTTTGGACATTGCGTTCAACAGTTATAGACGTGTTTCGCGCTATTTTAAAGTTTTCCTTCGTTAAAGGCAAATCCGCTAGAGAAACGTTCCGTGAGATTAATGTTGTTTTGGGGGATGGTACTCTATCACTTCGAACTGCCAACAAATGGTTTCGACGATACAGAGCGGATGAAAACGACAGCATGGATAAGCCAGCCGGTGGAAGACCTGTGACGACAAATACCGATCGAAACATGGAAAACATCGTGTTAGACCGGCCTGTGGCATCTCGTGACAACGCCAGACCACACACTTCGTTGATTGCTCGTCAGAAGTTACAGGAGCTCTGATGGAAGGTTTTATCGCATCCACCATGTACCCGGATATAGTGCCAAGTGATTACCACCGGTTCCTGTACATGGCGAACGTCCTTGTTGGAGTAAAGTTGAACTCAAAGGAGGCTTGGAGGCTGTCCTTCTTCTGGGCTTCTACGAGGGGGGTATTCTGAAGTTGCCGTCTAGATGGAAACATATTAACGAACGAAGCGGCGCATATTTGAACTAAATCCGATCACTGTAACACTTTTTATGAAGCATTGAATAAAGAGCAAAAAGGCGGAAGGGAGATATTTGACAACCTAATAGATTTCACAAAACAAAGCGAAGTGAAGATGGTTGCTGTTGTCACTTTTCCTTAATCTTTTATCAACCCTTTGTGTTAATTCTTTAGCTGTCCCCGTATAAACCTATTAACTAGACACCTGTGGAAATTATGTGAAAAATTCTTAACAAATAATGCTTGCATTTAGCAGATGGATATATTTCCTAGGCATATACATATTTAAGAATAATTCACTTTTCTTCCAAAACAGTGCGATCACGAAAAGGCGAAAGCAGTTGCAAATGAGTGTAAGGAAGAAGTTGGTGCAACAGATGGTAAATGAGATCCGCTGTTTAAACGAAAATATTTAATTATTATTGCGAAACAAATTACAGATGAGGTTGAGTCGTTTTTGAAGTTTGAAGAAGCTGAGACTATGACCGCAAAATGTCTGGGTGCATGCGTCATAAAAAGATTCGGTTTGGTGAGTTGAGTTTTTTTGTTTTGATTACATGCAACAAATCATAAAATGTATGTGATTATTGATTTTGGCTGCTATTTCTATAAGATGAATGGTGATGGCAAGATTGATAGAGAAAAATCCATAGAGATTTTGGAAGTTATCGCCAACGGCAATGAGGAGCAACATGCCTTGGGCGTGGAGGTTCTAGATGCATGTGCTGACATTGACGTAAACGAGGATCAGTAAGTAGTTAACGCATATAATTTTGAAGATTTGTATAGTAAATAACGAATTGGTATGTTACATTTGCAGTTGTGAAGCAGCTGAGGAATATCGCTCCTGCATGCATGCCAAAGCAAAGGAAATTGGCTTTGAAATGGGGCGTGTTTAAATTTGCTTCAATTGAACGACAAACTTGGATATACATACGTGATGACGATTTTGGCTTACAAATTATTATTCATTAACCATATTTTAAGTTCAGCTGTTTCTCTGTACTCTCTGTTTTAAAATTGTAAAAAATATGTAACGCTTTAGTAAATAAATAATTATACTAAAATGCTTGAAGTACGAGTTGTACTATTATGCCAATGATTTTGGATAAGAAGCAATAATAAAACTGTTTCAGATACCGCCTAAGAAAAATATCAAGTTTTTATGGTGTAGCTGCTTTCTCAGTTTTTTCATTGGTCCTAAATATGTCAATACTCATAAACCTATGCCTCATCGGCAATTTAATCCTCTCCATAAATGTGGGATCGGAGTTCGCACGATCAAACATGTCCAAGGAGATCTCGTGTACTCTTCAACTTTATCGGAACTAGTCGAGCAAAAACGCGTTTTATACCCAAAATATGCACCGAAATCATTCAAACGGACTCGCAAGAGATGCCGAACACTCTTGTCATCTCTATAATATTTCTCTGACGATTTTCATCATTTGAAGAGGTCGAATGTCGTCCAGAGCGATGTACGTCTTCAACGATCTCCCGACCGTCTTTCAAAACTAAAACTGCATCGAAAAATTCCTACGAAATTGTGGAATACGAAAACTAAAAAGAGAGAGCAATAATTAAAAACTTATATAAACATTACTTCCGGATTTGTATGTCACGCAATAGAATGTAAGAACCTATCATAGGGCCGACCATACAATTTCAAACTGACTATATTAGACGACTACTATATACCCATGAAAAGACTTATAACAGAACAAATTTTTAAAACTCGCAACCTATTACTTCTTTATTGGCGTAGAAACAGAAAACGATTATAGCCGAGTTAACAACAGCGCGCCAGTCGTTTCTTCCTTTCGCAACGAGGCGCCAATTGGCGATTCCAAAGCGAAGCCAGGTGCTTCTCCATCTGGTCTTTCTAACGGAGTTGAGGTCTTCCTCTTCCTCCGCTCCCCCATAGGTTTGAGACTCGCCACGTAAAGAACACTACCAATGAAAACTAAAAGCTCGCAACCAGCTGGATAATTAAACGAAGATTGTGTTATTAAACTGTAATTTCTTCTATATACAAGTGTATTTTAAGTAAGTGCCGTTATGTTCCTAAGTATCACTTGATTAGTATACTTCCTTTCACAGAGATTTTATCACGAGTTCAATACTTTTGACTACAAAACCTTTATTTCTCACGAATATATTTTGTAATAGAGTACATTATTAAATATTATACATGTATTAGTATACTTGCTTATGAAAAGATTTTTTAACAACCAACCCTCTAGAAACTAGCAAACAAATGGTTGTATACCACTCAGAATTCACTGTTTGGCGTTGTTCTATTGGTAGGGTTGCGATATGTCTGGTTTTTCCAAAAAACACGCAACTATTTGTTTCGAAGTGTCCTTTGCAGGAAGAACTTTTGTGGGATTCGATTCATCTGGAAACACCAATACAGTCGACTGCTGCTTACTTTTGAGCGCGTATGTGTAAGTCCACATTTCATCACCTGTTAGGATGATATAGACGTTTTTCAAAGAAACGCTATCGTATTTCGTTCATATTTCTCGAATTAGAGAAATTGTGTGGGATCCAACGTGAACTAAATTTTTTACAGTCAAATGTTCATGCCCGTAGGTGTCTCAATCTCATGATTTGTCACATGACGATCTTGCAATATCAGTTTGCGTACTGCATCAGTATGGTAGTTTCCGGAACAATAACTCATTTTGGACGACCTTCTCGAAATACGTCTTGGAATTGTATATCACTTCGATTAAATTCAGCTTACAGTCAATGAACACTAGTTCTTGATAAAATTTCACGTCGAAAATTGAATTTAGTTCATCCATGCACTGTTATTAAGTTAATCCCCGAGTTGAAACTTGTAAATTGATAGAAAATGAATATTTCAAGTTACTGTAAATAACACAAGTAGCGATCGTTTGTCAAAACGTTCTTAGTAAGTGCAATAGCAAAAATGTCAAAAAGTTGTCACTATTTTTAGGGTTGCCAAATCCTTTTAAATTTCAACCGACGTATCCATAATAATCAATTTTTTATTTAGACGGGAATTTTAACTTATATTGTTAAAAACATCCATCAAAATTATAAAACAGCAGACCCTGAGACCCGTAAAGTGGGGTAAGCTTTTTTTCCAATTTCACCCATTCTTCGTGTCCAACTTCTCTTTTAGTAGTTTCAAAGAATACTAAAATAAAAATCGTCATCTTTAACACCGACTATTTCATAACTTCAAAATGTGGTAGTATTTCGAGATCAAGTGTTTTAACCGAGTATATTTTATAAGCACAAGTAGTGCACTAAAATGTCGAGACAACTATTTGGTTCATAAATATATACTACTGTGATCAAATTGAAAGGTGAATTTTGTCCCATATTTAATTTCAAAGTAAAACCCCTTCCTTTTACAATCGCACTTTATTTTTCAAAAAATTTCCCAGTAAATAGATAAATCACTTTTTGGGAAAAACGCGCGAGCCAAAACTTGAAATTTTTAGTTTTTATAAAACCTCCCAATTGAAAAACAAATCCCATTTTTTCCTTTTGGAAGTTTAAAATTTAAAAGGGGAAATTTGCTGAATGGTCAGAAGTTAGACGAAGGTAAATCAGGTGAATGCGGTGGTTGCGGCGCGATATTAGTTGAAAATGTGGCGAAATGATCACGAATAACCAATGCAGTATGCCATGGTGCATTATCGCACTTCTTTCTTCAATAAATTCAGACATAGTAAAAATAGAAAAATTCACTTTTAGAGCCTCACAAAACGACGCGTATCTCAAATACTAATGAATATTTTGATGTGAAATTTTGCATTGATGTCACCAAGAATATTACCAACTTGCAGAAAAAAAATTTACCGATCACAGTAGTATCTATACTTAAATATCTCAATCAATATTGAATTGCTTTTTATGCGAACATTGCTAATAAATTATTGTTGTTATAGAGTTTTCGATGGATTTGTCCAATTCGTACCAGGTTTGCTTAGCTTTTGCGATTACAAAGGTATACGCCTATGTTTACTAAATTCAATGGGCCAGATCACAAAAATCTATTGTGGGAATGCCTCTAAATTCACTTGTGTTATACATATATTATACTCATTCACCGTGAGATATTTTCTCATCCATTCGTAGCATATTAAATGCAAATTCATTGCAGAGAAGTGGTATTTCAGAATAACTTTGCACTGAAATGAAATAATATTCGATTTTCAGTTGAATTTTAGTTCTGGTTTATAACACTTCGTTGGATTTAGAAGACATAATGGAAATTCTTATTGTGCTACCGATTTTGGCAGTGTCTTCAGTATTTAGTGGGTTTTGATTACCATATTAGTAGTTTGTTTCTTGAAGTTAATTTTCGACGAACTTATAGCAATAACAATAGCAGCTGCTGAATCTGAACCGCCACATTATAGTTCACTTCGAGTTATGGCCGAGGCTGCGATTGAAGATTGCTACGAGGATTCGGCTCAGAGTGTCAAAGTGCAGATAACCGATGGTAACTTAACCATACTTCAAAGTATAGACAAGCGTGTTGTTGAATTTTTCACTAATATCTTACAGAGGGTTTTGATGAAATTTTGAAGGGTTCTCGCACTAATTTATCTCACAACGCGAAGTGTTTACGATACTGTATTATGCGCAAAAATGGCTTGGTGGGTATAACAATTTTTTTAATTAGTTACAGAAGACGGCTTAGACTAGGTTCAGTAAAAAAATCGGGTTTCTGGACTAAATCATTGTTGATTTAGAGAGCATGGTGGAAAAAATTTAGCTTTTAAGTTGAAATTCTGGTTGGAGAAGAAAACAATATTTTGGTTTCTCTAAACTAAAATCAGAAAAGTTTATTGGCTTGTATATATCAGCTAGATACTTCGTCCAACTTCTCCTTCTGCGAAAATTTGTGATGTTGCCCTCATCTTATCTTTTTAAAACCCTACAAATTCAGATAAGATAGGTTTTTAGTTTTGACATTATTAAACGACTCAGAGTTAGTCATGGATTAAAAGTTAGAAGACTTTTCACATTGGTGAGTTGCCAACAGGAGCTCGTTATTAGAACAAAATACTTTTTTGTGTTTTTCAAAATAGAGATCAAACGATCCTGCGGTCGCATTTTAGAAAAGTTAATGTGAAAAATTCTTCATAGGAAAAAACTGTTTAAGACTTAAGTTGAATATGAAATGAGGAATGAGGATATAAGGAATAATTTTATGTTAACTTTTAAACGGAACATGGGAACTAAAAAGTACATTTCCGTGTATAAAGTAGTGTAATATAAACGAACTAGACCCTCAGTTTTTGAGATATCGATATGAAATTGTATACATGTAATTTCCAAAGCCAAAAAGCTGTTTATTTATCGGAACCGCCAAAATCAGATAACTATAGCATATAGCTGCCAGGCAAACTGATCGATCGAACTCAAGACCTTGCTTGCAAAACTTGTTTTTTTCCCTACACATCTTCCGCCTGCATTATTGGCATCGTTACAATCATCGAAGAAATAGTTCAGAGCAGACAACTGTATAATATAGCACTCATATAAAGTGAGCGACTGATTTCAAGTCCTTGTATGGAAACTTTTGTATTTTTTCTATTGTCACGAAATTCGGCGCAGATAGTAATCGCTATAATCTTCGTAAAATTTATTCAGATCGATCCACTATAGTGCCCAAAAAATAAGGTCACATAGTATTTATTTTGAAAATTCTTTATTTATTTTTCCAAATCAAATACATCCCCTTCAAAGTAATCCCCTCCCGATGCAATGCACTTATACCAACGGATTTTCCAATCTTCGAAACACTGGTTGTAGTCACTTTCCGGGATGGCTTTCAGTTCTGTCTTCGCTGCGGCTTGAATCTTCTCTATCGTATAAAAACGGTGTCGATATGAGTTGAGTTTTTGGCGAAATGATCACGAATTACGGGGACAGTATGGGACGGTGCATTTTCGTGGTGTAAAAACCAAGAATTGTCTTTCCACAATTCCGGCCTTTTTAGGGGGAAATAGCGTTGTTGACTGTTTGACCGGTTGGAAGGAATTCAAAATATTAAAGTGTTTTCGGTACCAGTCGGGATTTGACGCGCTTGAGGCCCAAAACATCCTTCAAAATAGTATTGGCTGAGCCTTTCGGTATGCCAACTTCATTAGCAAGGTCTCTTATTGCTAATCGACGGTTTTTCAACACCAAATGTTTGATTTGTTGAACGTGAGCCTAGTCGGTTGAGGTTGATGGTCGCCTTGGACGCTCTTCGTCTTCGACACGTTCACGGCCGGCTTGGAACTCATTTTACCACTTGAAAAATTTTTTTTAAACATGGCCTCATCACCAAAGACTTTCTGCACCATCCTCAACGTATCCGCAGCAGAAAATTGATTCCGTAAACAAAATTTAATGCAAATTCTTTCCCTCAACAAATTTCGACATCGCAAAAAGCGAAAGACTCACTTTTCGCAGTTTACCAAACGACACGTATCTCAAACACTAATGAATATTTTGACATGAAATTTGACATAAATGCGACTGACAGTACTACCAACCAAGAAAAAAAAATAAAAATAATGCTCTAAATCCTTCAACGCGCGCAGTTTAAATTCAAATGTCACCTTATTTTTTGGGCACAGTAGTACATACCTCCCAGTTAAATTGCACTATCAAAAACAATAAAAATTATATACCGTTTGATGGTATAAAAAATGTACCTGGGAAAAGTTTCGGTGCAGTAGACGTTAATAGTTTTTTTCTTTAATGATATTTAGCAACTTTTTTTGAATTTCGTACAAATGTCATACAAAATAATCATTAGTGTTTAGTATGCACTTATCTTTCTTTCGCCGATTTTTCCGATAAGTGAAATTATTTAACGAAGAAGTTCCAATAAAATTTGTGTGCGAAATCAAATTTCTGGTGCCGAAGCGTGCTGAATGTTGGAAAAGGTCTTCGGTGATAATTGTTGTTCGCGTGCAAGTCTTTTTGATTGTTAAAAATCATTCAAAGAGGGTCGAGAACGGCCATCAACTTCAACTGATGATCAACACGGCAATAAAAAATAAGAATTGGGGCTTAAGAATTTCCGAAATTTTACTGAGATAGTTTGAATATCGGAAAGATACATTTCGAAAGATCATTTGGACCTAAAACAAATGAAAGCTCGATTGGTTCCAAAACCACTAAATTTTTTCATCGTGGCGTTAACGTCTGTAAAACAATACTTTCCAACCACCAGGATGTCATGAAACGTATTATTACTGGCGATGAGTCTTGGATCTATGTTTACGACCCGGAAACAGACGCTTCATCGGCCGAATATCGTGGCAAAGGTGAGCCGAAAGCGAAAAAAACCATATCAAAGCAGATTGAAAATTTTGTTTATGATGACAGTTTTCTTCGCTTATCGAGAAGCGGTGCACTTCGAACTCTTTCCGACCAGCCAAACTGCCAATGAATATTATTTGAGTTTTATGCGTCGTTTGCGCGAATCTCTTCGGGAGTTTTTCGCCACATTTTCAACCAATATCGTGCCGCAACCCCCGTATTAGCCTGATTTAGCTACGAGTGACTTTTGGCTATTCAGCAAAATTAAGCGAACACTCCGGGGAAACCGTTTTGAGTAAATTGAAGACCTTTAAATGTGAATCACTACGCGCATTGACGGTTATTCCGGAAATTGACTTTAACAACTATTTAGGTAGATTTCTTTGAGTGGAATGACACAGATTACACTAGTTTACAGTACATTTGTTGCCGAAAAAATTTTAGCTGTTGCTGACTACTATTTTCAAAAATAAAATTTAAATATTTTTATCAGCTCTAGTTTCAGAGTTTCAGCTATGTAGAAGAATGTACAGAAAAAAAGCATATATTTATTAAAACAAATTTTGATAAAAAAAATTAATCATTAAGTTCTAAAAAAAGCTCTTCTCCGATGTGTAGACTTTGAAAAATGACGTATTAGAGACCAACAATAGTCAGACATCATATTCGTATCCCAGAAACCTTGATAGCGCTCTTCCATGACGCGTAAATCTTGATGCATAAGCTCTCCCTGCTCTTCGCTCACTTCTCCTAAATTTTCCGGAAACCTCTCTAGGTGACTATGGAAGAAGGGGAGTTTGATACGTATATTTACATATATTGCATCCCATATTTTTTAATTGTTGCAGAAGGTCTTATACGAGTTCAATATAATTTTCAGATTTTGTTTCCGAGAAAATTCTGCTTCACAAATACGAATGCTGTCCAAGCCTTTAGTCCTGACTCAGTCATAGAAATTGAGTCTCTTTTGTAAGTTGTTCAGGCCAGTTTTTTCTCACCCAATGCTCTTGTTTAGCTCTACTATCCCAAAGACATATAAAACAGTGAAACTTGGTATAACCGCTTTGTTGACCGAGATGAATGTTGACCATTTTTAAATCGACACGTATTTGCCACTCATGGTCATTGTATTTTATTTTGTTCAAGACTTGCGAAATGTTACAATATTCCTTCAACTTTGTACTGTGGCCAGTAGGTACCCCAGCGTATTTATTTCTATTATGTAATAGAATACATTTAAGGCTACGTTTTGAGCTGTCAATGAATAAACGCCAGTCGTTTGGTTCGTATCGCTTCAAGCCCATTTTTATCAACAAGTTTTTGATATCTTAACAAAAGGTAATGCCGGAAAATAACGCCGCAATTCTACATCTTTTTCACGATAAAAACTTATTTTAGTATAATGATAAAAATCAAAAACAAAGTCACTCGAGCTGCTCAACAATTTTTGAGGGTAGATTTGACAAAAATAAGTAATAAGTGAACAATATCAATCGCAGAATTCGCGGCAACAGACAAAAATTTCAATACTGTAAACTAGTGTTATGAAGAATAAATTAATCATTTTAAAATTATGAACAAAGTCTTAATAATTTTTGCTCATAGTAGTATTTCTCTTTCCTGTTAGTCGATTTGGACCTCAATATTTGAATCTTTGATATTCGAAGTAGCTATAGAAAAAGAAGTAAAAATATTAATGGATTATCTTTAGTTAAGTCTACGCCTCTTGATTTCATATACCTTAATGTTTCACTACATTTCATTTAAATATAATGTATACCAATATTATTTACATTACCTTCAGTTAAGTATGGATAACTCAATCGATGAGGAAAACATTTTGCAAATATTTGAAATAATACATCCACAAATTAAAAAGGATTCACTATTGGATGTGCTACATAAATGTTCGCGAGAAACGGATAAGCAAACTGATAAGTATTAACTGTAAATTTTGTAAAATTTTGCGTTTATATTTTTATTTTAGTTGTGAGCGCGCTTTCGTGGCAACCAGCTGTATTCTCCGAGAGCTGCAAGCAGATGGTGTAACCGATATTTAAAACAACACTTGAAGATGCCTTTTAAATATGTGTACAATATAATTATAAATATTAAAGAAATTTTCAATGCTGTAAATAAATGGGAATATCGCATTTACTTGTATATTTCGATGATCAAAATTTTATTTTATTTAATTAACTTTGGTTTCCGCTTAAACTCTACATCACACTATAAAATACTTAATAAATTTTAAATAGTCCTCTAAGCGCTGCTCTTCAACTGCGTCCAGCAGCAGTGATACACATGCGCTATACTCCAAAATGGCCTGCAGCAGCTCTAGCGATTCCATGTTGGCGCCAAACATCACTTGCGGATTCTTAGTTTGAAAATGCACAATGGCATTGTTTATACATTGCGTAATATCACAATACTTATGTGTGCTTGTCAATAAACGCATCCGCGCGCTCCAGCTGTTTTGATTGGACTACTTATTGTAATTGTTTAGTGAGGAGGAAAACACTAGTTGTTCGAAGTGTACGACAAGATTGCACAGTTAAAAGCGGTTGACCTTTGGCTGCATTCAGGCATGCGCTTTCATTTCATTGTGTGTCTGAAAGGTTGCTGACCAACTACATACAAATATTGCAATGCATGTGCCTTAAATGATCTGTTTTTGCACTTACCCACATATATAAATACATATGTACATCTACTATATATTTTGTAGAAAATGTGTTTACTTCTGGTTCGTTTTTTATTATGCTGTTATATGTGATGTGAGGCCAAATATTACTGTGCAAATTACGTCAACTCCGTTTAACGGAGTTTGTAAAATTTAATAATTTTAGTCATCGATACGCAATTAAGTGCACAGTTTCTTCAGTTTTAAAAATGTCGTTAATTTTCTGAACAATGTTATTAAAAAGAAAAAAATTTAACTTCGGTATAATACCCTTCACAGATGTATTACTTATAGCATAAAAGGGTGAAAAAGGTCTTTAGACTTTACACAATGTCTTGTATAATAATAAAGCCAAATTTCGGGAAGATACCTCAAAAGGTAGCACCGGAAGTGCATATGCTAAAGTTAACCGAAGTTGGTGGTTTTGACAAATGAGCAGCTTCTTGGTGAGAAAAAAACGTTTGCAAAATTTCAAATTGTTATCTCAAAAATTCAGGGACTTTTTTCGTGGGTTTAAACCCGATGTAGCTATTCTTTTTTGTCAAATTTTACCGGGGTTTAAATCCTTTTGGTTAAAAAAATTGTCAAAATTGCTTTCATTTGAAAAAAGGGAATTTTCGAAACTTTTTAAAACTCATGGAAATTTTTTTTTTTTTTAAAAAAAAAAATTTTTTTCATTCGAAAGAACATTCTTTGGCATTTACTTCTCGAAGTTTATATCTTTCAAATGTTTACCGCGGCTACGTCTAAAATGGTCCATTTGCTGAAATCAACTTTCGAGGACTCGTTCGAGCATTTCGATTGGTAGCTGACGAATGACACGGGTGATGTTTCGCTCCAAGGCTTGAGTCGAAAAAGGGTTGGACCTCACAGACTTTAGGAAAAAGTCTAACCATGTGATATCACACGGTTTTGGTTGCCAATCGACCGGCGGCTGTAAATGTAAATTTATCTGCTCACCGAAGTGTTCTTTCAATAAATCCATTGATTGATGCGATGTGCGGGAAGTGACGTCGTCTTGTTGAAACCAAATGTCACCGAGACATGAGCTTCGATTTCAGACATCAAAGAGTCGGTTATCATGGCTTGTCACCGGCATTATTTTTGAATAAATATGGACCGATGATTAAACCGGGGCACAAACCACACCAAATCGTTGTTTCTTCTGGGTGAAATGTCAGCTCATGAATCTCTTCAAATCCTTATCCCAAATGCAGCAATTTTGCTTGTTTACATACCCATTGGGCCCTCACAGCTTAATAAAATTTGGCTCGAAAGCGTCGGATCTTTTTGGATCTAGTAATTTATCCGTTTTCGAAGTTATACTCCATAGTCCAGATATTTGTTTTCGCTTTTCGGATTTGAACTTATTGAAAATAAAATTATTAACCTTCTTATGTCAGTATAAAAGTGACCGTGTTTAAAAATATTTTGAGGACAAAAGGTTTTTAGTTGGGCCTTGAATATGAACTTATCTCTGCTGGTTTTAGTTTCGCTCTTATTTTCAAAATTGTACCTACAATCGATCGATCGATAAAAGCCATAGCTCCGGGATGTGTATGGACGCACTGTAGCATTCATAGGAAGCATTAGCCGTCAAAAAAATGCATTTACACTTGCTATGCAAGAGTGTGTAAAGTTATTAACTTCATAGAATCACGTCCACTTAACTCAAGATTTTTCCCTCTTTTGTGCAAAGAAATGGGAAGTGATCACGAACATCTTCTTTTACATTGTGAGGTGCGATGGCTGTCAAGAGGTAATGTCTTATAAAGGCTTATTGAATTAAAAGAAGAAGTAAAAATTTTTTTGGAGCAACATCGCCCACAGCTGGAGATGTAATATTTGAATTCAAGGACAGATTTCATGACGTTAACTGGTTGGTAAAAGTGGCTAACATATTGATATTTTTGAATTTTTAAATAATCTAAACAGGGCATTGCAAGATAACAATGTAACAATATTTAAAGTGCAAGACACAGTGGAAGCTGCAAGAAAAAAGCTTATAGTGTGGTTACAACGCGTGGAGACAGACTGAAAGTGGAACGCGATCTCAGAATAAAACTTTGAGTAGATCATTTTTGTAGAACAAACTTATGGTCCAGCAAGTCTGAGTTTTTTTTTACAGTGGGTCAAAGTTTTCATTTTTTGGTCGAATGAAGCATTATACTATATGAAAAAAATGTTGTAAGTTAATGTCTGAGAGAATTCTTATGGTCAGAGTTGTAATGTGGAATTGTATGAGGATTATTTTTGTGGAAGATCTTAACCCTCTAACTGGTTTCTTTATGGGTCAATTTGACCCTTTTTTCGAGAAAATCAAAAAATATCCTTTAAAAAAGGACATTTAAGGATTAAAATATTCTACGAAAATGTATTTCAGCGGGGGTCACCAAAGACACCATTGTTGTAAATAAAGCTCTTTACGATTGATAAAAAAATTACACGCCAACATACAAAAGTAGGTGAAAACGTCGTCAAGTTCGGCCGGGCCAAACACTGAGTTCTCGCGTCTAGTCAGCTCTGACTTACAAATCGGGTGTGATAAAATTAAGCATAATTGACTTACTAAGCAGTACATATCGGGTGTGATTTTTACTAAAATTAATATAAAAAAAGAACAATTAAAGCTTAAATAAGCATGGCGGATTCGGTTTGCAAATTAAGAAATTGGTTTTGTTTTATTTTTGAACATCTTACGCACCTTCAAAGCAGAAGAAATATATTCCCTACAATTGAAGAACCATATTTTCTTTTTTTTCTTTTCTTTGGAATACGATTTTTATGTGAAGCTTGGATACCAAAAACTGTATGTACTACTTGCGAAAGTGGTCTTTTGACCTGGTACAAAGGCGGTACTAAGGCGCTGCCATTTTCTGCGCCTATTACATGGAATGAACCTGAAAATCACAAATCAGATACATGCTATTTCTGCGTAAATTACAAATTTGGTAGAAGCCAAAAACACTACGCGATAATGACATACGAAGCAACAAATAATGTCATTTTACTAGAAGTGCGCTGT
The DNA here is from genome assembly GCA_027475135.1 of Bactrocera correcta. Taxonomy (NCBI): domain Eukaryota; kingdom Metazoa; phylum Arthropoda; class Insecta; order Diptera; family Tephritidae; genus Bactrocera; species Bactrocera correcta. The sequence goes on along the minus strand of CM050325.1, from coordinate 38,649,342 downwards.
GAAGGTGTTCCGGTGCCTCAACCGCCTACACATACATTTTCGGCCAATATGACATACGCCAATACAGAAATAACAGCGGCGGTTGAAAACATATCAGATATAAGTTACTTGCCTCCTGGTGGTTTAAACATATGTCCTAATTTGATAGACCAAGCTTATTTTGAAGATCTTGTAAGAGATTTAGGACTAACAAAAGAGAAAGCTGGAATATTATGTTCCAGATTGAAAAACAGGAATTTGATAAAAGCCGATGTAAAAGATACATCGCCAAGAAAAAGACACGCCGATTTGGAAAGTTATTTTAAAAAATCAGAAAAACTTGTATATTGTTGCAGTTTTGAAGAGGTTCTAAAATATCTAAAGCTTCTACTGGACTCTTCCGCTTGGCGACTATTTATATATAGTTCAAAACACAGCATTAAAAGCAATTTTACTGCACAATGGAAATCAGCATCCATCAATACCGGTTGCGTATTCCACAAAAAAGGAGGGAACATACGCAAATATTTCAAATCTCTTAAATAAAATTGAATACTATAAATATAAATGGGAAGTATGGGCAGACTTCAAACTGATTGCAATATTGACTGGAATGCAAACAGGATACACAAAATATATGTGCTTTCTTTGTAAATGGGATTCACGTGCTACCAGCAGCCATTATCATATTAAATATTTCGAAGAACGTAAAGAAAATATTATTGGTGACTTAAATGTAATCCATGAATCTCTTGTCCCAAAAGATAAGGTCATATTCCACCGCTGCATATTAAGTTGGGCGTGGTGAAAATTTTTATTAAAAGCTTAAATACACAAGGATATGCTTTCAAACGCATTCAAACAATTTTCCCCAGATTATCTGCAGCAAAATTAAAAGAAGGTAAAATACGGTTTTAAGAAATAATTTATTTCATTTAATGTGAACGACCTTTTCTAGGAATGCTCGTTGGACCCGATATAAGAAAATTATTACAAGATGAAGAATTTTATGGACATCTGTCGGATATGCAAAAGACATCATTTGACTTTATGCAGCTGGTTATATCAGAATTCCTTGGAAACTCAAAAGCACAAAACTATGCAGAAAAGATTGAAAGCATGCTAATCCTTTTTAACAATATTGGCGATAAGATGTCACTAAAGCTGCATTTTCTGCACTCTGGTCTCAATTTTTTTAAAGAAAACCTTGGAGCGGTTTCAGATGAACACGGTAAAAGGTTTCATCAGGATAAAAAGGAATTTGAAGAAAGATTCAAAGGGAAATCCCAAAGTGTAATGCTTGCTGAATACATATGGGTCTTGTACAGAAACCTTGACACATCGGAACATTCACGTCAAGCTAAATACAGGAAAGCATATTAAGTTTAATCTTTAATCCATTGTCCTACTACTGCTGAAGCAAAAAAATAAATATGTACATAGTATAATAAACCACTATTAAAAGAAAATTATAATTTTTTTATCAATCGTAAAGAGCTTTATTTACAACAATGGTGTCTTTGGTGACCCCCACTGAAATTTTCCTCCAAACATTTTCGTAGAATATTTTAATCCTTAAATGTCCTTTTTTAAAGGATATTTTTTGATTTTCTCGAAAAAAGGGTCAAATTGACCCATAAAGAAACCAGTTAGAGGGTTAAGATTTTCCACAAAAATAATCCTCATACAATTCCACAATGCAACTCTGACCATAAGAATTCTCTCAGACATTAACTTTCAACAATTTTTTTCATATAGTATAATGCTTCATTCGACCAAAAAATGAAAACTTTGACCCACTGTAAAAAAAAAACTCAGACCATAAGTTTGTTCTACAAAAATGATCTACGCAACATACCCTTTCAGAATTATAGGGTCGCTATTCTGTTCCAAAAATGCTGTTGGATAGTGTTATTAAACGTGTATTGTTTAATCTCATGTAACCGTGTTGAGTTTAATATTATTAAGTGGGTCCCGAAAGGACAGTGTGAAAATTACCGAGTCATGGCAAACTAAGTTTGGGAAGCACTGGCATAAGGTTTACCCTCATTTATATGTAGTAGAAAAAATAACAAATATCGGTAGTTTTATTCAAAAATCGGTGTCGGTATTCAAATTGATGTACGCTTGACATTTATTATATTAGGTTGTCAAAAAAGTCTTGCGGTATTTTCACTAGTTGGCGCTGAAAGCGCATAGTTCTAGTTTTATTCGTCGCATTGGGTCATGCTATACCTTTTTGGAAAGCTCATTTCAGCGCTAACACGTGTTTGATTGATTGTCGTTTCTTTTAAGTCGTTCATGAGTTATAGCGTCGCAAACTTGGAGCAAAATAAAGAGAAAATACGGCATATTTTACAGTACTACTACGATAAAGGCAAAAATCCATCTCAAACCGCCAATAAAATTTGTGCAGTTTATGAACCCGATACAGTTTCCATTTCCACCGCACAACGATGGTTTCAATTTTTCGTTCTGGTGTAGAGGTGGTCGAAGATGCGCCACGCTCTGGAAGGCCTGTCGTCGAAAATTGCGATGAAATCGCTGAATTGGCCGAAATAGACCGGCATAGTAGTCACAAACCGTTATAAACTATTTGAAGAAGCTTGGAGTCACTAATAAGCTCGATGTATGGGTGCCACACGAATTGATTCAATAAAAATACCGCAAGACTTTTTTGACAACCCATTATTAAATTCAACCTGGAAAGCAAGAATAATTCAGAATGAAAGGGCCGAATTTTAACGTCGCATTTCACCCACCATTAAATATAGCCGTTTTATCTAAAGGTGAACTAAGATGGTTTTGCTTTACAAAACTCATGTACTTTGAGTTGGACAGTTCAATTGGTTGTATAATTTTGACAAACTTGAGACCGGTGTAGACGTTATTACGAACCGGTTTCCATATTTGTCACTCATCGCACTTTACATTGACATACAAATATGTAACGGGATCACCCGTATAAGTACTTTCTCCAATACCCTTTTTGGACACGTAATGCGTGAAGTGGGTCAAGCTGAAAATGTTATTATTGTTCAGTATTGTTTGTCATTTAATCATGGAAAGACTTACGCCTAAACAACGTTTAAAAGTCGTTCAACTTTATTACGAAAATTCACATTCTGTGAAGAATGCGCGCTTCGCTCTACTTATGGTCAGCATGATCGGCCTACTGAGCGTACTATTCGTAACCCCACCAACTTTCTTGAGACCCAGCATTCATTATCAGATAATATTCGACCGAATAGACGTTCAGCACGCAGTGAAGAAAATATAGCAGCCGTAGCTGAAAGTGTGCACGAAGACCGTGGAGAGTCGATTCGGCACCGTTCGTAGCAACTCGGTATGACGTATGATCTTAAATTGAAATACAGCATGTGCAAGAACTGAATCCGCTCGATCTTCCCAAGCGACATCGCTTCGCTCTATGGGATCTTGAAAAGTTCCAAGAAGAACCGACATTTCGAACCAAAACGAACAAAATTGCCGCATTTGTGACGAAGAGCAACCCAAAGAGAAGCAAGAGCTGTCATTTTATCCAGAAAAAAGAACGGTTTGGTGTGTTTTGTGGGCCGGTGAAATTATCGGTCCATATTTCTTAAAAATGATGCCGTTTGAGAACGTAACCATTAATAACGACCGTAATGACGCCGACTATTTGATACCTGAAATTAAAGCTCGTGATCTCGTCAACATTTGGTTTCAACAAGAAAGCGCCACATCCCACACATTACATCATTCGAATAATTAATTGAGAAAACCCTTCGGTGAGCAGATTGGCCACCAAGGTCGTATGATAACACACTGTTAGACTTTTTCCTGTGGGAATATGTATGCGGACAGTCCCGTTTCGATTCAGGCCTTGGAGCAAAACATCACTATCATTCGTCAGTTACCAGACGAAATGCTCGAACGGGTCACCGAAAATTGGACTCAACGAATGGGTATCTGAAACATATAAGCGGCCACCATTTTAAAGAGATGATCTTCAAAAAATAAATGCCAAATAAAGTTATTTCGAAGGATAATAAACATTCCTCATTAAATTTGAAGTTTCTGTGTTTTTTCTTTAAAAAAGTAAGGAACCTGGAAATGGATCACCCTTTATATATTTAGTTTCCGAACCGACACTAAACTTCTTCAAAAAGAGCAAATTAAGGATTCTCATTCTAGTGAACTCACATTTCACCGTTTAATTCACTTTTATTTGTCGTATACAGGTTTACAGTTTGCTTAGATCCTTAACAGTTTGTGGGGAGCTGTGCTGCTCACTTGCCACCACCGCCACCACCTCCGCCTCCACCGCCGCCGCCGCCGCCACCACCGCCACCTCCTCCTGGATAAGGTTCAGGATTTGGCAAAGGATTGGGATTGGCTGCAGATAAATATTTTTTAAGAATTATCAAGTATTAAACGATATATGAAATATATTTACCAAAAGCCACAGCGAGTAAAGCCAGCACGAAGCCGATGAGCAATTGGAAATTCATATTGCTAGTGTTGCAAGTGCAATGGTTGACCGAACGTTTATGAGTGCTTTTTATACACTTGGCTAGGTTCTAGGAATATTCTTGATTTGTGCAATGAATATGAACACGATTAGCTAACTATTTACCATACTTCTTAAACGTTCCGTAATACGCATTTAAAACGAGTATTGGAAATAACAAGCGGTTCTTCCCTTGGCTATAAGTAAATAGCAAGTATGTAAAAGTAGGTGTGTACAAATGTATATATGTCGGTCAATAGCAGTATTTTAAATAAATTTCTAGTGATGGACATTTAATGTGAATATAATGAAATTTATTTAACTGTTAGTATGATTTAATAAACGTTCCCGTTTCAATAAAAATGCTAAGCTTACGGTGGGCCGTTTGCATGCCAGAGAACAGGGCCAATGAAATATCTTTTTTTAAAGGCACCATTTCTAAAATTAGGCATCCGGGTCTTGAGTTCAAATCATGTTCCTTTAAAAGTGGTTGATCGTAGACAGACAATGGCAATGCTCAAGATTATTTATGCTATGAAAATGTTTCTCACAACACGAACAAGAACAATATTTTCTTGTTTGTGCTTTTTAAGTGAAGAAGTTAGCTTGATATCTCTTTCAGCACTTACAAATCTCAGATACTTTCATCTACTTTTGACTTCTACAAAATTTGCAAAATCTATTTGAATTATTTTAAGATTTCTTTTGGAATAAAGAAGTTCTTTATCGATTTAACTAACTTTTATCTTTACAGATTGTTAGAAGTTTAATATAACACATAAGTCTTTAATAATGTTTGAATATCGGAAACTATACACTCTTAAATGAATTTGATATTTCTTCCTAATTCTCTTAAATAATCCTTTTTTAATTCCAGAACCATCACTAATCCTTGAAAATTCAAGGCACAAACCATTTTTTTAATTAATTTATAGCTTAACGCCTGTTTTAAGTTTTTTATACTTTTGTACCTGTTGCTACAGAGTATTAAAGCTTTGTTCACCTAACGGTTGACGGTATCCCATAGAACTAAGCGAAATAGATTACGATTATGTAAATATAAATGATCAGGATGACGAGAAAAGTTGAAATCTGGTTGACTGTCTGTCTGTCCGTCCGTCCGTGGCTGGACAAAATTAAGTACTACTTCCCTATGGCACAATTTTAAATTCCACTTGATTCGTTTAGTTTCCAGTACACAAGTCAAGAAGCAATTAATGTAGCGGGGTAAAACTTTGCACGAATAAAGTCCTTAGTGTGTGCCACCTTATGATCAAAATTGTTTAAATCCAATAAAAACTGTTCAAGCTCCTTGGTACCGAATATTTAGACCCCAGTTCCTATAGTTTACTTTTGATCGAAAATGTCGGTCAATATGTGATATAATATATGTAACTGCAATTAAGGAATAATCGTTCTCTTAAAATGGTTTGTTTGTATGTCAAAAATGGGTTGAATCGGACCAATACTTCCTCCCCCCATATACTTAATATAAATATTTTCGAACTGCCGAGTGACTTAGTACCGGATATATGTATCAGCAAATATGTAAGCTATCTCAATGAAGGTAAGAGAACATGTTTTATTCATAAGAGTGTATCTTTGTGCCTAAAATAGATAAATTTGAACGAAATCTTGGCCAAGATCCTATATAACTAATATCAGGATTTACGAACACCCGGCTGACTTTACTCTATATGTTTGGTTTTGCACCTTAAAGTAGTTCTCTGGCTTTGAATCTTGCAAGTTGCATGAGTATAACATGTTCGGTTGCACCCGAACTTAGCCCTTCCTTACAAATATCCATTGATCAACTTATCGATAAATCTTCTACTGCAGATTATAGAAATATATTGTACTGGGTAGATATACATGTTTTCAAAGTAATTTCCTAGTTATTCAGTAAACCATCTTCCAATAATTAATATAATGGAAATTCATTCACAATAATTTTTGACAGTCAGTTACTACTTACTGGAAAGGAGAACGTAGCGTATCTATATCTTTATTATCGTTTTTCACGTATGATACTCTCTATACGAAGTCGCATGATGTATTTCGAATCCTAATCATCTTATTACATGAAAACATTTAAAAAATTACAAGTTATTCTTTTAAGGAAATATTTTATTTTTTCCTCCACCTTAATATCCAATACGTAGTATTCAAAATCATTTCTTATCGCTTTCTGCTGGAGATAAAAAAGAATCATAAACAAATTTATCTTTACAGTCTCAATTAAAATTTTACTTTGTCGAATTGTGTTTCTGTTCCACAGTAGCTTTATAGTCGTAAACGTTGCTTCATTTCTGGTAAACAATAAACACTTTCATCACAAAGGTAATTTACCTGTATTTCTATGAACATATCTACATATGCACCAGTATATATTCGCCATAAAATTTCTATGGAAATAATTAAACAATAATATAAATTTTATTACTTCCAAGTGTACTCATATGTACATTTGTTTTATAAACGTGAGCAAATTAATTACAATCACATAGAAATGCAATAAATTGACATAAACATAATTTCAAATTGAGACAAAGTGGCGGTGATTGATTGTTGCAGTTTAATTTGCATTTATTGTAATTTCATTACTGAACTACAAACGCAAGTAAATATGTAAATTAATAAGTTTTGCAAATACTTGAGTCGCACGTGTAGTTTTTCTAAGAAACAAGAAAAAACGTTAACTTTGGTTGCACCGAAGCTATAATACCTTTAAAAGTGTATTTTTTATAGCATAAAACGGTATAAAAAGATATTTTATTATGGCATCTGTATGCTATAGTGCCTTCTGAACAATATAATCGGAGATTGTAGCGATTTCTGAGATATGTAATAATCAATGCTAAATTTCGTGAATATACTTTGTCAAATAAGAGACTTTTCATACAAGGGCTTGAGTTCGATCGGTCATATTGTACGACAGCTATAACAGCTTTTAGTTGAAAGAAAAACATGTGCAAAATTTGAGCTCCATATCTGAAAACTGAGGGACTAGTTCCCGTATATACACTTTATAGGGTCTGCGACGTTACTTTTTGGGTGTTACAAACGTCAGAGTAACTTTAATAAACCCTGTTCATGGTACAAGGTGTATATAGTAGATCGTAAACATCCGTTTTGCTTCGCTGCTTTTCCTATCTCTTAGGAATGAGGTCATGATAATTTCAACAAAATATATAAGTTATAGAGGTTTCGAAGTATTAGCGATTCCCAATTATATATATCTCTATCTATTCATATTCAAATAACTCCACTCCATTCAAAGAGTTCAGGGATTGTCAAGATGTGTCAATTCCATACTTTTCTGAGACTACACGTCCATAGAACGTTTAATTCGCAAAATTGAAATGCAGCAATTTTGTTAATAAATGTTGTCAAATAAATTACAACAAAATTTTCATTGTAAACCGTTCCTATTACCGAGTTTTGGTACGAAACGATTCATAGTTGAGTTGGTTATACTTGTATATTTATCTTTAAGTTATTAAATCGACATAAATTATGTCTCACGTAGTATCCAATTTAATCGTTATTAGTGGCTTTTAATTTAACAGACTTAGAAAGATGGTGACCGCATTTAAATTTTTTGTTGTCCACAGAAATAAAACCAAAAATAATTTCAACTTCATTTATTCTTCTTCTTCTTTATTGGCGTAGGCATCGCTTACGTGATTATAGCCGAGTTAACAACGGAGCACCAGATGTTTCTTCCTTTCGCTACGTGGTGCCAATTGGATATTCCAAGCGAAGCCAGGTTCTCCTCCACCGGAGTGGAGGTCTTCCTCTGCTTTCCCCGGCGGGTACTGTGTCGAATACCTTCGGAGCTGGAGTGTTTTCGTCCATTCGGACAACATGACCTAGCCAGCGTAGTCACTGTCTTTTAATTCATTCAACTATGTCAATGTCGTCGTGTATCTCATTCAGCTCATCGTTCCAAAGAACCATAAATCTTTTTTCTCTCGAAAACTCGCAATGTCGACTCAGCAGTTGTTGTCATCGTTCAAGCCTCTGCACCATATAGCAGGACGAGAATTAAGTGACTTGTGACTTGTAGTTTGGTTTTTGTTTGTCGAGAGATGACTTTGCTTCTCAATTGCCTACTCAGTCCGAAGTAGCACATGTTGGCAAGAGTTATCCTGCATTAAATTTACAGGCTGACATTGTTGGTGGTGTTTATAATGGTTCCAAGATAGACGAATTTATCTACGACTTCAAAGTTATGACTGTCAACAGTGACGTGAGAGCCAAGTCGCGAATGCGTTGACTGTTTGTTTAATGACAGGAGATATTTCGTCTTGCTCTCGTTCAGCATCAGACCAATTTGCTTCGCTGCCTTATCCATTCAAGAGAAAGCAGAACTAACGGCACGGTTGTACACTCTTATTAAAGATTGTACCTGCTGCATTAAGTTCTGCAGCTCGAATTATTTTCTCCAGCAGCAGGGTGAAGAAGTCGCGTGCTCCCTATCGCCTCGTCTGAAACCTCGTTTGGTATCGAACGGCTCGGAGAGGACTTTTCCTATCCTGACGGAGCTTTTGGTGTTGCTCAACGTCAGTTTATACAGCCGTATTAGTTTTGCGGGGATACCAAATTCAGACAACGCGTCATAAAGGCAGTTCCTTTTCGTGGTGTCGAATACAGCTTTGAAATTCACGAAGAGGGGTGTGTGTCGATTCTACTTTCACGGGAGTTTTCCAAAATTTCGCGCATGGTGAATATGCCAGGTCTAAAGCCACACTCATAAGGTCCAATATTTCCTTTCAACTTTCACACAATACGCTCGATAGAACCATATACGCGATGTTGAAGAGGCTTATCCCACGGTAGTTGGCGCAGATTGTGGGGTCTCCCTTTTTATGGATTGGGCAGAGCACACTTAAATTCCAATCGTTGGGTATGCTTTCGTCCGACCATATTTTACAAAGTAGCTGATGCATGCTTCTAATCAGTTCTTCGCCGCCATATTTGAATAGCTCGGCTGGCTTTGTTGTTTTTCTAACGGGTAATTGCTATTCTAACTTCTTCATGGTCGGGCAATGGAACGTTATCGATTGGGGAATCGAGTTCGCCTTCTCCTGGCGTTATGCTTATACTTCCTTTCAGCGGGTTGGAGAATTTTAGTACGCTCTGGCCATCGGTTACTAGGTCACCTTTGGGGGTTTTACAAGAGGATGCTCAGGTCTTGAAACCTTCTGTTAACCGCTGCATTTTTTCGTAGAATTTCCGAGCATTACCCCTGTCGGCCAGCTTATCAAGTTCTTCATACTCACACATTTCAGCCTCTTTCTTTTTCTATTTGCAAATGCGTCTCGCTTTCCTCTTTAATTCTCGATATCTATCCCATCCCGCACGTGTTGTGGTCAATCGTAACGTAGCGAGGTAGACAGTCTGTTTCCTCTCCGCTGCGACACGGCACTCCTCATCGTACCAGCTGTTCTTTTGCATTCTCCGAAAACCAAAGGTTTCGGTTGCAGCTGTACGTAAGGAGTTCGAAATGCCGTCCCACAGTTCCCTTATAGCGAGTTATTGACGAGTGCTCTCAGAGAGCAGGAGTGGAAGCCGAGTGGAAAATCGTTCAGCTATCTGTTGTGATTGTAGCTCCTCGACGTCGAAGAGTCTTTGTGTTTATTGGCATGCGTTTTTTGTTGCACAAAGGCGGGTGCGAGTCTTGGCTGCAACAAGATAGGGGTCCGAGTCGATGTTAGGACCTCGGTGCGAACGAGGGCTGATATATATATTTCTGGCCTAATAATGAAAATAGGCATGTTTATCAACGAAAATGTTTTTTTTTTTTTTTTCGTTGGTTCGATTGCTGTTTTGTTTCGGGCTAATGCTAAACGTCTTTTGAAGCACCGCGATCGTATTTTTTCAGCATTTCTTTACTCCAATCCACACGAGCGATTTTGAGCGATTGTCAAATTGTGCGGGATCCAACGAGAACAAACCATTTTTACGGCCAGGTGTTCATGCAATATCGAATGTATGCTTGTGAGAGAAATGCATAGGCATGCCTATATCTGAAGGTATGTTACATGACGGTCTTGCATTATCAGTTCACGTACGGCATTGTTGTTTTCTGGCACAACGGCTGTTTTTGGACGACCTTCACGGAATTCGTCTTTGAGCGAGCGTCGGCCACGATTGAATTCGTTGTACCAGTTTTTCACAGTGCTATAGGATGGTGCTTAATAGCCAGTTTTAGTTCATCGATGAACTCTTGTCGTGATAATCCACGTCGAAAGTTGTGAAAAATGATCGCACGAAAATATTCACGAGGTTATTCCATTTTTTGGCCGAGATTAATCTTTAATTCCCTGTAAATAAAACAATTCACGATTAAATGACAAAACTTTCTGAGTGAGTTATGCTAAAAAATGCCAAACTTTCCAATGGAAATGTCAGATTGCACCTGGCAACACTTAGTGCTGCCTAGTCCAGAAATATATATAGCAACCTATGTGCGTACGTCTAGAACACTGGAGACGTGTCTTCGGTCTATCTATTTATTAATAATAAATAAAAAACATTTTCGTAAATGAGTATGATCTTATAAAATGAAAAAAAAAACAAAAAACCTGTTAACAAATAGACGGTCATGACTTTTATCCACTCAGCTCATCTTTCTGATAATTTATTTATATGTATTATAGGGTCTCCGACGTTTGCTTCTGGGAATTTCAAACTTCGTGGAAACCTTAGTAAACCCTCGGGGTATAAAAATACACTTTGCATGGGAAACCTATCAGCATTATTGGTGCGGCGTTCGCTTATTCTCGATAACAAGCGCAATTATGAGATCACTTCATAGCAGTATGTGACTCTGTTTGACCCAATCCGAAGGCGTTTCTGCGTTCGTCGCAACATGAATTCACAGGAGCACTACAGAGGTATTTGTGTATTTCATTGGCAAACCTGCTCAGAAGAAAACGAGGCGTTTTCAGGGTACCTTGAGAAAGTCAAAACAGTCACAGGTATCTGCTATGGATCTATTCGACATCGAAACGGAGAAGAAACGGCTCCATATCGGTTGAGATAGACTGCAAATTGTTGACCCATCAATCGCATTCTTCAGATGATCTCTGTCACGGATACTTACTTTGCGGATCGCCAGAAAAGTAGTTGGAGTATCCCTGGTTCAAGTAATCGAGACAAAGAAGACTCATGTACTAATGAGGGCAATAACCAAAATATGAAAAAAGTCCGAACTACTACAATTTAGTTTTTTTATTTCTGGCATATGCTCTTTACTCTCGCGTCTACGTCATGGCCTAGATTCGTTCAATTAAAGTGATAAGAGCTTTCTGATCTCCTACGCTTTTGTTCAGCCCTATCTATAACTCGTCTTATATGTCTAGGAACCTTGCAGTTCATATAACTAGATGAAGTATCAAAATTTGAAACCAAGGCGCTCTTGAAGTTCGTAAAAAGCGTTGAAGTCCAGTATGACAAATACTTCAGCTTTAATTAATATAGGTCCTTGTATAGTGTGACTGCTGACCAGTACAACCTAACATAACTATACCTACTATTCTAAGATTAGTGTCGATAATTTTTGTTTGCGACGACCTCTCGGTCAGGCCGAATACTTCTTAGTCATTGCAGTGTAACTGTATTTATAGTACAAAAGTAGATGAAAATGCCAATTTATGTGATAAAAATGTGTACGCTGTGTGCTATATATTGCAATCGAAGTATTAAAAAATGCATTTGGTGAATGTTCAAAAATTGTTATAGCACTACATAAATTGTATGCTCAGGTGTAAACTCACATAAAACTTTCACTTCATATTGAACACTTGTAAAGTAAAATTGTAAATATTTATTAAAATGTCAAAATAATGTTGCTCGACATAAAAATTATAAGCAATTAAATGGAAACTGTGGAAAAGTGCTTGTTGTTGCTCATGCCATGCTGCATCTTCTGGGTTGAGAGTACATATTTACACACATACATATTAACTGCAACATTGGTTGCACTTGTAACATATTGCCGTCCATTCACTTTGGTAGTCGATTTGTATGTTATGTATTTATTCATGTTCGACACTTTGCGCGCCAAAAATCAAAAACATAACATAACGGTCGTGTGAAGTTGCTCTACAAAAATTACCCACAAAAGAGTACTGTAAAAAGCGATATACATACATATATGAGAGAAGACCAAATCTTATACCTACGTATATTACTTTTGTATTTTTGTAAGCATGTTTGTATTTGTGTGTGATATAAAGTGTATGATTCCAGCCACCATAGTGTCTGCTACAGCTTCACTATTATTGGCAATTATGTAACAAGCTACACCAACAGGTTTTGACGCCCAGTTGCATTGCTGCGCCGTTGCAGATGTTGCACCGGCCTCAACGGTGACGCCATAAGCGGCGAACGCTGGTAACTCAGTCAGTGGTGAGGTAGGCAGTGCTTTTATTTTGTTAGCTGCATTAGCCTTTGTTACTTACTTATACATACACAAGTAAAGCATCAGAGCCATGCGATTTTGTCCGCCAAATTTTCATTTGCCACGGCCACAGTCAATAGTCACGCGGACAGGTTTCTTTTCGCATGGCAAATTATTTTACGCAATTCAGTGGTGTGTCCATCCCACTTGAAATCTTTGTCAGGAAATATCTATTAAATATGTACTGGTCATTACTGGCATTTTTACGAAACGAATGTCCAAATATACAAAATTGACAGAATTTAGGTTTAGCCCTTTGATATTTCTTATAAAATAATAGTATAATCGGTTCTTCCGGATTATTAATATTTATAGAAAATTTGTAATTCAAAATATTTGGCAAAGGTGGAACATTTAACTTAAATGTGAAGCTGATTGCAAGCGATAATTTTTACCAGCAGAACTTGCCTGTGCAAAAAATCTGATCGAAAACAACTAATTAAAATTTTTAAGAATTTCGTGGCAGACTTTGGAACGAAATCTAAGTTCTAAACCAATGCTATTCATTTTAAGCATTAAATCACTATTATTATTTAATTTCACACACTTTGACCAATCTAAACAGTTTAAAGAGGGGTGGATAATCGAAATCCACTATAAATGCTATATTGGAGACAGAAAAGCTTTGGGCTGTTTGCAATTACATACACTGTGTCCAAAAAACAAGGTGACATTTGAATTCAAACTGCGCGTGTCGGAAAATTTGGAGAATTATTTTTTTTTAGGTTAGTAGTACTGTCTGTCACATTTTTGTCAAATTTCATATCAAAATATTCATTGGTGTTTGAGATACGTTCCGTTTTGTGAGCTGCTAAAAGTGAGTTTTTCGTTCTTTGCGATGTCGAAATTTGATGAGCAAAGAATTTGTATTAAATTTTGTTTACGGAATCAATTTTCTGCTGCGGATACGTTGAGGATGGTGCAGAATCCTTTGATGAGGCTATGTCTAAAAAAAATGTTTACAAGTGGCATAATGAGTTCCAAGCCGGCCATGAACGTGTCGAAGACGAAGAGCGGCCAGGGCGACCATCAACCTCAACCGACGAAGCTCACGTTCAACAAATAAAATATTTGGCGTCGATTAACAATTAGAGACCTTGCTTATGAAGTTTACATATCGAAAGGCTCAGCCAATACCATTTTGAAAGATGTTTTGGGCCTCAAATCTCGACTGGTACTGAAAACATTGAATTTTTTGGAAAAAAGCGTCGCGTTGAAGTGTGTGAAACGATGCTTTCCGACTACCAGGGTGTCATGAAATGCATTATAACTGGCGATGAGACTTGGATCTATGCTTACGACCCCGAAACAACCGATCAATCGAGCGAATATCGTGCCAAAAGAGAGCCGAGACCAAAAAAGTCGTGCCAAAGTCGTTCAAAAATCAAGGTCATGTTGACTGTTTTCTTCGATTATCGTGGTGTTGTGCATTATGAACTCCTTCCAACCGGTCAAGCAGTCAACAAGGAATATTATTTGAACGTTATGCGTCGTTTGCGTAACGCTATCCGCCTAAAAAGGACGGAATTGTGGAAAGACAATTCTTGGTTTTTACACCACGATAATGCACCTTCCCATACTGCCCTCGTATTTCGTGATCATTTCACAAAAAACTGAACCCATATCGTTCCGCAACCACCAAATTCACTTGATCTGGAGCCGTGCGACTTCTGGCTGTTCACCAAGCTCAAAAGACCGCTCCGAAGACACCGTTTTTGTACAATAGAAGAGATTCAAGCCGCAGCGAAGACGGAACTGAAGGCAATCCCGGAAAGTGACTACAACCAGTGTTTCGAAGATTGGAAAATCCGTTGGCATAAGTGCATTGCATCGGGAGGGCATTACTTTGAAGGGGATGAAATTGATTTGGAAGAATAAAAAAAGAATTTTCAAAATAAATATAATGTCACCTTATTTTTTGGCCACAGTAGTACATGTGTACTTTTGATATTGCTCAACTATACTCAAGAGCATATCTTCAAGCAGTTTCAAAGATATATAACTCATACACTGATCGACGTATAGGACACAAAATCTGATGGTATAACGAAAATCATTATAGTTAGAATATGGGCGTTGAACTAATTCAAAGACCACTTTCACACATTTTTGGCATTAAACTATAGTTTATCCATTATTATACCCTCAGTTAATTTTGCTAATATATCTTACAAATTGACCGATATTTTTTCAATCTCATATACTATCACCAATATCTAGAAACGGTTAACCGGTAACGATTTTGAAATCCTGATATTAGGTTTAAGACGGTTAGGGAAAGTATTGAACCATTTTTATTAGGCACAAAGATGCACCGTTATTAGAAGAAAATGCTTTATCCTTTTTATTAAGGCAAGTCACATATTGATTGATATATACGGACAAAGTCAGCTGGAAGTTCGAAAATCGTTGTATGATTTATGGGAGTTAAGAGAAATATTGATGCAAATTCAACTCGTTTTTAAAGGGCTATACCAGTGTGACACTTTCAAAAAAAAATTTTCTTTGCTTTTTCGATAGTTTATATATTCGAAAATATCGTGTCAAAACGGCAAGGTCGTATCTTAAATAGTTTTTGAATGGTAGCGTTCTAAACAGCGACCGCTCAGAGGTGCAAACATATATATGTAAGTGAAACTTTAAACGCGTTTTTCTCCAGACGACATTTTTCAAATATGCTAACATAACAAATAAAGACTGGGTATAGTTGAATATTGTCAATTTGGCATTAAAAAAACGACCATTTTTTCGTAATAAAACGATTTTTTTTTTTCAAAATTCCGCCATCTTCTTAATTTTTGATATTTTTCAAAGATCGTAGTTCATTTTATAGG
Source organism: Bactrocera correcta (assembly GCA_027475135.1). Classification (NCBI taxonomy): domain Eukaryota; kingdom Metazoa; phylum Arthropoda; class Insecta; order Diptera; family Tephritidae; genus Bactrocera; species Bactrocera correcta. Next base: position 38,633,567 of record CM050325.1, on the reverse strand, counting down.
AAATATATTTAAGTTTAATAAACATTTTGAATTTTTTTGCTTCAGCTACTCATTCGACCGGAATCATGTCAGCAGTTGAGGCACTTTTTTCGGCACATACGCAGACAGCACATATTTCCGTTATTTTTCAATATTTTTGTAAAAAAAAGTTTTTTAATATAGCCAAAAATATACTTTATTATGTCCATGGAACGTCGAAACATTCAATGTAGTAATTTCTTTCAAAAAAATTCACGAAAATCGCCTAATACTTCATGCGTCACACTGGTATAGCCCCTTAATATGCAGACATACTATCCCCAGAAAAGGAGTTTTTTCGAATTTCGATAATAAATATTATGGATTGACCGATCCAAATACCGCAATAACATTTTCGCCGATATTGTTAATAAATTTTTTAGTCCATTGAATAGTCTATTAACTGTAAAAGTATTTTTTTCATACCATAGCCACAGCAACGCGTGCCCGGAACTGCCGATATTCCATATACATATGTCCATTAATAAATATGCGATTTTAAAAATTTGCGTAAAAGAAATTGAAATTTCTTTAACATAAATTATTCAGATATCAAATATATGTGTATTAATAAACATCTATAATTTTATATACCATACATATGTATGTATGTTGCTTCTAGCTATTTATTATCACAAAAATGTGTAAATTTATACGCAACGGCACTCCTATGTTAATACGGTTACATCATTTTTAAATAAATAGTAAATGTTAACTAATTTTCGAATGGTAAGGAGAGAGTATCGAATGCATAACTACATATTTGAGCATGTCTGCATGTTTATATATACATAAGTATTTAAGTCTATGTATGGGTTTAAAAGCACGTGCTTTGGGAGCGCAAAGGTAGTTTTTACATTTTTGTTTACCTATTAAAAACAATTTGAATAAAATTTTATGGTTATAACAACAACAAAAAATATATGAAATACTCATCCTTAAGTTTGGGTGCAACCATATATTTTATACTCTTGCACTTGCAATAATCAAAGCCAGGGAAACACCTTAAGATGTAAAACGTCAACCTTACACTGACTGACAAATTCGGCATACAGTTTGTTAGAAAAACGAAAATCCTTATATGTTGTATACGGAAATTGGGGGTATCGACCCAATTTTGTCTATTAAGCGTGATCATGCCACACACAAAAAAATCGTCCCTGGGTTTTATTAAGGTACTCACATAGTCAGCCTGATATTAGTTATATGGAGACCAAGTAAAGTTTTAGTCCAATTGTATCTATTTTAGGCACAACTATACACCTGCAACTTTCATTGAGATAACTCAAATATTGGCCGATATATCCAGCATAAAGGAAGTTCGAAAATCTTTATATTAAGTACATGGGGGCTCAGGGGAGTATTGACCCCATTCAACCCATTTTTGATACACAGAAATACTAATATCAGGAAAGGTTTGTGTCTGAGTCTCTCTGAAAATTTCATGTTGATCCGATAATTAGTTTTCGAGTTATTCGAGAAATAAGAAAGAAAGATCAGGCACTTCAAAGCGCTAGTGTGAAACTTTAAAAGCGTTTTTTTTCAAAACTATGTTTTTTGAATCGGTTACAACTGTAACTCGAAAACCGTTTTGTAGATTTTAATGAAATTTATACAGCTTTTAGAATACATAATAAACTCGGGCCTGATCGAAGGTTTTTTTTTCGAAAATTTCAATTTTTTATGACCAATTAACGGTTGATTTTTTGGCAAAAATTTAGAAAAAAATTTCCTCAGGCCGCCATTTTGTTAATTTTGAAAAAAAAAGTAAAATCCTTCGATCAGGCCTGGGATTATCTATTTATAAAACTAATTTTTTGTGTCCGATTGTTTTTAGATGAATCTCCAAGGACTTATGCTTGCCACCGCAAGTACCTTTTTTTTGGAACAGGGTCAACACAAACAACTATAACTTTGGAAATTAATTTTTTTTTGGAATTTTCGTGGCTTTAAGTCAACACATCTTATAATAATGCCATATTACAGCTTTTGTAAAATAACACGATTTAATAGCAAAAAAAAAAAAATACGGAAAATTCTAATTTTTTTGTGCCTCTGACTACCCCTAACCCCTTAAAAGGAATTATAAGTGTGCAAATTGTATCCTTTAAATAATTTACTTTTGATTTGTGTACTGGAAAGTCAAATAATCAAATGGAATTTAAAATTGTGGTATATAGTAAGAAGGCGTGTTTGCAGTCCGATTTCGCCTATTTTCGTACTATGACATAAGAAAGCCATAAGAATGTCAAGTGCTAAATTTAATCGAAATTGGTTGTTTGGGTCACGAATATATGATTTCACCAAAAAGGTAGGCAGTGAAACCCCCATCGTCCAATTTTCATAACGGCTCTCATAAACTCTCTTATACCATTGCCAAAGTAAAATTTAATGTCTCTGGCGTATTTAGTTATTAATTTATTGCGCTTATTATTGCTTTGAACTGTACCGTTATATGGGTAGGAAGCGGGGTTATCTTCCGATTTCATCCATTTTCATACCGTCGGTAGTGGTTCTTATAATGTTTGAGCCGACCAAATTTGGTTATAGTAACTTTATGTTACATATTAAACTTATTAGAGGGCAGTGCCACGCCTACTCTATTTTGGGAGTTTTATGCTTTTGTTTTTTTGCAAATGTAATATTTTATATATCTTTTAGTCTTTTATACATATATCAGAAAGTAGAGATTTTAACAAATAAAAAGCCTGTTAACTTCTTAAAAACCATTTATATTTTGGGTTCTTTTGAGTTTAACTCGAAATAATGTAGGAAACATTATCGGCTTCACCGAAGCTAATATACCCTTCAGAGGTGCATTTCTTTTAGTAACTATGTGTTCAGTTTGCATATATACATATGTATATGCTATAGTAATCCGATCTGAAAACTTGTTTCGGAAATTATATTGTTACCTTAAGCAGCAAATCCATGCCAAATTTCGTGAAGATACAACGTCAAATGCGAAAACTTTCCATACAAGCCCTTGATTCCGATCGTTTGGTTTGTATAGCAGCTATATGCTATAGTAAGCCGATCTGAACAATTTCTTCGTATATTACATTATTATCTTAGAAAATAACCTGTGTCAACTTTTGTGAAGATACATTGTCAAATATATAAGTTTTCCATTCAAGAACTTGATTCCGACAGTTCAGTTTGTATGACAGCTATATGTTATAGTAGTCTGGGATATCCGATAAATGAGCACCTTCTTGAAGACAAAATGACGTTTGCAAAATTTCAAAACGATGTCTTAAAAACTGAGGGACTAGCTCGTATATATACAGACAGACATGGCTAAATTGACTCAGCTCAACATACTGATCATTTATATATATACTTTATAGGGTCTCCGACGCTTCCTTTTGTGAGTTACAAACTTAATATACCCGTCCAGCGTATAATAAATTTTTTATACAAGATAAACAAAAAAAAAAAAAAAAAAATCCCAAAAATTTGTAAAAAAGGTGTTATAACAAAAGTTGTAGATATTTTCTCTGACATATAAATTTTTTTCTATAAGACCCGCGGTCTTGCCGGATATCGAAATAAACCGTCTTTAATCCTTAAAACTTAATTAAATAAAATATATGTATCTTAGTGAAGGATTTTTCGATATATACATACATATGTAGTCTATTAACTTTCTAGATATATATGTAAGTTTATAATTTTCGCTTATATCTCTTACTGAGATACGATAAGTTGGTATACGTGTCTAAAGATTATCTGAACCGCGCATTATATGAACTTACCTCTACATAAATTTGCGTTACCAATATACACAGTGCCAGCCCAAGCAGACGAAGCTCATAATTGATTTTAATTTGCATTTGGTATTTGCTTCGCTACCACTATTCGTGTTCAAGCTGACATGAAAACTTGTAACTTCAAATGCTTACATATAACAAACAAACATAAATAAGCCTTGTTGACAGAGTTGAATTGTTTTATTCGGACCATATATAGGTACGAAGATGGTACGACATGGTGGTTGAAAACCAAAACCGTTATATTTACTGAAGCGCTGTAGGCTTCCTTGAGTTAAACTAAAGAAACCTAATGAAATGTTATCCTGAGCTGTTTATTGGTAAATATCGCCATAGGTAAGTTGCACAAAAAAGCTCACCAGATAAATACGCAAATGAATGAATATTGTCATCATATCGTGCAGTTACTAAAAAAATAAATATCTAGCATTACTTTCTTACTTGCTCCTTCAGCGGTTATAGCGAGTAATTCGCACCGTATCAAGTCACGGCTACGAAAAAACCATTCTATTGTAAGAATCGCATATCAAGCGCTGATAGATGACTTGTAGGTTTAGAGTAAATTAAGGGGCTATACCAGTGTGACATTTTCAAAAAAAACTGCTGCCATCTTAACTCAACGAGAAGTCCTTCCGACTTCAAATTAAGGGATGACAACTTTTTTTCCATATTTTTTATATATTTTTTTTCTGTTTTAGGTCATTCGGAGAAAAACTAACGAAGTTACAGCAGGTTGAACAACGGTACCTCTAACTTAGGTTTGCGCGCCTTCCAGCTACATCCGCTGAGCGGCGAGAACTTTGAATCAATTTTTTTTCAAATATTATATGTCATTTTTAAAGTCGGTGACCAGCCTACAGAAAAAACTACTGCATCGATCGTTTTGAAATTTTGTACAAATATTCTACATATATATAGCTCTCAAATGACGTCGAGTTTTTCCAATTTAATTACTAACAATTTTACAATAACAAATAAGTCGATTTTTTTGTTTAAAATCGTCATTTTGGCTTGAAAATGGTACCAAAAATTGATAAATTAAAAAAAACTCGCCGTAAATTGAAAGATAAACTAATAAACTAAAGAAAGCATTTTGATTTTTTGGTTTCAGATGATCCAGTGATGCTGTAGGTTGGTCACCGCACAAAAACTTCTTTTCGAGGTACCTGCAGAGATCGATGACAAATCCGCTATTCGCTATTTTTCGATAAAACTTTTTTTAAGTATCCTTCAAATGTTGTACTTTCATATAATAATAAGTAAAATAAACCTACACCAATAATTTTTTCTAAAAAAAATCATGAAAAAAGGTCTTTTTTCGACGAAACAATATACTTTATTTCATTTAAAGAAGTTCGAAATGTTCAATCGCGTACTTTCTCTTAAAAAAATCACGAAAATCACCTAATTTTTCATGCGTCACACTGGTATAAAATTCGACGGGAGACACCTTAACATGAACACTTACACAACATTTTGGTAGTGGTTTCTATCGTCTTGGTGATATCAACTGTTTACCTGCAAATATTGAGTATATGTAACGGGTGATTTTTTTGAGGTTAGGATTTTCATGCATTAGTATTTGACAGATTACGTGGGATTTCAGACATGGTGTCAAAGAGAAAGATGCTCAGTATGCTTTGACATTTCATCATGAATAGACTTACTAACGAGCAACGCTTGCAAATCATTGAATTTTATTACCAAAATCAGTGTTCGGTTCGAAATGTGTTTCGCGCTTAATTTTGTTCAGCGATGAGGCTCATTTCTGGTTGAATGGCTACGTAAATAAGCAAAATTGCCGCATTTGGGGTGAAGAGCAACCAGAAGCCGTTCAAGAACTGCCCATGCATCCCGAAAAATGCACTGTTTGGTGTGGTTTGTACGCTGGTGGAATCATTGGACCGTATTTTTTCAAAGATGCTGTTGGACGCAACGTTACGGTGAATGGCGATCGCTATCGTTCGATGCTAACAAACTTTTTGTTGCCAAAAATGGAAGAACTGAACTTGGTTGACATGTGGTTTCAACAAGATGGCGCTACATGCCACACAGCTCGCGATTCTATTGCCATTTTGAGGGAAAACTTCGGACAACAATTCATCTCAAGAAATGGACCCGTAAGTTGGCCACCAAGATCATGCGATTTAACGCCTTTAGACTATTTTTTGTGGGGCTACGTCAAGTCTAAAGTCTACAGAAATAAGCCAGCAACTATTCCAGCTTTGGAAGACAACATTTCCGAAGAAATTCGGGCTATTCCGGCCGAAATGCTCGAAAAAGTTGCCCAAAATTGGACTTTCCGAATGGACCACCTAAGACGCAGCCGCGGTCAACATTTAAATGAAATTATCTTCAAAAAGTAAATGTCATGAACCAATCTAACGTTTCAAATAAAGAACCGATGAGATTTTGCAAATTTTATGCGTTTTTTTTTTTAAAAAAGTTATCAAGCTCTTAAAAAATCACCCTTTAGTTTAAAAGATTAGACCAGTCTATGTATTACAATTTTCGTTTGGCTTAAAGTACACATTTTGGGGTAGTTAATGAAAATTTAATTTAATTTTAATTTTTTTCAGGTAAAAATTTAATATTAGATTTTAGCGAAAAGCACTTAGTACTTTACTGGGAAGTCTCTTTAAAATTAAGTTACCATTTTCTATTGAAAAAGGTTATTCCGTAATTGGAGCTAGTGGACATTTTGCAGAAGAGGTTCCATTCCTTTTTCATTCAAGAAATTGTGATATTTAGGTCTTTTTTGGAGCTCTAGAGTGACCCTATATTAAGAATACCGATAAATTGAACGGAAGTTAGCACTGAAAACCGCTGTTAAGGTGGTGGGGGTAGTTAGATTGCCAATAAAATATCGAAAAATGTATGAAAAACTTCCTTGATATTTCGGCAGTGTAGAAATGAAATTTTAAATTTTGATCATATGTCATATTTTATTAGCTTGATATTGTGATGAAATTCTTCCGAACTCGAGTGTAACAACTTTTTCTAGATTTTAGTAATTTTTTTTTTATAATAAGTGAACCGCTTAATGCTGAATGCGTGATAATTCTGCGCCCTATATATTTTTATATACTCGTATTAAGTGCATTCCCGTTGACAACAATGCCGCTACCGGTGCGTGGGAGGTGTGGAAAATACCTCACGTCTAGCAATGCGTCGCTACGTAATCAGTGGCACATGCAACGTGAATGAAATGCTTTGCGACGCGTTATATTTTACACAACCGAAAACAAATACCATAATGAAAGTCATAAATTTGGCACAGCCCAACTACGCGTTACACTTCGTGTCGACGTCAAACACGCTGCGCATCAGGCATGCATGGCCATCGGCGATATATGTATATATATATTCGCGCGTACTCGCATCCAAGTCGCAATGTCTGCGCAACAGCTGCTTTGCTAATAAAAAATTACAACTTCTTCTTCCATTTTTACTACCAACCGAGCCAAAGGCTTCCTCTTCATCTGAACCGGTTGCCAGATTACACAGCGAATTCACATGCATTGCTTCGCATGCCCCTTCTCGCTTTTGCCGTCAACGCTTGTGATGCGTTGCAACTTGCCCAATTGAAATATTACATAATGAAAATGAAGACACGGAAGCAACGGTTCCAAGGTAAAATGTTCGTTTCTTGCAGTAACAGTAAAAAAAAGTATTTACAAAAAGATAAGCACTCCAACGACCACAACAACAACAATGTCATTAAAAAATCTTTGACTTTGCAATAAAATGAAGTTGAATATCACACTAAAAAGACAGAAAACCAAATGCCATTCCAGTTTGTGGGTCCTCCTCAGCTCCACATGCAGCAGCGGCGGCTTGTATTGAGAAAAACTTGTTCAATTGAACCCGTGTGATACCATCTCTTTGTGTAGGAAGAAATGGTTGTGAAGATGCTACAGCGACATTGTGTAGCGCCCGCAATCCAAGTTCAAGTATTGCGAACACTTTCATTTTCAATGCGAGTGTTTGGCTTTATACGGACATCGAGTGCGGAGAGTAGATAGTACTGGATTGTCTTTTAGACTTTTTATTGAAAGGAAATATCGGTGAATAAAATTTCCGGAAGATAAAAGCTGAATAAATATTTTCTAATAGCTTTGTGGTGGATGGGAAATATTACATTTTTTACTGTTTCAGGTCAGTTAAAATTAGAAGGAAGCTTTACATATGAGACCTGCAATAACCGTTGTAGCTTACTTATAATAAGTTATTAATTGAAATGAGTGAATGAGTTAACTGTGAAGAAAGACTGAAACTCAGCTAATTATTCAGGAATAATTCTGTGAAACTGATTAAGTACTGTTAGGGAGTTGTTATCGAATGTTTTCTCTATCTCAGCTCTTACTCCGAGTTTTCTCGCTGTTTCTCTGCAAGGAGCATGACCCCATAACCCTCTAATTCCTTAACGACCATAGGCACTCGACGAAGGATTACAGAATAGATCTTAACATCACGATGGCGTTAAAATTTTGGCTGTCAACAACTCTAAGATATTAGGCGTTATACTTGACAGACTGTGCTCATTCACTCCTCACTACGCCACGATTATTGGCAAAGTACAGAGCCGCAATAAAATCCTCAAGTCGCTACCCGGCTGCTGGGGAAAGAACAAGGCAATCAGCCGGCCGGGCGTCAACTAAGCAGTATCGCTAAGGTCGGCTGGATGTAGCGAAAAGCAGATGAAAAGCTTCAGACGTATCGGAATGCTGCAGTCCGTCAATTACAGGATGCCTCTGGATGTCTCATGTCGAACATCTTCCATGCTTCCGGTTAAGGAACACAATGCACTTATATACAGGTAATCTCTGCGGAAACATCCCTGCAGTCGTCTGCTTGAAGAGATAACTCATTTTAGGAGCATCAATGAAATTCTTTTTGAGTATGTCCTCGACATCGAACAAAACGCAACCAACCAACTATATATGTACATGCATTAACCGCCATTGATTATGAAGACATGAACCGACTCCCTCCTAGTGAATGGCGTACTCGGAGTCAAACAACCACCCATTGCAGATGAAGTCGAGTTGTCCCGTGAATCTAGAGAGACTTTTGCGCTACTTCGTTCCGGTTAGGTAAAATTGCTACTTATCCAGAATTGACCCCAACATACAAAATAAAGGCACAGGGTGCAATGAGCGAACCACACTCATCTAACACCGCTTTCCATATTGTCGGAGCCCGCAAGTTTCCTGCGCCTACAGTTAAAGAATTTCGATGACAATCAATTAGAACCTTACCACCCAACAACGTCAACAAGGTTTTCTTCTAAAAAAGGGCAGATCCCGACGAACATAAATGTTACATCGCTGAATCTTTTCGTTTTGATGCCTTCACTTCAGAATTAACCAATTATGTGCATCATTTAATCAATCAATTTCGGTAAGTCGGTCCCCATCTCTGCATTTTGTTATCTTTGGGAACTTGCTATTGCTATTGTCATTTTGAAACAAATCTTCAGTGAACCCAGTCAGAAAAATACCAGTTCATACTAGAAACCTATTAAGATGCTAGGAGATACGCAACTCCCTGTGATTTGAAATTGAGAACGTAAATCACCTATCCGATTTTGACAGTTGACTGGATCGGGTTGGTTTGATGTTTGGCGGTTGGAACCACTGGAAAGACAAGATTGAAATCCTGCTAAAAATATATGTGAACAGAGAGTCGTAAATCCCGTTCAAGAACACTAATATGCTAAAAATAGTGAAAGTGAAAGGCAATGATAAAAAAAACTGTTATATCATGTATCAAACGGTGAACACAATAATATTTTGGCTCCAAGCTCCATACTAATGTAAGAGGTTTGTTCAAAAATAACGCGACTTTTCCTTTTTAAAACAAACATTTATTCATTAGTCTGCATTAATGTTGTCGCTTTCAAAATAGTCCCCATTCTCGATTCTCCAACTCAAAAACGTAAGATGGAGCAAAATTAACAAAAACAAAAATACGTCTAACTTACATTAGTAAGTAATGAATAAGTTGGAAATGTTATCGCAGTTCTGGGGCATGTAATTATGTATATCAACATAATTAAAACAATTTTGACAATTGGACTCTCCAAACCTGTGAAATTTTAATTTAACAAGTAAGGTTGTGCTAAGTTCGAATGCAACCGAACATATTATACTCTTGCAACTTCGAATAATCAAAGCCAGAGAAATACTTCATGGTGTAAAATGCCAAACTTCGGATCAAAATTCGAGGCATTTTATACATACATAACTCCTAAGGCTTGTAAGGAAAACGAAAACCAGTATATGTAGTATATGCCAGTTGGGGTAGTATAGATCAGATTTTATCTATTTTTTCCAATTCCACATACTATTATCATGTCACATACTAAAAAACCAATCATGTAGAGTAGTCAGCCGGATGTTCGAAAATCCTGATATTAGTTATATAGGAGCTAGGCCAAGCTTTTGTTCAAATTTATCTACGTTAGCCACAAAGATATACAGATATACGTCCTCTTACCTTCATTGCGACTCACATATTGCCCGATATATCCCGTACAAAGTCAGGCGGAAGTTCGATTATCTGTACATTAGGTATATGGGGGCTAAAGGAAGTATTGGTTCGATTCAACCTATTTATAACATACAGACGTACCATTCTCGAGAAGTACTATTCCTGAATTTCAATTATATATCTTCGATCACATTGACATATATTTTCGAACAAAAATCAACTATTGAAACTGGGATCCAAATATTCGGTGAAGTGAGCAGTTTTTGTTGGATTTGAACAATTTTTGGCATACTCTTATTCGTGAAAAGTTTTATTTCATTATTTTATGCTTAGTTAAGGCACTATATATGTTTTCGGTTAATGGCGATTTTTGGGCGCCTACGGCTCGAACTTTTTTTGTACTAAGAAACCTGCATACCAAGTTTCATCAATTTGTCTCAATTTATATTCAAGTTACAGCTTGGACGGTGCAAGCCGGAGGCTCCAGAAGTTTTTTATATAAAAAGTTATTCCTCGGAATAAAATTGATGAATGTAAGGCTTTTGAGAAGCTTTTCAAAAGTAAAATTAAAGTTTTTTTCTTTCCGAGATTTCGTTATAAGAAACAATTTTTGGTGCTACTCATGACGCTGACTACTCTGCGTGGTAGTTCCCTTAACAAACAGTTATTTAGGTTTTCCAAAGTTGTAATTTTACTATTTTTCTTTACATTTTCTCGTATTGGTGTTTGATATTGGTTGATAAAATCCGGTCATTTCCACACCCGCGAATCGCCAAAAATTGAAAACAAACAAATTCACTCAAGTCCTCCTCCGAAAGTATGAAAATTTGTGGTATTGAATGATAACCCTAAACAGTCCCCATATCATGGTAATGTTTACAACTACTAACTGAACTAGTATTGTGTATTCTTGACGACAAGATAACCAAAAATCAATCAATGGTCTTCTGCCAAATGCATCCTTGAGTGCTGTATCAGTTGACAATTCAGACAACGAATCGACATCTGAATCTGGCAAATTTGTTTCGGAATATAACTTGAATTTAAATGGGTTTCTTATCCAAGCTTTGTTGCCATCGATTGGAGGAAAATATTCTTGAAGATTCCTCTCCAGCTCTAATAAATGTTCTTTAAATTAAGGCTTGTGGCTATGCAGTAATGTTGTGCATTTTTTGTATTTCACATAAATTACTAAATGCTTTAAAGTTCCCTGACTCCGCGCGTTGTAACCACACTATAAGCTTTTTTCTTGCAGCTTCCACTTTGTCTTGCACTTTAAGGGGTTATATACAGTTAGGATTTTCAAAAAATCGATTTTCTTGCGTTTTCTTAATATATATATATATATATATATATATCTGAGTATACACACATAAAATTTCAAGTCGATCCGATGAATATTCGAAGTTATAGATACATTAGTGAAGGCGCGCCGACTACATGTAAAGTGCTTTCAAAACATTAAACTCGTTTTTCTCGAAACGGTGTTTTCAAAGTCGGTGAGCAAGATTTCTTAGAAACGGCTTAGCCGATCGGTCTGAAATTTTTACACAAGCTTCTTAACTATATGTTTTCGTAATTAATCGAAGGATTCCCCCATCTGATGAAAATTTCTTATTTTTATAAACAATTAAAGACCCGAATTTTTTTCGAAAATTGAACCTTTTGTTTTGAATAGCCGCCATTTTGTTAATTTTTTTTGCCAATTCCTTCAATCAATCAATAGATTATTTATTATATTAATGAAATTTATTTGGTTTTTGCATTTTAGATGATCCAGTCCAGAGATATCGTGCTCACCGCAAGAGGCCTTTTTTTTGCGGACCTCTGCAAAATTGGCAATATCAACGTTCCCGATAATTATTTTTGGCAATCAAAAATATGTGAATATAGCTTAAAGTTGTCAAAATGTGACTGCCAGTTTCAAATCAATAAACCCAATAGTTTGCTTAGAAAAAATTCTTATAAAATGCCTTTTTTTCGACCTCCTAACTGTATATAACCCCTTAAATATTGTTACATTGTTACCTTGCAATGCCATGTTTAGATTATTTAAAAATCCAATCAGTTAACATCATGAAATCTGTCCTTGAATTCACGCGCCGACCTCTGCCTACGAGTATTACGATGCATCGATCAATCGATGGTAGGTATTCCGAAAACAAGGCGAGAATATTGCGGATCGGTATTTTATTTTGATGGCCCGGTACCGGGTCGCGACCCGGCATTTGGGAAACGCTGCGTTAGAGGCACTAAAGATGCTACGAACAGACCTTATGGGAGTCGGTGCTAAAATTGGGCAAGGACTGTGGTAGCACTAACATTAAAGGTAAACTTCATATCATAGCATTTATTCAATTAATTTCCATCAAATTCGGTATATAAAATTTCACAGATTGTTATCTTACACTGCGATATCAGCGGTAGTGATTTCATGTTTTCGTCGAATAATTTCGTCGAAAGTAATCGTATTTCAACGGTTTTGATCCTTGCAAATTGCGAGAGTATAGAAAGTTCGGCTATAACTGAACTCAGCGCTTCCTTACTTGTTTTATGCATATTTTTCTGCTTCAAATTTAGAATTGAAAAGAAATTGAACGTCATTATAAATTCTAATGCTTCATAACTCTTTAAAAATTGTTTATAGTGTTTTTATTAAAAATTATGGGATAATATTTTGGTCGGGACTAAAATAACCAATATTCGCTTCTAAACATATGAAACATTTTGTTTTTGTTTTTGGAACCAATTTTTCACCTCGATCTTCAAAACTGACTGAGCACAATTCAGCGCCAAAGAAAAGGAAAATTGTTATTTTTTGACAACGTATTGATTTAGCGGTGTAGCGGCCTACACTAGTTACGGTAAATGAACTTCAATAAAAATTCCTCTCTGTCATTTTCTGATTTCCTTTTTTGATAATTTCACATAAGCAATTTTGCATATTCACGTTTGACCCATAAACACGATGATATAATTTATGCAGATTTATAGTTTATCCACTTACCTAGGTACCTGCGTTTATGTATATTCATACCTATGAGTGTGGCTGTATGTTTGTATAATTAAATAACTTGCTCAAAATACATACTCACGTTCAAGTGTTCAAACGAAAATCGATTTTTGGGTCAACAAGAAAATAAGATAATTATTACAAAATAACTTTTGTTAACACAATTCATCAAAGGCGGATACGGTTTATGGCCGCAGTTCACAACAAAACAACAATTAGTGCTACAAAACAAAACCCGATGAAATATAGCGCTGGCAGGGAGCTGGCTTTCCGATAAAATCAATGAACTCACCTAATCTTCATTCACTTTTACAACGGTACACTCATCTGCATAAGCCTTCATACCTTTATGTTTGTATGTATGTGTGAATGGCTTAAAGTAGCGCTAACAAGTGAGTTCAGCAGATCACCGACTAACTGTAGCGTTGAGAGAGAGAGGAAAGTAAAACCCGCGATAAAACTTCAGTAGGAAATTCAGGTGAGAAACACCGCGAAGCATAATGAAAAACAAAATTCATGCATACTCCAGAAAATGGGGCCGCGAGCCAGCAGTGTGCAGCAGCGCCATGATCTTAGCGGCACCCAACACAACGTTTAATTAAGCACAAATGCGACCATGACCTCGCCCATGATGCGCTGATGTGGTTTTTAATGAGTGCCGAGCCAAACAAAATAATAACACTGCAGTTTAGAAAGCAAAAGCGGCAGAGAATGCGAAAGTGAAACAAAGAAAAATGAAATTTATATTTTAATTAATTAGTTAAATAACGGAATTACCGTAAAAACGTTGTGTGTAAAAAATAGCTGAAACGGTGATGCCACAAATTTTGTTTAAAAACGATCTATACGATATTGATGACATTCTGAGGAATTTCAAAGATAAGTGTGAATGTCAAACAAGTAAGTTTTTCAAATATGTGGAGACTTGAGTTAGATAGGCAGTTTGTATGGCAGTTATATGCTATAGCGTTCCGATGAACGGAACCATTTCTTTGAAGAACATACCGCTGTTTCGAATAATAATGCATGCCAAATTTTGTGAAGATCCCTTGTCCAAATAAAAAAAATATTCTTACAAGGACTTGAGTTCGATTGTTCAGTTTGTGTGGCTGTTATATGGTATAGTGGTGCGATATCGGTTCTGAAAAATGACAAATTTTTAGAGCGATGTTTCATTGAAGGGCGTATATAGTATATAGATGGTCGGATAGGCAGGAATGGTTAAATTTACTTAGCTCGTCAGCCTGATCATTTATATACATATAAACCGAGGCAAATTTAATATTTCTTGTTCAGTATATAAATATAGTCTACATGTGCTATTAGCCTTCATAAATTACAAAAAAAATCATATTCCTCATGAATCAAATGAATTTGATTCATATTATTCGCAGATTTTCCTATAAAAAAACCAGATGAGGCGTGGCGCTTGGGACGAAGTATGTAGGTATTTTTGAAATTGGATCAATCATTAGTCACATCATTTAAACTACGAAGATCATAAATATGTATGTTCGATGGCGCTGAAAATATCTCTCTAAACATATTTACTATTAAAGGGTGATCCATTTCGAAGTTCCTTATTTTTTTTAAAGAAAAAAACACACAAAACATACAAACTTCAAATTTAATGGGGAATGTTTATTATCATTCAAAAGAACCTTCTTTGGTTTTTAGTATTTGGAAGATTATCTTTTTCAAAATGCCGCGGCTACGTCTCAGATGGTCCATCCGTTGAGTCCAATTTTCGAAGACTCGTTCGGTCATTTCGGCGAAGACAAGCGTGAGGTTTTGTTCCAAGGCCTGAATAGAAGCGACATTATCTGTATAGTCTTTTAGACTTTACATATCCCCACAGGAAAACGAATAACGGTGAGATATCACACGATCTTGGTGGCCAATCGACCGGCGGCTGTAAATGTAAAATTAACTGCTCATCGAAGTTTTTCTCAATAAATCCATTGATTGATGCAATGTGTGGAAAGTGGCGTCGTCTTGTGGAAACCAAATGTCGCCGAAATCACAAGACCCGACTGTCGTGGGAACGTGCGTGAGAACGGTCGACATCATTGGTTACGTTCCCACCGGCATCATTTTTGAAGGAATGTGGAACGCTTCTTGGAACTTTCCAAGAGCTCATAGAGAGAAGCGATGTCGCTTGGGAAGGTCGACCGGCTTCAGTTCTTACACAAGCTGTATTTTGTACGCTTTCAATTTAAGATCTTGACGTAAAATGCGCCAAATCTGCCATACATCAAGCCGAGTTTTTGGGAACGGCACCAATCGATGCTCCACGATCATCGTGTACACTTTCAGCTACGGCTGCTATATTTACACCACTGCGTGCTGGATGTGATCTATTCGTTCGAGTTTTGTTCAATAATGAACGCTGGGTCTCAAAATAGTTGATAGTGTTGCGAATAGCCCAGTGGTACGATTATGTTGACCATAAGTTGAGCGAAACGGTTTCTTTACAGAACGTGAATTTTCGTAATAAAGTTGAACGATTTGTAAATGTTGTCCAGGTGTAAGTCTTTCCATGATGAAATGCCAAACAATACTGAACAAAAATAACATGACAGCTTGATACGACTCACTTGTGATCCTCTTTGGGTTTTGACCTAATTGTACAAGTACTTGTATATTTGATATTTTTATTTGATTGATATTCAAACTGACCGATTATAATCAAGATAAAGATTTCCTTAAAGTGTCGTTTTTCTTTGCTAAGTAAGCTCAAGTCTATCTGAATGTTATTTATAGCAAATAACATAACAACTAAGAAATCGTTTTCCCTTAGACCGTTAGCCGATTAATTAGTTATAACTGTAGTTACTATAAGAAATTTACCTGTTGAGGTAGGTTAACGTTCTTCTTGTTTCTATAACCGGTAATCTTCGACAAGCTTTGTATATATTTTCCTAAATTTTATTATATTTTTATATATTTTTTAAAATACTAGTTTAAACCCGCTTCCGCTCGCTCCCTGTTGTCAAGGATATCATTTATCGTGATATCAATATAATGGAATTCGTAAATTGGAAATCTACATATTTTATTGACTTCGTAAATCACTTAAATGAGTGAAATTTTGTAGAAATAGATTTTTTTATTGCACTATCTGATACTATGCACTAACATTCTTTCAAATTTTGAAATCGAAATTCAAATTATTACGATCTCAGAATGGTGTTTTTTAAATCGGTTTCCACTCTCAAAGGAAGAGTTTCGAAATATCTAGTGCCAATTTGGAGAGAACGGTTTTAACGTGATTTGCTATCCGCTATGGAAGCTTTTATTTTTTTTTGATCTTATTATTCTATTTCTACGAAAAACTATCGAAAAAAGGTCAAAATTTGATACTTTTTCTTCAAACCGCCGCCATTTTGTTATATTAAAAAAAAAAAGAAACAAAACAAGCTTCCATTGCACAGATTAATAATCTTTTTGAAATTTTTGCTTTGGACCAAAAATGCGGCCGCAATCGTGGACATCCTAAAGGACCTTTTTTTTACGTGTCATTTCAACTATTTATTTAACTATTGTGCACCCAATAAATAAACATAAACATAGCCTTTGCCCGTCCCGAGGTTCTAAGCTACCTCACCACCAATCTTCAGCCAAATCGGTACCAGCCGTTCTTGAGTTAGAAATGTGGACATAAATTGTGAAATCGACGGTGATTTTGCAAAAAAGGCCACCGTTATGATCTTCTTCAGGACTAAAGGAATACCCGCGCAAATTTTCACATTTTTCCATGCTGTGATTCGGGAGTAATGTGCGGACATATAAAAAAGGCGTTTCAATTTTATGTAAAAGAAGAAGCTGCATGATGTATTGGAAGATTAATTTTTATTGTGTTATAACATTCAATAGAGAAAGAAAAAGTTGTGACAAATACTAGAAAATCAGTATTTTTCAAAATTAGGATTTATGGATGCACTTTATGTTTACAGAGATAATAAATTTTTTTCCAAGAACAGTAATACAAGAGCACTCTTTGCAAAAAGTAGAAGACTTTCACTTTAGAATCTAAAAAATAAAAAAAAACTTCCCTTTTTTCCTGGAATTTGAAAATTCCTTTAAACAAATTAAGAAAGAGTATTTTGAAAGCTGCTGGTATGTTGAGTGTCTAGAAGCGTGTTTTTGTAGACCCCAAAATAAGTGGCGCTTATAATATAAAAATAATAATAAGTATTATTAATAGTTTTCCATTGAATTGCAGATTGTACTTTTCTGTATCATTAAGCTATTTTGGCGGAATTTATTTTACTATGCAACAGTCCTTAAGGCCAAGTTCCTCTAAAAAACGTAATTTTTTTCAATACATTTTATTTTTATCACGAAACATGTTGAGTAATTAATTTTTTTACATATGAGTACATATATTAAATTACATGAAAACATTTTTTGTTTTTTACTTTTTTTCAAAATGGCGGTTCTGAAAATGGCTGCTGAAACTCATCCGATTCGTAGATGGATCATTTCTTGGAAAAGAATTATTTGAAAGCAAAAAAACAAAACAGTTTCATTGTCTGTATCGAATTAGCTATGGCCTGAACCAGGATGAAACATTTTCAATAAAAAAAAAAAAAAATGGCGGACTTTTGAATTTTTGTAACCCTTTTTTTACTTTTAGTTGTTAATAGCTTTTTTAAATAAAAATGAATATTTCTGGTTCTGCTTCAGGCCATAGCCAGACATCTAGAGAGTAAAATGCGGTTTGGTTCATATCGATAAGTGCTATAGTTTTGAAATGAGAGTGTCATCCATGCGAAAAAACGTGGTTCGGAGAAAAATCAGTTTAAACCAAAAGCACGCAGTAGCTGCCGCTACCGAAGGCTTTCGAGCGGCCGGCTTTTATACCTGCTTCTCGGTCTTGCTGACCTTCGGGGCTAATTCTATACTATTTCTACGAGTATACAGTTGCAATTTATGAAAAAAAAATCGATTTTTTCAAAATTGTTTAGAGGAACCTGGCCTTAAGTCCTAAAGCAATGAAATTGAAAAGGCCTAACTTCGACAATTTGTAATGGGAGTAAAGAAAAAGGAATATGTTTTCTGTCCTTTAGATTTTAATAAATATATATTTTAGTGAATTTTTAAAAAAAACTATGTTGATATATTGATAGAAGATGACGGATACTGGTCCAATCTGGAATCAGTCTTTTAAATAATTCTGTGAACAACTATCATCTTCATCAACGATGTTGTTTATTTGGAACTCGGGCTATCTGAAACAGAATAAACAAGTAAGAAAGTGCAACCGAACATTTCATACTCTTCCAACTTGCAATAATTAAAGCCCGCGAAACACCTTAAGGTGCAAAGCGAAATCTAAGCAATGTTATATAAACATATGTATGTACATATGTATAGTATATCTAACTCAACACCGACATATTAGGCATAAAGTATGTTAGAAAAACGAAAATCATAATGCTTAGTATGTGGGAGTTGGGATAGTAACGACCCGTTTTTATTTACTTTTACCAATACTGCAAACTATTACTAATTAAATGTTCACTGAAATTCATTAAGGGGGTAGTAAAGTTAATTCGAGCGAAAAAAAGCGTATTTTCAATCATTTTTTTTTAAAGATACAATCAATATACATTTCTTTGTATAATTATAGCATAATTAATTGATATTTAAATAATATTCTGTGAAAGTTTCATAGAAAAATATTAAAAAATAAGCCGGTGACAGAGAATCTTCGCAGACGTTCCAAAAAAAAATTGATTCGCGGTGAACCGCATAACTCATTTAATCATGAAATTAAAAAACCAAATTGATTTGATAAGTTGATAAGTTTCCTCAGGTAACGCTGTCGAGGTTGTTTTCTTTTAATGGTTTTTAAATTTTTTACAACGCTCCGAACTCAAAATACTGACTTTTCATAAAAAAAAAATAAGAAAGTTTGTTGTTTAAAAATAAGTTAAAACTAAAAAAAAATCGACAGCGTTACCTCATAATTTATGTAAAGAAAGACTGTGCAAAATTTCAAAAGGATCGGTTCAGTAGATTTTGAGCTACAGAGTTCACCGGCTTCGAAAAAGTGAAGTGTGAGAAAAACACGTTTCAAGTTTCACAGCAGCTCACAATCAAATCGGAGGGCGGAGACTTACAAGTGTATATCTCCGTCAATTTTGCTTTGATTGCTCTCAAATTTTCACAAAATAATCTTAAGATATTTTACATTAATATAAAATAATAAAAAGAAAAATGAAAAAAAAAAATACTTTACTACCCCCTTAAGGTACCCCACATACCATCTTCAATGATTATCTGCTATGAGTAAACCTTTTCTGTAATTTTTATTAAAATAACTCACATAAGCCGTATAAAGACATTTGAAAGTTCAAAAATCTTTATGTAAGGCATATGGGGGCTCAGGGAAGTATTGAACCGATTCAACCCATGTTTTGATAAACAGAATTATCATTGTCAGGAAAGGATTCCTTCCAAATTATAATTGTTCAAAATTTCGGGTAAAAATTCAATTATAAATATTGGGGTCCATACATTCGGTACCGCGGGGATTGAACAGTTTTAGTTGGATTTGAGCAAATTTTTGGTCATAAGGTGGCATATATTAGAAGAATTATTAATGTTAAATTGTATTCCGTTATATTAATTACTTCGTGATTGTACTGGAAAGTGAAAGAATCTAATAGAATTTAAAATTTAGGTGTATGGGAAGTAGGCGTAGTTGTGGTTCAATTTCGCCCATTTTCATATCGTGATATTCGATTTCATCAATTTTTAAACTGTATGTAGGAAGGAGTTCTTACAATATTTGGTTGTATCTTCAGAGCAACGCCCATTTTTTGAAATTTTTTTACCCACAGGTGTATCTTGCTAGTGCGATTCTCTGTGTCACATTACAGTTTCATATCTTAATTTAGTGCTTAGTTATGGCACTTTATAGATTTTCTGTTAATGGCGTTTTGTGAGTGTGGCCGTCGTCCGATTACGTCCATGTACAATCTCGTAATGTTTTTTGTACTAAAAAACCCGCATACCAAATTTCATCAAGATATCTCGATTTTTACGTAAGTTGCAGCTTGCACGGACGGACGGGCAGACAAATGGTCACCCGGATTCAAACTTTCCTCCTCTCACTTTTCATTTATATTTATCCCCATATCCATATCGATTAGTTTTAGGTGAACAAAACTATTATACTCTGTGGCAACTGGTTACAAGAGTATAAAAAAGGGTCTTTGCGCCTGCTGGCAGACACAGTTGGTAGGTGCTTTGCGGCAAAGGCTGCTTAGACTTAGGGAAGCTTGGCATATGAAGAGCGGCACCTTCTCCTGATGTACTCAGAGAGCTCCATTCACGCCGATAAGCAAGCAGCCACACTGGCTTTGAGCTTGCTGACAGTTCGCTAAAAAGTAGTTCCTTAGTAATCCGTCCATATTAGACTTGTAGAGGTAACCGGTCATAGCGGAATCGCTGGAAACTGCGAGCTTGCTGGCAAGCGCTGGTCAACAACAAGAACTTGTGCGACTGCGAGATTCCTGTGGCCCAGAGTTAACAATGAGAAGTTCTACGAACTAATTGCTCTCAGCAAAGTAAATCTCGCCGCAATTGTAGGTGTCCATTAGGTTTACATTAGTGCGACTAAATATTTTGTCGGAAGATCTTTGCCGAAGGTGTATCTCGGAAGATATACTTTCGCAAAGTGAATTGAATTCTTATTAACCCCCTTAACAAATGTGTAATAAGATCAAAAGGTTACCAGCTCCTCGATAATCCCATTTCAGGGGTTTATTAGTAACCCAAAAGATGGATATATGTCCAAATGAGATCCATCGATTAGGGCAAACCTTACGGCCTAACCTAACCTAATCTACATTTTTTGGGTTTTACATCAATTTTTTGCAAAAAGTTCCAATAATAACGTAAAAAATGGAACACAGTTTGCTAAATAATGTTACTGTGAAGTTACAGTTACACGAGTACCATCGTGTCAGATTTGAAGAACATCTTTACACTTTTCTACGTTGAATCTGATTGACCCGACCGCGCGGCACTAGAGCGGATTGTATGGAAGAACCTTTTTCACTATTCTACCAGAAATATCAGAAAGGATACTGTTACTCTGTTCAGAAATTCAACAGTGATGTGAATCCAAGCTGTGAGCTAAAATTTTGAAGTAATTTTGTTTAAATTCATGTACTTTATAACAATTATGCTCCGAAAGTCGTATGCAAGAGCGACCGCGCTCTCTGCTCTATTAAATCCATTTGCCACAGCCTTTTTTCCTCATGCATTAATGTTTGACTCCAATTAAGTAACACACTCACTAATTCAGGTTTGACGAAGCAACAACTATTAACATATTGAACTAGTGTCAGCCGTAACGCATAATTCCGCAATAAAAGCAACAACAAGATAACAATGATCACTTCATATCTAACCAGTGGATGTTAATATTAGTCAAAAGCCAATAACAGCAGACTAAAGATTAACGAACAGGCGGCCGCCGCACGAATACCAAAACATAAGAAAGCAGTGAAAGAGTATGGAAACGGTGTCTCAGCTGTTGTTGGCTGATGAACGCACTTGTTGCTGGTCGTGTGCTTGATAATAAACGTACGAATATGTGTGTAGTAATGCGAATGATGATGAAGTTGAGTCGTCATTGGTATGTGGTATATCGGCTTTTGAAAGGTATATCATTATTGTTGTAATGTCATTTAGTTATTTCAGTTTATTTTGAAAAGTTGCAGTTTTATAACTTTGTTGTTATCTTTCCGTTAGCAAATGTTAATGTAAAGCTTATGCAGACTCTTTATGTGGCTATTCCCCAGTCGTCTTGACGATTATCAAGTTTTACTTATGATTGTTTTTGTTGTAGCTAATGATTACATGTTTTAAGATTATGCTTTGTAATGTATGTAAATGAGAAAACGCTTCCGCCGGTCTCTCACTACACTGCTAAAGCAAAGAAATACCAAACGAACGTAAAAAAATGTTTTTAATTGGACAGAAAATTTCCGACCCTTGAGCGGTGAATATTGAGCAAATATTTGATATTCCCTTAAATGCGCTTAATGCCCGCCTATGCCCACAAACCTAATTCATATACTATATGTATGCACCGGCTATGAGGTTGGCCTTAAGCTAACACTGTCGTTTCCTCTGCATTTCCTATATATTTTTTGACAATGTTGCACGTTCATACTGTCTTTCAGGCGCGCCACGGAAGTGCTGGCGTGCCAAACTGAAGCTGCTGTGTGGCTGGCGTCCGGGCGGCGCGCGCTTACCATGCCATGCGAAGTGCGCCAAAGGAGAGAGCAATAAAGCGCGCTGCGACGCGCGCAAAGGTCACCGCGCCAAAGCGATTACGTGTAAGCCTTGCAACATGCTGCAGCTAAAGCAGCTGGCAAGCAGAAAGTACCTGTAAATTGCCGACTAGTAACTAGTAGGGACCATCAGCTGGTAGCTAGGTTTCGGCTGCTGCGGCGGCTTGGTCGCTCTAGGGAAGATTTTGTGCTACGCCGGCGCCGGCGTTGGTTGGTCTTCGCTCGTTTTTGTTATGCCATATTTTAGTTGAGTGTTTGTGTGCGATTTTTGGTCGCATTAGTGCGCCTCTCCACGATTTGTTGGTATTGTATTTTCAGTTAATGCTGGATTGTGTGCACGCTAGCGTTAGCATGGTCTCTGGACTGCCTTGCTGTCGCGCGCGTGGTGACTGCGCGCTTAAGCGGCCATGTGTTTATAGCTGAATATTGGTTGTTGGCTGCTGGCTGGCAGACTTACATAATAGTCAAATGTGGTGTATAAAACGCTGCACTGTGTCAGTTAGCGTATCATTTGCAGTTTAACATTCAACGATTTCACAGACCGGAAACGAGGCACACAGACGGTCTGCAGCTCCTGGCGTAGTTACAAGAAAGCGTGATTTTAATTTTTCCAGCAGACGAAATGGCCAAGTGGTTCATAGTGCGTATTCGAAATTAGTGTTTTGTGCTATTTGTGGATTACAGTTACATTTGTGGATACGTTACTAATTTGTTTACTTCTTCCTTTTTCAACAAACTATTGCAGTTGAGCGTTCTGCTGTGCGCCGGTGGTGTTGTACATGGCAAGCCCACCTTCGGCAAGGAACACGTGCACATTCGCATCCATCTGGCCGAGGATCATGGCGACCATGGTCATGGGGGTGGACATGGCGGTGGTGGTTTTGGTGGTCATGAAACTGTGATTATTGATGGCGGTGGACATGGTGGCGGACATGGCGGCGGCGGCTATGGTGGTGGTGGTCATGGACATGGTGGTGGCGATATCATTGGACCATTGACTGGCGGTTTGTTGGGCAGTGGTTTTATAAGTGGCGGACACGGTGGCGGTCACGATCATGGACATGGTGGTGGTCATGATCATGGACATGGCGGCGGATTCGGCGGTGGAGGTGGTGGTCATCATGAGACTATTATTTTGGATGCTGGCGGTCATGGTCATGGTGGCGGCGGTGGCGGCTATGGTGGTGGTCATGGTGGCGGATACGGCGGCAGTTATAGTGCAGGTGGACACGGTGGTGGCGCAGAAAGCCATACACTTATTATCTCAGACGCTGGCGGCCATGGTGGACACGGCGGTGGTGGTGGTGGCCATGGCGGCGGATACGGTGGCGGTCATGATGGTGGTCACGGCGGTGGTCATGGTGGCGGCGCTGAAGCACATACGCTTATCATCTCGGACGCTGGTGGTCATGGGGGACACGGCGGTGGTGGCAGCGGCGGCTATGGTGGCGGTTATAGTGCAGGTGGACATGGCGGCGGTGGTGCTCAAGTAGATACCTATGCAATTATCAAGGAATCTGGCAGTGGTTACAGCGCCGGCGGTCATGGTGGACATGGCGGCGGCGGCGGTGGCTACAGCTACGGCGGTGGTCATGGTGGCAGCAGTGGCGGTGACTCACATTTGGCGAAAATCGCAGCCATAGCAGCAGCATCTAGTGGCTCACACAGCAGCGGCGGTGGTGGTTATGGTGGTGGTGGATATGGCGGGGAGCGGTGGCGGTCATGATGACGCACACATAGCTGCAGCCGCAGCTGCGGCCAGTTCATCTTCACATGGAAGTAGCGGTAGTTATAGCAGTGGAGGTGGCTACAGCAGTGGTGGGGACTCACATTCCATCGCTAATATAGCTGCCGTAGCAGCTGCTAGCGACTCACACAGCGGTGGTGGTGGTGGCTATGGCGGTGGCAGTAGCTACAGCAGCGGTGGTGGTTACGGCGGTAGTGGCGGTCATCTCGATACTGCCGTTATTGCCGCAGCAGCCGGCTCACATGGTGATGCAAGTGCCGGTAGCGGCGGTGGTGGTGGCTACAACTATGCGCCAGCAAGCGGTGGGGGAGGCTGGCAATCGTCCGGCAGCGGTGGTTGGGCGGCCTCCGGCAGCGGCGGCGGCAGTGGTTGGTACAAACGTAAATGAGCGTCTGTCGTAGGCGCCACCAAAGTATAGTTTCTTAAGAAAATGCATAAATATGTTTTCTAATGCTGTTGTAAACGCACTTTAGATTAGGCATATTTATTCTAGTCCACTAAAGCAGAGAGGCGAAGCAGCTGAGCAGTTTCATTGCAGAAACAAGTGCTTGGCGACATTTAAAGGTCAGTACATTGCTTGCCGCCCAAATCACCTCACGCCTTCATTTCACTTCGAAGTACATGCATCTTCATATAAACATACTTACATATACATATGTATGTACAAAATACGCTCATTATAAATTATGTTTGACAATCATTTTGTTGTAAAAGATATTTTTATTTAAGTTGTTACCATATTTTTAAAAACAAAAATGTGCTAAATAAAATTAATTTATATTATTAAATTCGGGTGTTTCCTTAGAAAAAAAAATCTTGGAAAGCACACGACTACACTAGACAGTTGTTACCTCAAGTGTTGCACGCAAATGTCGCATGCCCGTCATGCAATCGGAATTGTGTTTGAAATCCACTGCACTACATTTAATTGCTTGTCATAAAAGTATTCCTTAATTAAAATGTCTTACAGCAACAATTATGTCAATTCCAAGCAACAAAAGTAATAATAAGATAATAATGTAGACATTACAAAACCTATACAAATGAAAGACGCCGACAAGGAGCGCTCATTAAAGCCGTGCGCTTCAACACTGCCCCGCTTATGATCTAATCATTAGCTCATATTTGCAGTGGTAAAAACAAAAGACAGCGCAATGTCGCAATTACTGCTATGATAGTGCTTGCTTTTCCTCGCATTTTGTTTAATTCGCACATCATAACAAAGTAAATGCCAGTCGGCGGCACGACAAAGGGCGGGCGCCGAATTGCGGGTATCAAAATTTAATCGTCGAAAGCAAAAGTGACGCCAAATAACAGCGGACCAGCGGACTAGAGCTTTGCGTGTCAATGACTTATGGCGCACAGTGTAGCGGAAGCGTACAAAATATTTGCTTTTTGTATAGCACAAATTATATATTTGGAGCTTTGCTAGTCAAAACATTACTTGCCTTCGACTTTATTATTTATTTATTAAATTGGATGCAAGCTCAGCCCACCATCCATATGTACTACTGTGCCCAAAAAATAAGACATTTGAATTTAAACTGCGCGCGTCGAAGGATTTGGAGAATTATGTTTTTTTTTAGGTTGGTAGTACTGTCAGTCACATTTATGTCAAATTTCATGTCAAAATATTCATTAGTGTTTGAGATACGTGTCGTTTTGTGAGCTGCTAAAAGTGAGTTTTTCGTTTTTTGCGATGTCGTAATTTGTTGAGCAAAGAATTTGCATTATTTACGGGATCAATTTTCTGCTGCGGATACGTTGAGGATGGTTCAGAAAGCCTTTGATAATGAGGCTATGGCTAAAAAAAATGTTTACAAGTGGTATAGTGAGTTCCAAGCCGGCCGTGAACGTGTCGAAGACGAATAGCGTCCAGGGCGACCATCAACCTCAACCGACGAAGCTCACGTTCAACAAATCAAAGATTTGGTGTTGAAAAACCGTTAATTAACAATTAGAGACCTTGCTGATGAAGTTGGCATATCGAAAGGCTCAGTCAATACCATTGTGAAGGATGTTTTGGGCCTCAAGCCCGTCAAATCTCGACTGGTACCGAAAACATTGAATTTTTTGGAAAAAAGGCTTGGCGTTGAAGTGTGTGAAAC
The DNA here is from genome assembly GCA_027475135.1 of Bactrocera correcta. Lineage (NCBI taxonomy): Eukaryota > Metazoa > Arthropoda > Insecta > Diptera > Tephritidae > Bactrocera > Bactrocera correcta. Next base: position 38,607,096 of record CM050325.1, on the reverse strand, counting down.
GATGCTTTCCGACTATCAGGGTGTCATGAAACGCATTATAACTGGCGATGAGACTTGGGTCTATGCTTACGACCCCGAAAAAACCGATCAATCGAGCCGAGACCAAAAAAATAGCGCCAAAGTCGCTCAAAAGTCAAGGTCATGTTGACTGTTTTCTTCGATTATCGTGGTATTGTGCATTATGAATTCCTTCCAACCGATCAAACCGTCGACAAAGAATATTATTTGAAGGGCCGGAATTGTGGAAAGACAATTCTTGGTTTGGCCATCCCGGAAAGTGACTACACCCAGGTTTCGAAGATTGGAAAATCCTTGGCATAAGTGCATTGCATCGGGAGGGGATTACTTTGAAGGGGATGAAATTGATTTGGAAGAATAAATAAAGAATTTTCAAAATAAATACAATGTCACCTTATTTTTTGGGCACAGTAGTACATCCTCTGTACCAGAGTTATCATTATCATAAAGACAATAAATCTTAAAGAGTTCTGTTGGTGTAATCAGGAATTTTCTTTTGTAAATTTCAGTATAATTAGAATATGTTTAATTATAAAAAACAAAAACTAAAATTTCATGAAAACACAATGAGGATTAATTATGGTAGAAAGGCTTTAAATGAAAAATAAAATTAAAATTAAATAAAATATTATACATTAGTTGAATCGAAAGGGAATCGCAGGTTTTTTTATGATGCTATATTTCAGGAATATGGAAAAAATTTCAATTTTGATATTTTTTTTTGTCAATAAGTAAGCATGCTTCGTAGGGCTATACCCAAATCCTACTCTTGTGTCCTCGCCGTGTACCACAGAAACGTGAGCAACACTTGTGTAAGATGCGGTAGCCAACGCGTGTGGAGTGTGAGGTCGCGGCTAAAAGAGAGGAAGCTTCTGTGGAGCTACTCCGACATATTCGGTTTAAGGGTTCGCAGAAGTCTAATGCAGAGTCTGTTCACTAGAGATGTGGCTGCGAGCGGCCGTCGACCTTGAAACAAGCGGCTCGCTATATAAATGTATAGAAAGCTTTATACTACTCGCCTACACTATGATTTAAGGGAAGATGCCGATGCCCAGCTGTTTTATGTCCTCGTAAAAGTAAAGGTTGACATCACCAAGAAATACGATGGACGGGATAGGGACGAAGACGAGTAGGTCCTTCTGACATTTACTACAGCGGCCTTATAAAGGAGCTAATTTTCGTGGGATAAGCCTCCTTAAACTACTATACACCATGAAAGTAAGACCAGCCCTCCTCGTCAATTGTAAAGCCGCCTTCGACACTACGAGTTCCTTTTCGCTGCTTCGTCTGAACTTGGTATCTCCACAAAGCTAATGCGGCTGTATAAGCTGACGTTGAGCAACAGTAAAAGCTGTGTCAGGATCGGGAAGTTCCTCTCAGAGCCGTTCGATACCAAGCGAGGTTTCAGACAAGGAGAGTCCCTATCAGCTTCTTCAATCTATTAATGCATTGCTGGAGAAAATAAGCTAGCTGCAGACCTAAATAGAGAACTTCTGCTGGCATACACCGATGATATTGATATCGTTGGCCTCAACAATAATTTCGTCTATCTTCAGCATCAACACCAATAACAATGTAAGTCTTGAAATCCAACGCAGAATCACTCTTGCCAATAGTTCCTACTTTGGTCTGTGTAGGCAATTAAAAAGTAAAGTCCTCTCTCGATCAATCTCAGTCTATACCGACGGGTCCAAAATGGACTGCGGAGTAGGCACGGAGGTATTCTCCGCTTATCTAGGCACATCTCTCTCTATACGTCTGCCGAACTCGGCTAGCATCTTCTAAGCAGAAGTGCTAGGCATAGAAAAAGCCTGTGAAGTTCTATTAAAAAACCACGGGAATATACATAAAGCAACTATATTTACGGATAGCCAGTGGGCGCTCCTGGCCTTGTCTTCACCCATGACAAATTCCAGCATAGTTCATAACTGCAAAAGAGCACTAAGTTCAATAAAAAACAAGCTCCAACTAAACTTGATCTGTGTTCCCGACCCAGGAACATTTTCGGTAACGAAAGAAAGACGAGTTGGCAAAGGCAGGACCTTTCCTCAACGAATCCGAAGTGAAGCTAATACCAAGCCTGCTAGGATCGGTCAAAGGAGAGATCAATAGACAATTTCAACAAGTTGCATATAACAGGTGGAAAACATTACAAAATGCGTCATAACTAAACAATTATGGCTAACATATGGCAGGAAAAGAACCAACGACTTATTAAATAGGTCAAGAAAGAGTATTTACAGAGTAACAGCTACCACAACAGGGCACTGGCCATTTGGGGAACGTGCGTTCAAAAGGGGTATGCCCTACAACGACATCTGCCGTGGCTGCGGATTAGCAGGGAACAAGGAAACAATCTTCCACTTTTTCTGCGAATGCCCAGCTCTAGCACAGATCCGACACAAAACACTTGGAATCCATCAAGCACCAAACCTTGAATGGATTTCCACCAAAAGCATATCGGACATAAGTAATTTCATTGAAACCTCAAAATGGTTTGAGAGAGAAGGTGAAACGTAATAGCAGATACAGGAGGTTCTATGAATAGTGTATCAAAAGGGCACATCAATTGCTAATTGAGCCCGATAGGGCTGCACTCCTACCTACCTGCCTACTTCTTTCGACAGCGAGAGCGACGGCTAGATCATGTTGTATGCATGGAAGAGAGTAGTGGAAGCAAAGGAAGGGGAAGACCTCTACTCCGTTGAAAAGATTAAGTGGTTCAAGGTCCTTCTCCGACTGCACTTGGTATCACAAATTGGTGCCTATAGCATAAAGAAGGAACGACTGGCGCAGCGTTGTTAACTCGGCTATAAAAGCGCAAGTGTTGTCTACGTCAGTAAAAAAGAAGAAGAAAAAGAGAGCATCATTATATAAGGTTTCGACTTCATTTGTCAGAAAAAGTAAAGAAAAAGTTATTTATAATTGATGAGCACTAGCTGTTGTTGTGTATTGATCCACTTCCAACCGAAGCTTCTTGCGGGACTCCAAAGGGTTAATTGTTTATAAAAAATATAAATAAAAAAAAAGTGTTTTCATTTTCAATAACTTGTAAAAATTACATTAAAGCCAGTTTAAAACATAATTTCGAAGAAAACGTATTTGAAGTTCCACCCGGACATCCTTAGGACCTTTTAATCATCGAATAACTTGAAAAGTAATTGTCGGATTTATTACAAAAGAAAGGAAAACTTGATTTTTTTTTTTGAAACTTCAAAAAATCTCATGAAGTAAAGATGAACTCTGGTTGGGTGTACAACTTTGGAGTTGGAATATTGGCTTTGATACGACAAAGCGAAAATTTGGCAAATACGGATGTTACAACAATTTTCAAATCTAGAAAAGTTTCGAAAAACGTCAGAGACCTAAAAGATTTCATAGTTTTGCTATCCATCCTCTTTATTAGCATAGGTAATTAACAAACAGAAATCTGTATCCTTTGTTATGAAATACACGGAACTACTTGACTACTATTGAGTGTGTAGATCTATACATAATTGTCTAGGGTTATATGAAGTGGTTTGGAGTGAGGAATATGATGTTTATGACAATCAGTGAATAGTATGGAATAATTGAATATACCAAAATATAACTTGAGATGATCAGCAAATAATTTTAGCTTTATTGAGGGATTGTACTTTCAAGAGAGCATGAAAATCGAAGCATACGACTAAAAAGCTCCTTTGAAATGTAAGTATATACAAAACCAAAACCCAAACATTTCAATAAAAAGTAGATTAAACAGAACTTAGTTCCACATAATACCGATTGATTTCATTAATAATTTAATTAAAACGACTATTTTGTTATTTGGCTTAAGGGGTTAGGGGTAGTCGGAGGCACGAAGAAATGAGAATTGTCCGTATTTTTTTTGCTATTAAATCGTGTTATTTTACAAAGGTAGTAATATGGCAATATTATGTAATGTGTTGACTTGAAGTCACGAAAATTTCAAAGAAAAAAATTTCATTTCCAAAGTTATAGTTGTTTGTGTTGACCCAGTTCCAAAAAAAGGTACTTGCGGTGACAACTAAAAGTCCTTGGAGATTCATCTAAAATCAATCGGACAAAAAAATTAGTTTTATAAATAGATAAACTCAGGCCTCATCGAAGGGTTTGTTTTTTTTTCTAAAAATAACAAAATGGTGGCCTCAGGAAATTTATTTCTAAATTTTTTGGAAAAAAATCAACAGTTAATTGGTCCTAAAATCGAAATTTTTGAAAAACAAAAAATCTTTCTATCAGGCCCGAGTTTTTATGTATTCTAAAAGCTGTATAAATTTCATTAAAACCTACTGAGCGGTTTTCGAGTTACAGTTGTCCCCAGTTCAAAAAACATAGTTTTGAGAAAAACGCATTTAAAGTTACACACTAGCGCTTTGAAGTGCTCGAGCTCTCTTTGTTATTTGTCGAATAACTCAAAAACTAATTATCGGATCAACGTGAAATTTTCAGGGAATATTTTTCAGATATTACACTTAACGAAAACACAAAAAAATAATTTTTCGAAAATTCTAACTACCCCTAACCCCTTAATAAGTTTCTTATTTTTTGCATATACCATACATGGGTGACTCAAAATTATAAATTTGCTACACTTGTAAATACGACAAACTAAAATTCAATGTTCCTGTTGAAGAACTCCATTATCTTTTGAGGCACCTTGCATTTCGGCTGAATGAGATAACGTTTTAGGGCAATAATGTTGGAATACCCGACACCCAGTATAACTATATTACTTCCTCATGTAATGTAAAGGATTCAATATCAAAACTCCAATACTTTGGACGAAATTTCCAACTCTACTGACATCGAAGACAGCAAGCAAAGAACTATGTATAGCTTAAGAACTGAAAAATCGGCTTCTTACTCTAAGTAAAATCTTGGAAAAGTCGAAAGAACTGACCGGTATTCAGACCTCCACCTTTATGTTGTTGAAAACTTCTGTGACAAATATGAAAATAGATGAGCAGCTCGACACGATTGGGATAATAATCTCTGAAAGGTTTTAAGAAAAATTTAAATTATCTGGCTTAAAGTTCACTTTAGAGCCATAGAAACATTAGTTAATTGGTGGAATACTGAAAATTATTTTATTCGTGTTCAATCCATTGCAGTGCCAAAGCATTTGGCTCAGTTAGCATTAGAACATAAACTGCATTTTTCGGATCGGGCGACGAAGTTTACTATCGCACCACTGAACATTTTAATGATAGCTTTACAGTGACATTATTTAGTAAATTACACAGGATCTCTGAAACATAACATAAAAGCATTTCGAAAGATTTATGTAAGCTTAAAAACGAACGCACTTTACCAAAACACTTTATTACAACCTTATATTTCGTATTATTGTGATAGCATGAGCTCTTGGTACTTTCGAACCTTGTAGACAAAGTATGATTCCGAAGATTGAATTAAAAAAAAGAAAATATATTAGTTTTTTTTTCTTACTCCAATAATAAATTATCAATGGAGTGCAATTTCAGGGGGCTTTGGATTGGCCTAACCTTTAATGCATTCTGAATATGTGTAAAGTCCTATAATGTACAGCTTGATTAAATATTATTTCAAACTTAACCCATTCCTTCCCACTGTCCTATTTATAGGACACCTTAGTAAATATTTTTTTTTCAAAACTGACTTTCTGTAAAAAGTTATATTCATGTACTATTTTCCTAATATAATATTATTTTCTCGCTATTAAAAGTATTAACATTATTTTGATATGAATTTTTAAAACTGGTCAGATTTAACAATTTAGGTCACTGCATGATGAAGAGGGACAAGCAGAGGCGTTGCCAAGGACTAGGTTGTAAGAAAAAACCTCTTACTTTATGTGTCAAATGCGATAACACTTTGCAGTGGTTGTTTTATACCTTATCATACAAAATAAGCTTAAATACGATGATAATTTTCAAATAAAGTTGATTTTCTTATAATTTCATTTCTTCATTTTCTGAGCATATATCCCCAGTGTCCTATTTATATGACGGGCTGATTCATCAATAAAGGTATTTTTTTTTATTTCATATTCTTCTTTCTTAACGTATTATGAGCCCAAGTCACAAGTTTCATCAAACAATTTCAATGATTTCGATTCTTTTGAATTAATGGGTTAAATAACTTGCTTTTGATAAACGTAAGTGATATTCTGGTATCAAGTAATGAACAGAAATAAACGTGCCCCACAAAACGAATGTAATATGTTTGCACAAACTTTATCAATATGTATATTGTTCAAACTAATACGACACTCTGTGCGCTTGCTTTCAGCCTGAAAGTATGCAACAGTTGTATTGTGATGATTTGTTCTCTTTTAAGTGGAATAAAATAAACACATATAAAAACAAATTGAAATGAAATGCCATGTCGTCATGTAAAATTAATTAATTAACCTAGATAATTTTTGAAAGCTTAAAATATGGTACTATTCACGAAACCTTTCCAAAAAAAAGTAGGAAGTGCCACTAGAGCTATTTATACTTATATTATATTTTAATGCATTATGATGAGAAAAGTATATGTATAGGTATGTATGTATGCATTTATGTATATGTGACCTGGTCTACGGAAAGGGGGCTTAGGAGTCAAAAAATCAATTTTCACTTTTTAGTTGATTCGGATGGAAGATGAGATGTTGTTTATTTTCAACAGCTGTTTGACAGAAAACTAGTTTTCGCACGTTAGCTCCCTTTTCGTAGACCAGGTCACAATTATATCACAGAATGCTCTAAATAGTTAGATGGATCAAATGAAATTAATATATTATATGTTCTTCTAAGGCCATATGGTATTAGGTGCTTAACTATCTTTACATACATACATATGTATGTACATTCATAAAGCTGTTGTTTATATAAACTAGTTTTGGTCCTTTGTGATAACCTGTGAGGTGCCATTACGAAATCCACAAGGAATTTGCATCCTTGGTAATGTGCCGTACACAACTCTTGGAAACGTCGTTCACTATTTCAGTTTTCTCAACGCGTGAGCAAAAGTGAAGTCTCTTATATCTGGCGACACTCTCTTTTGCTGTCCTGCTTTCTCAGCTACTTCTGGTTGATATGCGAAACGAGGTTACTGCCTTGACTACTACCTGACTTTTCACATACATATTTATATGTTAACTGTGGTAAAAGGCTGCCTTATGACTAACTCTGGGCAGTATATCCCCACACCAACTCATCCCGAGGTAGCTACATTTAATATGCTGCGCGCTTCTTTGTCAAACGAGCTATGCCCGAAAGTTCTACGGTTGATTCAAGACGTACTTTCCTACTTCTTAAGAAGGTTTATTATTTATTAATATCTATTTCTTTCTATCTATGTAATTACTCCCAGACATGTATGTTGCGCATCTGCCAGCGTGTTTTCCAATGCTCCTTGAACCCTTGGCAAGAATTCACGATGCATGACGTTCCTGAAATCGAAAATAAAGAAATAAGGAGTCATAATACTACTAACTTGGTGTGTGGAGCTGTATTTTGACCTGAATATGTCACTATCTTGAGAGCTTTGTCGTCTAAGTCCCTTAACAATTTATTCGACACTAATGTTCATAGGAGTGGACAACATCGAACTATTCCAATGTTGTTTAGTCGCCATCTATTGACTCGATACTAATCAGAAAAAATTACCTAAAACCGCTACTGAATGCTTCAAAAATGTCCAGGAACTCTCTAAGGGCGTATTCCCTATATTCTAGAACCTTTTCGATATTGAATACCAGTGTATGGTCTCTATGAATCTGCTTTTAGTGTATGTATGTTTCGTTATGGCTAAGCTAGTGGCGCTGTAGCCCTAATTTTATATAATTTCATATGGTTAATAATCTTAAATTATCACCCAGTTGAATAATACTTTAATACACAGGTAGGACCGATATCACCAAAAAAGTCGACTATATTCCCTCTATAGGGATATTTTCTAAACGTACCGAACTTTTGGTAGCCGAATCATATCAAGAAATGTGCATGTCAGTCTTTTACCTAAATCATGTGATTAGACGTTCTTACAGTACTATTAGAGTTAATACATCAAATACCGTCTACATACGAGTATATTAACTGTTTTTGCAGAGATGAGAATCGACTACTAGCATGTCCTCCTTTCTACATAACTGCAAGAGTCCTTAATGAAGGTATCGAAACGATATTGGGTACAAATGAACCTCTTGCTAGTCGAAAACTATTTTTCAAAGTGGGCTAAAAAGCAGATTCATCTATTCACAGCTCTTTTAAGTACATATCATTCAAATACCAATTCCATTATTCCAGTATCACGTTCGTTAAATTTACTAGGTTGTTTACTAAAGTTTTTTCTTTATTTTCTGCTTTGACAAGCAATAATAGAAACGAAATTTGCATAAATTTACCCAGATAATCAACAAATATTATACAATTCCTTAGAAAAGGTTAATAGTTTTGAGGAAAACATTCTAATATGCCTCAACAATAATTTCGCTGGCAATATTTCTTAGGTGTACCCGTAGAAAATGGCACGTGTATTCAACATTTGTTTTTGGACGAAGTTGTAAACAATTGCAATGAACCGAAATAACGGAAATTGGGTATAAGAGGATAAGCGGAAAATATATACCGATTTCTTATATTTTTTAATTAAACTATATTCAGTCCAAAAAGCTAAATCCACTTAATCTCATTAAAATATCTCTCTTTTGAATTGATATATAGGTACAAAGTCAACTGAAAGATCGAAAATCATTACTGGACTCTTTTCATAAATAGTTGTTTACGCTCTATGTTTACATCAAGTATTTTCAAGATTACTCGAAATTCTACAGACACAATCTACAATACTATGTCTAAGTTCACTTAAATTTAGATATATTTCCTAACATATTGACAGGATATATACATACATACATACATTTTGTCAAGAAAGTATTCGGAATTTATAAATAAAACGAAAATTTTTCAATCATCATCGAAATTTATTTTATCGCTTTCAAAGTAACATCCATTTGATTTTCTTCATTCTTCTAATCGTCAAAACCTTTTTTATAGGCATTTTCCGGGATGCCCTTCAGCTCTCGCGTCGAATATGTTTTTATGTCTTCAATTAACTAAAAACGGTTTCCCCGAAGAGGTTCTTTAAGTTACAAGAATAGCCAGAAGCTACATGGAGCTACATAAATCAGGTGAATGCGGTGCTTGTTCAATGATATTTGTTGAGTTTTTGGCCAAAATTTAACACAAATGCGTTAAAAAATTTTGTAAAATTCGACAAATAGTACTGAGGTTGACTGTCATAAACAGCTGCTGTAAATACACTGGTTGACAGATCCCGTTAATTTTTGGCATCATAATTAAGGATAGTTATGCCAACCTAAGACAAAAAATTTACCTATATTCCATATAAGCGGGAGATGAGAGGAGGAAATAAAGAATTCACAATACTTTCTTGTTATTTAAATATGGACTATGGGAACTAGTGTAATGATTTTTTTTTTTGTTTTTTTCGCACTAGTCCTCTTTAGAATTTGTATAATTTGTTATCTTACCCTGAGCAGGATATATTAAGCTTGCTACGATGTTCGTAATACCCAGAAGCAAACAGAAACCTTATAAACGCATACTTATATTGGGTAGTCGAAAAAGCCTTTTCATATTTATAATCAAAGTTTAACTTATTTTTTTATATTTATAATAATAAATAAATAACCATATATAAATAAATAAATAAATATGGCAACGGGCGAACCATTATTGTGCTACACAAATTGATACACCATCGTCTCCGTCTACTCCTCTGTACGAGGTTTGACAATTAAGTAATGAGACTGATTTTATTGCCACGCTTATGGTAAACCTGTGACCTTGAAATTCCTTTTCTCTTTTTCCGGCATCCCTCCCCTCTACATTAATATGTACCATCGCTCTAGCTTGTTTAGTTCGCCTGCTGCGTCAAGTTGAGTAGACGTGTGTTTGTAGTGCTTGTCAGGAAAATGGAAAAACGAAATCTGAGCAACGCGACGCGATAAAATTTTGCGCTAGATTGGGTGAAACAGCTTCGGAAGCGTATGCTACAATTGTAAGAGTGTATGGTGATAGTGCTTTTAACCCGGAAACCAAATGCCAAAGGTCACAATGGTTGTCTCCGCGCGCCCCCCGCCCGAAAAAGCTCACATGAGCAAGTCAAAGGTGAAAACGATGATTATTGCCTTTTTTGATAGCCATGAAGTCGTCCACAAAGAATTCGTTCCACTGGGGAAAACTGTGAATCAAGTCTACCATTGCCAAGTACTCGAAAGATTGCGAAAACGAGTGAACAGGGTGCATCCAGACATCGCTCGTAACTGGATCCTTCATCACGACAAGTGCCACACCATCCTCAGCGTGTCCCAGTATTTGGCCTCTAAAGGGATCGAACTGTTGCAACAGCCGCCTTATACGCCCGACATGGCACCCTGTGACTTTTTTTGTTTCCTAAAACAAAATCGGTGGTCAAAGGAACCCATTTTGAAAACGCGCTGGAATCGCTTTATAGCTGCCCAAGGGGACTACTTTGAAGGGAATGGCAGAGTTGCAGGATAATTTTCAAATATACGGTTTTTATGGAATCATTAATTAATTGTCATACCTCGTATATATTCGAAGCAGTCACTCAGGTTTTGAGATATCTATCTGAAATTTTCTCCGCGAGAAGCGCTCATTTGTCGGAACCGCCGATCTGGGACCACTATAGCAGCTGCCATACAAACTGAAAGATCAAGTTCTTATAGAGAAGATTTCTTTATTTGGCAAGATATATTCACAAAATATGGTATGGAGTATTTTCCAATGTAACAGTACAATCGTTGAAGATATTGTTTAGATTGTATCCCTATAGCGTATAGCTGTCACACTAACTGAACTAAACAACACATTTAGATTGATAGATTTATGAGTGGAACTTCTTTGCATTTCTTTGTTATAAGGTAAATTAGTGAAATTACAAAGCTTAAATCTTTCCATTCGGCTACGCCCGAACTCAAACCTTGCTTACTGGTTCTACTTAAAACGCTTGTTCACAGAGCTCTTCTAGTAATTACTATTTTATCTAATAATTGCTATTCTCAATTTACTAATTGTAATTTTTGTACGCAAAAATTTTAACTTTTTCTATTAATTTTCTAGATCGGTATTGAAAATTGTTATTGTCTTTCTTTATTGTTTTTTTTTTATTGCGGTGTTATCATCGATTTGCCAGTTTTTAAATATTTTTTTTTTACCAATTGCTTCCATAAATAAAAGATGCCAGTTACTATTACTGACTAGCAGTAGCACAAATTTGTTTACGGAAAACAACAAAATAATTATTGTTTTACTGTTAGTAATTCAATGAAAGTAATATACAATACAACAGTTTTGAACTAACATACATACATACAAATATTATACATACACACAAGTATAAAACATACTGATTTACGATATTCATATATTTCAATAAAATGCAATTTCCCGCTGCCGTCTGTCATTCAAATAATGTAAACAATTGCAAGTTGAAGTTATGAATAAAAAAGTAATACTTTTGAATCCACCTTACTTCACACACCCACTTCGTTTGACGAGCACGAGCTGAAAGTCCGAAACACTTTTAATTGTTTTTGTTTTAATTTTTCCTCATTGTTGCCTAAGCAATTCTACATTGTTGTTGTGGTTGCAAATAAAAAGTAGTTTGCTCTTCACTACGAAGAGAAGCATGAGGAGAACATAGTTTGACGTGCACAGTGCCACAACTGCATTCAACGTTCGTATAAATAGACGTGTGCTCTGATTATTTACGCAATAATAGAACGAACAGCATGAAGTATCTGGTTGTCTTAGCGCTCTTGGCCTGCTTGATTGCATCCAGTCAGGCACAGTTTAATGGCGGTGGCGGCGGCCCGAGAGGTGGCGGCGGTGGTGGCCCAATTGGAGGAGGCGGTGGCGGCCCGATCGGAGGAGGTGGTGGCGGTGGCCCAATCGGAGGAGGTGGGGGTGGCGGCCCAATTGGTGGCGGCGGTGGTGGTGGGCGTCGTTAAGCATGGAATAGTAAAGGATCTTGTTGATGGACGTCGGCTCTTACATATTTTGATGAATTATTCTTATTTTGAATTTTCGGATAAAACTGATATGTTACAGGATTAGTAAATTATATTGATGAAGACTATTATGATTTTGTTAAATATTATTTAAAATTTCAGATAATTGTCTTTCATTTTTTAAAGAACCGAAAAGTGCTTTGAACGAGTTTGAATCGTTTAAGCGATATGTAATCGAATCTTTAGAAAAGTTGGCATTCATAAAAACATATTGCATAAAGTATTTATTGTCGGCAGTTTTATAATTTTTGTATTTGTTATTTTTGTAATATTATATTAAAGGTTACATAAGGTTAGCTTACCTTTATCTACGTGACCGCATATTATGGTATTCAGTAAAATACTTACCGCACTGTTGATACTTCTTTGTGTGGTCGAAGGAAAGTCAGAATGGGATAATTTACCACTGGGATTCTAAGGCAAAAATAAGATCGCATTTGGAATCATATTAAACATAATTCAAATTTCACAGCTAGATCACAGACATCATAGATTTTGCAAGAATCTCTTTTCCGTTTAGAAATCGACACTGAGCACAAATAACTAAGTTGCTCTTCGAGTTTCAAAATGTTTCCAGATCATATGATACTATAAATGGCGAAAATTGGTAGGATAGTTAAAGAATTCGGAAAAATAGGTTCCTAGACACCTCTAAGAAAGCCTCTCCAAATATGAGTTTTTATTTGTAACGGAAAGGTCCTCCTACATACAGTTTTCTATTTTTCTTATTATCATATAGAAAAATTTATATCTCGCTTCCAACTACTTGAAAAAGTATCTTGTTCCTTAGATTTTGTAGTAAACGCTTAACTTAATCGAAAAATCATAAGAGACCATTTTTATAGAGTAGTAAATTTCCTACAAAGCTATGAGTTTCATCATTCATAATAATTTTTTTTTTCATTGAGCTATAAAATTAATAAGAAATAAAAAATTTTCCCGAAAATAATCAAACTTTAACCGTTAATATCTTTTAAACGGTTGGGTTTACGAAAAAATCACTTGAGACCTTCTTTTAGAGCATTAAATTTCCGACAAAATCTAAGGAACAAGATATTTTTTCAAGTAGTTGGAAGCGAGATATAAATTTTTCTATATGATAATAAGAAAAATAGAAAACTGTATGTAGGAGGACCTTCCCGTTACAATTAAAAACTCATATTTGGAGAGGCTTTCTTAGAGGTGTCTAGGAACCTATTTTTCCGAGTACCAATCGAAAAATTTTTTTTTTTAATTACCCTAATGTATATACTATATAAATTTTTCTTTTTTCTTTTTATCTACAGTCATGCATTTTAAGTCCAAGAATACACGGAGACAAAGACATAGCCCATCCAATTTGGGATTTGTGCTTCGACTTAACTTTAATATTTTTAACTTCAGTGACATTACATTAATTGATTCAAACTTTAAGATTTGGATATACATACATATGTATGTAGTTGGTGTAGACATTGTAGAGTTCTGAAAAGAAACAAAAGTTGTCAAACTTGGGAACCACCTTGATGTCTCTCTATCAAAGAAATTTTCTCGTTTTATGATGTTTCCGGTCTTAGGATATAAAATGTCACTTAAACATATTTTGAGGAATCTTCATAAGTGCTATTTAGAATATAAGGAGCTAAAGGTTTATATTCCTCTTTTTGTGACAGTTCTACCCTTGATTTGCTACATTCCACGCTAAGATTTTGAATAAAATGAAAAAATGATTTCTTTAATTCTACGATATAAAATGTAGGACTCTATGTATTCGTAGTACTATATTCGGTGCGCAAAGTTCTCAAATCCTATTTTTAAAAACTGCAATGGATCAGAGTGTTTTAGAAGAGAATGGGAGAAATGTTTTGAAGTAAATTGTAGGAGCTTTATAATGACTCGAAAAATTCAGTGTGAACTGATCACCAGGCAACTTAACCTGTGTAACTAGAAAGTCTGGAGTCATATTGAGCCAAGAAATGCCAACTTAGCAAGAGAAAAGTAGTAGGATGAAATCACTGGAGACTAGAATAAGATTATAGAAAGTTGTATGGGGTCTATAATATTGTTGCCCAGTGTATTATTCGTACTAAAGCGATATTTTACGGTTATTCACGCTTCATCTGATAAATGGTTATATATATTTTTTTATGAATATGTACTGTATTTCTTCATAGATTGTACCGTTGTCTTGTATAATAATTGATACTAAATTTCGTGAAAATATCTAGCCAAATAAAAAAGGTTTCATACAAGAACTCAATTTTGATCATTCAGTTTGAGTAGCAGCTAAATGCTATAATAGTTCGATATCGGCGGTTCCAACTAATGAACAGTTTTTTGTGTACAAAATTTCAGATCGATATCTCAAAAACTGAGGGGTTAGTTTGCGTATATACAGACAGACAGCCGGGTAAGGCTAAATAACGTCACGCTAATCATTTGTATATATATTTTATAGGGTCTCCGACGTTTACAATCTTTGAACTCTGTTCGGGGTATAAAAAGCTGAATTTTCTAATAAACAGCTGCTCCCTGAAAGGTCATTGTATAAGGGGTCTTATTATCAGCCGAAAATGATAGAAATGCTTGGAGCCCTATACCAAAAAACTGTGAAACATCTTTTTTGCTTTTGCTCACAGGGTCTGTTGACGATTTGCTCACGATCCCAAAAGGTTAGTGTGGATAGTGTCATAGACTTTCCTATCGTAACTAAAAAATGCCGATTTTTTTTCGGGTTGTCTTTTAAATGAGAATGATATCGAAAGGAATTTCAGTTAAATTCATTTTTATACCCTGAACAGGTTATACTAAGTTTACTACGAAGTTTGTAACACCCAGAAGGAAGCGTCGGAAACTCTATAAAGTATATACATATATAAATGATCAGTATGTTGAGCTGAGTCGATTTAGCCATATCCGTCTGTCTGTATATATGTATACGACCTAGTCCCTCAGTTTTTAAGATATCGTTTTGAAATTTTGCAAACGTCATTTTCTCTTTAAGAAGCTGCTCATTTGTCGGAACGGCCGATATCGGATCACTAGAACATATAGCTGTCATATAAACTGAACGATCGGAATCAAATTTTTGTATGGAAAACTTTCTCATTTGACAATGTATCTTCACAAAAGTTGGCACAGGTTATTTTCTAAGGCAACAATGTAATCTCCGAAGAAATTGTTCAGATCTGTTAACTACAGCATATAATTGCCATACAAACTGAACGATCGGAATCAAGGGCAAAGTATGGAAAATTTTTGCATTTGACGTTGTACATATCTTCACAAAATTTGACATGGATTACTACTTAAGGTAATAATATAATCGAAAAAATTGTTCAGATCGGTTTACTATCGCATATAGCTTCCATACAAACACATGCATATGTACATATATGTAGTTACAAAAAGAAATGCACCTGTGAAGGGTTTGTTAGCTTCGGTATGTACATATGTATGTAGGTACTCTACATACGTACATATTTATTAATAATTAATTAATATTATACATACGTTATGTTATTTGCCCTTTTATGTCTCACCTTTTCAGTCTCTATTTCTTCTTGGAAATTCCCTATCAGCTGTTTTGAAAAGATGGGGAAATTTTAAGAGCTAATGCGCCTGTTTTTTGTTTATGCATAAAGAAAGAAATTATAATATACATATAAACATATAAATGTGGTGATGTACATACATACTTATATGTATGTAAGTGCATTTGTATAAGTAAATTACTTTAAGCGATAATAGATGAGGACGGCCTGTGGATCTTTCGTTTCTACTAGTATATTGTATATATACATATGTATGTACATATTCACTGATATATATTATGTGTGAAAGTATATACACATTCAGTTAAAATGTCTACGCAAATGATGTTCCGCCTGCCAATCTTCAGTGGGGGAAAATACGTTCACCGATTTAAACTGACCTAACCTATACGAAAACAGAATTTAAATGGGTAAAGATTACTGTTATTGTTGTTGTGTACGCTTTATATTTACTTGCACTTCTCTTTGTCACGAATTTCAGCAAAACATACATATGTATATCTATATATGTATGTAAGTAGAATACATATTGCATATACCACTGCCAGTGATTATATAGTCGGAAAGCTGTGGGCAACCAATCGCCTTTGTTGTTATTGTTTTTGTGTAGCGAATTCATAGAATAGCATATCAACGTGAGTATAAAAAGCCGGTGATTCCGCCTTATTTTACTTCAAATCAATCAGAATGAAGTTCTTCGCTGCACTGTTGCTCTTGGTGTGTTTGGTTGTTGCGTGTCAAGCGCAAGGAGGTGGCGGTGGCGGCGGTCCATACGGTGGAGGTGGTGGTGGACCATATGGTGGCGGCGGTGGACCTTATGGTGGCGGCGGCGGTGGACCTTATGGAGGAGGTGGTGGCCCTTATGGTGGTGGCGGCGGTGGTCGCTTTGGCGGAGGTGGTGGCGGTGGCTACAAGCGTTGAATACTCTAATATTGGAAAACATTTATATTTTTGTCTTAAGAAATAAAAAAAAATCAGAAACTCACCAGAATAAATTGTAAAATATTTGAGCCCTAATTTCGAGGTAAGGAAGGTTTATATGTATATTAAAAAAAGTAAGGAAGGGCTAAGTTCGGGTGTAACCGAACATTTTATACTCTTGTAACTTTCAGGAATCAAAGCTAGCGACATTCCTTCAAGTGCTGGGAAAAAAGTATAGTTAACAAGTAGGAAGAAGCTAACTTCAGGTGTAAATGAACTTTAATATCCTTGCAACTTCTACAGATCAAAGTCGGAGAAATACCTTCAGGTGTGAGCAAGACTTTAATTCAAAATTGTTGCGAAAGAATTCAACATTTAAACTGAAAATGTTGATCTGATTTTATCTATTTTCCGGCAATACCACATATACATACATACATATGTATGTAGCTAGCAGAAATATATGCTCTCAGAGTTATATTAGGATATCTCACTTACCATCAGAAATATATATACGGCATAAAGTCAACCTGATGTTATAAAGTCCTGATATTAGTTGTATGGTGGCTGGGGCAAGTTTGCACCTATTTTACCCTTTTATGCACATAGATACATTGTTATTAGAAAAATACGTTCTTTCTATTTTATTAAAATAACTGGCATATTGATCGATATTCACGGCATAAAGTCGGCCGGAAGATCTTTCCATTATGTACTTGGTGTTACCAAATTCGATGTACACGCATAGGCAGAATATCCTAATAATTAGTTAAAAATAATAACTACATATACTATACATATGTATATAATATTAGTTTTAAAATTGCATTAATTTATATAGTAATTTAAAAAAAAACTTATAAAAAATATTTTATAAGTAACGAAATATTTTTAAAATTATGTTTCCGTTTAATTTAAACAGTTTCTATTGAGTATCCTTATTTGAAAAAAACTTTCAGAACTTTAAAAATGTGCGTCTTGAAAAACAACGGATCATTTACATTAATTTTTGTACGAAACGGTTACAAATCAGTTTGCTTATACTTAGTAAAAATTAAAGATGTCTGTGTCAAAAAGAACCTAAACGAGTTAAGTGTGGCAATTTTTTAAGAGGTGGATGCTGTTTTCGCAAAATGTGATATTTGTAAATCCAAAATATCATATAAAACGTCAACATCAAATTAAAAAAAAAAAAAAACTTACGGAACGGAGGCATCTTACTGTTCGATTGGAAATTGGAAATATAATTTTGAAGTTATTATCAAATTGGTATTGCGAAAATGTTTTTGCAGTCGGAAATTACTCCAGCGCCGCAAAATGCGCTTGTTACTTTTGAAGAGGATATACCATCAACTTCGATTGCATTACCAAAGCCTTTAACACAAACTAAGATTTTAAATGTCGCGCGGCTAAAATCAAAAAGTGAAATAACAAGCAAGTTATTGCAGCTCTTTACGGTGGATTTGCAACCTTTCTCCAAAGTTGAGGACAAAGGTTTTCGGGAATTCATCACAGCCCTAAATCCATCTTATGACATTCCTAGCAGACGTGTGGTTTCAAAATCAATGATTCCTGCATTGTATGAGGAATGTAAAAATAAGGTGCGAGAAATGATTAGGAGCGGGGAAAAGTTTTGCATCACCACTGGTTGTTGGACATCGCGGAACACGTCTAGTTTCATTGCTGTAAGGGCACATTATGTCTCCGAAAAATTTAAACTAACGTCAGTCGTCATCCCAACTAAAGCAAAATCATACAGCTGAAAACTTAGGTGAGGCGATACAATAAGTCGTAAGTAATTGGTAAATTAACGATAAAATATTGCTAGCTGTTTCAGATAATACTAGTAACATAAAAAGTGATATAATTAATAAGTTAGGTTGGAAGCATTTTGGATGTATGGCTCACACAATTAATTTATTTGTAAAAGAAGGATTGGGCATTCCTGAAGTAGAACAAGTAACAGGTAAAGTTAAAATAGTAGTTGCTCACTTCAAGAAAAGTACTTCAGCGAATAAAGCGTTTGAAAATTACCAGCGCAACAGCGGTAAAAAACCGCTAAAATTAATTCAACAAGTTGAAACGAGGTGAAACTCCACACAGGCAATGTGGGAGCGTTTTCGGAGTTGGAGGAAGCGATGAAATGTACTTTGGTAATTACAAACAAAAATTTACCCATATTAACCAGCGACGAGTAGGCGACTGTTGCTGCTTTGTGCAAAATTTGTAAACCATTTAGAGATGTCACAGTAAGCATTAGTGGTGAAACATGTTGCACAGGTTCGCTGGTAATACCAATCGCAAATGGTCTATTAGATGTGTTTAGACACTTGAGAATTGAAATATTTTCAAACACCATACAAAGTGATTACAATTTCTTTAAATGAAATTAGGGAACATTTTAGCAGTTTACAACACAGCAATATACTTACGGTAGCTACATTTCTCGACCCCAGATTCAAATTAGTCTGTTGACTGATGATTCAGCAGCTCATAACACACAAAAACTTATAAAACGTTATCTAATAGAAATGCAAAGGGAAGAAATAGAATTTCAGACTGAAAGAACCGAAGAAAATGTTGAAAAATCAGTATCAATATGGAGTTCTTTCGATAAATACGCTAATGAACATAAACCACATAGTAGCGTAGAAGCAAAAGTCATTATTGAAATTCAGCGCTATTTGGAAGATGGCCTGGTTTCCCGTAGTTGCGACCCATTTCATTGGTGGCTTGGAAATAAATACAGATACCCTAAAATGGCACAATTAGCAAAAAAGTATTTATGTGTTTTGCCTCCTCCGTTTCTTGCGAGAGAACTTTTTCCAAACCGGTCAGGATTAAAGGAAATACTGAATACTGAGGAATACTGAAATAATGTTGTTTTTAAATACAAATGGAAAATGTTTATAAACATAATATTTTTGCTTTCTTTTCCATTTAATGTACATATTTTTAACACTATTTAATTTTAACTTTTATGTATATATTTTGTATTTGGCAATTTTCTAAAACGAATTTACTTTGTTAAGTTCTGTTTATTCTAATAAATATGTACATTGTCCTAAATGAAAAAATCAAACAACTTTGTTCCACTTTATTGGTCTTTGTCTGTTACAATTTTTATTACAGTCACAGTCACAGTTTAAAATCACTACTACTACAAAATCACAGTCGCAAGTAGCAGTGTTCTTTAAAAGTCACAACATCGCCCATCACTAGCATCTATGCACAGCTTCTTAAAATTCCAAAATGACAACAGAATTTCTGCTCGCTACTTAGGTTGCCTTTTACGAATGGGAATAAAAGCAGTCATTCGGTGCCACTTCAGAACTATTCGGAGGATGACTCATAAAATCGATGTTTTGAGTGCTCAAAAATGCAGTTTTTTCAGTTGGGGTGTGAGAGCAACAACAAATGGTTGTATACCACACTCGGTGTAGTTCCAGTGGTATGATTGCGACCTGTCTGTTTTTTCCGCAAAAACAGGCAACATTTCTCTCGACCAATCGACACGAGTCTTTTTTGAGCAATTGGCAAATTGTGTGGGACCCATTTCAACAAACTTTTTTAAAGTGAAATGTTCATGCAATATTGATTGTAATACTATTATATAATCCATTTTACGATTTTGAAATATCAATAGCTTCAATAGTTGCCGGAAAAACAACTTATTTGGCCGACTTCCCCGAAAGTCGTCTGGGAGTGATTTACGACCTCGATTGAAATCAAAATACCACCGACCATCAAGTTGGAGCTTCATCGTCAAATACTCAGTTAAGTTCATTGATACATACATTGTTGCTGAGTTATTCCACGTCGGAAGTTGTAAAAAATGATCGCGTGATCTAGTTTTGAACGAGAAGAATATTTTAAGTTACGATCGTGTATGTTAAAACGTTCTGAGTGTGTATACCATCCAAATTGTCAAACTTCACGATACGATAAAATTGTGGGTTTCCAGATTGCAACACAATATTTTTTCTAAATTTTTGTACACACAATTGCGACATATCCAATCTGATTTGGAGGATGGAGTCATATGTAGAAGTTCACGCAAGTGAGGAAAGTTCTCTGATCGCCATTCACTTGGGAGTGGCCAGAAACGATTCTTTTACATATGACTCAAGCAGCTCACGACTTCCGGTCTTTGACCAAGTATCCTCTGGGTAGCCTAAGAACATCCGTTTGAAGGCGAGCTAAAGTGAGAAGGCGAAACACCCCTGCATAGGGTTGTGCGCTGGGTTTGGGACCCGCCACGTAAAAAAACACCCCTAATGAAAAAGCCTCGGATGAGAGCCCCCCCTTTTGATGACGACCATGGCAAACGAAATAAGGACTATGATTTGAGGGCATGCACCTGGAATGTCCGGTCCCTTAATTGGGAAGGTGCCGCTGCCCAGCTGGTAGATGTCCTCATAAAGATAAAGGCTGACATCACCGCCGTCCAAGAAATGCGATGGACGGGACAAGGACAGAGACAAGTAGGTCCTTGTGGCATTTACTACAGTGGCCATATAAAGGAGCGCAAGTTTGGTGTTGGATTCGTGGTGGGAGAGAGACTCCGTCGCCGAGTACTATCATTCACTCCTATGAATGAACGTCTAGCCACAATTCGCATCAAAGCGAGGTTCTTCAACATATCGCTGATTTGCGCCCACGCCCCGACGGAAGAGAAGGACGATGTGACCAAAGATGCCTTTTATGAGTGATTGGAGCGCACTTATGAGAGATGCCCCCGCCACGATGTCAAAATCGTGCTTGGCGACTTTAACGCCAGGGTGGGCAAAGAAGGTATCTTTGGCACTACGGTCGGTAAATTCAGCCTCCACGAGGAAACATCCCCAAATGGGTTGAGGCTGATCGACTTCGCCGGGGCCTGAAATATGGTTATCTGTAGTACTAGATTCCAGCATAAGAAGATTCATCAAGCTACCTGGCAGTCTCCGGATCGAAAAACCACCAACCAGATCGATCATGTTGTGATAGACGGAAGACACGTCTCCAGTGTTTTAGATGTGCGTGCGCTCCGAGGTCCTAACATCGACTCGGACCACTATATTGTTGCAGCCAAAATTCGCACCCGCCTCTGTGCAGCAAAAAACGCACACCAACAAACACAAGGAAGGTTCGACGTCGAGAAGTTGCAATCACAACAGACAGCCGAACGATTTTCTACTCGGCTTGCACTCCTGCTCTCTGAGAGCACTCGTCAACAACTCGGTATAAGGGAACTGTGGGATGACATCTAAAACTCCTTACGTACAGCTGCAACCGAAACCATTGGTTTTCGGAAAGTGCAAAGGAACAGCTGGTACGACGAGGAGTGCCGTGTCGCAGCGGAGAGAAAACAGACTGCCTACCTCGCAACGTTACGATCGACCACAACACGTGCGGGACGGGATAGATACCGAGAGTTGAAGAGGGAAGCAAGATGCATTTGTAGACAGAAAAAGAAAGAGGCCGAAATGCGTGAGTACGAAGAGCTTGATAAGCTGGCCGACAGGGGTAATGCTCGAAAATTCTACGAAAAGATGCGGCGACTTACAGAAGGTTTCAAGACCGGAGCATACTCTTGTAGAACCTTCAAAGGTGATCTAGTCACCGATGCCCAAAGCATACTTAAATTATGGAGGGAACACTTCTCCAGCCTGCTGAATGGCAGTGAACGTACAACGCCAGGAGAAGGCGAACCCGATTCCCCAATCGATGACGAGGGAGCAGACGTTCCATTGCCCGACCATGAAGAGGTTCGAATAGCAACTGCCCGCCTGAAGAACAACAAAGCGGCAGGGGCCGACGGATTGCCGGCCGAGCTATTCAAATACGGCGGCAAAGGACTGGTAAGGAGCATGCATCAGCTTCTTTGTAAAATATGGTCGGACGAAAGCATGCCCAACGATTGGAACTTAAGTGTGCTATGCCCAATGCATAAAAAAGGAGACCCCACAATCTACGCCAACTACCGTGGGATTAGCCTCCTCAACATCGCATATAAGGTTCTGTCGAGCGTATTGTGTGAAAGATTAAAGCCCACCGTCAACAAACTGATTGGACCTTATCAGTGTGGCTTTAGACCTGGGAAATCAACAACCGACCAGATATTCACGATGCGCCAAATCTTGGAAAAGACCCGTGAAAGGAGAATCGACACACACCACCTCTTCGTCGATTTCAAAGCTGCTTTCGACAGCACGAAAAGGAGCTGCCTCTATGCCGCGATGTCTGAATTTGGTATCCCCGCTAAACTAATACGGCTGTGTAAACTGACGCTGAGCAACACTCAAAGCTCCGTCAGGATCGGGAAGGACCTCTCCGAGCCGTTCGATACCAAACGAGGTTTCAGACAAGGCGACTCCCTATCGTGCGACTTTTTCAATCTTCTTCTGGAGAAAATCATTCGAGCTGCAGAACTGAATCGAGCAGGTACAATCTTTTATAAGAGTGTACAGCTACTAGCGTATGTCGATGATATTGATATAATCGGCCTCAACACCCGCGCCGTTAGTTCTGCTTTCTTCAGACTTAACAAGGAAGCAACACAAGTGGGTCCGGCAGTGAACGAGGGCAAGACGAAATATCTCCTGTCATCAAACAAACAGTCATCGCACTCGCGACTTGGCACTCACGTCACTGTTGACAGTCATAACTTTGAAGTTGTAGATAATTTCGTCTATCTTGGAACCAGCTTAAACACCACCAACAATGTCAGCCTGGAAATCCAACGCAGGATTACTCTTGCCAACAGGTGCTACTTCGGACTGAGTAGGCAATTGAAAAGTAAAGTCCTCTCTCGACGAACAAAAACCAAACTCTATAAGTCGCTCATAATTCCCGTCCTGCTATACGGTGCAGAGGCCTGGACGATGACAACAACCGATGAGTCGAACTTAAGAGTTTTCGAGAGAAAGAGGAAGACCTCCACTCCGTTGGAAGGACCAAGTGGAGAAGGACCTGGCTTCGCTTGGAATATCCAATTGGCGCCACGTAGCGAAGAGAAGAAACGAGTGGCGCGCTGTTATTGACTCGGCTATAATCGCGTAAGCGGTGCCTACGCCAGTAAAGAAGAAGAAGAATCTGATTTAGAACGCGTGTCACATTTTCTTTCTGTGCCCCCGTTATAAAGATGAAAGACTAGAGAAAATTCATGGAGATCGGCTAATCCTTGAAAATTTGTTCCGCAAATCCTACGCTCCTAGTAAGTATGGAACTTTGTTAAAGAAAGAAGCGCGGCAGCCCTAATAGAGCTTAGAAGAACGGAATGGCAGAGAAAAAGAGAGAGACGGATGTTTAACGTGGAGTGGAAAAATTTCTCTTTGTGAAGAAATGTTTGGCGGCGATCCCGCAAGAAAAACAAAGAGCTATAGGAGACGGAGTTAGGGTATAGCACGTAGGCGTCCTACTTCGCAAGTTCCGCACATGGTTACACTGGCAGCACATGCGCGAGTAGAATGCATGCCATCTAAAACATGACGGTATCTTTCGAAGATTCCCCCTCCGACAAAAAAAAAAAAAATCTGAATGAGGCAATACTTTTAATGTAAACATTTTCAATGCTACGACAATTCGAATAAAATCGAATAAAATGTACCCAATAGCGCACTTGAAGATTAATCAACAGAGTTTGTATTTACACAATTCAGAAGACAAAATAGCAATACAATGCGTCAAATATCGTTTGTTTACGAGTGCACATGTGTTTTAACAGCTGTTTCTTCATATGGCAGTAACTATTTTTTGCTAGCAGATATTTCAATATCAGAAACTAGCAGCTCCCTCAGCTATTAATGCTCTCAACTTCTTCTCACTTCTGATAGTTTTTGGGTTATGAAAAGCTTTTTTGGCAAAAACTTGGTAGTTAGTGATAGTTAGCAGTTAAGAAACACTAGTAATATCAATTCCGTCTGAATTCATAGTACTAAACATAAAATCTTCACAAAGTTAACAATCTTTTTCTAAGGTTCAATAGCAATCTGCTATCATGTGACGATCTCACGAGCTTTGTTAATTTCCTTCCATTTCTTTTATATGTTGGTGGAATCGCTCTGCCTGTTTTTTACCATAATTTCATAAACTATTCTAAAATGTTCCCAGATGATTGCGGAGATAGTCTTACTGGAAACTCATATTTGCGCATAGAATCGGAAAGTTTGTCAGCAAATTCTGTAGAATTTCCTCATATTTCGGTTCTTTATGGCTACCTAGAAAATGTTCAACTATTAACACTGAACTTTTCTAGGCTTCACTTTCTGGAACAGTCTGTATCGTCCATGAATTGAAAATTCATTGAAGATGTAACTAAGACAATATCCTTCCATGTGCAATGCTTTGACAACTTCCTTTATCATTCCTAAATTGATTACGTATTCCAGTAAATCAATGAGTTAATTTTGAGAAAATAACTGGGACAATGATGTTTAACCCTCCCTTCCATTGCCACTGGTAGTGTATAACGATTTCTGAGAATTTGGCGCCATCATTTTTTTCTGAGAGCATACGAATTACTTTTGAAACGGAACTGAGATTTTCATTGGGAAACAGGAAATTTCGTAGACTGTAAATCTACTTCTATATAAATTCACGTTTTGTTTCTATTAAAACCTTCCACATAATTTTTCCCCTATTTTCGGTAAGGAAGAGTGGGGATCATGCTAAGCTTGTATACGCGAAAAGGGTGCGCAGAATTCTAATCTTGACTGGAATAGTATAGTTTATTGCTAAGAAGCCGATAACTGATCAAAATATAATATAGACAATAATCATAAAAACAAGAACACTTTTAATACATTCATATATAAATTGATAATCTGGGCATTTGAAAATATCAGAAATATGATAACAAATCTAAAGCAACAAAAAACCGTAAACCATTCTTCGAATTCAGAATGCAATCCACGGTATACCATAAAAACTTTATTGGGAGGAGATTGGATTATTTTGCTTATAACGATGTAGAGCCAATATATTAAATAAAAACTGTTATGAATGGATATAATGGAGATATGATTATATGACCAGATTTATCTCCTCATCTACGTCTTATGGAAAACTCAAGAAGAGGTCTAAAGAAAACAGTGTCGGAAATTAAGCAAATAATAATAATCTCAATTTCTGTTACATTTCTGTTATTTACACATCGTTTTTAAGGGGATATTCTACTCTAGAAATCAAATATTGGGTAGTTTTTTGAATTTTATTTATAAAATACCAAAAATATTTTTATTATCCATTTTTTATGGTGTTTTTATTGATATCTTAAGAATACAGAAACAATTTTACAAAAAAACATTAAAAATTAAAATAATTAGAGGGGGGAAGAGACAGATGTAAAAAAAAATGGCGCATCCTGGCTTCATTGATCCTGACTCTCCTGGTGGTCTGAAAAAAAAAATCAAAAGAAATTCTTAATCAGTGAGGATGCTGTTATAGTCCGGGAACACGAAAAAATTTATTTTTGAAAAATGGCGACAGCCTGAAAATAAAAATAATAATAATTAATTTTTTTAAAATATTAAAAACAAAAATTTTGACACGATGCTGGTAGTAACGATAAAGGATTATATAAAAAAGGTTCACACAAAATTTCAAGTAAATCGGTTGTATAGAACGTGAGATAATGCCGGTACCGTGTGGAAAAAAATAATTTCGAGAAAAATGCGTTTAAAGTTTAGGAGACAATTCTAGTGAACACGGACGCCACCTTACAAAATCGGCTGTATTTCCGAAAATAAGTCAAATTTTGAAAAATCCTTCCAAGGTCATATTTTTGAAAGTCTAAACTTTAAATATATGAAAAATAAATCCAATTTTTCAAAATTCTAGAGTAGAATACCCCCTTAAGGTTTGTCTTACATATGCATTTACCATATATAAATAGTGCATATGCAAACGAAATCAGATTGATTTGAAATTACTTTTCTGATCACATTTCATTGCTAGAAACTACGAACAAAAATATTTTAATTATATATATTATTTATAATTATTATGGAAAAATCGTGTTTAAATTTGCATTCCTAATTAATTTGTTATTTTTTTATAACTACTTTGTACTTATTAGATTACTTAACAATAGTACTAGCTTTTATAACTTCTATGAGATAGAAACTGTATTCTAATTTGTAACGATTTATTTCACGATCTCAATGTCATATATTATATGTGTCTCTCTGAGTGTGAATGTGAACTGATTTTTTAATCTCGCAAAGCTCTATCCTTTAAATGCATTAGAAAAAATAAAGGGTTATTTCATAAAATATATTCATTTGATTTAATTACAATAAATATCTTTATAAAGGGTGATCCATTTCGAGATTCCCTACTCTTTTAAAGAAAAAACACAGAAGCTTAAAATTTAAAAATTGTTTATTATCATTCGAAAGCACATTCCTTCGCATTTATTTTTTGAAGATTATCTCTTTCAAATTTTGGCCGCAGCCACGTCTCAAGTGGTCCATCTGTAGAGTCCGATTTTCAATGACTCTTTTGACTTTGCATATCCCCACAGGAAAATGTCTAACGGTGTTTGGCTTGATGGCCAATGGACCGCCTAAACGTGAAATTATCTGCTCACCTCCATTGATTGACGCGATGGGTGGGAAGTGGCGCTGTAGGACGGCTGCGGAAGCGTTGGGATTTGCGGCTTGGACCGCTCCACTTTCACGTCGCGCGAAAATGTTTGTCCAGACCAGGTTCGAGTTGCTGCGCGCGGCGCCGAATCGACTCTCCAGTATCTTCGCTGTACACTCTCAGCTACGGCTGCTACATTTTCTTAACTGCGTGCTGGACATGGTATATTCGGTTGAATATCATGCAATAATGAATGCTGGGTCTCAATATGGGTATTGGTGTTGCGAATAGTACGCTCAGTAGGCCGATTTTGTTGGCCATAAGTTGATCGCAGCGCGAGAAACACATTTTTTACATACAGTGAATTTTCGTAATGTAAACGTTGTTCAGGTATAAGGTATACTATATTTCCATGATACAATGGCAAACACTACTGAACAAAAATAACATGACAGCTTGATACGACTCATGCGTAATCTGTCAAAAAGGATTATTGAAAAAAGTGATTCCATTTGGATCATCCGTTATAATATTTAAAATATCCTTTAGTATTAAAATACTCGTTATTGAATTTTTCTCCAGAACGCTTTTCTCTTCTTTTTCTCTTCTGTGCATTATGTTTTTCCAATGAGATGTGGACATTCATACCATTTATAATACGGAGGTTTTTGAGGAAACAGCGGACAAACGCTAGAATTCCTGAACAACCGATTTATAGCATTTCCAATATTAATCCAAAAAATACCTTTTGAAAACTGTGACGTTCGAAAATTTCAAGTTATTTTATTTTGTATTTTAGGTGATAATATGTAGCATAAGTTTAGCCAGTATTTATATAGGTTAAAAGGGTCTAGGGAAGGTATAGTCCGACAAGTAAAAGAAATCAAGGAATGTTGAGGGATGGAAGTTTTTACAAAGTAATGTATATTCAATATATAACGTTTAGGGTAAGGTGTAGACTAATTGAGTCCATTTTCGGAGGAGATTCGCTACATATCTAGACAAATATAAACATTTCTTACTGCTACCTATTTGGATGTGAATTTGAATAAGCGTAATTAGCTAAAATGGCTATGTAAATAATGTTTCGTCTCCTAATAGGTAAGAAATAGTATTGAGTAGTAAGAAAATAAGTAAATCCGATTGAAACTGACCTAACCTATACGACATCACAATTTATAATGGGTAAAGATGACTGTTATTGTTGTTATTTACGCTTTACTTGCACTTCTCTTTGTCACGAATTTCAGTCAGATATGCATATATGTATATGCACAGAACTAGATATACTATATATAAGCAGACTACATGTATGTAGTACTACAATCGCTTTTGTTGTTATTGTTTTTGAGCATATCAACGTGAGTATAAAAAGCCGGTGTTTCCGCCTTATTTTACTTCAAATCGATCAGAATGAGGTTCTTCGCTGCACTGTTGCTCTTGATGTGTTTGGTTGTTGTGTGTCAAGCGCAAGGAGGGGGTGGAGGCGGTGGTCGATTCGGTGGAGGTGGTGGTGGACCATATGGAGGCGGTGGTGGTCCCTATGGTGGTGGTGGTGGTGGTCCCTATGGTGGTGGTGGAGGTGGTCCCTATGGTGGTGGTGGCGGTGGACCCTATGGACGCATTGGCGGTGGCGGTGGTGGACGCTTTGGCGGCGGCGGTGGTGGACGTTTTGGTGGAGGTGGTGGCGGTGGCCGTTAACTACTTTGAATTCGAAAGTAATTATATTTTTGGCTTAAGAAATAAAAAAATCAGAAAATCAAGAAAAAATTGCAAATTATTTTGAGTGATGCAGTCTCGCAATATTACTCAAAGTCTAATTTCGAGTTAATGACGGATTACGTACTAAAAGTTTTATATTAGTGAATTTTAGTGTTTTTGTATAAATAACAAGAAAAAACGTTAACGTTCACGAACGCATTTCTTTCAGTAACTATGTGTTCAGTTTGTATGGAAACTATATGTTATAGTAAGTTTATCTGAACAATTTCTTCGAATATTACATTACTATACATTGTTATATGTGAAAGTTTTCCATACAAGAACTCGATTCCGATCGTTCAGTTTGTATGTCAGCTATATGTTCTGGTGGTCCGATATCGGCAGTTCCGACATATGAGCAGCTTCTTGAAGAAAAAACGACGCTTGCAAAATTTCAAATTGATATCTTAAAACAGAGAGACTAGTTCGTATATATACAGACAAACAGACAGGCAGACGTACAGACGACAGACAGATGGACATAGCCAAATCGACTCAGCTCAACATAGTGATCATTTATATATGTATATATCTTATAGGGTCTCCGACGCTTCCTGCTGGGTGTTACAAACTCCGTGGAAAACTTAATATACCCTGTTCAGGGCAGTAGAAAAATCAAAGTGGACAGAAGAACAGAGAACTGACGGCTTGTATGGTATATACATATGTACATATACATATATACCCAAGCGAAATCGTTTAATTCATCTTGCTATTCATTTCAATACACTAATAATGGCATCTTAAAAATAATGCCCATTTGTTTATATGTACTTGTGCTTAAGACTGTGCTACTTCCAATCGTCGAAATACTTGTGAAACTAAATTTTAGGAATAGCTTTTAGCTCTTTCAGCGATTCTCATCTATCTTGTAATACGATGGCCCTTTAAGGTGCCCTTTATTTTCGAAAATAGAAAAAGTCACACGGGGCCATGTCTGACGAATATCGATGTTGGGATATCGTTACAGTCTTGTTTTTGGCCAAGAATTCACGGAAACATCAAGCTCATAAGAACTTTGTGGGTCCAAAGTAAGCAATGAATACAGCTGAAAATTATATCGAAATTCAGGTGAATGTATATATACAAACATAACAAAAAATTCTTAAATTGAAATTTTGAAATTCCCTTTATCTTCTGACCCACTGTACATAGCTCCTTTCTGGTGCGTCAAAATTATATTTTGTTCAAACATTGCCAAAATATTTGAATAATCCAGTGCTTTATTGGCAGTAGTAAAATATTACTTAAGGAGTCAGTACGGTAATCTTTTTTAATTCTTTTTTTTTTTGCATTTTATGTTCCCTTATGCGCTTAGAATTAATGTAGAAATCCACTTTACCATTTGAAGGTTTCAAACAAGGCCCAAAATTAATAATATCGCTCAACGTTCGGAGAATCCATCTTTGTATGTTTTTTCAGTACCTCAAAGTTTAAAAGCGTTTTTCTCAAAACACGCTTTTTTAAACTGGCGGACATGATTCCGTTCGAACTACTCAACCGATTTGTTTAATTTTTTTTAATGTTGGTAAAAGGCTTGGCTATCGTCCCTACTACATAGATTCATAATAACTATTCACGTACTTTTTAAGAATAAATTGGGTTTTTGTGTCAGATGATCAAAACATGAGAAATCGTGTCCGCCAGTGAAAAAACGCATCTCACTCACCCAGCCATTTCTACGACAGATTTCCTCAAAAAATTCCGTAAACAATTGTTTTTACATTACACGATGTATCTTATGATATGTGAAAAAAAGTTCTATTGTAGAATAAAAATTTCTATGAAAAAAAAAAATTCAAAAAAACAGGCCAGATTACCCTACTGACCCCTTAAAGTCTTCAAAGAATATTCCACGGTGTTACTAGATACCTATAACTGGAGGCTAATTTACTACTTCTATTAACCCGAAATCCATTAAATTAAGTATTATGTCATTATTGCGCTTAAAAAATGAAATTTTTTAGATTGCTGAATACTTTTCTAGATTTGCATATATTTTTGGATGAACAAAATAATTCTCTAATATTCATCCCCAAAGAAATCCATGTAAATAATTAAGGTCAAAGTGTGAACGGCTCAATATTCTGAATCTAAATTATACGGAAAACTAGAAGTAAAATTAAAAGTTAAGCAAAGAACAAAATGGTTTAGTGTCCTTTATTATTAAAAATACGTGTATACACTGGTCCATTAAAAAATTAAATTTAAATTTCTTGCTTATTTAAACACTTTTTATGTTCTAGTGAAGATTGATCTCCTTATGTCAATTAATGTGTGTCCAGCGAGCCAAATTCGTGAATAAAGTAGCTGAGCGATAACTATGATTTTCAAGCACTATTCCTTTAACTTTTTTGTGTTATCGTCATTAACGGACGTGGACGACTCACACGAGACCAGTTTTCGATGACTATACGTCCTTTACTGAACTAATAAAGTAGACTCCAAACACTTCTGCAACATTTTTAATAATTACGTGGTTCCGCTGGAAATACAAAATTTCAAGCGAAATCGTTGCCTAATTTATCCAATGGTAAATATTTATGTTAACAAATTTGGGATTTTTATGCCTAAGTATTTCAATTTTGTTAAAAACACTATTATTTCTGCGGTCCACTCTTCACATTTTCGAGCAAAATATACAACTGTCTTACGAAAGAAATATTTCGATATATGTAGATATTAAGAATGTTTTTACAAGCTCGACTTACATATGCAGAAATAATACTAAAATGCAAATGAAAACAAAATAATTTGCAATAAATTTTCTCATCACATTTCAGTGCCTGAAATAAAGAAAAAATGATATATATATGTAATTATATTTTTCATTATATAATTGCATAATCCGAGTGGAAATTTACGTACCTAACTAATTTGTTTCTATTTATAATTATTTTGTATTTATTATATTACTTAGTAATAATACTAGTTTCTATACCTTGCATGAGATAGAAACGCTATTATAACGATTTATCTCATATCCGCTTGGTATCAGTGCTAGAACCCGAAGAAAATGGGATACATCCCTGAAATTTTTTATAAAATATACTCGTACTTATCTGTAGAGAACATCATTCAGGTGAAGTGTGTTAATATAGTCTTGTACGGACTCAGAGAAACACGTTCACCAATTTATTTGTTTACAAAAATCTGACGGAAAATCGTAAATATCTAAATGTTTTTAATAATAATTATATGAGGGATTTGTCGGATTTGAAGGGATTGGAATATAAGAGTTATGCTATTTTGTATTATAAACCTTTCGATTGACTAGTTGAAGCTTTAGTTAAGGTGATACTGTTGGCCAAAGTAAAGTATTTTGTCTGAACATTTAGTGTTATTTAAATAAATTTGCTTTGTTTTAAAAATGGCATAAAGACTTCGGCTTATGCAAAGACATCAATTTTTATATAACTTTACAACGTTTAAAGCATGTTTACGTATAATAGTACTATTACAGGGCTACTCGGTAATACTTAAGTTAGATTAAGTCGTATTATAGGCTAATGAGCCAAGCCTAGACAAACTTTGGTCCTCTGCGATACCAGATTGAGTTGCACGAGGAGTAGTCATCCTTATGGATGTATGCGCTGGATACCTGGCGATACCTCTTCCAGTGTCTGATACGTGGCCTTGCCAACGCGGGACAAGTAAACAAGAGATGCTCTATTGTATTTCTAGTACCTTACTCATGACATTAGCTGCAGTCTTTTCGATCTGTCAGACCCATTCTGCAGGCATAATTGCCGCAGACTGTACCAGTAAGTATTCCAATTGATAATACTTACCGTGCGATTCTGTACTGTGATACAGTCTCAAGTCTCTAAATTTGAGATTTTAAGTAGAGAAAAATTTTGAGACTTGAGACGACTTTGCTATTCTGTAAGTGACAGTCACAAAATCTATTACAATTCATTATTCAGAGATATTTTTACACTTGAATGAAAATAAATATGTCGATAACAAATATTAAATTTTCTATAACATAGTCAAAATACATAATTATCAATAAAAATAAAAATATACATATATTCACATTGTTTCATAATATTTACGAAATTTATGTAAAATTAATTTATTTTTAACTTTTTCGTTTTGAGTTGCTTACAAAATATAAAAAAACGACAATCGATTAATATCTATGATGATCTCTATTCAGTATATTCAAAATGCCAGACAAGAGCTCTTTTTAGTTTTGTGACTTGCTAACTACCAGGTCTCAAATTTGAGGCAATATTTTGACTAACGCTAGAGACTGTTTAGTGAATAGTAACTAGTCAGAAATTGAGACTTTACCTCAAAATGTCTCAATTAGAGACTAGAGACTGGTTATAGAATCCCGTTATTAGTATGTACAAATATGAGGGTTATGCTTTTAAAATTGATATTATAATTATTGTTTTTACAAAATATTTATTTATAAAGTTTTCCTCAGAAGTGGTACAATTGTTATTTAATTTTGTTGGTTTCATTTCTCCACAAGAGATAAGATAATATATAATTCTTAATAGGACTTCCACTGTTGCTTACATTCGTGTGAAGTAGGGCATCTGGAAAAGAAGATAATTACGTGTGGAGTAGAATTGGGCCTCAGTCAAGTTTAAGCAAAAACATCTGTTTTATGATGTTTTAAATGTTAATCCAAAACAATACTTTACCGACAATCTAGTACATTTTATAAGATTATATATGGTATTATTTACGTACAATATATGTATGGCGGATAAATAACATTAAGGGTAATGACTCTAACTTTTTGATTTCATTTAGTTAATGATGTCTAAATAGTAATCTTGATGCACCCTGTGCCACAACGTCTTTAATTAATTTTTAATTTTCATGATTTAACACGGTGCAACATAATGTTCAAAGGTATTATGAGCATGACACATCTTCCGAGCGATATAGTTTACATATATTTTAATAAAGAAATATTACCGCATTAATTTTTTAGGGGGTATTCTAAAACAATTCCGTATATATGGCCTAGAACCGGTATGGCAAATTTATGGTAGTGTTGACCTCTACGACAAGATAGACATTTTACTACAAACAAAAAATTGTATAGACAAGTTCCCAGTAGCGACAGTGATGCACGGTAAAAAGTTAACCACAAGGAGTGGTACGAATAATAATGTATTGTAGCAGGTTAAACTCCCTCTGATCGAAAATTGACCCCGGCATAACAAATACATCGGCCAACACTTCTTAGCATGCTCACTGAATGATCTCATCTAACACCTCTTTCCCTATCCTGCCTGGGACTGCCGTTAGATAACCGCTTCAACAACGTCAAAAATGGCATAAGGGCCTTTTGATTTTATGGGACCTTGCCCAAGATATAAAAAAATGTTTGTCACAGAAGACATATGTACACATACGAGGGCTGCTATATATATTTCTGGCCTAATAATGAAAATAGGCATATTTATCAACGAAAATGTTTTTTTTTCGTAGGATTTGGCTCGTCTTGGAAGACCCACACGGTCGATTGCTGTTTTATTTCGGGCTCATACGCATAGATCCATGATTCGTCACCTGTGACGATGTTATAAACGTCTTTTGAAGCACCGTGATCGTATTTTTTCAGCATTTCCTTACACCAATCATCCACACGAGCCTTTTTTTGAGCGATTGTGAAATTGTGCGGGATCCTACGAGAACAAACATTTTTTACGGCCAGATGTTCATGGAATATCGAATGCATGCTGGTGGGAGAAATGTATAGGCATGCTTCTATCAGAAGGTATGTTACATGACGGTCTTGCATTATCAGTTCACGTACGGAATCGATGTTTTCTGGCTCAACGGCTGTTTTTGGACGACCTTCACGGAATTCGTCTTTGAGTGAGCGTCGGCCACGATTGAATTCGTTGTACCAGTTTTTCACAGTGCTATAGGATGGTGCTTCATAACCATACAAAGACTTTAGTTCATCGATGCACTCTTGTCGTGATAATCCACGTC
Organism: Bactrocera correcta; assembly: GCA_027475135.1. Classification (NCBI taxonomy): domain Eukaryota; kingdom Metazoa; phylum Arthropoda; class Insecta; order Diptera; family Tephritidae; genus Bactrocera; species Bactrocera correcta. The sequence continues at coordinate 38,572,233 of CM050325.1, read as the reverse complement.
GAAAGCTGTGAAAAATGATCGTACGAAAATGTTCACGAGTTAATTCCATTTTTTGGCCGAGATGATTTTTTTAATTCCCTGTAAATAAAACAATTCACGATTAAATGACAAAACGTTCTGAGTGATGTTATGCTAAAAAATGTCAAACTTTCCAATGGAAATGTCAGATTGCACCTGGCAACACTTAGTGTTCCCTAGTCCAGAAAAATGTATATATAGCAACCATTGTATTGTAAGGAATACAATTTGAAAGTCAGGTAAAAAACGAGTATAGTTTGATAATATTTAATATGCTTTGACACTAAATCGCACTGTGCTAAAGGTAAAGCTCTGGAACTCTATATATTGTGCATTGTACATGTTATATAAGGGAAAGTATTGACCGATTGCAACGATTTCTATATGTCCAAAGTATTTTGCGCGATAATTTTGTGAATTCTTGAGGTATCTAATGCAAAATCAAATAAATTGATGGATGTCAAAACGTCTTTAAGGGGAAAATGAGCGCAGTTGTGGTCCAATCCATTCAAAATTAGGGTTAACAAAGCGTGCTGCAAGAGAATGCTTTATACCAAATCATCATTGTGAAGAAATGTTGAAGGCTTATATTTCTCAAGTCAAGTATATCACTTCTGACGACTCCATGCCTGGACTTCCTTACCAATCTCAACAAAGTTTCTATTTATATAAATTGTAGAGATAATTACGTATAATTTACTTATCTCCACTTATCTACATACTATTTGTAGAGACCAAAACGAATCACTCAAATAAGAGCATATGTACATACCTCGTATAATTTGTCACGACAACAGCATATTTATAAACATATTAAATGTAATTGTTATTTGCTGTCTTCGGCAATTTTCGATTGCCAATAATTTGGCGAACATTTTTTAATAAGTATAAAAGGGCGTATAAGAAGCGGATTCTACAACACTTCAGTTTTGTCATCATGAAGCTTCTCTATCTATTGCTACTTTTTGTGTGTCTAGTTGTTGCCGGTGAAGCTCAACGTAGAGGAGGCATCGGTGGAGGTATGGGTAGAGGCGGTGTCGGTGGACGTGGCGGTGGCGGTCGCATGGGTGGAGCAGTAGGTGGTGGACGTATCGGCGGCCGCATGGGTTAATTCCTTTAAAGATATCCATTTAAAATAAAGATGTTGTCCCGAAATATATATTTGATATTGTTTATATATAAATAAATGTTTATAAAATGCTTTGAATGCCTGTTTTTATTAACATGTTTTGAACTTTGAATATAGAAAGCAAATATTGAATAAAATAATTTTATGTTTAAAACACGTAAGAACATATCGTCGTAAATAATGTTGATGTACAAAACTTTATTCGATATGATCATATTTTGCTTTTACACAAGCCTTCAAACAATTCGTTAATTGATCAATAGCAGAACCAACAGTTTCTATTGGTATTGACAACGCTGCGCGAACCAAAGATTTTTGAAACTCTCCTATTTCTATCAGGTATTCGACAGGCCATGTTTTCCAACTCTTCAATCAGTCGTATTACTTTATCTTACTGTATTTTTATCTGTTTACTACTAGATTGATAAAACTCAACTTAAGCTGGCTTTGTCCTCTTTTGGGTAACCTTTCCTTGAAATCCCTCTGCATAAAACCTTTTCATAAAGAACAACAACAAAGTCAGTTTAAATTCCTAGAAAAAGAGTATATCAATACCACCCTTAAGTGATAGAGCCGCTTGCTTATAACAGTCCATTGTCCACTCTTCGCCTAAATGAATATAACTATAATTTGTACTGTGCCGAAGCTATGGTCTCCTTACTATGCTTATCAAAGTTTTTAGTTGAACTATGAAAATAAATGTATATTCTGTTTGTAGAGACAAAAGTAAACAATTCGCATCTTATTTATATAATTAAGAAGACTATCGGAATCCTCCGGTTTTACCAGTTTTAATAAATTGTTTAACATGTTTACGCATCTTGACCTTATGACAGTAATTAATGTACTATACTAAACGTATTTGATGTAATTTATATTTTTTGCCTCCAGAAAATTAGATATCATAAGATTCTTAACGCGTATAAAAGAGCTTTGCTCAAGTCGGTTTGCACAGTACTTCAAAGTGGTCATCATGAAGCTTCTCTATCTACTACTTCTCTGCGTGTGTCTAGTTTTTGCCGAAGCGGCTCAACTTGGAAAAGGTATCACTGGTGAACAGGATAGCATTGAGGAAAATGCTAGATATCGCATTCCTCGCCTTAGCCCAAAAATACTTAAAACACCAGGCGGCTAATTCTTTTGCACATTTCTAATGGTAAACCGGGAGATCTCGGATGCCCGCACTACAAATGAAATTGAAATTATATTGCTATTATGACAATAAAAGTTTAACAAATGCTTTTACATAGAGTTTTATGTTTTATGACAAGATATGCTATTGATATTCAAGGTAGCAGTGTTAGGATGCGCTGCGCAAATATTGCAAGAAGCTATTTTGTTTCTAATATGAAAATTTAGTAGTTCTTCCTTTTCGTTGTTTGTCGCCAATTGGAGATTACAAGTGTAGCCAGGATCACCTCCACCTAGTCTTTCCAACAAAGCGGAGGTCTTCCTCTTCTTCCTCCGGCGGGTTCTACGTCGAATTTTCTCAGAGCGAGTATTTTCATCCATTTGGACGAAATGACCTAGCAAGCGTGGCCGCTATCTCTTAATTCGCTGAACTACTTGTATGTCGATGTCGTTGTATAAATCATACAACTAGATTGAAGAGATCGCACGATAAGCAGGCGCCTTGTTTAGGACTTTATATGCGTGGCTTATCCTACGGTAGTCGGCGCATATTGTGGGGTCTTCCGTAAAAGCTCGCTATTCGAACTTCTTCATGGTCGGGCAACGGAATGTCTGTCCCATCGTCAACGATTGGAAAATCGGGATGGTCTGCTCCTGGTGTTATACCTTCACTGCCATTCAGCAGGCTGGAGAAGTGTTCTTTGTCTTTTCGTAGAATTTTCGAGCATAACGCCTGTCGGCTAGCTTGTCAAGCTCTTCTTACTCACACATTTCGGCCTCTCTCTGTGTTTGTTTGCAAATGCCTCTCGCTTCCATATTCAACTATTGGTATCTATCCCATCCCGCGTCCTACCAACTGTTCATTTGTATTTTCCGAAAACCAATGGTTTCGTTTGCAGCTCTACGTAAGGAACTTGAAATGCCGTCCAACAGTTCCCTTATACCGAGTTGCCGAGAGCAAGTCGAGCAGAAAATCGTTCTTCTGTCTATTCTGACTATAACTTCTCGAAGTCAAACCTTCCTTGGATTTACTGACGTGCGTTTTTTGCTGCACAAGATAGTTGTGCTAGAACCTCAAGACGTACCCATGCCTAAAATATTGGAGACGTATCGTCCGTCTATCACAACTTGATCGATCTGGTTGGTGTCTTTTCGATCCGAAGACAGCCAAGTAGCTTGAGGAATTTTCCTCAGCTGGTTCTAGTGCTACAGATAACCATATTTCAGGCCCGTCGAAGTCAATCAGCCTGAACCCATTTGGGGACTTTTCACCCACTGACTCCAAATTTTCCTAAACTTGTAAAATGGGTCCATACGAGGTATGTTCAAAAAGTATCGCGAATCGTAACTGACAGTTTTCTTCGATTGCAGGGGCGTGGTGCATCATGAGTTCTTGCGACAAGTAAGAACGGTCAATAAGGAATATTACCTGCAAGTTATGCGCAATGTGCGTGAGGCAATCCGCCAGAAACGCTCGGATTTGTGGAAGTACAAAAATTGGCTTTTGCACCACGATAACGCCCCTGCTCACACACATCGTTGCTTGTGCGCGACTTTTTGGCCAAAAACAACACACTAATGATGCCGCAGCCACCGTATTCCCCAGATCTGGCCCCCTGTGACTTTTTATTGTTCCCTAAACTGTAGAGGCTTATGAAAGGACGACGTTACGCTCCTCTTGGCGAGATAAAGACGGCATCGAAGGAGGAGCTGAAGAAGATACAAAAAAAAATATTTTTTGAAGTGCTTCGAAGATTGGAAAAACCGTTGGCACAAGTGTATAATATCTCATGGGGATTACTTTGAAGGGGACAAAATAGATATTCATGAATAAATAAATAATTTTTGAAAAAACACAAAATACGCGATACTTTTTGAACACACCTCGTTTTCCAAATTTCACTTCGCAAGAGTTATTTTGTGCCTTATCATAACAGATAGTTTTACTTATACTTATGAATACAAATATTTGAAATAAAAAAAATTAATTTTTGTTGTCAAGAACCGATAAACAAAACTGTTTGGCTTTGTTTTTGTTTAAGCTTACAAAAAAAAATTAAATACTTATATTTGCAAATCATAGAATAAATCAACTGCAGCTGATCAATCAACAAATAAATCTGTCGAATAAAAAACACATCAAACCCGTTTCAAAAACTACTGCCTATTAGACATTCGAGTAGAAGACAGTTGTTGCATGTGAAATATACGTACATATGTATATAATATTTAGCAATATATACATTCTTATATGATATACGTACGTAGAAACCCTACAGTCAGTTAACTAGTGATAAAATCCTTAACATTTGGTTTGATTTGGTACTAGATAGTTGGTTACGAGTGCAGCTCCTTTATGGTCAATTAGCGCTAGCGGCATTTTGACACACTATCGTAAAATCTTTACCTTCAATCTGTTCAAAGCATTTGGTGCTCTCAATTAACTTTCTTATCTCCGTTATGCGTTTTGTGGATATTCAATATTCATTGAAGGTTTGGGCTTGTGATAGAGTTTGGCACTCATAATCCATATATGTATACTACTCATATACCTACATAAAAAATGTAGCAATTTTTTTTAAATTAAATTTTAAATTTGATTCTGCTTATGAATTATTTTTATTTGGTCTTAAATTTTTTTACATCAAGTCGAGAATATGATATTATGTAAATGGCCGCCGCCACAGTTGATTGTCATTTGAACCCTTTTTATGGCATTTTCCATCACTTTGGCCAGAACTTCCGGCGATAGGTCCTCACATTTTTGACGGATATTGTCTTTAAGAGCTGCAAGAGCTTATTTATATAAACCCGCGGCTTCAAAAAGTCCCACAAAAAGAAGTCTGGAGCTGTCAAAACAGGCGATCTTGCTGGCCAGTGCAAATCGCCAAAACGGGAGATTAGACGCCCGGGAAATGCATCTTTCAGCCTATCGGTTGTGGCACGTGCCCCACATGTTTCCCAATCCCAATTCATCATTGCTCTGTAGCGCTCACCACTCACAGTATCCGTTTGCCCCTTCGAAGAAAAAAGCTCTGATAACTCCTCCAGCAACAACAACTTCGTGGGTTACACGTGGATTTTCAGTGCCCCAGAAGCGTAAATTTTGCTTATTTACGTACCCGCTAAGATGAAAATGGGCCTCATTACTCATGATTGTTTTTGATGAAAAATCATCTTCCTCTTGGTGGTGATTAAGATTGTCTTGAGCGTATGTTAGACGCGATTGCCGGTTAGCAGCTAACAGCTGATGCACTGTCTGGACTTCGTACGGAAATATCTTCAAATCTTGTACCAAAATTCGCTGTAAACACCGTCGACTAATACCCATTTGCGTGGCATGTCATCTGGTCGATAACAACAGCGTTTCCATGACATCCTCGGCAACAGCAGCAATATTCTCTGCAGAACGGCTACTCCGGGGTCTACCACGCCTGGCAGCATATCGTGTTGTGCCAGTCTGTTCGAGACTAGCGGCTAAACGTCGCACTAAGGGGTATTTGATGCAAAAAACCGGTCATAATTATTTAGGGACCTATATTATTTTAAAATATAATAAAAAGCAATATTGAGTCAATATATAGCATTTATTAATAAAAATACATGATTAGAATATAAAAAAATAACTGAAAATGAAATAATATAATTTAAAAAAAATTAATCAGTTTCAGGATAATCTAGTTCGCTGATTACATCAGAATCCTCTTCCTCGACAGTATTCTCGTCTGACCTATTGAGATTAGGTGTTGCTGCAGTTAAAATTGATTTTGCTTCCTCGGAAAATGGCACGAGTTTCTTCTTATTCTTTGGACGATTGCAGCTGATAAGTGGATCGGATGTTAAAAGCAGTCTATTCAAAACATCTCTGTTACACTCGATTCTCGAAAACTTTCGGGCAAAATCTACCCGATATTTTCTGATATGTTTATTTCGGGCCTCAGCAGCCTCCTCGGATAATTGTCCAATTGGAAGAATTGCCTCTTGCAGCACCTGCGCTCCGTGTATCAGGATTTTGTGGACAGTTGGCGACATTGGATACCAACCGTACATTTCCACATACAATTTTGCCGTGTCTTGGGCATAATCATCGAATTTTTGAGGATCAATCTCATGACCACTTGATATTATTTCAAGAATAACTTTAAATCTTTTTATTACTTCGATGTTGATACCGGTGATGCGAGAAGAGCATTCTGCATTTTCGAAAAATCTCCTAGATGTATTCCCGTCATTACTGTTTCCAAAACCGTGTTTAGGAACATCAACCAGTAGACCCATTTCATCTTTAAAACGTTTTTGTATTGTCTCTTTTGTTTCCTTAATAATCTTTTTGTCTGCTGCTGTACGGGCTCGCCAATTCTTTATGGGTTCTTTATATGCTAAGTGCAACAACAACTCAAAAAACCGTATTCGGGCGTGGAGTACTGAGAGGCCAAACTTTAAAGCTTCTTGATTTATGACACCTTTTTTTAATTTATTAAAATCTTTTGAAGTCTGACCGCATACATAACATCGCATAGTAGAGGTTGTATCCGTTGCAGCGTTACAAACTTTCCCGTCTACCATTGTCAGTAATATTTTATGAATAATGTGCGCTGATGTTTCACTGTCTCTTGTAGCTTCCAGATCTCTGGCTTGATTTTCGATGTATTCTATTTCTTGTTTTGTTACATCTTTTGTTTCGTGAGTAAACTGAGCTCTAATAGGCCTGCAGAATCTCACCGAAGATGGCGTAGGGTTTTGCCAAATGGTTTTTGTTGTTTCACCATTGAAAGTAACAACCAACCTCACTGGAACAATCGAGCTCACAAATATACTAGAATCGTCACCAGAAAGATTTTCAAATTTTTGCTTAAATGGAGTTTGGTGTGATCCATCGCACCCCCATTTTGATATCAAAAGAAGGCTCTGCTTCTCGGCGTCAGTTAATGTATCTATGACTTCTTTTAAATATTGGATGAGGCGCAAAGCCGTATGATCCAGCAAAGCTTGAAGTTCTACATTAAAGCTAGTCTCTGTAACCGTTATTTTATCTTCCTCCGGGTAAGCACTTTTTTTTGCCTTTTGCAGCAAAGAGTAGCAAGGATAGATAGTTTTACGTCCGCCTTGTAATAAATTCCACTGACTTCTTGTGAAATTACCTTCAACAAATAAGGATAATGCTTCTTCTATAGTATATTTTTTTTCTACGTGGTCTTTTTTAGATGAAATTATCGTTCTGATCTTCTTGGCTCTCGTAGGTGTTGAAGTTATTTCCTTAATCATCTTTGAAGTGTGTATGTTTCCGGAAGTGCCCTGACTTACACATGCAGCGAAAGTCAACTCCTCGACAGGTACGTGAGCCCGTAAATCTACAGTTCTGCGCCGCTTACTCCTTTCGCTTAATCGACGAAACTCTTTGACTGGACGACCAGGCTTGTGCGACCACGAAGGAAGTTCTAATGATGTTCTTAGCCATTCTACGTTATTTTTTACGAACCCCTCATCAGTGTTACGAGCTGCTGACCATTTTTGTTTAAAATCTGTCTTGAAATGTCTCAAAGAACGAGACGAAACGTTTCTATCCTCTGTTGGGCATGACGTCAACTGAGCAATTCTATCTTCCAGAAAGGTGAATTTTTCGTCCATTTTTTTTCCTTTGTACTCCTTTATAATATCGTATAATTCCATTCGGGTGATATTTTTTACCATTGCTGCAAAATCTGTGAAAAAAAAAACAAAACCTTATAACATCTGTTAAAAATGAGACGCGTTGGTTTCGGTTATAAAATAGTACTCAGCTCTGGTTGCCCAGAGCTCCTTTATTTATAGCATTCCTTATCCTAATTCAGGTATGCACCACATGCTGAATGCATACACACATCTTAACACTAATCTACTGTACCTACCGAAGTAGGTACACATATCTTAAGCATAAGTGTTCTCAACGGCAAACACAATTGTTTTTTAACTATTTTTCGTTTAGGATCATTTGCGGTCTCAAGGGCAAACAATCCTTTACATTGCATACATTAAATACTAAGGTCTCTAATCAATATACCCGAAATGAACATTTATTACATTGTTGATAGAAATGGGTATTTGTAAATAGATACCTACGTTTAAGACTAGATTTGTATACGCTGGCGATAATGAACATAAATATTTGAACTATTACAATTGTTTCTTAACAAAAATATCTTCTTTACAATTGTAGCCGTTAAGAACTGTTCAGAAATCTGAACAACATCCTATTACACCGTGCACTTTAAAAAAATACCTATAAAAATGGGGTGGGTTGGGGGACAATTTTACTTCGTTTTCGGATAGAAGAAGGTCCAAATTAAATTTCCGTACCAGAATTCTGGCGCGACAAATCCCGACAAATAATCAAAAACAATAATGTTATACTTTTTTTGTAAAAAGTACTACATTCTTGCAAAGGCAACTAACAACATCAGTTTAAATGCTTAAATTTAAGAATAAATTGACTGTTATACGTCTTAATCATAAGTACATACCTTTTACTTCCATATTCAATAAAAAATTTCCAAGTAAATCTCCACGCGCAGCCGTATCAACCAAGGGAAATTATGTAAATAATCGAGAACGCCGAGAACAGAGACACGCATTACACTCAATGATTGGGTTCCGACTGGATCCGTGGCGAGAGAGAGGTAAAAAGCGGGCGGGGGAGGGGTGCGCAGGTTGGAGCGGTTATTGTAAATAGTAAAACATGCGGCGTAAATACCATTTGGTGAAATTTAGTAAAACCACTTATGACCGGTTTTTTGTGTCAAATACCCCTTAGTGCGTCGCAGTGTTTCACCAGTAGGCGTCGGACGGCCAGGAAATCTGCGACGAAATTCATGTTATGCCAAAGTCACCGACTCGCATTCTGGAACAGTGTAGCGTACCATTACTTCCTTACGTGTATGTCGCATGTGTTTACTATACAAATGTCAAAACAGATATGACATTAGAGATAGCAGTATTAATATTATACTACGTTTTCAAAATAAGGTGCTAAGAGGCATTGTAGCAATGCCAGTTTAAATTAATTTTATCCTTACTACGGTTTGTCACGAGCTTTTTTCTAATGTCACTAATATACTTATACACATATGGATATATTTTACATTTATTCAGGGGTGTTGTGGAATCTGATAGTTGTTAAAATCTGAATTGAAACCGACCAAAAAAAGCAGTAGATGTCATGAATTCATATATTATTGGTGTGATATTCGAAACAGAATTTGTATCGATTTTGGGTGTCACGGAAACCAATTTTATCGGTTTTGCTGTCAGAAACAAATCAAGAAGATAGTCGCACACAGATTTGAAATGCCAGTTAAGAAATCAAGTTATATTATTGTTACGAATTAATTTATCTTTATTTCTATAGAAGAAAACATAAGAATAAAACACGAAATGTCTTAATTATTGAGTTAAAAAAAAAATCCGATATTTAAGAGGGCAGCCTTTTTTAGAGGCTTAAAAAAATGTTTTTTTTTTGGGAAGGAACGAAATAATTGATTGAAGCGAAATTTCTAGTTTATATATTTAAACAACATCCACAAATTTTTTTGATACGAAATCTTTTACATTTGCCTTTGAAAAGCAATTGCCAGATGCTTATCGCATGTGCATATGCCAGACGGCGGGTAGGACGGCAGGTCGTGATTTCTATCGGAAACAAAGAATTCAAAGAGATTCATATTTTTTAATAACTTATGTTCATGTGAAACTGGGAAAATATAAAATAAAAAGTGTAAAATTTTTTAAAATTTGAAAAAAAAAACAGATTTTAGTCTAAAAAAATTTTACTTTAAATATACTTATGTTCAAACTTAACTTTTCTTAGTTTTTTTTAGTTTAAATAGAAGATAATTTAATGCCGAAGATAATAAACTTTGTCCCAATTCCATATGACGTTCAGTTTCTTTTTTTCTATCCTGCCCGCCAATTAAGAAAAATCGTAAAAATTAAAAAACGAAATTTAACACCCAAATGCGTCTTTATTCATTCAATAAATATTATCTCTTAAAATCTTTCTTTAATTCGGAACTCATTAAAAACTTTAATAGGATTGCTTGTATGGATTCATTTGCAAGTTTTGTCACATTAGTAAACAGCTGGTTCGAATATTGGTTTTGCGTATGTTCGAAAAGACGAAAATCCAATCAGATTCTGTGACACCATTTAAAATCAGAATTGGTTTGCAATTCTGACAGCTACGCAATTCTGTCTTGGATTCCACAACACCCCTGATTGTTTCCGGAAAATTTCGATGCAAATAAGTCAAGTATAAAATTTTGCCAAGGGCTTTAATGACGCAAAAATAACTATTGTACTTTAGATTTATCAACATGAAGCTTCTCTGGGTACTACTGCTTTTTGTGTGTCTAGTTTTTGCCGGCGGTCGCGTAAGTCCTAAACATCACGGGCACCGTGTTTTTTAATATTTTAATAAAAGCGGAAATTCCGAATCCATAAAATAATATGAATATAAATGTTTAAAAATACTTTAAAGGAGTGGCACTAGGACTGACTATGTTAAAATAAAGAATTTAGTTTAAAGGTCGTTAGGAAATATTATATGATTATTTTCAGAATCTGATGATCTGATGAGAGTTCGGCACTCTCAAGAGTGGCACTCTGAGAACTGGTAGTATGTAGTATTTGGATAAGAATAATCAAGACCCGACAAAGCGCTAACAAGTTTTCTTTCATTATGCCAGTTATGCTTCTCCCAGAGTTATACCGAATATAATGTAAAAGTCAGTACACGCCGCCGATGCATGAGCTTTGAACTATTACGGGGTGTATATGTAAGTAAGTACATAATGGTTTGTCAAAAAAGTCTTGCGGTATTTTTATTGAATCAATTCGTGTGGCACCCATACATCGAGATTCTTAGTGACTCCAAGCTTCTTCAAATGGTTTATAACGGTTTGATGACTACTATGCCGGTCTCTTTCGACCAATTCAGCGATTTTATCGCAATTTTCGACGACAGGCCTTCCGGAGCGTGGCGTATCTTCGACCACCTCTACACCAGAACGAAAACGTTGAAACGTTTCCAAAAAGGTATAGCATGACCCGATGCGACGAATAAAACCAGAACTACGCGCTTTCAGCGCCAACTATCGAAAATACCGCAAGACTTTTTTGACAAACTAATATGTGCACATATATATTATATTATAGAATATGAATACCTTTGAATGAAAATAAAATAAACAAACACCAATTTAGTATAATTTATACAATAAATCGATTGCAAAACTAATGAGTGCTGCTCAATCAGCAAAATAATGAATTGAATCAAAACAAAAACAAGAAAGAGCGTTAATTTCAGGTTGCACCGGATCTCGTCCAAGATATGCCCTACACAGTTAGATTTCTTCTAGGTTAAAATAGTGTACAACGATCTTTATCTGCCATACCATAAAGCCATACCCATAACTATTGTCATAAGTCGGTTATTGGCGCCATAACCACACACAGCTGATATTTTCATTTGTAGAATGTGTTTTCATTTCGAAAGAGCCAAACAAAGCAAATAAAATTAGCAGTGACAAAGAAATTGATAGGTATGGTTATGGTTATGGCCATGGCGTTATGGTAGGGCCCAACTAATTGGAAACAGTGCTGCGCGTAAAGTTGGTTCGATCAGCTGTTTTATATGGTTATGATTATGGCACCTAGAATTGAACCTTTATCTAACATCCAACCTCTCTGTACTAAAGCTAAAGTTAAACTATATGCAATGTTGCGAGGGTATAAAAACACAAAACCTGTTCCAAAAACTAATTACAATTAGACATTCGAGATTTCTTTATACAATAGGGGTATTCAGACCAGTTTAGTTAATTCGTTAGTCGTTACTCGCTAGTTTATTACGTGTGTGTTTTTTTTTTGTAAAATTGACAGATTACCGTTTACCGAGTAACGTTTGGTTTGCCTTGTTTCCTCAAAAGTTAACTTGATTCATAACATACATACATTTGCTGTCCACTACAAAATAGTTTTAGGCAAATTTTTCAAAAGTAAGTATTTAATAAAATCAAATCAGTTGTTTTGGAATAAAATTTACACCCATTACTGAGGTAGAGCAAAAAGTATGTTCACCATTAAGATTTTTAACGAAGTATAAACTAACGAATTACCAGATTAACAAGTTCGATCGGAATACACCTAATATAAGAAAATATAAATAATATGAGACAGCTGCTGCACATGAGTGACATCCATACTACAACAGACACACCTATACTATATAGGTATGAAAATGGATACATACAGACAGTTTGCATCGTTCAATATGACATTCCCAATTCCTGCTATCGCCTGCGATCTATTGAAGGCAGCGGAATTTTTGCTTTGACTGGATGGCAGTAAACTATTGGGTTTATGACCCATTGCACACACACACATATATAATATTAAAAATATTGCGCTTTATTAATAAAAAACTAACTGCATCTAATAAAAATAGGCCGTACAATCACAAATTGCACATAAAGATGTATAAGTACATGCATTGAGATGTAATTTAAACATGTATTCATATTACCCACCGAACAATGCTTTAAAGTAAAAGATTTTTTGGTTAATATTTTAGGTGACTAGTTTAATTCTCAAGCTGTTCACTAGTTCTAAACACTTAAACGAAAGCTGAAAAGGAAAAATTTGGCAAAAAATTGTTACTTATTCCACAGCTTAGTTTCCTTTTAGGTCAATACGTCTGACCCAGGAACAGTGGAACTTTTTTAACTCGTTTTCCAAAATACGTTTTCAGGAGATCTGCAAGTAGTACACCTTTGGCTCAAATTTCTGCGGAACGTTTGAGATTGTCAAGTTTAAATACAAAAGCAAATTGAACGATGTGCTCGTAGTCTGTTTCGATCAATTTGCTCGAGACGAGACCGACAATAAATTTGCCCCATAATAGCATATTAGAGTCTTGTGATCGTTTTGCTCTTTTCAGGTAAATTCGTCGTTGATTTTTTCTTTGATCTCTGAAGTGAGAAAGAAAAGAAACTGTCTCCGCCTTTTCAAGTACCTTCAATAGAGCTGCCAATATCGTGCAGATTTGTCAAATTATCCTCCGTGGCAGCCGTTTTCAGGGCTCATCGCAACATAACCTGCAACCACATTGAAACCAATTTTTAAATGTCGCCAATGAAGCATTCCTTTTGTCTAGTACCTACCCACTCATCCTCCTCTCCATAATTGTTGTGTTTACTGGGTAGCTTATTTACATGTAAGTATCAGACCTTAGAATGTTTGCAATAAAGATGATGCAAATACAAATTTAATGAAATAATAAAATTTATTGAGTGAATATTGAAATAATATAATTTAAATAAAGCTCGCAAGGTCTTTTAATCTGTTCCGATTTATTTAGTAAAAATTTGAATACATTTACAAAAATGATCAAAAGATACCGGAATTGAGAAGCTGTGGCTGCTCTATACCAAAATATGTGGTATTTTAATGAAATTAGGAAAACATGGACTTGACCACAATGTGTTTTAAATATGACTGAAATCGTTCTAGACTTTGGTCTGCTCTCTTTAATTAGGAGAAATATGGTCCTAGGTCAGTATAGTAAAAAAAAGTCGCTTAGTTGTAACATTTTTTTCTTTTGTTTTTAGTTTCAAAAACAAGAAAACTTCATCTCTTTTGGCGGCAGTTTTTTAAACTAAAAAAAAAAAAACAGGTTCAACTAAGCGAAAAAACATCAAGATAAGAAAAAACTTTAAAAGGTCATAAAAAAAACTGACACATACGAACGCCAAACCCTTTGAGGGTTTTACTATACTGACCTAGTACCATCACCCTGACTTGGAATTTCTCACCCCCCAGGCAATAATCCGAAAAATGTTCCACAGTGTTATCAATAAAGAATCATCATTGCCAACTTTGCGTTATAGAAGAAGGGGAGGCACAATAACATACAACATGTATATTGAAATTATTAGGTTAAAATATTAATTTAAAATTAATTTGAGTAATTATCAAAAAAAACGTTAACTTTGGTTGCACCGAATCGATAATACTAGCTTCATACGAGAACTTGATTGACTGGGAGAGAAGGTTTTCAAGTCTCGCTAAAAGAGGGTGGATTGCGCAGACGCTCGCAATCCGCCAGCGGAACTCTCGACGTTTAGTTATGTTATTTTGATGAGTGACAGTAGAAACGTTTCCTTCACATTACATAAAAAATGATGGTCGCAATCTCTTTGAAAACAGAAGTAAACATTCATTGTAAACTAATATCAATGCATATTGGCTCACTTTGTTTCCCGCAAATATTTAAAAAAAGACTTAACGGCTACTTGTTTCAATTTCTTGAACACTTAATGCCAAACAAAGGTGAAATGAATGACCATCATCAATGGCCTACGCCAAATAAGACTCATTAATCAATGTTTATACTACTTAAACTGCACGCGTCGAAGGATTTGGAGAATTATTCTTTTTTTGGGTTGGTGGTACTGTCAGTCACATTTATGTCAAATTTTATGTCAAAATATTCATTAGTGTGGGAGATACGTGTCGTTTTGTGAGCTGCTAAAAGTGAGTTTTTCGTTTTTTGCGATGTCGAAATTTGTTGAGCAAAGAATTTGCACTGAATTTTGTTAATGGAATCAATTTTCTGCTGCGGATACGTTGAGAATGGAGGAAAAAGCCTTTAGTGATGAGGCTATGTCTAAAAAAAGTTACAATTGGTATAGTGAGTTCCAAGCCGGCCGTGAACGTGTCGAAGACGAAGAGCGTCCCGGGAGACCATCAACCTCAACCGAAGAAGCTCACGTTCAACAAATCAAAGATTTGATGTTGAAAAACCGTCGATTAACAAATAGAGACCTTGCTGATGGCATATCGAAAGGCTCAGTCAATACCATTTTGAAGGATGTTTTGGGCCTCAAGCGCGTCAAATCTCGACTGGTACCGAAAACATTGAATTTTTCGCGTTGAAGTGTGTGAAGCGATGCTTTCCGACTACCAGGGTGTCATGAAATGCATTATAACTGGCGATGAGACTTGGATCTATGCTTACGACCCCGAAACAAGTCGCTCAAAAATCAAGGTCATGTTGACTGTTTTCTTCAATTATCGTGGTGTTGTGCATTATGAATTCCTTCCAACCGGTCAAACAGTCAACAAGGAATATTATTTGAACGTTATGCGTCGTTTGCGTAACGCTATTTGCCTAAAAAGGCCGGAATTGTGGAAAGACAATTCTTGGTTTTTACACAACGATAATGCACTCGTAATTCGTGATAATTTCACCCAAAACTCAACCCATATCGCTCTGCAACCACCGTATTCACCTGATCTGGCGCTGTGCGACTTCTGGCTGTTCACCGAGCTCAAAAGACCGCTCCGTGGACACCGTTTTTATATGATAGAAGAGATTCAAGCCGCAGCGAAGACGGAGCTGAAGGCCATCCCGGAAAGTGACTACAACCAATGTTTCGAAGATTGGAAAATCCGTTGGCATAACTGCGTTGCATCGGGAGGGGATTACTTTGAAGGGCATGAAATTGATTTGGAAGAATAAATAAAGAATTTTCAAAATAAATACAATGTCACCTTATTTTTTGGACACAGTAGTATACCGCTATAAAAAAGAAAAGAAAGAGCAACTTTGCCTTCAAGACTTGGCTAAATTCAACAAAATTTGTCGCGGGTTAAGCAGTGTCAAGCTTTGTGGTGGCCATCGGCAGGTAAAGTAAACTATTTGCAACAGCGATGGTATATCACATAGTTTATGTATTCTTCTTTTCATTAAATAAATAGCGAAATGTTAGAATAATTATTTTAAAGAATATGGAACTAATTCAAACATCCACAGAAGCATACATTTGTATTTTACACAGTTTTTATGTATTTTTTTTTCTTTTTTTGTAATTTGAAGACTTCAGCGCTTTCGTATATTTATTTATTGCTTTATTACATCAAAACTTCATTGTCAACGCCAGCGACATGCAGAGACTCCTCCCCATATGCTAACTTTAATATCTTCTCGCAGATTAAGTAAACCACCTCTCCATTTATTTTCTGCGCCGTTATCAGCGTATGTTCCAGCATCGTCAGTTTGATCCTGCCAAAAACACCATTATCAGAACAAAAGCAGAATTTGGAATTACATTTTTGCAATTTTATTGAATATATTTGATTACTGTGGATTTATGTACATATTATACCGGATAGGGATGATGTGATTTCTAAGTGCCGATTCGACCGTTTTTAATATGTTATGATCTGTCATTTTTTTCATTGTACTATATCTAATAATGTTTTCAATTTCATCATGGAAAGTTATACGAAAGAACAAAGTTTACAATTTATTATATTTTATTATCGAAATAATCGTTCTCCAATAACAACTTTTCGTGTTCTTTTGTCATTTTATGGTCGAATTGATATTTTTGTTTCGCAGTAATGTAAATATTGCTGCCGACAAGTGTGACTGAAGACCGCACTCTTTGGATTCCAAGACGTTCTCAAGAATTGCGACAGTCTTAAACCACAACCTGGCGGATTTTGAGAAGGTATTTTGGCTTGCACCCATTTAAAGTGTTCTCACACAAGAACTGAATCCTTAGGACCACCGTAAACGTCGTGAATTTGCTGATTTTGCCTTGGCGCAACTTGAAAACGATTGCAATTAAAAAAAATAATTATTTTCTCCAAATGGGCTCACTTTCAACTGATCAACTGCGGTAATTAAACAAAACTATCGTTTTTGATGCTATTTATGAGAAAAAGTACTCAAAACTCGTTCCCGCAAAAGAAGTCGTGAAGGCCATTTGAATGATGAAATATTCAGAACTTAATTGCATTGATTGTACCTCACATTAAATAAGAAACATTTGAATTTCCTTAACAATTAGTGTGCATGTGTTTTTTTTAAGAAATGATATCTTTCTTATTGGAAAACCCTGTACATTGTTTGCGTATCCATCCGTAGTTTTAAACTCTGGCATATAGAGTTCTAAAATATCAGTAAGATACAGCTAAATTAAATTGTCAAAAGATCTTACTTAGAAGAAAGTACTTAAAGTCAGTGTGTCGGTTCCTTTCCTGCTTTTTGCTTAGAAGAAAGTTTGTTATACATTTTTTGAAAGAAAATCGAAATTTATTGAGAAAAAAATATAAAAATATAATTCCAAAAATTTGAACTTTTTAACTTTAACTTGTGAAGGTGGCCCATAATTATATACAGCAACTTGGCCTAAACTTTGAAAATTTTATACACATTGCAACTGAAATGTGTTAGGATTGCATGTAATTTTGGGGTTATCAATATTAAAATATTTTTGTAAGCTCGTTAATTTCTGTAAATACTAATATTTCATTTTTTATTACAACAAGACATTTACAGTAAATGTAATATAATGAGCGAAACCACTTATTAATTTTCATAGAAATAAGCTACTGGCGAACTGTATGGTACTTATTATATTTGGATACTATGTTCATTGGAAAAATCGTGTGAGATGCTAGCAGTCGTTAACCAACAGAGTAATCGTGCAAAAGTCTAAATTACTTAGAGTGAAACTCTATGTTGAAATTTTTTGTTTTACAAGTCATATTAAATTTCTGCGAATATGCAAAACACTCATATTTCTGTTTAAATATAAAAAATTATAATAATAATAAATTTACGAGTTTGTCAAGATTTATTTGAAAATAAAGCCGTACACCTCTTGAAGAGAGGGGAATTGACTAAACAACTGGCATAAAACAAGGAGAGTAAGTGGAATGAATAAATATAGATATAAACAATAATATTTTGTCAATTCAATTTAGCTAGATCTATAAGTTGTTCTTTTAACATACATATGTATATATATATATATATATAAGTATGTATGTATAAAAAAATTTTGTAGCAAGAGCGATTCTGCAAAACCCGCTTACGAAATAATATTTTAAATATTGAGACAATGTATCTATTCACAAAACGAATTCCAACAGCTTGCCGCTTGTATCCCGATCTTAAAAATTTTAATAAAGGAAAAAAATAGATAAGTTATTTCGTTATAGAATTTTATATTTGCTTACATAAGTATGTTTCCCCAACTGCTTCTTAAACATAAACAAGTAAGGAAGGACTAAGTTCTTGGGAAACCGAACATTTTATACTCTTGCAACTTGCAAGAATCAAAGCCAGAGAACTGCTTTTAAGAGTTTAAAGCCAATCATATAGAGTAAAGTCAGCCAGTTGTACGAAAATCCTGATATTAGTTATATATGGGCTAGGTCAAGTTTTCGCTCAAATTTGTTATGTGTAAAATACACTTTGCCAATTTCATTGAGATAACGCACATATTGGCCGACATATGCGGTACAAAGACACTCCGAAGATCGATTATGTCTATATTAAGTATTTGGGGGCAAAGGGAAATATTGCTCCGATTCAACCCATTTTTGACATACAAACATACCATTATAAGAGAAGGATTATCCCTCAATTTCAGTTATATATATCACACATTGACCAACATTTCGACCAAAAGTCAACCCTAACTGGGGTCCAAATATTCGGTACCTAAGAACTTGAACAGTTTTTGTTAAATTTGAACAATTTTTGGTCGTAAGGTGGTACAGACTTCGTGCGAAGTTGAATCCCGTTATATTAATTGTTTCATGATTTGTGTATTGGAAATTAAAAGAATCAAGTGGAATTTATAATTTTGCTATATGCCTACTTAGTATTTTCTGATTTCGCTCATTTTCACAGTGTGACATAGGAATTTAAAAAGAAGGCCATGTACCAAATTTTGTGAAAATCGGTCAGTTGGATCCCGAGATACGGTATTTAACCAAAAAGTGGGCGGTTTCACGCCCTTCGTCCAATTTGTACCCTGGTCCCTATAAGGCCTTGTAATACCATCCCGATGGCGAATTTTTGCGTCTATGACGCACTTAGTTATTGATTTATCGCGCTTTTAGTAGTTTCGAACAGTTCCGTTTTCGATGGGGTTTTCATCGGATTTCGCAATATCCATTTTCTCACTATAGGTAGGAGTTCTTTTAATATTTGTGCTGAGCGAATTTACGTACAACCGCAACCGCTATAATACTCTGTAGTAACTGGTTGCAAGAGCATAAATAATTTTGTTTGGATATCGTATCAGTAGTCATGAACCAATTATATAGGGTTGTATTACCTTGTAGCGTGTTTCTTTTTTAACTTACGTATGTATGTACATACATATATATATTTTGATGGTCCTTTCATATTCAGCTAACGCTCAAAAAACTCATTTCATTTGCGTGTAATTTTTGAAAACTATGTTTCTAGACATTATTAGTTTGATACATTATTAGTTTGATATAAGTGTTGTTGTTTTGATCTATCGACACAACCTTATTTAAATTAATCATGGAAAGTATTCCATAAACTAGAAGGTTTCTAGAAAAATATAACGATAAAATTTTCAACAGAAAGCGTCGACAGAAGCGTACGTACACAAGTCCCTTACTAGAAAATCTTATATAAATTTTGATACTACCTTTCACATTTTCTTTTAGATAACCGAGTTCCTAGACTCGCCGTCACAATTCTATACTCAAAGTTTTTGTTTTCTTTATCAGCATCTTATTGTAATACATTGAACTTTAATTTAAAATCAGAACTCATATTACATGTAGTTTAATAATCCTAGACCCTGGGTTGTTAGAAGAAGAGACTTTTTCTTAGAAAATATTTTATATACAACATTACATAAATATATATGTTATTAATGTCCTCATTAACTTATCAGGTAGTTAACGTAAACTGTAAATATTACATAGTACATACATACATATAATATTATAACATTTAAGCTGATACTGACGATAGAAGCCGAGATCATCATTTTACATGGAAATCGAAACTGATTTCTAGAAAATAAAAAACGAGCATACGCTCAATGCAAATAAACAAATACATTTTATTGTTTTATTTTTTATAAACAATTTTAACTAATCTTTAACTATAGATTATTTATAAATGCCAGGGTTGCCTCTGTACAAATACTTATACGAGGGCTGATATATATATTTCTGGCCTACTAATGAAAATAGGCATATTTATCAACGAAAATGGTTTTTTTTGTTTTTTCGTTGGATTTGGCTCGTCTTGGAAGACCCACACGTTCGATTGCTGTTTTTTTTTCGGGTTCATACGCATAGATCCATGATTCGTCACCTGTGACGATCTTATAAACGTCTTTTGAAGCACCGCGATCGTATTTTTTCAGCATTTCTTTACACCAATCGACACAAGCATTGTTTTGAGCGATTGTCAAATTGTGCGGGATCCAACGAGAACAAAACTTTTTTACGGCCAGGTGTTCATGCAATATCAAATGTATGCTGGTGGGAGAAATGCATAGGCATGCTTCTATCTGAAGGTATGTTACATGACGGTCTTGCATTATCAGTTCACGTACGGCATCGATGTTTTCTGGCACAACGGCTAATTGGACGACCTTCACGGAATTCGTCTTTGAGCGAGCGACGGCCACGATTGAATTCGTTGTAACAGTTTTTCACAGTGCTATAGGATGGTGCTTCATAGCCATACAAAGATTTTAGTTTATCGATATACTATTGTCGTGATAATCCACGTCGAAAGCTGTGAAAAATGATCGCACGAAAATGTTCACGAGTTAATTCCATTTTTTGACCGAAATGAAATCTCTAATTCCCTGTAAATAAAACAATTCACGATTAAATGACAAAACATTCTGAGTGATGTTATGCTAAAAAATGTTAAACTTTCGAATGGAAATGTCAGATTGCACCTGGCAACACTTAGTGTTGCCTATTCCAGAAATATATATAGCAACCTATGTATAATATGTCTCTATTTAAATTCAAATACTAAAATTTATGGATTTCATACCACGACTATTTAGTTTCACGGCCAACAAACTACTTTGTTTTTCAAAAATGTGCTGAACCTTTTTATACGAGTAATGACTAAATTACTTACAATACTCTAATAAATCTTAATTAAATGGATATTAGCGGAGAACTCCACCCACTTGTAGAGCAATACTCCTTTTATTTCGAACTTAAACGATGTGCTCCAGCGAGTAAATGGCTTCGAATTCGTTTATTTACATATCGAGCTATAAATTAAAATATTTGAGACTCTTGTTAGAATTGAAAGTAATTCCGAAAGTACAAATGAAGTCGAATGAAGAGGAACTCGCCTCACAGCATAAAACAGCAACTATCCATAACTCAGTAATTCCTAATTCGAATTGTTTATCGATTGTTTTCAAAAGGAGTCTATTCTCGTGTTAAACCTAGTAAGTAAAGGTCAACAACAGGATAGGGCATGTAAATTAATGAGTCGATTTGAGGTTGCGTGCTAAGTCGATAACCGTGTTCATAGAGTAGACGGGATATAGAATATTGCGGTTTCCTTAGCCGAGGAGGACAAGGCATAAATCAAATTTTCAAACGTACTTTTTTCTAAATTTCTTTTGACTCGTGAAAAGCTTATTATTCGAAATGACTACTATTCTGACTCAAAAAATAACTGGTGCGAGTGGTATTTTCTCTGAGGAATGAACAATCAATTGCTGTAAAATTTTACTGTGAACTTACTAATATCATAAAACTTTAATGTATCGGTCGCTTATAATGGAGAAATGCTGACAGAGAGAGTCCTTATCCCATTTTTGGTGAAAAAATGGAATTGCATGGAACTAAAATTTGTATAGGGATTGGAACTTAAGCCCAAATGTAAAAAAAAAAACATAAATTGTAACTTGGAATAACTAACTAATTTGGCTAATATTGTGAATTCAGATATTAATTGTAATTTGCCAAATGGTTCAGCTAATCCAAATTATGGTAAATTGGTTTGTGTTCTATGGGATCATGTTTTCTAAACCAAATTTGGAATTTGGTTAATAAAACAACTTCATCTTCATGACAACCCCACCAATCTGGAATACCCACTTAAATCTGGCTATCACTAAATTAACCATAAGTAACTTGATTAAGCGTTCGTGCGTATATGGAACATACCTCATTTGGACCAAAGAAGCAGGAAAGTTTTGTGGCTATGCAATGCAAATATCGATAAATCACCACATAATCCAAATGCATTAAATAAATATGTATGTAGACTATGTAAGTCTTTGTAATTACTCAGATTATTTATTGTGTAAACTCAAGCATTATTGACATTTAATAGAAGTTGTACCCCGGAATATAAATACGGTTATACCATGGACTTCTTCTATCTATTATTTCACGATTTGGAAAACGACCATCGAAGAAACCGCGTTCAGTACTCTCCTCGCTGCTGCTGTCGTCGACCCTTAATATCATATCACTATGTCCATTACGTGAGCCCCATTGAGCCGAAACCAAGCTGAATATCATCAGACAACCGAGAAGAACCATCAGGAATACGGAGCAGGCTTTCATCTTACTGCTGTATGATGAATTTCCAGGCGCGTGATTAGTAGGCTTACTTTGTATTTATTAAGGTTAAGCGTGTTGTTTTGGCTTCACGTCTGGTCCGACTATTCTCTATGCTGTAAGGTTGGCATTGAAGGTGTGCGGTTTTATAAACATCGATAAGTATTAGCTATGTACTATATGTGGGCCATTCCATCAAATGGCGACATGGTTTTGTACCGTATTCGGATCAAACAAAAAAATTACTATTACTTTTAGTTTTAATTGAGTGCAAAAAATTTTTAAGTTATACAATTTTATGCAAAAACTCTCAGCTTTCTGATAAAAATATTTTCAAAATACAAAAAATTTTCAAAATTGACTTTCACCTTCGATGTTCAAAAATATGGGACTCTGATCGCATGAACAGCAAAAAAATGGAATTTTGAAAAAAGTTGGCGGAAAAGCACAAAAAACTATGTTTTTTTTTTTTTGAAAAAGATGATTTTATGGATTTTGAAAATATTTTTATCAGAAAGCTGAGAGTTTTTTGCATAAAATTGTATAACTTCAAAATTTTTTGCACTAAACTTTCAGGTCGTTAAAAAATAAAAGGAATATTAATTTTTTTGTTTGATCCGAATACGGTACAAAACCATGTCGCCAATTGATGGAATGGCCCATATACTATACAAGGAAACTGTTACCATAACTTAGAGTCTTCAGAATGTTGTAAAGTGGCAGTAATTCGCACTGAGTATAGCAAATACGTGAAATTAAGGTTTTAATACGTGCTTGTATGCAGGTTTGCATGGTGGAACGAAATTTAAGTTGGTATGCTTGTCGATAATATTATTTATTTTTTTGAATTTCTCTGCTCCTTATTGCATTTCATTTTTGCCGTTATTTGCTCCGATTTTGTGTGAAGCGCTTACAGTTAATTTTTCAAGCTTTTTAAATTCTTGAATCAATTTCGAATTGAACTACATTATTAGAAGGGAATCTTAGAAACAACTTCATCTTTTCAACAACAACACTCAACTGGCTGACTCACTTAAATCTAGCCATTACAACTGCTTTAAGAGAGCTGATGAATGTCGTGTGAGTAAAAATATACACCCGTCAATTCAAGTTTATCAAAGAAGCAATAAAGGATTATATGAATCCCATAAATATTAATGTTTTTTTCGCACGTTGTATAGGCTTAGTATAACTTACCTAATATTAATAAAAATATACTAATTCTTTCTTTTTGCATTAAACATTTAATTTATATCAAACTATTTATTTTATGTAATTACATTATTTACATTATGTAATTTTTCGTATCTTTTGCTTCGGTTCATTAATATATTAGTAGTAATTTGAACCACGTCCTCCGAATCCACCGCCACCGTTTCCAGGACGTCCTCCGAAAATGCCACCGCCATTTCCACCGCGTTCGTGACTTTCCTCGCTGCTGCTGTCGCCGCCGCGTCCGCCACGTCCTCCGCGTCCACCCCACTGAGCCGAAACCGGGCTGAAAATCATTAGACAACCGAGCAGGACCATTAGTAATAAAGAGAAGGCTTTCATGCTGCTGCTATACAATGGGTCTCCAGGTGCAAGGTTAATAAAATTATTATTTATGCAGTTAAAGCGTTTTGTTTGGCTGTGCGACAGGTGTGATTATTCGCTATGTTGTAGGGTTGGCATTGGAGTTGGGTCTTTTATAGCAATCGCTTTGATCGATGTGTTGTACATTCAACTGTTGTCATAAGTATTTACAAGGAAACTATTACCAGTATTGTACTTAGACCGTTCGAGCTGGCGTAATGTGCGGGAATTACTCGCTGATTATAGTGAAGATGTTAATTTGTTTGTATTAATACGTGTTTGTATGCAGGTTTTATGATAGAATTAATATGAACTTGATATGCTGGACGAGAATATTATTTAATTGATTTTCTCTGGTTCTTATTTCACTCGATTTTGCGCCGCGTTTTGCTTTGAGTTCAAGCGAATCGCTTACAGTTAATTTTTTCTTTTTTTTTTTGCTCAAGTCGGTTAAACCTGATGATAACACAACGAAGCCGGCAAAGTGAGGCAAAAACAAGAAAAAACGTTAACTTCGGTTGCACCGAAGCTAAATACCCTTCACAGGTGCATTTCTGTTAGTAACTATGTGTCCAGTTTGTATAGAAGCTATATGCTATAGTAACTCGTTCTGAAAAATTTCTTCGGAGATTACATTGTTACCTTAAAAAATAATCTATACCGAATTTCGTGAATATATCTTGTCAAATGTTAAAGTTGTCCATACAAGGACTTGGTTCCGATCGTTCAGTTTGTATGACAGCTATATGCTATAGTTAACCGATCTGAACAATTTCTTCGGATATTACATTGTTGCCTTAGAAAATAATATATACCAAATTTCGTGAATATATCTTGTCAAATGTGAAAGTTTTCCATACAAGAACTTGATTCCGATCGTTCAGTTTGTATGGCAGCTATATGCTATAGTTAACCGATCTGAACAATTTCTTCGGAGATTACATTGTTGCCTTAGAAAATATTATATACCAAATTTCGTGAATATATCTTGTCTAATGTGAAAGTTTTCCATACAAGAACTGGATTCCGATCGTTCAGTTTGTATGGCAGCTATATGTTATAGTTAACCGATCTGAACAATTTTCTCGGATATTACATTTTTTCCCTAGAAAATAATCCATACCAAATTTGGTGATGATACATTGTCAAATGCGAAAGTTTTCCATATGAGAACTTGATTCCGATCGTTCAGTTTATATGGCAGCTATATGCTATAGTGGTCCGATATCGGCCGTTCCGACAAATGAGCAGCTTCTTGAAGAGAAAATGACGTTTGCAAAATTTCAAAAGGATATCTTAAAAACTGAGGGACTAGTTCGTATATATACAGACAGACGGACAGACGGACAGACGGACAGACAGACGGACATGGCTAAATCGACTCAGCTCAACATCCTGATCATTTATATATATACTTTATAGGGTCTCCGACGCTTCCTTCTGGGTGTTACAAACATCGTGACAAAGTTAATATACCCTGTTCAGGGTATAACAACAATTGTAAAGTACAACGCAATACAAGTGCTGCAGCTGTAGCTACAACAACAAAAACGTTTGCACAAATTCGGATGTACGAAGTACGGTGGCAGCGCGAGGGCGCTAAACGTCAGCGATGGCGATCTTCCAGAACACCATACATTATCGAATTTTCGGTATAAATAGCTGATGTTGAATGCAAGCTGCAATTATACGACAACACACTACAGTCGAGAAATGAGAATCTTCGCTTTCGTGAGCTTCTTGTTGGGCCTACTGGTGGCCGTAAGCGGTAAGTTGATTAAGTCGTGATTAGCTATTTGATTATAATAGCGATTTAAACCGCAAATAATCACTTTGCAAAGTATTACAAACGAATTAATTTTAAATGATTGTTATCTTTGTATAATTCTAGCCCTGCCATATCCCATGCCTGAGCCCTTACCAGGCGGTGGCGGCGGCGGTGGTGGCGGCGGTGGCCTTTGTGGCGGAGGTGGTGGTGGCGGCGGCGGCGGAGGCGGTGGTGGAGGCGGTGGCGGTGGTGGCGGTGGCGGCGGTGGTGGCTGCTAAAAGGAATCATACACACACATACTTGCACAACCTCCAAGCTGAAACTGAGTTTCGGCCGTGACTGTACGCACTCATTTCCCTACACAAAATTACAATTCAATAAAAAAACTTTTGGAAAACTTAAATCGCTAAAGGTGTTATTATTTAATTAATAGTTAGAAAATGTGAGCAATAATCAACTAGTTTCAGAGGCGTACTTAGCCTGATACCGTTGAGAACATAGCATAGTTAGGTGTAAAGAATAACACGTTGTTACAAGAAATGTTGTATACCGCTTTGGAAGCTTACTCAAAGTTATATCCATCAGTTATAAAGATCAGATTTCACTTATACAGAGGAAACCTTAATATTATTTCAGTCAAGGGCTGCCAATTCGACATCATTCCACAAAATAATTCAGATAATTAATTATTCTTGTACAATAATATCAATCTGTTTTATGAGTGTCATGAAAATCAAACAAGAAAAAACGATAACATCGCAAATACATAAGATTCCTTTCGATACTATGCTACAGTAATCTAATTTGAATTGCATAATTGCTTAAAGCAAAAATCATTGAAAAAATTCGTAAATATATCTCCTCGAATGATAAAGCTTTCCATACAAGAATTTGATTCCGATCGTGCAGTTTGTCGATAGCTTTTGTGGTCCGATGTCGTGCGAAATTTCTCAAAAACTATTCGCTTATAAAGAGATACTTAGATGGAAATGGCTAAATCGCCTCATCTCAGCATGATGATCATTTACATGTATTTTTGTAGGGTCTCCGACGTTTACTTCTACGTGATGGGAAACTTTAATAAAAGAGGAGCCTTATTGATATTGTAAGAAGGTAAAAAGTATTTAAATATCGATGAAATAATCTAAAATACTATATCTAGAATAAATTAGAACTGTTGACATAGTATTACACCTTGATAAATACACTTGGTGCCTTCGAGGATGGTCATTGCATATTCGTTTTAGGTTAAAATGAAAAAAATTAATTTCTCCTTTTACTGTTTGTCCAAAATTAATGTAAAGCTCACAACATACATACATCCATAATTAATCCCGGTTTTTATTTTCTTCCACATAACACGAGTTCCTCTAATCAATGTCGGCCAATAAGGTCATTTAAGAAAATCTGGTTTGGAAGACTTGCCCAGCTGCCATTTTATTTCAAACTGGCTTTTGTACAATACACTTTTTATACGCTCATTTATATATTTAGAATGCCGAAAAAGAGAAAAATTTTCTTTTCACAGTTCCTCTTTCCTTACTCCACTATACTTTGTAAAAATTATTTGGAAAAGTTGGATTTTTTTAGGTTCTAGACGGTCCTAACTTCTTAAGGGTAGGTTTACACTGATATATTTTCAATAAAGTTGTGCCCAGGTGTTTCGATGGCACAAAGAGTTTAAGTAGGGGCGTGAAAGCGTGGAAGACGAGGCGCGGATGGGAGACCAGTCGTGTTGCGGACTGACGCGAATGCGCAGCGTGTTCGCGCATTAATCCGTGAAGATCAGCGTTTAACAGTTCGAATGTTGGCCACGGAACTGAGTATGAACCGTGAAACAGTCAGACAAATTTTAATCGACGATTTTGGGATGAAAAAGTTGTGCGTGAAGATGGTTCCAAAGAACCTTTCTGAGAAGCAAAAGCAGCACCGAATGACCGTCGCAGATGACTGTTTGGAACAAGTGGAAAACGACCCCACGCTGCTTGATCGAGTTATTACAGGCGATTTGGCTGTTTTTTTTTTCAATACGACCCGGAAACCAAACGCCAAAGCTCACAATGGCGCGCGAAAAAAGCTCGCATAAGTAAGTCGAAGATGAAAACGATGATTATTGCCTTTTTTGATAGCCGTGAAATCGTCCACAAAGAATTCGTTCCACCGGGTAAAACTGTGAATCCAGTCTACAATTACAAAGTACTCGAAAGATTGCGAAAACGAGTCAACAGGGTGCACGACAATGCGCCGTGCCACACCGCCCTCAGCGTGTCCCAGTATTTGGCCTCTAAAGGGATCGCCGTGTTGCAACAGCCGACTTATACGCCCGACATGTCACCCTGTGATTTTTTTTGTTTCCTAAAACAAAATCGGTGGTCAAAGAAATCTATTTTGAGTCGATTGCGGACATCCAGGCGGCCGTGACGAGGGTACTCGCGGACATCCCAGTCGAAGCGTTCCAGAAATGTTACGAAGCATGGAAAACGCGCTGGAATCGCTGTATAGCTGCCCAAGGGGCTACTTTGAGGGGGATGGCAGAGTTTTAGAATAATTTTCAAATATACGGTTTTTATGTAATCAGTCTCATTACTTAATTGTCATACCTCGTATTTTCAATAAAGTTGTGGCCATGTGGGCTGAAAGCTATTGTTCTCTTAAAAACTGACCTGTCCTCTTAGACTTATTTCTTTTTGCTACAACTTACGCCGAAAATCTAAAATTCAAATCGGAAAGTTGTGTTATTATAAACCTGAATTTTCTTATTTTAAATTGGAAATTTGTAATCTTCTTCTAAATTCTTCTTATTTTGATATTTCGCAGGCAACTCAAGGCCTAAACTTATTTTCTTATGAGATAAAAGTATTGAAATCAAATACTTGTTTAACTCGACGATAACTGGTTTTGCCCCTCAAAATATATTCTATTTACTACAAACATTTTATGCAGTACCTTGAACTGAGATCAACGGACCAATAAGTGACAAATCAATTAAGGTACATATAGTATATAGAAACATGTTTCTTCATATTTCTTTGTAGTTACTAAAAACAGTTAACAAATAAATAAAAGTATTTATTTTCTAAATTCAAATATCTTAATTACAATTTCTAAAATGGAACAGAAGCTGCGTCAGAAATGTCTGTGAACCGGTTAGATTAACCTTCATTGCAAATTCGCACTTATCAGCACGTGTAGATAATTTAGGAAACTCTCACTTGTGCTAATGAATTTACAATATGATGCATTAAAATTGCAAAGGAAGTATCTTTTGAATATCAAAATGATCGCCAAATCCAATGGCAACTCACAGCAGGAAAATGCTGATATGCATAGTTTTCTAGAAGTTCCTTAGGGCAATTAAGACTTTTTTGCGAATTTATTTCTTAAATATGGATTAAGTAATATAAATAAGCTACTCTAGGGTAGTTCGAAAATCCTGATATTAGATATATTGTGGCTAGGCCAAGTTTTCGCTCACATTTATCAATTTCTGGCACAAAGATCCAAGCAACAGATTGACAACGACGTTTCAATCAATGGTTGAAAGAGTCAAAACGAGTTGTTGGTCTATTTGAGATGACTGTGCCGGATTATTAACTGGAGCGATAATGTATACGCTTACGAATCCTATGGTCGGACCCATTCGTTAGAAAATGTGACTTTTTTAGCCGAGTACTTTTGACTCAGTTCCGAGCCATCAATTATTCACTAAACAGGAAGCAATTCGCACAGCAAAGATTTTTGAACAATTCGAAAAAACCTCGATAAATCATTTAAATAAACATGCGAAATAGTATTAACTGGGGATATTACGATTATCGTCGATAATTCAAAGAAATAATTTATTGCTAATTACGGAACTATGAGCTCTTTGGTCCATTATTCCTTACAAATTCTGTCGCAAACGTAATTTGATGAACATTGAGTAAATCACAAGTTCTTGAATGTATCTCATAGGATTACTATAAACTGCTTCCGAGTGATATATTTCGTAAATAAAAAACAAAATATATTTTGCTTAAGGGAGATGCATTTTATTGAATATATAGTGATACATTGCACACAGCTTAGCAGTTTACTTGCCACCGCCGCCGCCGCCACCGCCACCGCCACCACATTCGAGCTCCAAACATGCATCGCCGCAATCGGCAACAGGATTGGGATTAGGCATGGGGTTCGGATTGGCTATAAGTACACAAAAGAAAAATATAAATAAATCAGTTGATAGCTGTAATACACATATAAGAGTCCTTTCAAGCTGTCATGAGCCGTTCAACACTTACCGAAAGCCAGAGCGACCAAAGCCAGTACAAAGCCGAAAAAAATAGTGAACTTCATGTTGAAAGTATTGCAGTTGCAATGACTTCCATTTCATAAGCCGTCGCTTTTATAGAATAGTGTCATATCGAAATGGATTGCTGAAAAAAACAATGCAAGGCAATCGGGTTGGAGACGCATAATGAACGCATACCTAGAGCCGTTTGACTCGTCTTGACAGAGTTTTACTCAAAACGCTATAACAATCCATCAATCCTGAACTGGTAGTCTCATAAAACTAGCGTCTTACACCTAATTACCTAATATAGAATTGGTATTCAAACGATTATTTAATAAATAAATCGTCTGTCCGTTGTTCTTAGAAGTCTTGAATACCAAATCTAAATTAGTTAATAAGTTGTAAAACATTAGTTTTATGCGAATACCAGCTCAAAGTTGATAGATTGTTATTTGCTAGCTGCTAAGCTGTGTGCAATGTATACTCGTCGTCATCTTGAACATTTCAGTGTATGTTTTAATTATAAAATACAACCCCTTAAGCAAATTATCGAGACTTTTTTGAGCTCTTCCAAGATCCTTGCTTATAGTAGTACCATTTTCTAAATCTAGAAGCTTTTTGGGTTCTCCGCTATTAACACTACCCCAAAAAACACATTTTCTGTGTGCCAAGGGCAACATTGACATCGAAATTTATTTAAAACAAGAAAAAACGTTAACTTCGGCTGCACCGAAGCTAATATACCCTACACAGATGCATTTATTTTAGTAACTATGTGCTCAGTTTGTCTGGAAGCTATGCTATAGTAATCCGACCTGAACAATTTCTTCGGAAATTATATTGTTATCTTAAACAGTAATCCATGTCAGATTTCGTGAAGATGCAACGTCAAATACGAAAGTTTTCCATACAAGCCCTTGATTCCGATCGTTCGGTTTGTATGGTAGCCATATGCTATAGTGAGCCGATCTGAACAATTTATTCCGATATTACATTATTTCTACGAATAATAACTCATACCAATTTTGTGAAGATATATCGTCAAATGAGGAAGTTTCTCATACAAGAACTTGATTCCGATCCTTCAGTTTGTAGGGCAGCTATATGTTCTAGTAGTCCGACTTCGGCAGTTTCGACAAATGAGCAGCTTCTTGAAGAGACAATGACGTTTGCAATATTTCAAAACGGACTAGTTCGTATATTTACAGACAGACGGAGAGACAGACAGACGGGTATGGCTAAATTGAATCAGCATACTCATCACATAGGGTCTCCGACGCTTCCTTCTTGGTGTTACAAACTTTGTGACCCTGTTCAGCAGACAAGAAACAAGAGGAATAACTATGATCTTTATAACACAACTTATAATTATTTTATTTGGGAAATCGGTACTCTTTCTTTTCTCTAAATAATTTCAGATATGTGACCTGGTCTACAAAAAGGGGGCTTAGGTGTCAACAAATTATTTTTTTTTTTAATTTTTTTTTATTTTATTTTTTTTTTTGACACCTAAGCCCCCTTTTCGTAGACCAGGTCACATATAATAAGTTCATCTAACATGCTGATTGATTGTATTTCGACTGAAATAATTTGCTTTTTTTTTGAGTGAAGCTTATCTACAGTTGACGGGTAAGCGAATCATACATAGCTGTTTTTGTTGTCATTTAACTTTGAGAACCTGTCTATTATCAGTGAAGGCTTGAGTGCCGCGTGATTTAAAACCAAAACAAATCTATTTAAATGCAGTATAAAATTAATCTCAATGTCAAAGTGCTTTCTTCACAACAATAATAAACAATATAAATTAATTACTAAAGCTATTAATGCAATTACTATGTGCAAATGTATAACTGTTTTTGTAAAGATTATTTTTCCTATATACATTGTTCCCTGAATCTCATGGCAGGAGATATTATAAGTGGTTTACTAAAGGCAACTGATGCCAGGGTCCATGAATCAAGCTCAGGAAATACCAATCAGACAATTTCACGTGCCATTTATTGTGAGATTTATCGCCGCTTTCAATCTCCCACGTACCCATATACACGCACAAACAACTACAAGTGCTTATGTTAAACCCTCAGAAGCCAAGCTGATAATAGTGGGCATTTCACCTATGCAATAATAATCAACTTGGGGTTTCCGTCGAAATTGTATTTCCCGTGAAACTGACACAAAAGGAGAAATATGTTTGCTTTTGCAATCGCAGTTTTTATTTTGATTTAAAGTTTCTGGACATTAATTAGAGATTTCCAATAATATTAATCGCACGTAAATAAAATGCATTGAGTTGACCTCCTAGGACAGGCCTCTACCGACTGATAGGCTTTTTCGGATCAGATTTCTGTTTGAACTTACGTAAGCGATAATATAAACATAAACAAATAAAGTGGCGCAAAACAAACCTGTAAGAAATTTATAAAATTTATAACAAAACAAGAAAAAACGTAAACTTCGGCTGCATCGAAGCTAATATACCCTTCACAGGAGCACTTATTTGAGCAACTATGTGTTCAGTTTGCACGGAAGCTATATGCTATAGTAATCCGATCTGAACAATTTTTCGGAGAATGTATTATTACCTTAAGCAGTAATCCATGTCAAATTTCGTGAAGATATCACGTCAAATGCGTAAGTTTTCCATACAAGCCCTTGATTCCGGACGTTCGGTTTGTATGACAGCTATATGCTATCATGAGCCGATCTGAACAAAATCTTCGGATATTACATTTTTGTCTTAGAAAATAATCTATACCAAATTTCGTGAAGATATATCGTCAAACAAGAACTTGATTCCGATCGTTTAGTTTGTATGGCAGCCGATTTCAGCAGCTCCGACAAATGAGCAGTTTCTTGAAGAGACAACGACGCTTGCAAAATTTCAAAACGATATCTTAAAAACTGAGGGACTAGTTCGCATATAAGCATACAGACAGATAGACAGACGGACGAACGTGGCTAAATCGATTCAGCTCAACATACTCATCATTTATATATATACTTTATAGGGTCTCCGATGCTTCCTTCTGGATGTTACAAACTTCGTGACAAACTTAATATACCCTGTTCAGGGTATCAAAAGTGAAATAAGGTATGTTGTTGTTTATTTAATACAGTTGTACAAATACTAATGAATGTATTCATTTCAAAAAAGTTGTTACGTTAATTTAAGAGAGCTCTGTGATATTTTTTAGTGCTCTAGTGAAGAACGTTGACTACTGATATACCGCTCATTATAATTTTTTTCTTATGCTTAAATTTATATATATATGGTATGTAGGTATTATATATAAATTGTGAGAAAAAAATACCCGGAAATTGTAAATAAAAATCTACAACATGTAATACACATATGCCAACGATTTTCATTGCTCTCGAAACACTTTTCATAAATACCTTTTCGGATTCCATTCACCTCATTCTGCCAATTTTGTTTTATCTACTCGGTCGACTGAAAACGGGTCCCATCGAGCGTCAATTTCTGTTTGGAGGGCAAGAAAAAATCACACGGAGCCAAATCTGGTGAATACGGTATTTGATCGATGGTATTTATTGCGTTTTTTGGGTTTATATTCGGTCATAATCGTGGCTCGATGCGATGGTGCATTATAATCGTGTAAAATCCAAGAATAGTTCTTCCACATTTCCGGTCGTTTTTGACAGATGTTCTAACGCCAACGTCTCTATAAGGGCAAATAGAACGCATTATTGATCGCTTTTCCCTCCGGAAAAGAATTCATAATGTACCAAGCCACAAAGATCGAACATATTATGCAATGAGCATCGCCTTGATACGTGATTTTTTGGTGTTGGATCGTTTTTTTCCTCCCTTCAAATGATTTGTGTTTTAAACCCAATATATCAATCAACATCATTCGAACGGACTCGCGAAAGATGTCGAGCTCTCTTGCCATCTTTCTAACACTTGTCAGACGATTTTCAAGCGCCATATCCTTCACTTTTTTAATATTTTTGACAGTTAAAAAAGTCGTTCCGAACGAGACATGCCATCAACGATCTCCTTACCGTCTTTGAAGGCTTTATACCACTCGTAGGCCATTTTTTTTTTGACAAAACGGAATCACCGTAAGAATTTTGTAATATTCGCAACGATTCCGCACACGAAATTTGCTTAGAAATACTAAATTTGAGACAAATCCTTTGTTCGATGTTTTTTATCCGTTGTATCGACTTAAGCAGCTACTTTAAACAAACTGATTGAACAAAAATGGTATTGGCTGAGCCTTTCGATATGCCAACTTCATCAGCAAGGTCTCTAATTGTTAATCGATGGTTTTTGAACATTAAATCTTTGATTTGTTGAACGTGAGCTTCATCGGTTGAGGTTGATGGTCGCCCTGGACGCTCTACGTCTTCGACACGTTCACGGCCGGCTTGGAACTCACTATACCACTTGTAAACAATTTTGTTTAGACATAGCCTCATCACCAAAGGCTTTCTGCCCTATCCTCAACGTATCCGCAGCAGAAAATTGATTCCGTAAACAAAATTTAATGCAAATTCTTTGCTCAACAAAACGACACGTATCTCAAACACTTATGAATACTTTGACTTGAAATTTGACATAAATGTGACTGACGGTACTACCAACCTAAGAAAAAGATAATTCTCCAAAACCTTTGATGAAGGCAGTTTAAAATCAAATGTCACCTTATTTTTTGGGCATAGTAGTACATATAATGGAGAATTTTCTCAGAAAATGAAAAAAATTACCGCATTAAAGCAAAAATTTCTGTTTTTACCAAATTTCGCGAAAGACACATTTTTTTTTATGCAAATAAAAATCCCAAACAAAGTCTGTATAGAAAAGTTATAGACATGTTCATTTCCTACAACATTGCCATATAACTTTTTCTTATAAAACTCGTAGTTTAGCCGGAAATCGAGATAAACGATTCTTAACCCTTAAATAGAGCTCGTAGATGGGCGGAATCGGACCACTGTCACGCCTACAAAACGCAATTACTGGCAACATATGTGAGAAGTGCCATAAATCAAATAAATTAAGATATATCACTGTAATTTGTCACAGGGGTTCGCCATAACAAAGGACAATTGTGGGCAAAAGATTTTAAAAAATGCGCTTGGCCCCGCCCTATAGTAAGTTTCATGTGCATATCTTCTAAACTACTAAAGCTACATCACAGCACACATATTAAAAAACTCCTACCGTTACTATTCAAAACTACTTAAAGCGCTATAAATCAATAACTAATTACACCAGAGACATTAAATTTTACCTTCGAGTTGGTATGAGAGGCCTTTAATGGAGCCGGGGTCAAAATTGCACCTTTCAGGTGAAATCACATAGCTCGTAATTTGCCCCACTCTCTTCAGCGAAATTTCATACGTGACATTCTTTTTATATTACAGAATGAAAATGGGCGAATTCGGACTACAACCACTCCTATTTCCCATATCACACAATTATAAATTCCATTTGAAACTTTTACTTTCTAGTATACAAATCCTGAATGAATTAATACATCAGGATAAAACCTTGCAAAAATAGGGCATTTGAGGTGTCCAACCTAATGACTAAAAATAGCGTAAATCGAATCAAAACTGTTCAAGACATTAGGTGCTGAGGATGTGGACACAGTGATAGACTTGGTATCGATAATATCAAACAATGTTAAAAAAACCATAAATTCGACATCACCACCTTTTGTCTTAACTATGGCCTTGAGACGGTCAAAGAACGAATCGCAAGCTGCCCCAATGTGACTTGCCGGTAGTTTGGCCCACTCACGGACAATGGCTTTCTTCAGCATCTCGAGACTGGTGTATTTTTTACTTCGGACCTTGTTGTCCAAAATGGCTCAGAGAGAATAATCCATTGGATTCGCATCTGGTGAATTCGAGAGCCATTGTGTGGTCGTAATGAAGTTCGCAACGTTGTTTTTCAGCCATTCTTGGTTCACTTGAGCTTTGTAAGAC
The DNA here is from genome assembly GCA_027475135.1 of Bactrocera correcta. Lineage (NCBI taxonomy): Eukaryota > Metazoa > Arthropoda > Insecta > Diptera > Tephritidae > Bactrocera > Bactrocera correcta. The sequence continues at coordinate 38,535,942 of CM050325.1, read as the reverse complement.
GGTGCTGAGTCTTGTTGAAACGTCCATGGTTTGCGACCGAACTGTTTGTTTGCCCACGGCTTCAATGCAGCCTCTAGAATCCTTTCCCGATAATATATCCCATTTACTTTGACGCCAGGCTCAATAAAAACAATTAAAGGGTGCTCATCTGCGGTGACAGCGGCCCAAACCATTATTTATGGCGGATGCTGCCTCCTCGTGGCCAATCGATGACTTAGATTCTCGTATGAACGGTCGGTCAAGTAAACCCTATCATTTTGAGAGTTTACGAATTGCTTAATTAGAGAAATGTTTTCGTCAGAAAACACAATGTTCGATATTTGACCGCTTTCGGCCAAGCGAAGCAGCTGCTTCGTTCTCTCAAGTCTTACTTGTTGCTGCTTCGGTGTGAGATCATGGGCGTTTTGGAACTTGTAAGGCTTGACCTTGAGTTTATTTTTCAATATGCGTCGAATGTTGCGGTCGGATATTTTCAGTTCTTTAACCATTTGATTGGCACTTCGTCGTGGATTTCGCTCAAGTCGCTTCTTCACTTTCCGAACCATCTCACGTGACGTTGCAGTCTTTTGATGACCACCTCCATGGCGTTTTGCGATGCTACCAGTATCAATGTAACGAGTGATGGTGCGATAAACAAAAACTTTATTCACATTAAGGTGTTTGAGCTTACGAACAATTGCTTTCTGTGATTTTCCATCTAAATATAAAGCAATCACACTATTACGTTTGGATTCCATCGCTGATCACTTTTTTGCGTTCACTTTTGGCAAAACGCTTTTGTACCCTTGTGAACAATACTCCGAACTGTCATTCAGCAAATTTATAAACAGCTGATTCCAGTGCGACAGCTGCGCGAACGGTGTGAAGTTTGAGAGCCGGACCCCGTATAATTGAAATTCAAAGAGAATCCTTTCTTGATCGTAGTATGTTTGTGTCCTACAAAGGGGTTGAATTGAGTTATTACTTCCTTTAGTCCCTATATACTTAGTATAAAGATTTTCGAACTATAGATAACGTGTGTGTGTTTTTTTGTTTTGTTTTTGTTTCGAAGGGGGAATCTTTTATAGATACCGTCAGTCCAAAACGGTATGCACATTCATACTGCACGCTAAGGGTACACCTGTTTCGGTACTACGTCCAGTATGGATTATCGTACCACGCTGAACTTGCGTAACAATACACCTACGTACTAAACCCTAACTCCGACTGCAGTTCACTGATCCTACGGGACTGCCGTTAAGCATTTCGTTGCAGGACCAGGCAAAGCCAAGATTGGCTCTCCATGGGCACCTTTCTGCACTTCTCTTCGCTACTTCTTTTCTCCGTTCCTGTAGAGCAATTGCGAACCAATTCTTCACTTTAGTTCACACAATTTTTCTCTGTATTATGTGGTTCACAATATTCTCTCGATTCATATATTCGTTGATAATAATTTCTAAGTCATTTCTCTCTGTTTCGAATTTCAGACAGTAAAAGAAAATATGCTGCGCATTTTCGATGCCATTACCACAGAATAAATATTCTGTTTCCGTACCGGAAACCAGAAGGAAGCGTCGGAGACCGTTTAAAGTATATAAGTATATAAATGACAAGTTTGTTGAGCTGAGTCGATTTAGCCATGTTCGTCTGTCTGCCTGTCCGTCTGTCTCTATATATACGAACTAGTCCCTCAGTTTTTAAGATATCATTTTGAAATTTTGCAAGTGTCATTTTCTCTTTAAGAAGCTCTTCATTTGTCGGAACTGCCGAAATCGGACCACTATAACATATAGCTGTCATACAAACTGAATGATCGGAATCAAATGCTTGCATGGGAAACTTCCTCATTTGACGATATATCTTCACGAAATTTGGTATGAGTTATTGTTCGTAGAAATAATGTAATACCGGAAGAAGTTGTTCAGATCTGCTCACTATAGCATAAAGTTGCTATACAAACCGATTGATCGGAATCAAAGGCCTGTATGGAAAACTTTTGTATTTGACGTGGTGTCTTCCCGTACATCCGTTTTTTCTTGTTCGTAAACTCAGAAATAACTTTTATTGCAATAAGCCGGGTCAGAGATATTGTTTTCTTAACGTACGCATGAGCTTTCTACCTGACTGATTTCATAGATCATAGACTAGCTAAATTGCTATTCGGCGAATCCTGGATATTCTTTTTTTAATTGCTTTCTTGAACTCTCCTCGTTTATTCGTACTAATACTTCCCCATTCCACAGCCCATGCATTAAAATCGCCTGCTACCACGTTATTCGTAGACGTTAAGATTTACTGCACAAGATCATCCAGTATCCTCTCAAACGCGCCTTGTGGGACACTCGGTGGTATGTAGCAACTATGAAAGTTGATTCCACATATCCTGGCTCGTGCGAAATAGCGCTTTCCTAATTGTGGGTTTTTCTGGGAAGCTTTGCCTCCGCATGACCATATGGCAGCTTTGCTAGTGGTGTCATAGGCCCATAGGGTATTGCTACGTCCACCTTATCTTCAAAAACTCTTTGTTTAAGCAACTCTAGTGCAGCTTTGCAATGATTCAGGTATAGCTGGAAAACTTTCATTTATTGAGTTTATTATGTATGTACTTCCAGATATAGATGACATCTTTTACCACCTATTTGATGGTTGGAGTTTTCTTTACCCCCGCTTTTGCAAGTACCATAAAACGTAATCTTGTTGCACGCCTGTTCGAAGTGTCCTTTTTCGCCACATCTTAGGCAGCACTTTTCTGTCTACCTTCCTAATGTAGCAGCTTACTACCGCTACCTGTGTTCTCTTTGGTGGTGATTTAGTCCAGGTCCCAAATTTCTATTATGACTTCGTGTGTATGCGCTTCGATTTGTGCTTGGTCTCCGAACAGGACTATCCATTGAGTTTCTTTTAGTTCCAGGTTTTCTTCTTTTCTGACTCTCATCAGTATTTCTCTGTAGGACTTATCTCCAGAGCGTGCTATGCCTATAGCATCGGGCCGTGATGGTGGCTTACGGTCAATCTTCTTGTGGCTTGTGCTTTACGGTTACCCAGCTTTCATCTTTTTTACTTCCTCTCTGCATTTATCAGGACTATTTTCTGATGAATTTTTTCATTCCGCTTGCTGGTTTTTCGATAATTCTTCATGCTTCGTTTTATTCCTTTCAGGCGGTGTTTTCCGTTTCGGCTGATTTTCCTATCGCCGCCTCTTTGGTGTTGTTTGCGTGTTTGCGGTCCTGAGCAGTACTTTCTGTTTTGCATTCATCATTCCTGTTTGCTCCTCCAGAGCTTTTGAATATAGCTTTGCTATAGAACTGAGAATGTCACTTATTTTGTTGTTTATAGACCACTGCGGAGGACGCATTGATTCAATCAGTCTTTTATAGTCTTTCTAGATCCGAGATGTAGTCCATAGGATGTTCTGCCACTTTGGCTTGAGGTATGCTATCTTATAACACCGGTGGCGATGATCCGCAACGGTTATTGCCGTCTGATCGGATCGACGCTCACCCGGGACAACATGAGCTACTAATCCTATGCCCAATGCACACTTCCTGACGAAGGACCACAATGGGTGTTTACATGCCGCAGCTGAGACCTCGGCAGAGTCAAGCTCACATCACCCTCTCCATTTCGTCGCTGGCGAAAAGTTCAAGGGACTCTCAGTATGCTGCGGCGTGTACCGGTCAGGTATTTTTTATTACACAAATTGGGTAAGATCAAACTTTTTACTAAATACTTCGCTCACTCCTCCTTACATTTCTGTTAATATAGTTTCGGTTATCTTGACCTCTTTAAAAACGACTTTTGCCGTCAAAACTAACTGAATCGGCAGCTGCATATGTACATATAGGAAACCACTTCACAATATCAGCTTTCATCACTATCCTTATTTTTTGGAATAAATCTGTTTCTGTTCATGTTTTCGCTTTTTTTCAACACGCACACCTCTTCTTTCAAAATTATTATTTTTAACAAAGTCTCATATTCATACATACATATGTACATACAAGGACTTAAAAACACGGAGCAAATGGTTTTTTCGGCAGGTTCAATTATATTTTATTCAAAATAGTCTTCTTCAGCTTCAATACAGCTTTTTCCACGGTCCAAAAGCATTGTCGAACGATTGTTTTAGATCGTTGGCCGGTATGGCCGCCAGTAAGCCGGTGCAAGCTTTTTGAATGGTCTCTACGTGTGCATAACGCCTGCCTTTTATGGGCAAATGCATTTTTCGGAAAAGGAAGAAGTCACACGGTGCCACATCAAGTGAATACGTGGACTGGTTAATGGTTAAAGTCTGGTTTTTGGTCACAGGTTACTATATATATTTGTGGACTAGGCAACACTAAGTGTTGCCAGGTGCAATCTGACATTTCCATTGGAAAGTTTGACATTTTTTAGCATAAAATCACTCAGAACGTTTTGTCATTTAATCGTGAATTGTTTTATTTACAGGGAATTAAAAAATTCATCTCCGCCAAAAAATGGAATTAACTCGTGAACATTTTCGTGCGATCATTTTTCACAACTTTCGACGTGGATTATCACGACAAGAGTACATCGATGAACTAAAATCTTTGTATGGCTATGAAGCACCATCCTATAGCACTGTGAAAAACTGGTACAACGAATTCAATCGGGGCCGACGCTCGCTCAAAGACGAATTCCGTGAAGGTCGTCCAAAAACAGTCGTTGTGCCAGAAAACATCGATGCCGTACGTGAACTGATAATGCAAGACTGTCATGGAACATACCTTCGGATAGAGGAATGCCTATGCATTTCTCCCACCAGCATACATTCGATATTGCATGAACACCTGGCCGTTAAAAAGGTTTGTTTGTTATGGATTGGTGTAAAGAAATGCTGAAAAACTACGATCGCGGTGCTTCAAAAGACGTTTATAAGATCGTCACAGGTGACGAATCATGGATCTATGCGTATGCGCCCGAAACAAAACAGAAAAAAAACACAAAAAAAAAAAAAAAAAAAAAAAAAAAAAAAAAAAAACATTTTCGTTGATAAATATGCCTATTTTCATTATTGTGCCAGAAATGTGTATAGCAGCCCTCGTAATCGTATTTCGAATGTTTTTTATCATCAGTCAATTTGTGCGGAACAAACTGTGCATACACCTTTCGTAATCCCAAATTTTCGGTCAAAATGTGTTAAATCGAAGGTTTGGAGATTTTCAATTCCATTTGCATGAATTTCAATTATGATAATTTCGGTTGATTTTTGAATTATTCACGCACAGTTCCGATGAAATTTTCGTTGATCGCGGATTTTGATTGGCCCATGGCCTGGCCTTAAAAGATTATTTCTTTGCTGTGATAGAAATTATATGTCACTGAATTTTAAAAACTGAAAAGCTTTTGTTAAGGCAAACGTTTTACTCCCTAACAAAAAATATTTAGAATGGAACAAGTACTTTAGTTGATTTTTTGGCTGTCACGGCCCTTAAGTTTATTTTAAACATATGGTTAATATCACAGCCTTAAAAGTAAAAGATATTATTGCATTGTCAAGATAGCTAGCTAATGAAGTAAAGCTTTTTGTATTACTTTGTTGAGGACAAAAAAATGAGTACGATTCTATATATATACAATTCTATAATATAATATATACATACATAGATCTCTAGCCGTTAACTCCAATCCTGAAAATGCAAATTACTCACGTTGCGTCGCGTATTTTTGACTGTATTGCAATGTTAATCCTCCTACATATAATAATCGCACAGCTCTTTACCGCGTGAGATAGGGAAACCATATTAAGAATCTATGCTTCTTTAATTAACCCACTGAAACTTTAAAAATACCTAAAACCATCTGTCTAAGATAATAAAACTTCTAATTTGATAATTATGATTTATCGTTTAGGCCCGTTTTCTTAATGTTTGGTTAGCAACTATCTGCCACTTAAGTTCATGTTAACCTAACCGAAAGAAGGAGTATTGGTTAAGTTGACCAGAAGTTAACGGAAACGGCTAACTTTACAATAGCTGGTTTGCTCAGACCCTGATTTTAAAATAATGTGAAACCAAACCATTCGACGGTATATGGTATGTTATGCTTTTAAATTTTTTTTCAACACATTTAATTTAACAAACTTATACTTTAAAAAATTATATTGCCTTAAGAGCGCAATTCTAAATATCCGCTATTGTTTTTCTGTAGTACAGCCGTTTTAAAACTCGACGATTAAGGGGGTATTCTAGTCTAGAAATTTAAAAAAATTGATTTGTTTTTTATATTTTCAAAGTTTAACTATTCAAGAATATGTCTACAAGAGGGTATTTCAAAATGCAAATTATTTTCGGAGACTTAGGCATTTTGCTGGCCCAGCATCCAAACTGGTTCGGCCGGAACGCGAAATTTTAAACGAGTTTTTCTCAAAACTGACTTTTTCGGAACGAGACCTACGATTTCTCAGGTTCTACTGGACCGATTTACTTGAAATTTTTGTAGTCTCTTTATAGGCTTGTTTATGGTTGGAACTAGCCCCATTCCCAAATTTTTATTTTTATTATTTTTAAAAAACTCGAAGTAGTTAGAAAAAGTGATCCAAAAAACTTTTTTTTCAGGCAGTCGCCATTTTTGTGAAATTTTTTTTTCCCACTTTTCCGTAGTTACGGCCATTGCGACATTATTCTAGATTAATAATCTTTTTCTCTCTTTGGTTTCAGATAACTAGGAGGGTTGAAATCATGGGTATGGTCACGTGGAAATTTTTAGAGACCCTCTACTTCGTCAGCTCATAACTTTTGAAATTTTTTACTTTTTTATAGTTTTTAATTTTTTTCTGTACTCTTCAAAAATTAACAAATAACTAATAAAAAATGGATAGTAAAAATATTAATTGCCTTTTTTTACGGCACTTTAAAAATTACCTGAAATTCATGCTTCTAGACTAGAATACCCCCTTAAGTAACTCTCTCACGCTTCTTGAGTGGTTAAATTTACCGCGTCGTGCTTATCACGCCGCTTTAGTCCGTTGGATGAGATGAGAGTGGCCATTGGATCTATGATTACAAATTATATTTCGATAATATAAAAATTTTAAGTAAATCATTACTTTTCTTTTTGTTTTGGAAATTGAAAGCTTTTATGATAAGCCAGAGAATATGTTCGTTACTAACAAGCTCGGGCTGGACACCTTTCAATGTCATTTATGCTTGATATTTCGTTTTGTTCATTATAAAGTATGTTTCCATTTTTGTGTAAGGTAGTATATGCCTCTATTTTTCCCCAAACAAAGCATCAATTTTTATTCATGATTATTACTGATTTTCTTTGTTCTTAATCGTCAAATTACTAATAGAAGGCAAGTTGAGTTGAGCCAAGGGAATCTGCGAGTATGTCAAGAAAAACGTAATTCGTTTATAATTAAATAATTGTCTATTTAAATGTTAATAATTTAATAAGAACGAATACGAAAAAAACGTTTATTCGCAGAGCGATAATTTAATTTAATATACTTTAGACTTAAAACACTGTGAATAAGTCCATTTAGTTACGCAAAGTAGGGTATATAATCTAAAAACAAGCTATAATTCATTGTCATGGTCTTATTCAGCAGAGAGTAGCATTGTACTGCGGGCATTGCGGAACGATCGATTTTTTGAATGCGGCTGTTTGAATAAACGTGATGTCTTTAGTATTTTTCAAGAACCTGTTTATAATGCAGCTATGTTTTTACTTTGCAACACTTCGTTTCAAGTTGTTAATTTTTTAGTGAACTTCTCTGAACTCTATCATATTTTATTTATTTTAACACGTGTTCTTTTGTCTCTCATTTGTAAGAGGTGCTTAAATTTGTAAGTAATGCGCATAATTGGTTGACTACTGTGTTAGACATCATATGTGGGCGGAAATATGTATGAGTTGTACATATGTAAATGAGTTGCCAATGTTATAACAATAAATCAACTTTGCAAACAATCATTCGTCAGCCATTGTGAAGCAACTACTTAAGTAAATTATCTTTAGACGTTAATAAATTAAAAAATATGAGTTACATTTTTTCTTTATGAAAAGTGCAATGTTCTGTAATCCCGTGCGATTGTAACAAATATATGTACAAGTATAAGTATTCAGGTATTTGTTATTAAGTACACAAGTGCAAACAATTTGGGGCTTGAAAATTGATTAGTGTGTAACCGAAACATTCACTTTTAGAACTTTTTACTTTGTTCAAGATTTGCACAATTAAAAAATATGACGCTTCACATTTAAAAAACCGTTTCCAAACATATTGTTGGTGGATTTCACAAATTGTACTCGCATAATATATACAATTTTTGTTAGAAAAGAACAATTATGATTAACAAGAGATTCTGCAGTCATCAAACTGATCTAAGTGAAATATTTGTATAACACAAAATCTGAATAATCGGTTGTATGGGAGATGTACATATGGTATAAAGTTTCAAGATTCCCTACTTTTTTACAGAAAGAACACAGAAACTTCAAATTTAATGTGGAATGTTTATTATCATTCGAAAGAATATTCTTTGGCTTTTTTTTTGAAGACTATCGCTTTCAAATGTTGGCCGTGGTTAAGTCTCAGATGGTCCATCCATTGAGTCAAATCTTCGAGGACTCGTTCGAGCATTTTGATTGGTAACTGGCGAATGATACGTGTGATGTTTTGCTCCAAGTACCGATTCAAAGCAGGATTATTCGCATAGACTTAAGTCTTTACATATCCCTACAGGAAAAAGTCCTATCGGTGTTATATCACACGACGTTGGTGACAAATCGACCGGTCTAAGACGTGAGATTATCTGCCGAAGTGTTGTCTAAAAAAAATCCATTGCTTGATGCGATCTGAATGCGTTGGCTAACAGAAGGTTTCAAGAACGGAGCATATTCTTGTAGAACACCCAGAGGTGATGTAGTAACCGACGCGCAGAACATAAATTATGGAGGAAGCACTTCTCCAGCCTGCTGAATAGCAGTGAAAGCATAACGTCAGGAGAAGGCGAAACCGATTCCCCAATCGATGACGATTTAGCAGACGTTCCAATAGCAATTAGCCGTCTGAAGAACAACAAAGCGGAGGCCGATGGTTTGCCGGCCGAGCTATTCAAACACGGCGGCGAAGAACTGATACATTAGCTTCTTTGTAAAGTATGGTCGGACGAAAGCATGCCCAAGGTTTGGAATTTAAGCCCACCCCAACAAACTGATTGGTCTTTATCAGAGTGGCTTTACACCTCAACAACCGACCAGACATTAACCATGCGCCAAATCTTGAAGAAGTACCGTGAAAAGAGAATCGACACGCACCATGTCTTCGTCGATTTCAAAGCTGCTTTCGACAGCACGAAAAGGAGCTGCCTCTATGTCACGATGTCTGAATTTGGTATTCCCGCAAAACTAATACGTCTGTGTAAACTGACGTTGAGCAACACCAAAACCTTCCATCGGGAAGGACCGACTCCGAGATGTTCGATAACAAATGAGGTTTTAGACAAGGCGACTCCCTGTCGTACGACTTCTACAACCTGCTGCTGGAGAAAATATTTCGAGCTGCTGAACTTAATCGAGAGGTGCTATTTTATAAGAGTGTACAGCTGCTGGCGTATATTGATATCATTGCTTTCACCAGACTGGATAAGGAAGCAAAGCAAATGGGTCTGGTGGTAAACGAGGGCAAAACGAAATATCTCCTGTCATTTAGCAAACAGTCGTCGCACTCGCGGCTAAGCATCCCCAACACTGTTGACAGTCGTATCTTATTGTAGATAATTTCGTCTCTCTTGGCATCAACGCCAACAACAACGTCAGCCTCGAAATTCATCGCAGGATATCTCTTGCCAACAGGTGCTACTTCGGACCAAGTAGGCCGTTGTTGTTGTTGTTGTTGTTTTAGCGGCAGAATTCTGCCGAGTTGACAGTCCTTGGCCGGATAAAAATCCGGGTCCGTTCCGGTTACGTAGACCCGACTGTCGTGGGAACGGCACCATATAGTAGGCCGTCCTGCTATATGGTGAATGGACAATGACAACATCTGATGAGTCGACGTTGCGAGTTTGCGAGAGAAAGATTCTGCAAAAGATGTTTGGTCCAATCCGATGAAACCAAGAGCTGCATGATATATACGACAACATTGACATAGTATTAAAAGACAGCGGCTGCACTAAGTTAACCCGAGCTTAACTGACAGATGGTTCTCCATAACCAGATATTGAGAAAATTAAAAATTGAAAATAGCCCAATAAAGAGATGTGACTAGCTATTGCTCACTTAGTTGATGGTAAGCTTTTATTTGAACAAAATATTACCAATTGGAATAATAAAATTCATAATTTACTTATAATCACAAGAACGTATTGTAAATGAAATCAACAAAAAATATGCTTATCGGAAATATTAAATATGTATAACGGCAGAAATCAATCAAGTATAGTATTAAATTCTAAATTATGTTCTATAATGAAGTAATGGAGTTTTTAGCTTAAATAACTGTTTTGATATTATTTGAATATTGAAAAAAGTTAGCATGCTATAATATACTTAGTACTTACTTAAGCCAAAAACTCATCGATTCATTCTTAGCCAGGAATCCAATTTGATCCACATTTTGAGGCTCGGTTTGAACTGTAATACTTATGCACAATCTGCATTACTTGGAAGTGTTGCATTTTGTCAGGTTTTACTGTAGTCGTTATAGATATTTTATGCATTATTACTTCGCTTGTATTGCTTATATATAAAAATGTTTTCTCAGTGTGAAAAAGTGTGTTTCTAATTGACTTGTGAAAAAGTTTCAAGATATGCTAATACATATGTACACATTCATAGATAAACGTATGCATTCTGTATATAAGTGAGTAACTTAACATGTAAATTGTTAAGTCAAATGTAGGTATATAAGACTTAACGCAAATTACACTTACATACATATATATATATACATAACTACATATGCACGTTCCTTATATGCCGCTGTATATATGTAAGTATGTTTGTATGAATTTCTAGTACTACGTTAATCAGATATACTATGTATTTATCTACCAAAAGTAAACAACATAATTTTTAGCAACCAAATTAAGTTGTGAAAAAAGAGCGGAAGAGAAGTTACAAACTGAATCACTTGAATTGCAAAGTTTGCCTGCTGCCTGGCGAATTGTAAAATCAAAGCAAAAATAGCCCGACTTGGACCGGCTTTGTTTAGTCGACTAGTGACAGTGTTAGCGGGAAGATGAAGTCAAGTTTAAAGCTCAAACACGCAGGCGTGATTTTGCTGGCATTGAATTGCGTCTTAATTTGCTCAGGTGATTTGCTGATCTACTTACATACATATATACAAATATAAGTAAACGACATGTGAGAAATGTTTTGTTTATGAGCTATCCAATAGCCAGTGTATCTATTGGAATTAGTGACTTTGCACTTTGTGATATGTAGTGGGTAGTCACTGCACCCCTGCAAATGTGGCATATTTGCAATGCAAATGCTACAATGATTGTATAGAATGTTGGCTAGCGATTCCTAAGAAACTGTTAAGATTAAAACATAATTGATTATAAACCATGATGCTATTTTTATTGCAGCGCAAGGTGGCAATGGCGGCGCCGGCGGCTGGGGTGGCGCGGCAGGTTCGCCTGGGGCGCCGGGTGCACCGGGCAGTAGTGATTTTGGCTACGGCTATGCTGGCGTAGACAGTCGTGGTCATGCGTATGGGGGCGCTGGTGGCAATGGCGGCTATTATGTTGGCGGCCTGGACGACCAAGGCAGACGCTTTTCATACAGTGGCGGCGCGGGTGGTATGCCGGGTATGCCAGGCATGCCGGGCGGCTACCCGGGTGCGCCTGGTGCACCAATAGGACCAGTTGGACCAGGCAACTACCCTGGCTACTATGATCAGCGCTACCGATCGTCAGCGAATGCTAAGTTTGCGCAGACGCACTGCTTGTTGCTGCTAATGTTGTGCACTCTGCTTTCGCGATTTTTGTGAAATGAATTAGACATTTTTGTAAATACAAAAATCTATTTTAAACTTTAGTTGTAATATTTTTATTACATTCATTTTCCTTTCCAACACTCGCATAATGCACTAGTTTATAATTAAATAATTAAACTTGTATCTAAAATTAGTCACCGTATTTTATGTTTATTATTTTTGTTTTTGTAATCTAAAATAGAAACAATAAAATATATTTAATTGCACTGTAAATCAGTTGCGGTCTGTTGTTATTGCAATTGTCGGCACTTCTCAAGGGCGGTAGCGATGACATCACGCGGCACAGTGCTACGCCCTGCTCACGTACGGAACGCCGCTGGGATTTATGTACCTCAAATGTGTTCAATACAATTATTTGCATTTGGCGTGACAATTCAACGGGCTTTGTGTCGGCATGTGTACTGGCTGTCAAACGCTGATCGCGCGGGTTGCGACGATACTTGACTTTATTGTATTTTCTTACCTTAAACGCTAATTGGCGTACACACAGGCGTGCGCATTTTACGCCGTGGGGGGTTAGCGTACATTCATACTTATTTGTATGTGTATTATGTATCAATGAAGTTGTTTGTAAGATATTAGGGGCATGAACACTATCGTTTTCACTTCAAAGATTTGCCTGCGAATTATATCACTTTCTCAGAAGTTATAGCATTTCAAACAGTAAACAATTATGTGTTATAATATAAGGTAGTCGAAAAAGTCTTTTCGTATTTCTAATCAAACTTCAATTTATTATTCTCTTGCAACCAGTTGCTTGATGTGTGGGTTCCTTATTACAAAAAAAAATAGAGTTCGCAGATGGGCAAGGGGCACCTACGGGCAAAAACTTTTGAAAAAGTGGGAGTGGCTCTGCCTTCTAACAAGTTTAATTAACCAACTTAAACCACTTAAGCTATAACAATCAAATTTCTCAGCAAATCTTCTGAGAACTTCTACCGACAGTGTGAAAATGGACTACTTTCCTATCGCATAATTTTAAATTACATTCGAAAACTTTACTTTCCAGTATACAAATCAAGAATGTATTAATATAACGGGATTAAACTTTGCACGAATGATACCTTTAAGGTATGCCACCTTATGACCTTATGACCGAAAATTGTTCAACTCCACCAAAAACTGTTCAAGCCCCTAAGTATCGAATATTTGTATCCCAGGACCTGTAGTTGACTTTTGATCGAAAATATCGGTCAATGTGTGAGATATATAATTGAAATTCAGAGATAGTACTTCTCTGACAATGATATATCTGTATGTCAAAAATCAATACTTCCCTTAGCCCCTATACCTAATAGGGGTATTCAGACCAGCCTTGTTAATTCGTTAGTCGTTATCCGATAGTTTTTTACATGTATTTTGTTTTTGTAAAATTAACAAACTATCGTTCTACCGAGTAATGAACTATCCATCTGGCAAGCTTGATAATTGATTCGTTACTCGGTAATATCACATCAGCTATTCTCCTGCTGCTCTGTACATCAATTTAAAGTACTTACCAGTAATAAGTTTGATCTGCTCCACATAATTTTCAATTAAATGACTGATAATTTTTGATTTTGCACTTTGTTGAGGCATTTTTACTCTTTAATAAAATTGATTCAGCTGTTTCAGAATAAAATTTACCATACTACGGAGGTAGAACTAAAAGTATGTTCACAGTTAAACCTTTTAACGAAGTATTAACTAACGAATTACCCAATTAACAGGCTTCGGTCTGAATACCCCTAATATATAAATAATCGAACTTTTGAGTGACTTTGTATATATTGGTGAATAGGTGAGTTATCTCACTGAAAATGAGAGTGTTTTACTCATAACAGTGTATCTATGTGCCTAAAATAGATAAATTTGAGCGGAAACTTTGCCAAGTCCTTATATAACTAATATCAGCATTTTCGAACAACCGGCTGACTTTACTCTACATGATTGGTTTTACACCTTAAAGTATTTCCCTGGCTTTGATTCTTGCAAGTTGCGACAGTATAAAATGTTCGGTTTGAGCCGAACTTATCCTTCACTATTTTTTTTTTATATATATACAAATAAATAAATAAACCAATTTGTACCATTTTGGTCGACCACTTTTTGTTATTTTTCCGCTAAAGACATCAGTGTAAATCGAAATTTCGAAAGCAAGTGAACCATTGTTGTGCTACACGAACTGGTACAGCATAGTCTCCGTAAACTTCACTTTTTCAACATCCCCGAATAAAATTTTTTTGGATACGACTGCAACGAGTAGTAGGTGAAAAAACGAAAAGAATTTTTCGTCTACCCAATATTAAGCCAATTTGCTATCAAAAAAAACTTTAAAACTTATAGTTAATGATTTCATATAGTCTCATAAGTTCGAACGATCCGAAACGTAGTATTTAGTATTGTAATTGTGTAAACTCATTTTTATATGTAATCCAACAATATTGTTTTAAACAAGTGTAAAAATCTATAATTTTATGATTTTACGATGCTTTATTTAAGCTGTGCGTATTAAATAAAGACCAAAAAAATGTCGGAGTCGTAGAATTACTGATCCCTCAATGACAGTCAACAATTCTACTTGTAAAACGCTGCGGGAGTCTGAGAACCTTAAGGGGGTATTCTAGTCTAGAAGCATGAATTTCAGGTAATTTTTAAAGTGTCGTGAGAAAAAGGCAATTAATATTTTTACCAGCCATTTTTTTATTAGTTATTTATTAATTTTTGAAGAGTAGAGAAAAAAATTAAAAACTCAAACAAGTAAAAAATTTCAAAAATTATGAGCTGACGAAGTGGGGGTCTCTAAAAATTTCCACGTGACCATGCCCATGATTTCAACCCTTCTAGTTATCTGAATCCAAAAAGAAAAGAAGATTATTAGTCTAGAATAATGTCGCAATGGCCGTAACTACGGAAAAGTGAGAAACATTTTTTTTCACAAAATGGCGACTGCCTGAAATTTTTTTTTTTTTTGTTTTGATCACTTTTTCTGACTATTTCGAGTTTTTTTAAAATAATAAAAATAAAAATTTGGGGATGGGGCTAGTTCCAACCATAGACAAGCCTATAAAGAAGACTATAAAAATTTCAAGTAAATCGGTCCAGTAGAACCTGAGAAATTGTTGGCATCGTTCCAAAAAAGTCAGTTTTGAGAAAAACGCGTTTAAAGTTTCGCGTTCGGCCGAACCAGTTTGGATGCCGGTTCAGAAAAATGTCTATATCTCCGAAAATAAATTGAATTTTGAAAAATCCTCTTGTACACATATTCTTGAATAGTTAAACTTTGAAAATATAAAAAAAATTTCGATTTTTTTTTTAATTTCTAGACAAGAATACCCCCTTAACCAGGGGTTATTTACAGTTTCCGGTAAAAGATTATTGATCAACCCTCCTTGTACTGTAAGTATTCTCTTTAGCAAAAGGCTTTGTTAGGCGTGCATAAGCAGATGCCATTGAGCAGAGATTTGTCAATAGTGTTTATATAATTGATGAATTAAACAACTTTATTTTTATTTGACAATATATTGCAACTTCTAATATTACTTCTTACGCCTGAACAACTTCTACAAATCGTTCAACTTTATTACGAAAATCCAGGATGTAAGGAATGTGTTTCGCGCGCTTCGCTCAACTGATGGTCAACACAATTGGCTAATGAAGACCATGCAGTGAAGAAAATATAACAGCGTGGAGTTTGCCGCAACTCGGACTGACGTTTGCAACGACTTGGCGCATTTTATGTCGGGATCTTAAATTGAAAGCGCATCGCTTCGCTCCATGAGATCTTGAAAAACTCATAGAAAATACGACGCTTTCGAGCCACATTTTGTTCAGTGATGAGCTCAATGGGTGTGTAAACAACCATTTTGTTTAGAAAAAACAACGGTTTGGTGTGGATTGTGGGTCGGTGGATCCATCTGCCCATATGGTATTTCTTCAGAAATGATACCCATGCGAACGTAACCGTTGATAGCGACCGTTATCGCGCCGTGATAATCGACAATTTGATGCCTGAAACTGAAGATCGGGATCTCGGCGACATTTGGTTTCAACAAGATGGCGCCACTTCCCACACATCGCATCAATGAATGAGAGAACACTTCGGTGAGCAAATAATTTCACGTTCTGGGCTTTTCGATTGGCCACCAAAATCGTGTGATAACACACCGTTATACTTTTACTGTGGGAATATATAAAATGTAAAGTCTTTGTGGGCAATTTGATCGCTTTGATTCAGGCCTTGGAGCAAAACATCACGTGTGTCATTCTTACCAGTCGAAATGCTGGAACGAGTGGAACTCAACGAATGGACCATGATATATGATACTTAGCATAATGAGGTTTGGCGCCTCAACTCAACTTCGCTTGCCTTTCATATGCTTAATATACCGGTTCAATATGCATATATGCGCGTTTTGAAAATATAACCTAGAAGTTAGAATACCTGGTAGAGAAACAAAATCCCATTAGCTTTTTAATTCATTACTACATATTCACACCTTAATATTATACTAAACCAGACAATATTTCATGCAATTTTTCCTATCTAAGTATTTAATCGCTAATTTTTTCGTGTTGGTTTCACAAAATTAATTTACGAGAAATAACAGAATGCCTTTTGCGTATAAAATCAATTGCTGTTTCGAGTATAAATATTATCACATATATGTGTATATATATTATATTTGCATTTTAGAGGGGCTTAACTTTTATTCAATGAGTAAGTTATAAGCACGGAACATCACAGCACCTGATCAGCGCAATTCGTCACATAAATAACATTTTCGTTAACTTTCAAAACAACTCAATTAATAATCGTATTACTGATTATTCTCGCCAGCCTACCAATATAAAAGTTAGCGAGTTCGTCTGAAAGATGTGAGCACTTTTGAAAATGAAGTTCTTACTGCTGACCACTTGCATCGCGTTAATTTCGTTTTGTCAAGCGCAATACGGTGGAGGAGGTGGAGGCGGCGGCGGTGCTAACGGCGGATATGGCTTTGGCGGCTATGGACCTGATGGACCCTACGGTGGATCTGGTGGAAATGGTGGTTATGGCTATTTTGGACCTGGCGGTAGTGGCGGTGGCAGTAGTGGCAATGGTTTCGGCGGTGGCGGACCAAATGGTGCCGGCGGTGGTGGTGGCGATGAAAGCGGTGGAGGCTATGGTTATTCTTATGGCTAATTTTCGACAAAGAAAGACGCGAGTGAAATAAGCATTTTAAAACGTAAATCAATCATTAATAAAACTATAAGTAAAATTAAAAATTGCCTAACATGAAATTGAAAAGTTACTATCGTTATTTTGGAGAGGATAATGCATAACATTTTGTGGTGTTTGAATTTGTCGGATTGAGGTTAGCATGTGTTTCTTAAAATAATTGAAGCTAATATGTTTTTCTCACACATTTTTTACAATATCTACAACGACGTCTCTACAATATTTTTTGATAAGATTCTGCGTTGTATATTGATGTTATCTGATAAGATCTTTAATTTCCCACAAAACTTGATTGATTTAATGATATTCTGATATACATACATTTCTCTTAACATATAAACGTTCCGTTGAGAACTTAGCCTGTCAAAATTACCGCCGAATCGAAATCCTAGTTTCGTTTTGATCGCGTAGAGAAGATTTTTTTGGAAAGAAAGTCGGTGTGATACTTCTCCTGTGAAAGCGGCTGACGATTTTTGATGAGTCACTCCCCGACGACCCATTACGATGTCGAATAGCAGAAAAAGGGTTCTATTTATCAACAAAAACGCAACGGATGAGACTTTCACCGTCGCCTCGATTACTTTACATTATTAAGTACTACTGACATATCCACCGTGCACTCCAAACCACCGTGTGACTACTTTTTATTTCCAAATTTGAAAAGGCATACTTCGGACAGAAACCTGTGTCGAATGTTCACACTATCGCCGGCACAGAGGTGTTCTTTGCGGACTTCCTGAAAACATATTTTACAGGCAAATTAGAGATGTTATAGTGATTATCGCTGAATCGTATATATCGAAATAAAAAAAGACTATTTTGATAAATATAACGCAATTTTTTGAAAATTTCGATTGATCGGGATAAAAATAGAGCAAGATATGAATGTATGTACATATATATAAACACGCGCTCCAACTGTTCGTAATTAAAACAAGTAAGGAAGGGCTAAGTTCGGGTTCTACTGAACATTTTATACTCTCGCATGATAAAGTGATAATCGAGATTTTATTATCCGTCATTTACATATTTTTTTTTATTTTGCTGTAAAATTAATTAGGTTAGTAATTCCTGAGATATGGTTTTTGGTCCATAAGTGGGAGACGCCACGCCCGTTTTCAATTTTAAAAAAAAGCGTGGGTACAGCTGCCTTCTGCCATTTCTTCCATAAAATTTAGTGTTTCTGACGTTTTTTGTTAGTCGGTTAACGCACTTTTAGTGATTGTCAACATAACCTTTGTATGGGAGGTGGGCGTGGTAGTTATCCGATTTCTTCCATTTTTGAACTGTATATGGACTCTATAGAGTTTGGTTGACATAGTAGCTATAGCAATTTCCGAGATATGTATAAAAATTAGTAGGGGGCGGGTCCACTCCCACTTTTCCAAAAAAAGTACGTCCAAATACGCCCCTCCCCAATCCTTTGTGCCAAATTTCACTTTAATATCTTTATTTACGGCTTAGTTATGACACTTTATAGGTTTTCGGTTCTCGCCATTTTGTGGGCTTGGCAGTGTGCCGATTTTGCCCATCTTCGAACTTAACCTTCTTATGAAGCCAAGAAATACGTGTACCAAGTTTCATCATGATATCTGAATTTTTACTCAAGTTACAGCTTGCACGGACAGACAGACCGACTAACGGATTTCAACTCTACTCGTCACCCTGATAACTTTAGTACATATATATAACCCTATATCTGACTATTTAGTTTTAGGACTTATAAACAACCGTGAGAGTGAAACCCCGGAGCACCTGCTAACCGACTGCATCGCAGTCTGTAGGCGCAGGTCGAAGGCCCTTGGAACCATGTTTCCGGATAGGGAAACGGGTTATTGGACTTCATCAATATGCTGGGGCTAAGCGAGACCCTGTGAGCTAGGAGAGGGCACAATAGACCTAAGGTCGCAGTGCATTCCTCAATTACCTTCTTATCTTATTTACAAACAACCGTTATGTGAACAAAGCTATAATACTCTCTTTAGCAACTTTGTTGCAAAAGTATAAAAATATAAATTTAGACGGATCGGAAAATATCCTTGCACGCTTTAAACGCGTAGCGCTTAGACTATGCTTCACTTCCACCTTCCACCCGAAACTCTAAAACTCGATTTCGTCACGTTAAATCGTAAAAATAAGTAGGCATTTTACGAACTTCTTAACTTTAATGTTTCAACGCTTAATTATAAATATTATAATCGATATATTTAGACTAGTATCTATACTATGTACATTTCTACCCTTCAAGACGTCCAGATTTTTATTTTTTAATTTAATAAATATTTTCATAAAATAAACTAAAAACAAAATCATTATCGAATATCACTCGATTTTTTATGCTTCGTGGCCGTCAAAAGAAAATAAGTATAATTATTAAATTTTCAAAAATATTTTTATTGAAAATAGTTGTTTAGCGACATTCTTGTGACCTTCCATATTATGAAAAAAAATCATTATTTTATATCATAAAACATGGTAATTAAAAAGTTCTATCTAGTTATTTCTTTTTCCAAGCGGACGCTGAACTCTTAACAGAGCAACAATTTTTATTTCAGCGCAGCTTATAAATTTTTTTCCATTTCTACCTATCAATAGAGTCGTCTTAAGAAAGCACTTAAAGATTCTACTTCAAAAACTCCGATTTTGAAACGGTTATCGGACAATAGGAGGTCAGTCCGAGCTAATGCTACGAAGGCACCTTTATGTGGTTTTATCATTATTAAGCAAGTATTGGAAGACATTTTCAATAACGTGGATCAAAAAACGGAGTGCCGTAATAAAGCTTACGAACTACTTTCAACGATGAATACGAGTAAGTTAGAAACGAAAATAATGACAATTACGTGGAACGGATTCCTAGGACGCTTGCAAGCGACCAGTGCTTCGCTGCAGTCGTCTGATCAAGACCTTATGTCCTTTATGAATCATTATATGGCTACGTCCAAGTAATGTGATCCACTTTTTCAGGTATTGAGGCAAGAGCCAAAAATCTGACCTACTGTGAAGAATACCAGCAACAGACAGTACGACGAATCAAACGAAATACAAAGTACGACCATTTCAGCGGCTCTATTACACTCCACGACTTTGTTGAAAATCAAACACCTGGACAACGTTTTGAATTTGAGGTGCATATTGTCATTATTGATAACGTACTGTCTGCCTTAACTAAACGTATTAAAGCATATCATATTACTAGTTTGCTTACACCAGAAGAGATTTTGGAAAAATCCTCTAGTATGGTCAGTGCTTACGAAGATGATTTGGAGAATAGCCTAGGCGGCGAATCAGAGCAGTTCTCAGAGCTGCTAAAAACATATGTGGCTACTGTTATTGACAGCAAGAAACAGGAGCCTCTGAAACAGCAATATTATAAACCTTTATTAAATTTTTTTTCTTTAGAATCGTGATTCCCAAACTTAGAAATTGCTTGCGAATTTACTTATCTCTCATCATCACTAACAGCAATGGCGAACGTTATTTTTCAGCATTAAAACGTATTAAAAATGAATTAAGAAACACGATGGACAAAGAACGTCTTAATCATCTCACTTTGTTGAATATAGAGCATGGCTTGCTTAAAGAAGTCGATGTTGAAAGTATTATATCTAAATTTGCCCATAATAAACCCAGAAAAATTTATATGTAACAAATTTCTTTTATTTAAACCCCTAAACTTGAGAACCTATAGCAAACCAAGGGCCCCTGACAGAATTTACTACAGGCTCCGCGGTAGTTTAATCCGGCACTGGTTTATGGAATACTTGTAAAGTGCTATAACTAAGATCCACGTTAAGATAAACAACTGTAATTTGGTACAAGGCATCGTGGTATGAAGCAGTAGATCAAAATATATTTAAAGTGGGCATGGCCGTGCTATATTTCTCAAGCATTTCATATCGTGCTACGGACAAGTCTTTCACGCTTCTCCTCACGAAGTCAGATTAAAGTTACGCCCATTCTTCGTATAATTGTTATGATGAAAACCAATAAATAAGTGATAACTTATTAAATAAACACCTCAAAGCTATAAATTACTCACTCGGGATTCTATAAAAGAGTTGTTCATATCTCGGGAACAACTTAACCAATTTCAACTAAATTTGATGTGCTTGAGAATCGACGATTAACAGTCAAAGATCTTACCGGTTTTGTTGGAATATCTCAAAGATCATTTGAGCCTAAGGAAAGTGAAAGCACGATTTGTTTCAAAATCACTCAATTTTCCTGGCGAATCTATGCTTACCATCCGGAAACAGACAATCAATCGGCCGAATATCGTCGCAAAGGGAAGCCGAAGTTGACAACTTTTAATTTTTGCACCACGATAATGCAGCCTCGCATTGATTTTTCGTGAGTTTTTCGCGAAATTTTCAACCAATACCACCGCATTCGCCTGATTGGAAAATAGGTGGCACAAGTGTATTGGGGCCAAGGGGGATTACTTTGAGGCCAAAGATTTTGATAAATAAATTAAGAATTTAAAAAATAATGAACCTGGTCGTAATATTTTTTGCTCATAGTAGTAGAATATTATTTCGACATTCTTACGAGGAGCAAAAATAGACTACAGCCAAGCCTAATTCCCATTCAACACATTTTTAAATCCGATATGAATTTTTCACTTTACTGTATACGAGTTGAATTCCGAGTGACTGTCTACTGTTATTAGACGCGGGGAATCGCATTAGCAAGGGACACCTGTGGAGCATGTCCCGGCTCTTCAAAAGGTTGAATGTTCATACCTCGAAAACCACTTAAGCTAAAACAACCAAATTCGCTCGGGACAAAGTACCCTTACCTACCCTGTAAAAATAGATGAAATCAGATTATAACCCCTCCTACTCCCTTTACAAAGGTATTGTTAAAAACTACGAAAAGCGCGATGTATACCGACGTCATGATTGGACAATAGAAGTGACACCGCACACTGTTCGACTGATTTCGACTAAATTTGGTACATGACATTATACTGACATTTTTATCTTACAGGTCTGCAACCACCCTTACTTGCCATACAATATAGTACAACTTAAGGGGGTATTCTACTTTAGAATTTTGAAAAATTCGATTTTTTTCACATATTTAAAGTTTAGACTTTTAAAAATATGACCTTGGAAGGATTTATCAAAATTCGGCTTATTTTCGGAGATACACCCGATTTTGTGAGGTGGCGTCCGTGTTCACCATAATTGTCTCCTAAACTTTAAACACGTTTTCTCGAAACTACTTTTTTCCACACGGTACCGGCATTATCTCAAGTTCTATACAACCGATTTACCTGAAATTTTGTGTGAACCTTCCTTATATCATCCTTTATCGTTCCTACCAGCATCGTGTCAATTCAAATTCCAAAAAAAAAAACGTAAAAAATGATTTTTATTTCCAAGCAGTCGCCATTTTTCACAAAAAAAAAAAATTTTCTTGTTCCCGGACTATAACAGCATCCTTACTGATTAAGAAATTCTTGTGATTTTTTTTTTAGACCACCAGGAGAGTCAGGATCAATGTCACCAGGGTGCGCCGTTTTTTTTACACCTGTCTCTCCCCCTCTAATTGATTGAATAATCCATTGGATTATTATACTTTCCATTATACTAATCAAGGCACAATTAATATAACGAATTCAACTTTGAATGAATGGTGCTTTTGAAGTATGCTGCCTATGACCAAAAATTGTTTAAACTGAACTAAGTGTTCAAGCCAAGAATATGCGGACCCAGTACTTATATGTAGTTGACTTTTTACCGAAAATGTCGATCAACGTGTGAGATATATAACATAATTTAAATTCAGAGATAATTTTTTCCTTATATTAGTATGTCTGTGTGTCAAAAATGGATGGAATCAAAACAATAGTTAGTCGCATATGTATACTTAATATAAAGATTTTCGAACTTCCGAGTGACTTTATACCGCATGTGTCGGGCAATATATGAGTTATCTCAATGAAAATGAAGGAGTGTGCTTACTCATAACAGTGTAGCTTTGTGCCTAAAATGGATGAAATTGCGAAAAATTGCCCTAGACCTATAAAACTAATATTAGGATTTTTGAAAATCTGGCAGATTTTGGTCCTTACGGTTGGTGATTGTATATGAGTTACCTTTATAAGTCCCTGGGAGCATTGTATCTGTCTACGGCGTGTTAATTGTATGACATATTGGCAAAAATATATCAGTTTTATCTCAATACTGACCCCCAACTTTAACAAGTCTTATGCGGAATACGTCAGTCAATGAGAATTATTTATGTACATATATAAAATATATATATACATATGTATATAAAATTGCTTAAAAATACTATATGTTCTTGAATATACCTCAGCAGTATCAAAATTAATCCGATCAAACCGTCCCTTTCTCTGCTGGCCCAGTTTTCTAAAAGAAGTATCTGGTTTCGCGCTGAATTGGAATGGAATTGCTTTCTAACTTGGTATAAACCTTATATCCCTAATATAATGAATTTCTATCCTCTGGTTGACGTTTTCTACATCAACTAATTATTTATTCAATTTAGCATCTTCGGCTGAGCTTATGCTATATCACATGTTTGTCATTTATTCATAATTTCTTCGAATAACGAATGTTGAATTCTTTCGCAACATTTTTAATATAAAATTTGTTAGCACCTGAGGGAATTGCTCGTGATTTCATTCTTACAAGTTACAAGAGTATAAAATTTTCGGTTGCACTTGAACTTAGCGCTTCCTTACTTGTTATTTTGAATGATACTTTTTTCCATTCATCTGTATTGTTTCGTACTAAATTATTGATTGATTGAAGAATGTAAGTTTTAAAAACTCAATTAGTACATATATTTTTGATTAATGATAGAGTCAGAATTGGCGTATTTATATATATTTTATTATATTTGTAGACGTTTATATTCTGCCGTTTCTACATACATACCTTCATACATGGTAAGCACGTCAGCCGTCTAGGAAACTCAGATGTTCGCCTCAATATTATCAGGCAATTTCCTATAAAAATGTCAGAAGAAATTTTCATCGTGAGATCAGAAAAAGTTTGTACTAATTCTCTGTTCAACATCATAAGCTAATCGCTACAGTACTTTTATAACATAATATTTTAACCGATATTTTAAATATACATATTTCATTTAATGCTAAATAAAGTTGATTAGACGTTAGGTGCAACCGACAGAAAATCGGTAAAAGTATCTGTGTATATGAAAACATTATGGAACAGATTGAGTTCATGAAATGTATAAAAATAGAGCGACTCGACGAGTTTTGTCATATTGGGTAATGAGAGATATTACAGCTATTAAAACATCTGTGGGTATGCAGTGAACAACGGCAGAATTATGTACAGATAGATCAATTGCATTTTCGTTGATTAATTTTTTTCTCAGAGAGAAACAGCTCTCGAAACTTATTGCCAACCGCTAACAACTTTTGCACATTTTCCCTATAGGGGTTGAAAATGCTTTAAGTACGAGACCATGCTGTATACTAAATGCATTGCTGCTGCGCTTACTTGGTTCACAAAAAGCAAGCAAAACATCGAGCAGAACCTGATCCATATTCTAAATATACTAATTGCCTCGGATCAATTTCGTATGCTTCACTAACCATCTCGTCAGTTTTTTACTGAACAAATATGCTTGTGTGTACCGAAACACTTAAAACTGGAGGACTTTGCGGGAGGTGGGATGGCAAATATGTCAGAATATATAAAACAAGTACGCGAAACGTTCACCGCTTAATAGTCGTTCGTATTTAGTTGAAGGCAGAACTTCGATTTACTACAGAAACGAGTCGGAAGATGCGGCGTTGGAGAAACAGGTGTTTGTCGGCGGTGGCGGTGGGGAGTACGCTGTTGGCGTTAGTCATTTGTTGTGATGCCGTGAATGGTAATGCACATTGTGCATTTTAGATTTATGTACTTAGATACTTTTAAAATATTTTTACACGACAATTATTTTTAATTACTTCGTGTTGTATTTTAATTACAGAAAATCAAGTGGAAAGTGCAAAGGAGCGTCAAGCTATAAATTATGAATCGCCTGCACTAGGTCCAGTCGGACCGCCACGCGATAAGCGTTCGCCTGGCGGAGGTGGAGGTGGTGGTGGCTATGACGGTCAACCGGGTCAACCTGGTTATGGTAGCTATGGGGGTGCTGGTGGACTCGGTGGTGGATACCGTGGCGGCGCGGGTGGTTATGGTGGTGGTGCCGGCCAGCCTGGACAGCCGGGTTATGCTGGCGGAGCGGGTTATGATGGCTTTGGTGGTTCAATCGGTGGTGGTGGAGGTGTGGGTTATAATGGCTATGGAGGCGGAGCCGGGCAGCCCGGACAACCTGGTTTTGGCGGTTATGGTGGCGCTGGTGGACGGGGAGGTGGCGGCTATGGTGGCTCTGGTGGCCGAGGAGGTGGCTTTGGTGACTACGATGGAGCAGGAGGACCCGGCGGTGGGGGTTACGGAGGATACGGTGGTCTACCTGGTCAGCCCGGTCAACCTGGTGGAAATGGTGGAGGAGGCGGCGGTGGCGGCGGAGGTGGAGGTGGAGGCGGAGGTGGCGGTGCTCGAGGTTATCCTGGTTCACCTGGCGGCTATGGCAAATGAAATGTTTTTATTTGTTGAGATAATAAAAGTAAAATTGAAAAAAAAAATAATACTTTTGTTCATTAAATTCACAAAAATTAATAATTTCCATAAATTAATTGATTGATGAGCTTTACAATGTTGACATGTGTGGTAATGTGGATACGACTTTTGAAAATTAAAAGTTGTTTTTATGTTTTCAGTATACATATGCATACGTATATGCAAATATAACAAGCAAGGAAAGACTAAGTTCGGGTATAACCGAACATTTCATGCTTACCAACTTGCAAGGATTAAAGTCGCGGTAATACTTTCAGGTACATACGGCTTATAACGGGTAGGCCATCTAACGTTTTAAATTTGAATTATCTATACTTCGACATTGGAAACGTCAAATACCATTCGGAAAGTGACAGATTTTCAGTAAAAAGTCTAAAATTTACGAAATGGGTCGCTATTCACTAGAAGAAAACTGGGAAATATTGAACTTTTTTTTTCAAAGTGGTGAGTCAAGGAATGGTAAATTTGATCGAAAAATCATTTTTTCGGACGAGGCTCATTTCCACCTCGATGGTTACGTTAACAAGCAGAATTGTCGCATTTGGGGCACAGAAAACCCGCACGTAATCGTCGAGAAGCCAATGCACCCAGCACGAATCACTGTATGGTGCGGATTTTGGTCTGGTGAAATCATCGGCCTATTTCTCTTCGAAAATGAAGACGGAACCGCCGTAACCATCCATAGTGAGCGATATCGCGGTATGTTTACCGAATTTTTCTTCAAGCAAATTGAAGAGGAAGACTTGGACAACATTTGGTTCCAGCAGGACGGCGTTACGTGCCATACAGCAAACGCTACACTCAATCTTTAACGCCGTATCTTCGAAAACCGTATAATCGGCAAAAGAGGTGATGTGAATTGGCCTCCCAAAAGCTGCGCTTTAACTCCGTTGGGCTATTTTCTGTGGGGAGCTGTTAAAGATAAATGTTACGCCAACCATCCAGAAATAATTCAGGATCTAAAGTACGAGATTCAAGCTGCTGTAGCTGTCAAGGCCTGAAACCATCGAGAAAGTGCTCCAAAATTGGGTGGATCAGATAAGCTACCGTAAACTCAGCCGTGGTGGTCGTTTGTCCGAAATTGTTTTTCACAAATAAATTTCATAAAACAACCTTTTAAATAAATGTTAGACTTTTGAAAAATATCAAGCCGTTTTTTTATTGACTTTTTAAATTTAAAATTTTATATGGCCCACCTTGTATTAGAAAAACGCCATCTTTCAATTATAAAGTCACCCGAAATTTTTACATTAAGTATTTTGGAGGTTAAAAGAGAGTATTGATCCGATTCAAACTATTTTTGATACACAGAAATATAATTATCATCAACCGATTCTCTCCAATTTTTAATTATATGGTATACCTCACACATTGACCGATATATTCGGTTCAAAATCAACTATAGCTACTACGTTCCACATATTTGGCACTCAGGGTCTTACAGTTTTGCTTCCATACATATAATCTTTGGTAGTAAGGTAGCATACTTCAGAGGCATTATTCGTGCAAAGTTTTATCCGGTTATATTAATGGCTATCAAAATTACTAAATTATTACTCGCACCGACGGTTGGACGGACAGACAGACAGTCACCCTTATACCTCGTCATCCTGTTCGTTTATATATATATACATATATAACCCAATATCTATCTCGATTAGTTTTAGGTGATACCTACAACCGTTAGGTGAACAAAATTATTTTACTTTGTAGCAACTTGTTGCAAGAGTTTATAAATGCTGTATTGGAGGGGTGGAATAGCAGATTTTTGGGTGAGAGTTACACTATTGCACCAACAAAATTGTAACTCTTTTCATGATAATAATTTTTACCCATTTATATATGTGTTTTATAGTCGCCCTATATCTATCTCGATTTTTTATAGTCGTTGGGTCATGGTTAAAACCGGCTTTCAATTTGAATCCATTTTGGGGCATAATATATTTTAGACTCGTTTATATTACAGTATGAAAATTAATAAAACTAATTTTACAATCACGCCTAATTCCTACAGGGTTTGTCCGGAAAGTAATAGAACTGATTTCTTCCGTCGTGACTTTACTTTGGAGGGTGCGCACACCAACTTTGTTAGAGCAGTAGTATGTGCTTAAATTCGGTGTGAACAGAGACGTTTTATATGATCAAACAGGCTTACCCAGATGTTGTTTAAGCAAGAAGTGGTGTGTTTCTGGAGGGCCGGGAAGAAGTTGCCGATGAACGAGCAAATCCAAAGTGAAAACGATGCTCATCGTCTTCTTTGACACCAAAGGTATTGTGCGTCATGAATTTGTTCCTCCTGGATAAACCGTCAACGCTAAGTTTTACGTTGAAGTCCTCAAGAGAATAAACGTTGGGTCGTCGGGTCCTTCCGTGACGCCTGCATTGCTTGAAAATCGCGCTGGCAGCGCTGCATCGACGCAGAAGGAGCCTATTTTGAAAGTTTTTAAGTAATTGTAACGATTGGTTCAATAAATTTGCTTAAATCGACTCAGACTTGACCATCAGATATCAATCTGATGCACACGTCCTTTTCTCCCCAAGAAGCTGCTCGTTGGCCGGAACCACCGATATCGGAACACTATAGCATATAGCTGCCATATAAACTAAACGATCAAAATCAAGATCTCTTTTATACCCCACTTCGTTATTAAAACTGCACCTGTGAAGTATTATTAGGTATTATAGCTTGGATGCAGCTGAAGTTTAGGGCTTTTTTTTGAAATTTTCTAAATTTCAATTCCTGAAATCAAAATATAATTTTTTTAATGTCAGTTGTGTGCTTTATGTTTGTTGAAATCTTATATTTTGGTATAAGAAGTATATACTCGTAGTATATGTATGCATGTACATACATTACAATAGAAAATTTCAGAAAATTAAACAAAAAATGCTATAAACCTATTGAAAAGAAGTAGAGAACTTTCAAATAGGTAATTAGGTAATCTAAGTAGAATGCTGTTTCAACCTTGGCGGCAATAATAATAATACCCAACGATTACCCTCCTTCCGCCCAACCGATGCGAGGGGCGCAACCCGCGAACGAGCGATCTTAAGCTGCTCAGTTACAGAAACAATAATTTCAACAGCCAAAATTAAGAATTAAACTAAAGTTTATAAATGTTACTTGTTAAGAGTGGATAAAATAATTTTTAGAATGGTAAAGAGTGAGTCTGTTAGATCAAATGAGCTGGAATGAGAATTGAAATCATGACATATACGGCGGAATGGTTCGTCCTACTCAAAATTTGTTCTAGAAAATTTTAAGAGTAAGGGTCTAAACTGCCTGGTAGAGCGAGCAGGAACGTTAAAATCAATATCAGATAAGAGAGATGGGCTACAGACTGACCCATTCATGAGTTTTACAAGAAATATTATACCAAGCATCCCCCTACGACTAGCGAGTGTCGGTTATTGTAAGGGGGAAGATTTAAACTGGAATCCCAATGCAAATGATTTAAGGCAAAAAGTAAAAATTATTATTGAACAGACTCTAACTTATCCGAATGGACTTGGTAACTAGGGTTCCAAACCACAGATGCATACTCTAAAATAAGCCTCACCAGAGATGTAAAAAGAATTTTTGTGGTAAGCGGATCTCTAAATTCTTTAGACCAACATTTAATAAAACTAAGAGAGCCTTTAGCTTTAAAAACCATGGAAGCTGCATGAAGATTGAAATTGAGTTTGGGGTCCATAGTTACTCCCAGATCAACAAAACTGCATACTTGTTCCAACCTAAAGTTTTGTATTGCGTATGAAGTAGGGTCCACAGATCTACATGAAAAGCACATCGTTTTAACCTTTTTAAGGTTCAAAGGCATGTCATTTCTATCACACCAAGAAACTTGGTTGTTTAAGTCTGTTTGCAACTGACGTCTTTCGCTGTTGAAAACTTAACAACAGATGATATGTCATTAATAAATAACAAGAACAGAATTGGAACAAGATGGCTACCTTGTGGAACGCCTGAAGGAACATTGATTATGTCAGAAAAATGATCGTTAAATATGACTTGTTGAATTCTATTACTAAGATAAGAAGTAACCCATTTTAGAAATATTGGTTGCAAACCAAGAAGATCAAGTTTGTTTAAAAGAATTTAATGGGATACTTTATCAAAAGCTTTACTAAAATCTGTGTATATAACATCAGTATTCTTATTCTCCCTAAAGCCCGTTGATACATGTGATACAAATTCAAGCAAATTTGTTATTGTAGGGAAATCCCTTTACGAAAACCGTGCTGGGAACAAGAAATTAATGGAGAGATCCGAAAGGTTAGGTCGTCTGTTATAATTGCTTCAAAAAGTTTAGGTATTGCAGACAACTTTGCTATTCCCCTATACTTTTCAATAGATGACCTAATGTTATGTAAACGAATTAAATGTTGAGAGTAAAGCTTGAGGGCGATTACTACACGGTGGGTGAGTTGGGATTGCAGTTGAACATGAACAAAGGCATAACAGAACAGAAGCCTTGGCAGTTGTCGAACACAAACAGATTTGGATATTTTCTCAAATAATTATTTAATATTTATTAAAAACGCAAACATTAAGATACTTGTGTATGTAAGGGTTGATGTGTGGAGCTTTGCAAATAAAAGTTCATCTGAGAAAACAGAATATGGGACATTCAATAAGTGCACTTACGTAGTTATTAATGTGTGCAGGTGTGTATGTATGTATATACTATGTACAACCTGCTCAAAAATCCAATATCTCGAACCAAGAATAAAAATAGAAGATCCAGACTGTTACCTACAAACATACATACATATACCGAGCTACATATATACACATGTTTGCTTCCCGACCACAATGCTATACTTATACTCATAAAGTGACACTTATCTGTACATAAATACTTACTTACGTGTGTACATTTGTACGCATGGACCGAATCAAGTGCATCGGATTGGGGAACTCCCTATACACATATGTATGTACATATGTATGCAGACATCCAATCATACGAAAGCGATAATGCAGTGGCTACTCGTGTTGTCCAAATACTTTTATTTTGGTTTTTCCAGAAGATTTCTTTGTATGTGGGTACGGCCCGATAGAAATCTGTCGCATATAAAAACCCAATCGGCCTCAAGTGAAATCATTGTCTTCGCATTGTCTTGAAGATGAAGTTGTACGCATTTATCGCTGTTATATTGGCCTTATTTGCTTTGGCTTTTGGTGAGTATTCCTTTACTGGAGGGCTGAAGACAGTTTCTTTGAGAACTTCTTTATTTGTCTGTGCTTCCTTTAAATTACAGCAAGCCCTAAGCCCATGCCGAATCCTGAACCCTTACCTGGTGGCGGCGGCGGCGGAGGTGGCGGTGGTGGTCGCCATGGAGGCGGGGGCGGCGGCGGTGGTGGTGGTGGCAAGTGAACTCATCGCAGATCATGCAGATCAAAATACTAAAATAAATGTAAACTTATTTGGCGACGCTCTGAGTACTAAATAAAAAAATAAATTATGTAAAAAAATAATAATTTCTCAGGTCTTTTAATTAAGCGATATGCAAATGTACATGTGACTAAGAGCGGAAGAGGTGTGCAGAAACCGTAACTGCATATGATTCTGGAAACTTGAAATTTTATCTTGTATTTTCGGTGTAAATATACAACATATACTGGGACTGATTTAGTAGAGACATAATAATATATGTACTTATGGTTGGTATTGTTTTTTTCGTGTTAATATTTACTTAATAAGAAATACATATACTTACATATGTATGCGTTAGAAGAATTTAGATGTGCTAACTCTTAAGCTTGGTTTAAAGAGTTTCATACCTATACGATGTCTCTCTGTAGACCGTGCTAAACACATCATTAGTATAACTCTGTTAGCCGCCAAATCGAACATCATACAGAATTCAATTTGCACCTTCTCTATACTTTACATTCTCTGGCCCGGCGCGCTTTTCAGAATGCATCGCAAACAACGGACACGGCGCTATGGCGGTTTTGTTTACTTTTTGAATTTTTAAATTCAATTTAAAAACTATTTTATAGGTAGTTAAATGGTCTTGACCATAAAATAATTTATTTGGATAAGGATTAATATAAACACATAAATAGCATGGTTTGAATTTGGTTATTATTTTCATTAATGTTTAAAATGAAAAAAGTTGTTGTAGTGACATAACTACAATAGTTGGACATATGCTACCGCGAAGTTTTTGTAGACATTATGATGTTCTTCAATATTGTTGTACATTATTTTGTTCTATCGCTAATAGTTTCGCCAGCGCATTCGACGAAAGACATTTTAAGACTCATTTTTCTACTCCTTCGGTTGCATTATTCAAATTTTACCAAGGATTCCTAATCTTTTTCAAATTGAAATGTAACCTATGTCAAATTGGAAGAATGTAGCATTCTACTGGTGAAAGAATTTTTTAAATCGGCCCAGTACTTTTTGAGCCTATTCATTACAAACATACAAACGTACAAAAATAGGTACAAATCTTTCCTCTTTATAATATTAGAATAGATTTTGTAATCCGAATTGCCTATGTACTACGAGGCATTTACAATATTTTGTAGAGCTTTGTTTTGGAATATTTGCACTGCTTCGATATATGTACATATAACGAGGCAGCCCATCCCCATAGTTGAATTCCATATGTAAGTCCAAATAGGTTTCAAAGTTTGATTGTAGACTAGGATTTTAGTCTTTGATGTTACTAAGGTGATTTCTGGCCGTCCAAACAGTTTATTTTGTGGTATTTTATTTATAGTTCTGAATTTTTTTTTTGCATATGCTCCTTCCAATGCAACTTTGCATCCAGCGTCATACCAAGATATTTCGCCGAGATGGGGTACGGGATTACTTCATTTCTAATATGTAAGGGTATGTACGTAGCACTTTTGTTAGTGAAGTTTATATGGATAGACTTCAACTCGTTTAAAGTAATGTACCATTTCTGTGCCCATTCTATAATTTGATTTAGTGAAGATTGAAGTGGTAGTGCGACGACTCAACTTCATTTTTGCCGGTCGTAATAGTAGGGGAGCCCAAGAGGGGATTTTTGCAGTTACTTAAGCGTGTCAGAAAACTTTATGGGGAGAAACATTGCACCTTTTTATGTACCCCTACCAAATATGAGTCCTTAATATGGAGGCCTGCGTTGGGGGGAGTTCGTCAGATTAGAGAAAAAAAATCGATCCTTCGGGAAACTCGAGTGCGTAAGATTAAGAGATGGTAAATTAAATACATGAAGACGAGTGTATATTTCAATATTCTGACAGTTTGAGGTGACTTAGAGAAATAGCAGGATGACAAATTTGTAAAAAAAAAAAAACGTCACCTTGAAATACTCGAGAGCGATAGATTTTTTTTTTTCATTTTAAAGGTAATTCTGTCAGAATCACGAAAATCATATAATCTGACAGTTTCCGTGGGGCGATACAGGTAAAATCGTCGACAAAAGGTCAAGTGTACTGATCACCATAGCGTGGTTGTTGTTAGTAGACGTTTGACACTTTTGTTTGTTTCTCACTCTCTCGCACCGTCCTCATACTAAAGTCTGCCGCCATGATGCCATCTCAGCTGATCACCATAGCGTGGTTCTTGTTTCTATTTTTCTATTTTTTTCCGTTTACAGCGATCAGTTTTACATCCATTTAAAAATGAGTGACGTTAGTATCAAATGTGTTTTCTTTGACGAAGAAACGTATGAAAAAATCAAAAAGTTTACTCCACAAACTCTAAATAAGTGTATAATTGTTTTGGAGTATCGCAAAGCGAAGCCGGTTGTCAGGAAGTTCAAGAAGTTTAAACCAAGTTCCACAATGACTCGAATGACGAAAATTCACATTTTTTTTTATTTTATTTTTTCTGTTTTCATATTAATAAATTATTAAATTTTCTATACATATACATACACTGTTTTTATTACATCCTGTAACAAAAACAGGAACCAGAAAGAATTCTTCCACTTTTAAATCGTCTGATTAACGATATTCCTCTATATAATTGTCAGATTATATTTTGGGAAGACTATGACATCAAGTTCATTCCCCTGCATAAAAATCTGACGCGCTCGAGTAACTCAAGGTCACCTTTTTTTTACAAGTTTGAAAATCAATAAATGAGTATTTTTATGTGACTGTTTTTTTTTACATTTTTGAAAATAATTACCCGCTCTTCTTTCCACTAAAATGGAACACTTCACCTATGCATTCTTTTTTTTTAAACGTTATCTTGACAATCTAGTAAGTCTCCATGACGCTCCAGTAACTGCAAATTTAGCACTCCAGGCTCCCCTTCTATAATGATGCAGATATCATCTGCAAATATGGCGATTGGACAGTTCGGTGGCGTAGGCATATCGCTAGTAAACAAAATGTATAAGATTGATCCCAGAACACTTCCTTGGAATACACCTGTTTTCATCGGCTGTAGCGTAGCATATGATTATCCCTGCTTGATTCTGAAGTAGCGGTTGCTCAGGTAGGAGACAACTAGATCGGTTAGATACTGTGGAATGTGAAGTCTTAATTTATGAAGTAAGCCATGGTGCCATACTCTATCTAACGCTTAGCATACGTCAAGAAAGACAGCTGTGCAATTGTGCTTGTTTTCCAACGCATCCTGCATTATGGTCGTTGTTCGATGAACTTGCTCAATTGTGGAATGTTGAGATCTAAATACAAATTGATGAATTGGTATAAGTCCCATTTCTTCAATTATGTTCTCAAGTCTTCTTATGATTACAGCTTCAAGTAGTTTGGACAAAATAGGCAACAGTGAGATTGGACGATATGACGAGGCATCATTTTCTTCATTTTTAAATAACTTACTTCCATTTAAGGGTATAGATGTCGTTGCAGGTCATACTTGTATACTTATCTCCAGTGCTACCAATAATGTTGTGCCATACCATAAAGTGTTAGAAAGAAGATAGTTTAAGCTTTATTTAACCAAAAAAAATCGCTATTTTTTGAATTTTTTTTTTTTTTTGTATGAAGTTTTATTAGAAATACTAAAAAAATTTTTTGACTACCCAAAATATAAAAGATCCGCATGATAAACTCATCGATTTAGCAATAAGAGTCTGTCAAATTAACATGAAATAGTACCTCAGTTTTTGAGATATCGAACAAATGCACACGTCGTTTTCTCGATAAGAAGCTGCTAATTTATCGGTCCAGCCGATATCGAACCACTATAGCATACAGCTGCCATACGAACTGAACGATCAAATAGATGTCTTTGTAGGGATTATTGCCGAAGGTAACGGTACCGTATCCGAAGAAATTAAGATCAAATTACTACAGCGTATCGCTGTTATATATGTATGTATGGAAATCAATATAAAATATTTTTATACTCTCATATCTTATAAGATTTTTTATTTTCATTAAAATTCGTTGGTTCTAAAAGTTATACTTTTAGTGATGTACATATACATATGTATGTACTTTTGTATGTGGGGTATTCCATACCAAAACGACCCCTTTTGAACCCGACCCCTTTAGATTTTGCTGAAACTTATCCATCCTTTTCTATTATTTGAAAAACATTTTTGAGAATTTTTTCACAATTTTTTGTCGAACTTCAAAAAAGTTATGAATTTTGCTATTTTTTGCTAAAAAATGGCTTTTTTATTTTCAAATAGCCATAACTTTTGTAGAAATTGACTTTTGGGGACCTTTTTTTTAAATTTTTGTTTTTGAATGAACTTTTCGAAAAAATACAAGAAAAAAATTTAACACGATCAAATATAAAATAATCGTTTTTTTTTTAAGTAAAATCGTAATTTTTTTTTTGGAAGTTCGCCGTTTTTTTCCTTAAAAAAAAACTTCAATTAATTTGACAACTATCCCTGCTAATCCCGGAGTGGACAGATTTTTTTTATATTTTTTTTTACTTATTAAAATGAAAAAAGTTTTTTTTCCGTAAATTTTTAAATGACAGATTTTTGAAAACGAAACCAATGGTAGGAACTCAACAACTACATTACATAACTCCCGACAAAAATGGTTGTTTGTATGTTAAAAAATTTTCAAACTCTACTGAACATAAAATTTGTAAAAATTTTAAACGCCAGAGAAAAAATTAATAAATAATTTTTTGTATTGTTTCTTTGATATCATAAAATCGTTAAATTATATTTTTTATATGAAAGAAATAAAGTTAACGGAAAAAAATTTGTTTATTTTTTTTTTAAACAAATAAAAAATATAAAAAAAATCGGCCCACTCCGGGATTAGCAGGGATAGTTGTCAAGTTAATTGAAGTTTTTTTTAAGGAAAAAAAAAATGGCGATCTTCCAAAAAAAAATTACGGCTTTACTTAAAAAACCGTTTATTTTATATAGTTGATCGTGTTAAATTTTTTCTTGTATTTTTTCGAAAAGTTCATTCAAAAACAAAAATTTAAAAAAAAAGGTCCCCAAAAGTCAATTTCTACAAAAGTTATGGCTATTTAAAAATAAAAAGGCCATTTTTTAGCAAAAATCATAACTTTTTTGAAGTTTGACAAAAAATTGTGAAAAAATTCTCAAAAATGTTTTTCAAAGGATAGAAAGGGATGGATAAGTTTCAGCAAAATCTAAAGAGGTCGGGTTCAAAAGTGGTCGTTTTGGTATGGAATACCCCATATGTATGTACATTCTCATCATATTATGTTTTTTTCAGGTTGTTATCGCATTACAAATTAGGAAGTGGCGCATTTGTACGCCCTACTTATTCTAATAAATAATTTCTGCATATTTACTGCACATGTACATACTTACTTATGTATCTTAATAAATTTATTAACATTAACATCATTTAAAATTCCTTCTTGCTGGAATTTACAAACATTTGCAAAAACATTACAAATGCATACATACATATGTATGTATGTACATAAGTTCACACTTATGTTTATATGTCCATAATTATTAACCGTTTACGGATAAATCTACATTTATAGTATGTGATAAATAGAGCTATAAAACACAGCATAACAATATTCCACGAAACAATTCGCATCAGTAACTTTTAAATCAATTAATAGTAAAACTTTATTATTTATTATTTCTCATTGCGCAATTGTATTCCATTTCATCGGTATGAGGTGAAAAACCGACTTCCGAGCAATAAACTCGATATAGCAACTGGGAAAAATGATAAATTATTGCAACCAGCAAATCGTCTAAGATTTCATGTTATGAGTTTAAGTGTTCCAGGTAAAAAATACTTGTTTGCAATAAAAAATATTATGCAGCAATTAACTGTATTTTTATTGACTAATAAATAATCGTTTAATATTTACGATAAACATTTACTTTTAGTTGTAAACATAATAGGCGTTAAAGTGATTGTTTTGTTTATACAGTAAACAAAAGACACGTGTCTATACTAAGTACATGTGGTATAGAAATATTAGCAGATACGTATGTACATATACATAAGTGGGTGTAAATATACAGGTACATACATACATATACTATATACTTTATGAATACATAGTGTCATATGATATTATATGAAATAAAATTACTGTAAAACTTTGAATAAAATCAAAATACTAACTTGGCATTAATTTATTATTGGGATCCTACATTAGTTACGAGTATGTGGGGGCTCGGTCAAGTTTTCGCACAACATTTTTTTTTTTTTTGGCACAAAGGCATACTGAGTTAATCACGTTCTGAAAATTTCATTGAGATAACTCAGCCGTTATATCCAGTACAAAGGCACCAAAAGTTTGAAAATCTTTATATTAGGTATTTGAGGGCTTAGAGAAGTATAGACCCCATTCAACCCATTTTTGATAAACAAAAGTGCTATTGTCAAGAAAGGATTCTTTTCGAATTTCTATTTTATATATCACACATCTTTTGGGTCAAAAGTAGACTGGGGTTCACATTTTCGGTATCAAAAGGCTTGAACAGTTTTGGTTGGATTTTTGCCTTTTTGGTCATAAGGTGGAATACTTTAAAGGAATTATTAGTGCAAAATTTTACCCCGTTATATTAATCACGTGTTTTTTTATGTAAGTATATACACACCTGCTCAAAATAAAAGTTACACTATAAATAGTTTAAAAAAGTTTTTATGGGCTTTTTGAGACAAGTTATACTGTAAGTTTAATTAAGATAATATGGCATCGCCCTTTCTAAGAGAATGAAGCATGTGAATCCCCGAGGTAAAGCGTATTTCAGTTTTGTGTGAAAAAAACTTGCTCTATATAATAGTTACGCATAAGTGAACTTAGCTTTTTGTGAAAACAAAGTAAATTTTATCCAGTTTTTCAAGTTTTTTTTATCTAGCTTCGGGGAATTGGGAAATTAATGAAAAGGTCTCATAATTTTGTTAAAAATACTTTAGAATGAAAATCTAGTACAGAGACTCGTGGAAGGCCAGAAAAAACGTGTACAGTGCTTGATCGCCACGTTGTAACTATTTGTAAAAAGAACCCATTCAAGTTGTTGAAGGTGACAGCAGCAGAAATTGGAAATGTAGTAAGTGCTCAAACAGTTCGCAAGAGTTTGCAAAAGGTCAAGTTACCAGGACGAATAGCCAGGAAAGTTCCATTAATGCGAACGAAAAATTTAGATATGAGGTTAAACTTTGCAAGAAGCCGTTTAGATTGGTCAGGACCAGAGGAAACAAAAAAGTGGAGAAACATCTTATGGAGTGATGAAACGAAAATGAATTTATTTAGAAACGATTGTGAGAGAAATGTGCGTGGTCCAAAAGGAAAGGAGTTTCATGTTCGATTAAAAAAAACAAAAGAACTGTGAGGCATGGGGGTGGAAACGTCATTGTGTGGGGATGTTTTCCTTGGTATGGAGTAGGTCCTATATACCGGACAACTAACAAAATGACAGCGTCGGAGTACCAGAAAATACTTGAAAATGTCATGATACCCTATGGTAAAGAAAACTTACCATTACATTGGGTATATCAGCAAGATAATGACCCAAAACATACCTCCAAACTGGTTAAGAAATATTTTTAGGACAATAATGTTAACGTTTTGAAATGGCCAAGCCAATCTCCGGATTTAAATCCAATAGAAAACCTATGGGGAGAACTAAAAAAAAAATTGGCGAGTCAATCTTTCTCTAACAAAGACCAGTTATAGGAGTGTATACAAAAACTTGGTAGGAGATCCCTATAGAAACCTGTCAGGCTTAAATTAGTAGTATGCCCAAACGAATGAATAAAGTAATCCAGAATAATGGTGGATATACTAACTATTAACTAAGTAATGTTAAATATACAACAAAACCGTTTTATCATAATTTGTTTTTCCAAAATTATTGTCTTATTAAAAGTGTACCTATTTTTTTGAGGAAGTTTATTTTAGGTATGAAATGTTTTTGGATTTACATTTGTTTGTTTTGCTATTTTTTTAAATGAAGTTTATTTAATTTAGCTTGTAAAAATTTGAAAAATTTAAGTACGTTTCCGTTTTTCTTAAAATTTTAAATACAACCTTTTACTGATGAGCTTTACTTGAAAAAGTATTTTGTAACTATTATTTTTAGCAGGTGTGTATGTATATATGTACTTACGTAAGTATGTATGTATATACTAATAGCCCTGACAGACGACAGCGCTATCATGCATTAGCGGTCTTAATTTACATTTACTTGCGCATTTAAAAAAACGTACAAATTTTTTGTCAAAATCGGTAATTGGGTCCCCAAGATGTGAGATTTCACCAGAGAGTGGGGGAAGTTTTTTAAAAAGTTTTCATTTTGCTTAGAAAAGGCGGAAAGGAAAACCTGTAAAAAAAATGTTTTTTTTTCATTTTGATCTTTTGCTATTCTTATACCAAAAAAGCCTTTATTATGTAACAATCGCTTAATTATGTTGCTTTATTTAAACTTACAAACATACATACATAAACATTACATATGTACATCAAAAGAACAGTTGATTAAACGCGTTTAAATCGAAATGCGTAACAAGAATGCTCACAATGAAATGTTCTGTGCTTCTGGGAATCTTTTGTTGCAAAACAAGTCTCTTCTGTGTGAAATTGTTTGTATGATTAATTAACCGCTTGAAGAGGGCATTTAAGTGTTTATTCGTTTACAGTTATACCAATAGCATTTAACTTTTTGTTTACAAACATATGTATGTATGTAGGGTAAGTAGATGTCACCTGTAAGAAATCAATAATATTATTACCGGTTTAATGCGAAGCAACGCGCCTGAGCGCATGTGCGCATGTTTAGCCGTTGCATCAGCATCAACATGTTTACGAGTTAAGCTCAGTGAATAGCCGCTTGTGTCAGCTATACTAAGTAATAAGCGTGGGCCGGTTCATTCACACCTCTCAGCAGCATTGTTATTGTTGTTTAAACCAAATCAGGAAGGCAACAACAGTCGCAAGAAGCGTTCCTTTAAACACTCAGCATATTGAGTTTTGAGTCGCAATTGTTTTTAATATAAACAAAATATTATGTGGAAACATATGCAAGTATGTCGGTTTGCTCGGAGAATCGCAGTAAGCATTTTATTTATACAAATGGTAATTATTGCTTAAAACTTTCATGCGATTGGTTTTTGTAGTTCCCCCGAGGTGGGTTCAGATAAACAAAATCAGACACAGCTTGGTTAGCCCACTGACCGCAATGCTCTCACAGTTGCATTTATACGTACATATGGATGTATGTAGTATGTGTACATATAACTATACTACATGTTCATATGTATGTACATATGTTGTGCGGAAAACCAGTTCAATTGCTGGACAGTTCGGAGAATCTGATTTCATGACCCATATACTAAAGCTTAATTTACATTTAAGTTGTAATGAAATAGATATACATAAGTACATACATACAAGTATGTACATATGTATGTAAAGATTTTAAATTAAAACCACCCACAAATTCTGGGTATTTCAATTTAAAGATGCCGGTTTTTATAAACTAATGTTTAGTAGAGTAAACAATATAATTATTAAATTGATAAAATACCCCCTTATTCTAGTCTAGAAATTTGAAAAAATCGTTTTTTTTTATTTATATTTTCAAAGTTTAACTATTCAAGAATATGTGTACATGAGGATTTTTCAAAATTCAAATTATTTTCGGAGATATAGGCATTTTTCTGACCCAGCATCCAAACTGGTTCGGCCGGAACCCGAAACCTTAAATGCCTTTTTTTCAAAACTGACTTTTTCGGAACGATGCCCACGATTTCTCAGGTTCTACTGGAGCAATTTATTTGAAATTTTTATAGAGTCTTCTTTATAGGCTTGTGTATGGTTGGAACTAGCCCCATCCCCAAATTTTTATTTTTATTATTTTTAAAAAATTCGAAATAGTCAAAAAAAGTGATCCAAAAATACTTTTTTTTTTGCATTCGCCATTTTGTGAAACATTTTTTCCCACTTTTCCGTAGTTCCGGCCATTGCGACATTAGTCTAGATTAATAGTCTTTTTTTTTTGGTTTCAGATAACTAGGAGGGTTGAAATCATGGGTATGGTCACGTAGAAATTTTTAGAGACCCCCCAATTCGTTAGCTCATAATTTTTTAAATTTTTTACTTTTTTTAGTTTTTAATTTTTTTTCTACTCTTCTAAAATTAACAAATAACTAGTAAAAAATGGATACTAAAAAAATTAATTGCTTTTGTTTTTACGACACTTTAAAAATTACCTGAAATTCATGCTTCTAGACCAGAATACTCCCTTAAGTAACCACAATTTCTAGCTTTTAAAGAGTTAAGGGTAGTCAGTTAAACACATTTTTGCATTTGCTTAAAGAATGAGAATAAAAACTACAAGAAAGGAAGGGTTATGTTAGGGTGTAACGGATCGTTTCATAATCTTGAAACTTGCCAGGACCAAAGTCAGGGAAGTACCTTAAGACGCAAAGCGTTAACGATGAACTACTACATGTTAATTTAGGTAATTCATAGACCAATTTCTCATATTTTTGCCATTAGAATATAGTACTATATTCAATATTATACGATCAGTTATGATGAACGTTTAAACTTTAAAGTATAAAGGTAAAGTATAATATATATACGATTTTATTTTTTCTTTTTTGGCATTTCTACATACTCGTACTTGCAGTTAAAAGGACACAGACTAATAATATACTCCCAAGAGTAGTAAAGTTAGTCGGGTGTTCGAAAATCCCAATATTAGTTATATGGGGCTAACCCATCGGTACCTAGAGGATGTGATTTCATTTAAAAGTGTGTGCGGCTGTTGAATACCATCTCTATAGTAAAATGTAATGTTTCTAGAGTTTTTTCTTACTGACTTATAGCGCTTTTAGCAGTTTTTAACAGTACCATTATGTG
This sequence comes from Bactrocera correcta, assembly GCA_027475135.1. NCBI lineage: Eukaryota > Metazoa > Arthropoda > Insecta > Diptera > Tephritidae > Bactrocera > Bactrocera correcta. Next base: position 38,493,888 of record CM050325.1, on the reverse strand, counting down.
GAGAGTGAGCGGAGTTATGATCCGATTTCATTCATTTTCACACTGTCGATAGGTGTTCTTATAAAATTTGGCTTCGGCGAATTCGCTTATTTCAGCTTGAAGGGTTTGAGAAATATTTATTTTAAACCTATTAGAGGGCTGGGCACACAAGTGTCACTTGCTACTGCGATTCTTCGTGCTAAACTACAGTTGTCCGTTGTCCTTTTTTCAAGTCTCTAAATATTGTTCCAAAATAGCCTCTATAAGATACCCCCGTATTAAGGATTTTGCAAAGGCCTTTCGATTTTAACTAAATTCCCAACAACACATCCATTTTATATCCCTTTACTACTTGAAAATATGGTACAAGGAGGTTTCTTAAACAATTGCTAGTTTGACTCTACAGGGTTGACAGTTACTACGCTCTCGTTCACGATATACTTATGTAAGTAGGAACAAAATATTTACAAAGATTGGGATAATTACTGGGAACTATGTAGCCAAGAAGAAGATGTCGGAGACTATAAAGTATGTGTGAGAATATAATTATGTATATTATATATAAGTATATATGTATGTATGTAAGTATGTTAATGAGCTGAGTAAATTTAGAAATATTTGTCTATATAACTATGTATATGTACATATCTCAGTATTGGGGATATCGATCTGGTATTTTGAGGTATAGCTGAGGATACAAATTGATAGATAAAAATCAAGCCAAGTCAATTTTTTACGAAATTTGTCCCAGATTATTGTCCACAGCAACGATACAATTTCCAAACAAATAATGCAGTTCCGATTAAAGTCAAGATGTAATCTGTTTTACGTCTGTATATATACATACTTATATAGAAATGTAACTGTGAATGATATAATAGTTTCAGTTCTTTTTGAACCAAGTAATTATTATTAACTGTGCTCTGCAATCCACAAAAAGATGGCCCCACAATCTACGTCAACTACCAAAGGAAAAGGCTCCTCAATATCGCGTATAAGATTCTATCGAGCGTATTGTGTGAAAGATTAAAGCCCACGACATCGCCGATATCGGATCACTATAGTATATACATACTATGTATGTATGTAAGTAGCTGCCATACAAACTGAACAATCATAATCAAGTACTTGAATGGAAAACTGCTTCAATTGACGGGCTATATCTACAATACCGACAAGAATCATAGCCTACAGCAATAGTGCAATCTCTGAAGAAATCGTTCAGATCGAAACAGTATCAGTATACTACAAACTTAAAGATCGGATTCAAGTGCTTACATGAAAAACTCTTTCATTTAACGAGATGTCTTCACAAAATTTAGTAAGGATTATTGTCTAAGGCAATAATACAATATCCGAAGAAAGTTTTCAGGTAGGATTATGCTATAGTAGTGCCATACAAACTGTGTAATCGAAATGAAGTTCTTGTAAGGAATTTTTTTGTATCTGTCAAGCGTATTATTGCTTCGGCGTAGACGACATTTATGTTTTTGCTTCTTTTAGTACAAGTTTAAAGGTTCACAGGATCGGTCGATGTCCTTTACCTGTATTTTAGTAGTAGATGATGTAACACCAACATTTTGATATTTTTTAAGTTAGTTCAGGAATTTTGGGAGCATAAAGTACTACTAACAACTACGCCTGCTTTCCTACATTACATGAATAGCAACCATTAAAATTGTTCAACTTTATGATAAAAAGAAGAATCTCATTCGACTTGAATGTGGAGCTCGAAAAGCAGATCGCACCCGTCACGATTAGTCTGAAGTGCGATAAATATCGATTGTGTTATTTCAATAAAATGAAGACACCTTATTCTTCGTTTGGGTATAAAGTCAACCTGAACTGTGCTCCGAATGATTAAACCCTTTATCACTTCTTATCGGAGCGCTACAAAAAAAAAAAAAAGCAATAACCAGAAGATTACAATCTACATTCTGATTTATTTTTAAATAATAATTTAATTTTAAATAAAGCTTTTGGTTTACATTTCTATATACAATATATGTATGTATGTATACTAAGTGTACAGAGGTGGAAGGACCTTATATTAAATGTGTCTTTAATTAGGACTGATTCGGAGGTATAACAGCGCTATATTATTTTCTTTGGATTAAGATCTACGAATAATGAATTTATGGCGGACACGGAGGCATCCAAGAAGGTCTTACGCAATCCGGACCACCAGCACCACCTGGACCGCCAGGGCCATTACCCCAACCACCACCACCGCCGCCGCCGCCTCCTCCACCGCCTCCACGTTCACAGTTGCAACCTCGACCACCACCGCCGCCGCCGCCACCGCCACCGCCTCCTGGCACTGGTACGCCTAAAAAAAATTGCAACAAATTGTTTATAAAGGGTGCTTTAGAATTTATTGGAAATTTTACCCTTAACCAACGCCAACACAGCGATTAAAACCACTAACAATAATTGGATCTTCATTTTCACTTGTTAATTTTGCGTTACCCTGGCTGAAGTGATACGATGTTGTATGTAGCGCCGGCCCTTTATATACAACCACAGACGAGCTTCGGTTTTCATTATGGAAAACAGATGAGTTCAAAGCGTTCGGGGAATTTTTGTAGGGTTATTCAATTGCGGTAAACGCTCCGAAGCGGTGCAATGTGCTACAATAACGAATACAGCCATACATATGCAAATAAATTCATACTTGTGGCGATCAATTGACGCTGCGGCACAAGATGGGCGAGGCAAGCGGAAAACTTATTGTGATAAGACATGTGTGCAATTATCACCTCACTGCTCTTTAGTGTCACTGGAAAATCCAAAACAATCTCGACTATAAACAACTAAAATTCAAAGTACGAATATTCATATGGGAGTGCAGTACGTTACAATAATACGAATAATACGACTTCATAGTAGAAATATGTCTAAGTTTCTATTTACGCCGAAAAGGTCGTCGCTGATAAGAAATTAACACTAAATGCAACATTTATTAATTAACTTAATCTCGGTGGTGCAAATCTAAATGACGCGCATTCTTAGAACGCAATTATGTAATAACTATGCGCAATTATATTTCAAAACATTTCTTAATAAAATATACTATGCATGTTCATACAAATGTTGAAACTGGGTCAACGATCTTGTTGTATTTACGTAGAATTTTGAACTGAAAACAAAATGCGAAATTTCAATGGAAAAAATATTGTATGCAAACACTTGATATTAATAAATTGCGACTTCAATGTTTACACAATTTTACAGCCGATTCAAATTACTTATTATAAGTATCGGTATAAGATATACACTTAGAAAACGACCGAAGAAAATTTCAAAAACATTTCGTCGTATTACCACATCGTAATCTACACAGCGTTATACAATGTTCAGACCAAAAATTTAAAAGAATTCATAACCCAAAAGTGTTCCTACTACCGTTAGAAATATCAAAAAACAGCTGTTATTGTCATTCATGAAGTAACATCGCTTAATATTTATCAAAAGAAAAGATTGTCATATAGTATTTTGAAATAAAAGCACTTTTTTTTCAAATATTTTCCATATAATAGAAATAATGGATGCATTTTTTCATTTGTTAAGTCGATTTTCAGGTGAAATTAGATTCATTGCTTTAAAAAAAATTTGTTTGTTTACATTTTTTCCCCTTTGTAGTGTCTAAATCAGCTGTGATAATGTAACAAATTTCGAGTACTGACAAGTAGATTGCACAAAATCAGAGTCGCACAGAGAGACTTTGTATGGCGAAATCTTGATAAATTTTTAAAATTAGTGGGATAATCCATTCAACAGCCCAAATTGTGTGATTAAGTGTCGATCTGAACATAGTATTAGGCTCTCTCTATTCCATTTTTTTATGTTTTATTCGGTGTTTCAAATTTGGAAAAAGGTAGCAATTAATATTTTATGGGAGATATAGAAAGGTAATTTACAATTTTCGATTCCCGTTTTGTATATCAACCTAACAACATTTGATGCAACGCGTTCTTCAGAAACACCTCATAAATCCTTTGATAAACTATTTTTGGATCACAGTATTTAAACATTTGGCCATACTCATCTCATCTTAGTGATTTTTAACGTTGAAATCTGCTTTTAAGTGGAACTCATCAAAAAATTACCGAATGTTATCGAACTTTTTTCATCTTCTGGGTTCCAAAATATTTCACTATTTCAATTATTTTCAATTTCACGTTTTTGGAAAATATGAGATTCTACGAACACACTTAATAAATAATAAAAGAAGATTCGAATTATAATTCCATTTTCTATAATGAGTTTGCGGCAACGTTAACTTTCATATTGGAGATTACTGACATCGGAAAGATTCTTGTCACTTTAAACTCTGGACTGGAACAGATCCGTTTAAAACGGGACTGGTCTTAACTCACATAACGATTATTTTTTTATCTGGTACTAGTGTAATCCCTTTGAGATTCATATGAAGGAAGAAAGAAAATGTTTCTATCCTCAACCCACTTATTTATCTCAAAAATTACTTTCAAGGGATGCGCTTTGTGTCGATTAAGGTTATGATTGCGATTTTGAAAGTTTAGTTAATCATTCGGGTCACTTATGCAAGTATGTATATGGTAATCGTTAAATAACGTGTATTTAAGTTTGCACAATATATGAATAAATATTTTTTAAATGCACGTGAAAATGTTCCTCTGTTTTAAAAGCAATGAAGAGTTTGCCTCCTGAAGGGCAACAGCAAAAAATGCAGTGTATTCTCTAAAACCACTTGGGAAGGCTGCCTAACCTGCTTAGGATCACCATTTCTAGTTTTTTCGTTTGTATGCGTACTATATACTATATGTATTATATGTAATCCGATCTGAACAATATGTTCAGATATTGTTTAGTTGTCTTCGATAATAAATTAGGCCAAATTTCGTAAAGAAATCTTGTCGAATAAAAAGCTTTTATTCGCATGGCAATTATATTGAACCATATCGTCGGCTGAGTAGTCTCCCAGAGTAAAGGATGGAAAAGGAAGGAGCTAGTTCATACATATTTAGACTGACAGACGGACATGGCAAAATCGACGCAGCTCGTCGCGCTAATCATTTATATTCCATATGCTTTAAAGATCTCTGGAGATTCTTTTTAGGCTTGACATATCCTTTTTATGTTGTAATAAATAATTCAAAAATTTTTTGTGGTCACAAATTGGATTTATTATAATATTTTAAAAATTGTTCAAAACACTGCTCCAAACTATCAAAACAATTAACAATATATTAAATTATGTCCTTAATGGCTTTACTTTTATTTGCCACCGCCGCCGCCACCACCACCGCCTCCGCCAAGTTCAAGGTTGAGACCACCGCCACCACCGCCGCCGCCGCCTCCACCGAGTTCTTCAAAGGTGAGACCACCACCGCCACCGCCGCCGCCACCACCACCGGGCAGAGGTTCAGGCATGGCTGTAAAGCAAATAAGAAGGATTAAACGAAAAGTTTATTATTTGAGTGTATGTATAGTATAGTATGTATGTATGTATTGTTGCTTCGTTAATTTGTAACCGAATCCTGTAACTCACCCACAGCCATCGCCACTAAGGCCAGGACAAAAGCAAAGAGAGCGAAGAACTTCATGTTGCAAATATTGAAGCTGCAATGTCTGGAACAACAGTTAGGGCCAATATTTATACTCGGCACAATGCCGCTCAGCTTCGTACCAAAAGTAGCTGACGCAATAAACTTGACCCGGTGTTTCGATGCGCTCTTAAACGCTTAGCGATAACTACAGATACATACATACTACATATGTACATATGTACATGTCCGTATGGAAAAATATGTATGTATATGTATGAATATATGTAGGTATAAATATAAGTGATTTTGCTTTTCTATTTTCACCGGAAAGATGTACATATAAGCAAAATAATAATGCTAGAAAGGGCTGTGAAGAGATCAAATATTGTATTTGTTCAATAAACTTTATAATAATTTACTTATAATTTCCCACTTATGCGCTGACATAAATGGTTTTAAGTCATGTGGAAAGTCCAAAATATTATATAGGATTTTTTATATGTACATAGGTAAGTCTGCACCGATTGCATTAATGCTTGGTATTACTCAAGTATTCTCGAGAACATTACTGACAAATTGGGCATAAAGTCTGCTGGATCTACTAAGAGCATTATATGTATTATGTGGTGTATGGTATATAGAGCTTTTCGATATTAAATAACCCATATATACGGTATTAAATTAAGCCAACGTCAATTTCAGATTTATATATTGGGTATATGAGGGGTAGTGTTGATCCAATGTTATTACCAGAAAGGATGCCTTATGAATTTCAATTGAAAGTTTAAAAATCATTTTAATAGGTGTGGCTTGCAGAAGTATTCACCCTATTTTATCTACTTTAGGTACAAGGAAACACCGGTTTTATCTATTTTTAACACAAGACATTATAAGCCGAAAACAAAGTCTTTCGAAATTTAATAATATATCTTACAGATTTATCAATAATTTTGGCAAAAAATTAACCGTATGCAAGTGGGAATATGGGAGGTTGAATGTTATGAGCCGTCCAAATCGGCTTTTAAAAGTGAGATGACATACATATGTATGTACCTTAAAAACTCTATTTATCCAGAGTATCATTCCGATATATTCATTGGTCTTTGAATTGTACATATACCGTTCTTTAATACCGTTCTATAATACCGAGAAGCCTAGGTAGATCGCCAGAAAGTCCTCTGACAAAAGTATCGAGGGCCTTTGAACGATAATTTTCTGTCAACAACTGTACTGCTTCTTCTCCAACTTCCATGCAGCCTATTTTGTTTAATATGAGTGATAAATGTGCGTATACCTTTTGGTAGAATTCGTTCACTGTCAGTCTACCTTGTATAAGGCAAGTCATTTGGTATTCTAGCGTACCTATGTCCCGTTTGTCGGCGTAATGAGTCGGTAAACAGCCAGGAGCTAAACTCTGAAGCGTTTCCTGAAAATTTTCGTAATGAGCGTACTACATCTGGTATTTTATCCATCTCGTTCATGTTATTCTGAATTTTACGTCTATTGTCTGATCGGTTACTATGGGATTTGTTGTGTTATTAAGGATACTTTGAACTAGGTTGGGTCCATTCGTTTCTAGGGCTTGGGCTACCATAGTTTTAATTATGTTTGCCAATTCTGGCGAAATTTGGTTAACCGGAGCCGAAGGTCCTGCTGTGGCAGTGGGAGCAGCATTCCCTAGCAATGATGGCCTAATCAGATTGTTTGGGTTAGCCATTTTTGGAGAGGTCCTTATATGATTGTGTTATTTATTTTGTTTTAAAGAAAATTTATGTTATCCTTTCTAGAAACGGGTTATTTATACTCTAGAGGGTCCGGTCAACTCCTGAGTTGGCTACGGAATCGCAGGAATAATTAATGTTATTTTGTTATTAAAAATATTTTTTATAGGCTGTACAAGCCTTATTTTATTTGATTTGTTTATATTATGAACGATTTTGTATTATTGTTAAATTTGCTTAATATAAATTTAACTTTTACTAATTTTCGTGAGAGGAAGAGAAAAGTGAGAAAATCAGATGGAATGCAAAGCACTGGAACACACGACTTAAATTTGGTTATTTTTGCTTTCTGGTTTAGGAAGTACTATATGTATGAACATTAGCTATTAGAGAGCAGAGCCCCGCCAACATTAAAAAATCTTCTGTTTTGTATCTTATTATGAAGCTTAGGTGAATTGCTTTATATGTTTTCGATTAATGACGTTTTTTAGAATTGGCAATGGTTCAATTCTGCTAATCTACATTACCAAGTTACAGGTTTCATCAACATACCAGGTTGTTCAGTAATCCAATCCAATCTGTAGATCCCATCCCTGAAGTGAGAATGTGGTATGTTATCTTAATTTTTATTTAAGTTTTAGCTTCCGTATCGTCCCCCCGATCATTTATATAACTAGTTTTAGGTGTTACAAACAATTGTTAGCTCCACAAAACTGTAATATACCATAGTACTGTGTTAATCACGTTGAGAGAGTATAAACCGATAACTAAGTCATACATTTATCTGAAAACATGAACTTGGTACACGGGATTGTAGTAAAAATGTGTAATTGAAAACAGTTTAATGAAGCGGTCTTAACTACGTTTTATTCCGTATTGTGCAACAATTTTGTTTGTGCTTCTAAGACTTAGACGTAGGGCGCCTTCATTTAGGAGAAATCAAGCAAATACCTTTACATCGTTCAGGCAAAATTTGAAAGAAGATGCCTGCTTCTTATATGACACTGTTTTAAATTTTATCGATCTCTTACTTTATACCAGATAAATCAAACATGAATAAAGCTATGGAAATGTAGCTTAAGAAAAATAATTATTTAAATATTTCAACTAATAATGGTCGTAATATTTTGCACGTCCTCTTGTTCATGTGTATATGTATATGAAGATCCTAAAGCCTTTAACTGAATTTATGCCAAAAATATGAAATATACGAATAGAAAATGAAGTGGAAATCTTTCCCTGATTAAAAATTAATGCATTAATTTTTCGTACTGCGAATATAGAGCCTCTGACAAACTCATTGATCACATAATATAAAGTAGTTGGGTGCTAAAAAAGGCTATATCTGCCTAAAAATAACCCATTTTTTAGTTGAACCTTAGTTGTTGTTATTTGCAAAGAAGACACCGAATTTCCCATTTAATCTACAATTATGGTAACCAAATATGTCCACTTCAATTGCGATGACATTTTGCAATGTTTTGATTGTCTCTAAAATGCTACCATATTTAAGTTGTTATTCTCGATATTAAAACATGACAATATAACGAACTACCCCACTGAAACTTAATCAGTGAACCCTCTAGAAAAAAGCAGGAAAATATTCTGTTATAATAATGGATTTATTAAAAGCATACGGCCAATAGCTGAAATACTTCAGGCATCATCCTTATACTAATACCCTTTCTAGTTGATCCGTAAATCTGGTCCTTGCTGAGATTATTTTAGGATAGTTCATTTTATTGCTTGTAATTGTTTTAATTATTTAACTTTCAGTTTATCATTATGAAGATTATAGAGTGACCTATTGTAAGAGGAGAACCCTAGATACCATACTTATAGTATGTACACATACATATGTATGTATGTATGTACAATGTGTATAAATATAATAATTGTATAGCTAACCATATCCTTTGCATTATAATATTTTTCCATATAGAATTAATCTCCTTCAAAGTAGAGGAACTATGGAAGGCTTCAAATTTTTCTAAATAGCATTTTAACTGCTCAACTGCAAATTTACATTCACTCAATAATATCATAATACGAGTACGAAACAGCAAAAGCACAAATTATATTTTGTTTATCAAATTAGATTTATTAATGTAATAATTTGTTCTAAATTCTTGGGCCAAGCGGTCAAATCAATTAACAATGTGTTGAACTATGTCGGTTGATGGCTGTGCAATTTACTTGCCACCGCCGCCGCCACCACCACCGCCTCCGCCAAGTTCAAGGTTGAGACCACCGCCACCACCGCCGCCGCCGCCTCCACCGAGTTCCTCAAAGGTGAGACCACCACCGCCACCGCCGCCGCCGCCACCACCGGGCAGAGGTTCAGGCATGGCTGTAAAGAGAGGAAAAAGTAATTAATCGGAAAGTCAATAACATGATTATATGTATGTGTATGTATTGTTGCTTCTTTAATTTTTAACCGAATCCTGTAACTCACCCATAGCCATCGCCACTAAGGCCAGGACAAAAGCAAAGAGAGCGAAGAACTTCATGTTGCAAATACTGAAACTGCAATGTCTGAAACAACATTCAGGGCTGATATTTATACTCGGTATCATCTTGTCAGCTTCGTCGCAAAAGCAGCTGAGACAATAAACTTGACCCGGTGTTTTGATGCGCTCTTAAACGCACAGCGATAACAAGAGTCTAGACATGCACGCGCCCATATACATATAGAAGTATATATACATATACATATGTATGTTATTGGTTTTTTACATAAATAATTGAAAACAAATGCATATACAGTATATACTTATATATGGACACATACATATGTCTAAGTGATTGATGAAGCATACTCTCCTATTTTCACCGGAAAGAGGTACAAAGGTGTTGCATATTGATTGACAGCAAAAATGAAAGCGCTTTGTGGGGGTGCATCTGAATACATATTATATTCGTTCTCGGTTTGTAATGATCAAAAACATCAGCTAAACTTTATAGCAAACGGATAAGGACGTCGGTTGCAGACGAAGTCTCATTTGAATTTAAGGTGAGGAAATATTTCCACGTATCTGCAAATCTTTATAAGGAAAAATGTCGTTTATAAATAGAACATTCATTATTAAATTACATAAAAACAAATTATTATATTGGGTATATGATGTCAGAGGAATATATGCTGTTTTAACAGTACCAATAAAATAAATCATCAAATAAATAAATCATCATATATTGACTCAATTAATCGGCATAAAGCCAAACAGAATAAGAAAAGCCATATATGGTCACTGAGATTCCGATTTCAATTATTTTTGGCACCAAACTACAGTATGGGTTGACTCAATGTTTAAGATATCTCTACTTTATACCCTATAAAAGCGGTTCGAATTTCTAAAATCATTACATTATGTTAAGCACATGGGAACTAGAGGAAGTAGTCAGCCGAATTTTCGGTTTAAAGTCAACCATAATCACTTAGTTGACTCGTTAATTTGGGGATTTCTATTAAGTCTAGACAGTTATCGCACTTTAAAGTTTTTGACAACCTTTGAACTGTATCAAGGATATGCTAGAATTCAATATATCCACAAAATTTTGTTGATAGAGCTTTAGCAGTTTGTAAGATAATATATCTTTTTTGTTAAAGATAGATTTGCGACTTACTTGCAGCTCTTTACAATTTTTTAGTAGCGGTAATAATAGTCTAATACTATCCACCTGCAATAACAACTTCTGCAAACTGAAAGGAATATGTTTATCAAGCTTCATCCAGATAAGTATGTGCAATAGGTAGGTAAAAGTGCTGCCACCTTGTGGTACATTTTATTTAACCTTTATAACATTGCAATCTCGTTTCATCGTTGTGCTCAAACCATTTGCTGCTCTCAGTGAGACTACTTACTTTATCCATTAACGCATGTTCTCCAAAAGCCAGTCACCTGTTATGGTAGCTCTGAGACCGTAAATACTATTCCTCTACTTTTGTAATAAGTCTTTAGTGCTATTCTTATCATAGCTAGGTAGGTAGAGCGGCTGTCTGATGATGCATCTAAGTCCTTAGAAGGCCCATTATGATTATTCATTTCTAACTCCCTGAACTAGGTTGAGTACAAATTCTCTTCTAGCGGGAACGGTATTAACCGTGTCTCGGATTCATTGACAGAAGTTCCTAGCTTGTCTAACTGCTCTACCCGGGAATCCAAATTGTGGACTAGTGGTGACCTGCCCGTGAGTTAAAAGCCTTCCTGCAATTGTTGACTACTCTGGAATTAATCATCCAGATATCTCATTTTTTATTAAATTTAAATTGACTTATATTACCCTCCTTACCATATTCTATTTGTCAGTTGCCAGTTGCCAGAAATTTTAATTTCGTTTATGATCAAGATACCACAAAGCTCAACATTTTCTTTTACAACTGATATAAACGATAAATGTTGATAAGACTTGGTAATACGACCCATGGAGCTCCAAGGAGGTTTATTATTGCATAGACGCGAATTTTGCAATATAATAAAACTATAACTATAAGGTGTGTTCAAAAACTAACGGAAGTTTTAAAATTAAGATTTCGCGAGTTTGGAGAGCCCAATTGTTAATTTTGTTTTTGGTTATGTTGATATGTTATGAAGTACAATACAGTTTTCAGCCGTTTGTTAAAGAAATAGTAGAGCAAAGAATTTGTTTGCAAATATTTGCCAGACATATGTAACTCCGCGTGATCTTTTCCTATTTCCAAAAATAAAGTGAACCCTAAATGGTTGTCATTTTACAAACATAGATGACATTAAAAGCGCATTGCGGAAGGAGCTAATAGCTATATCAAAAATAGACTTTGAGAAGTGTTTCGACGATTGGAAGAAACGCTGGCAAAAGTGCATAATGAAAAAAGAAAATAAAAGTTAAAAAATATTTCTTTTTCAAAAATCCAAACATCAGTTATTTTTGAATACATCCCGTAAGTCATAAGTTAATTTACAAACTGCTCACATTAAAGAAGAGCATCTGCGGTTAAAATATATTTCAAGAAGCGGGTTTTTGCCCGTTTTTTAATATTACAGTCATATTAACCGTCCGGTCAAAGACCAATTTTTCACCATTCGTTCAATGTCCGTGTAGCCGGGTACCCAGAAGGAGCAAATGTAGAAGTCGTTAGTATACTGAATAAAAAATTTTTTCTGTGTAAGTTGGCTACATGACATAGGAAATAACTATGTATGGGGGACATAGTCTATAGTTCTCTTAGAAATGACGAAAGCGGAGTGCCAAGGTCAATGGATATTTAGGTACCTAAGCCGTGTAACGTAACGTGTTCAGTTGAAATTCTAACGGGTGATTTTTTTGAGGTTAGGATTTTCATGCAGTAGTATTTGACAGATCACGTGGGATGTCAGACATGGTGTCAAAGAGAAAGATGCTCAGTATGCTTTGACATTTCATCATGAATAGACTTACTAACGAGCAACGCTTGCAAATCATTGAATTTTATTACCAAAATCAGTGTTCGGTTCGAAATGTGTTTCGCGTCCGTGTCCGATGAGCGATGAGGCTCATTTCTGGTTGAATGGCTACGTAAATAAGCAAAATTGCCGCATTTGGGGTGAAGAGCAACCAGAAGCCGTTCAAGAACTGCCCATGCATCCCGAAAAATGCACTGTTTGGTGTGGTTTGTACGCTGGTGGAATCATTGGACCGTATTTTTTCAAAGATGCTGTTGGACGCAACGTTACGGTGAATGGCGATCGCTATCGTTCGATGCTAACAAACTTTTTGTTGCCAAAAATGGAAGAACTGAACTTGGTTGACATGTGGTTTCAACAAGATGGCGCTACATGCCACACAGCTCGCGATTCTATGGCCATTTTGAGGGAAAACTTCGGACAACAATTCATCTCAAGAAATGGACCCGTAAGTTGGCCACCAAGATCATGCGATTTAACGCCTTTAGACTATTTTTTTGTGGGGCTACGTCAAGTCTAAAGTCTACAGAAATAAGCCAGCAACTATTCCAGCTTTGGAAGACAACATTTCCGAAGAAATTCGGGCTATTCCGGCCGAAATGCTCGAAAAAGTTGCCCAAAATTGGACTTTCCGAATGGACCACCTAAGACGCAGCCGCGGTCAACATTTAAATGAAATTATCTTTAAAAAGTAAATGTCATGAACCAATCTAACGTTTCAAATAAAGAACCGATGAGATTTTGCAAATTTTATGCGTTTTTTTTTTTAAAAAAGTTATCAAGCTCTTAAAAAATCACCCGTTACAAGCGTATTGAACAGCTTAGAAAGTATACAGAGATAAGTGAAAAAAATATACAAAATAAATATTGTCAATAAACAAATTGTATTTAATCTAAATACAATGGCTAATCCAACGAGTTTTCGGCGGTAAGGCGAGATATATTTATTTTATTTTCAACCAAATTATTTATTTTATATTTTCATGTTAAAAAAATAGTAATTATTATAATAATATACTTTATATTACATAATAGTATAATAATTTAAATAAAATTCGTGTCCACTTACTGAACAGCTTTACACTGGGAAATCGAAAGATGGTCGTGGGAAAAATGTTAGTGAAAGAGTTGTTAAAGACTTGGTGGCACCATACAAAGAATCCGGTAGAAACATTACAATGAATAATTTCTTAACAACTCTTCCACTAGCAACCACTTTTACTATCTTGGAACTTGACGATTGTTGGTACTCTGAAGAAAAATAAAGCATATGTACATTCCACCAGCGATGGCTGTTTCAAAAACTCGAGAAAAACGATCCGCTGTGTTTGGCTTTCATGAAAAAGTAACCCTATGTCGTTATGTGCCAAAAAAAAAAAAAAACAAGATAGTAATTATGCTATCATCAATGCATCACGAAGCAAAAATTAGTGATAGTGCAATGAAAAAACCGAAAATAGTCGTGGCTTTTAACTGGTCTAAAGCTGGAGTGGATATGATGGATAAATGCTTGGTAGATATACTACAAAAAGATCAACTCTACGATAGCCTCTAGCATTTTTGTTTTTACAATATTCTCGATATTGCCTGCCTTGCAGCATATGTACATATGTATTATGAGAATAACAAAATGCTTGTTAAAAAATCGTATGAACGACGCTTTTTTTATCGGCATTTGGGCAGAGAGCTGTGTACTCCGTTCGTTGAGAGTCGTGCGATAATGTCCAAATTATGAGGCTTTCTCAACGAAAGTGGCGATTGAATCTCTTTTTGGTCGAGCTTTCAATCCAAATGCGCAGCCAACATCATCTGAACCATTGAGACCTCAGAAGCAGCGCGATTCAAATGGAAGGAAAAATATTACTGGTGTATACTATGAATGTCTTCAAAGTGAATTCAAAAAACGTCGCAAAACGTCGCTAAACTAGGAAAATATGTTCAGTATTTGAGAAACTTATTTGTGATGAACACTGTATTACAACCACGACATGTGAAGGATGTACAGAATAATTTAATATACTTTAATTCTTATATAGCACTGTATCATAATAAATAAAACAATATAAATAAACAAATAGTAAAAAAATAGAAAATAATATTACTAAAATAAATAAAAACGGAATTATTTTTTTCTTACTAACTACTTTTCTTTTTGTTTATAATAAGAATTATTGTTAAAATAAAAGAAATTGTAAACTATGTATATTGTCTATTATTAATTTAAAAATATAATTATCTGAATACTTTGATAAATAATCTCTTAAGTGTGTGTAAACCCGTCATTTATACATATAAATCTCAGCGGGTTAATAACTTTTATTAAATAATTGATTCTAAAAAATTTTGAAGAAAAATGGGTGTCAAATAACTTTAGTTTTGGGGATGCAGGCGGCCATAAAATTTTTTCGAGGAGGAGTGCAAAAAACTTGACATGTAAATTGAAATGGATACCCGGGTACCCGGTCATTGACCGAACGGTTAACCAAACTAAGTAAAAAAAATATCTTTTTTATAGCATAATTGTGTCAAAAGAATCAAATCGTCTAATAGCCGAACCCAAAAAGATTGGACAACAAGTTGACTTAGTTCTTCTTCTTTACTGGCGTAGGCACCGCTTACGCGATTATAGCCGAGTCAATAACAGCGCGCCACTCGTTTCTTCTCTTCGCTACGTGGCGCCAATTGGATATTCCAAGCGAAGCCAGGTCCTTCTCCACTTGGTCCTTCCAACGGAGTGGAGGTCTTCCTCTTCCTCTGCTTCCTGCGGCGGGTATTGCGTCGAATACTTTCAGAGCTGGAGTGTTTTCATCCATCCGGACAACATGACCTAGCCAGCGTAGCCGCTGTCTTTTAATTCGCTGAACTATGTCAATGTCGTCGTATATCTCGTACAGCTCATCGTTCCATCGAATGCGATATTCGCCGTGCAAAGGACCGTAAATCTTTCGCAGAACCTTTCTCTCGAAAACTCTTAAGTTCGACTCATCGGTTGTTGTCATCGTCCAGGCCTCTGCACCGTATAGCAGGACGAGAATTATGAGCGACTTATAGAGTTTGGTTTTTGTTCGTCGAGAGAGGACTTTACTTTTCAATTGCCTACTCAGTCCGAAGTAGCACCTGTTGGCAAGAGTAATCCTGCGTTGGATTTCCAGGCAGACATTGTTGATGGTGTTTAAGCTGGTTCCAAGATAGACGAAATTATCTAAAACTTCAAAGTTATGACTGTCAACAGTGACGTGGGAGCCAAGTCGCGAGTGCGACGACTGTTTGTTTGATGACAGGAAATATTTCGTCTTGCCCTCGTTCACTGCCAGACCCACTTGTGTTGCTTCCTTGTTAAGTCTGGAGAAAGCAGAACTAACGGCGCGGGTGTTGAGGCCGATTATATCAATATCATCGGCATACGCTAGTAGCTGTACACTCTTATAAAAGATTGTACCTGCTCGATTCAGTTCTGCAGCTCGAATAATTTTCTCCAGAAGAAGATTGAAAAAGTCGCACGATAAGTAGTCGCCTTGTCTGCAACCTCGTTTGGTATCGAACGGCTCGGAGAGGTCCTTCCCGATCCTGACGGAGCTTTGAGTGTTGCTCAGCGTCAGTTTACACAGCCGTATTAGTTTTGCGGGGATACCGAATTCAGACATCGCGGCATAGAGGCAGCTCCTTTTCGTGCTGTCGAAAGCAGCTTTGAAATCGACGAAAAGGTGGTGTGCGTCGATTCTTCTTTCAAGGGTCATTTCCAAGATTTGGCGCATCGTGAATATCTGGTCGGTTGTTGATTTGGCAGGTCTAAAGCCACACTGATAAGGTCCAATCAGTTTGTTGACGGTGGGCTTTAATCTTTCACACAATGCGCTCGACAGAACCTTATATGCGATGTTGAGGAGGCTAATCCCACGGTAGTTGGCGCAGATTGTGGGGTCTCCTTTTTTATGTATTGGGCATAGCACACTTAAATTCCAATCGTTGGGCATGCTTTCGTCCGACCATATTTTACAAAGAAGCTGATGCATGCTCCTTACCAGTTCTTCGCCGCCGTGTTTGAATAGCTCGGCCGGCAATCCGTCGGCCCCTGCCGCTTTGTTGTTCTTCAGGCGGGCAATTGCTATTCGAACCTCTTCATGGTCGGGCAATGGAACGTCTGCTCCATCGTCATCGATTGAGGAACCGGGTTCGCCTTCTCCTGGCGTTGTACGTTCACTGCCATTCAGCAGGCTGGAGAAGTGTTCCCTCCATAATTTAAGTATGCTTTGGGCATCGGTGACTAGATCACCTTTGGGGGTTCTGCAAGAGTATGCTCCGGTCTTGAAACCTTCTGTAAGTCGCCGCATCTTTTCGTAGAATTTTCGAGCATTACTTAGTTATGCATATTAAAATTAGACACTGGACTAAACCACCATTTTTAATTGAAATCCACACAGTCTCAGCAACTACTGGACCAATTTGAAACAAATTTTTAAATAACGGATTTCTTTGACATTCCCAAGATATTTGAAAATAGGTGTGTATGTGCTTGCTTCGCGTCTCTTTACAATAGATAAGTGAAGCATCAATAAAAATATGGAAAAAAAAACTAATTATGTTTGCACCTGCATCTAAAAAAGCGATTGCATATCCTTCCAATATACATATGTACATATAACATTGCTAAAGTATATGTACATATTCTGACATATGTACATACATATGTAAGTATGTAAATGTATTGTTCTAGATGTGGTTAGTTAAGTCGTTTTTCTAAATATTACATTTACCTTCCGGTTTATATTCGTTCATTCCAATAATTGGAACTCATATTAATGACGAAAAGTAAAATATTCGCACCATACAAATAAATGGCGATGAAGGCGAAATAAGTATATTTAAAATAAATTTTATGATGTGTTCAAAGAACAGGGAATTTATACATCTGGATCATATAGTACAAATTAGAGTGCAGTTTTCATAATCGAATTCAACGCAATGATGCAATTTGGTCAATAATATGTCCAGTCACCACCGGCGTCGATAATTGAATGATATCTCCGAGCCATGCTTTTTCTTAATTTGACGGCGTATTCTAATGGCAAGGATGTCCAGATCCGACGAATTTCGTAAGACAACTGCTTCAAAGTGTATGTGCGTCTTCCACGAAGCTTCCGTTTAATATATGCCCACACTTTTTCAATAGGGTTTACATCAGGCGACTGCGACGGCCAATCCTATGTATCTCTATCAATATTCTCATTCGCCCAAGCGAGTCGCTTTTTCACAAGCTTTTCAGTCAACAGAGGCTTTTTCATTGTGTTGCGCCATTTCAGATCATCAGTATGAAGAAGGGTTCGAATAATTGCGTAGGATATACATATCTAAGCCTTTCGACATTAATTTTGTTTGTCCTTGCCGCAATGTTAAAGCAGGATTCCGCGAAAACAGATGCACTATTCTTTTTTCATCTTTTTTGTTCACTTTTCCTATCGAACCATGTTCTGGTAAATCATCGACATTTTTAGCCACTTTTTATCGCTGCATCCACTTCTGTACAAATACCTTCGACTTTCTCATATAGTATGTATTTAGCAACCGCTGATTGCGACATTTTTGGACCTTTCGGGTGGATGCAGAGCGCGTAGCATACTTAGCACTCATGGCGTTTAACGTAATTCTCTTTCAAAAGATCAACGACAACTGAACCTTTGTTGAAAATGCATCAAGGACAAAGTTTCCCTCTATCGGCTCGTGAAGGAATTAGAGCGAAATCTTTCATTAACTGTCGGTAAAGTCGACCACGTTCTTACTTGACAGACTGTACATACAAACAACAGTTGTGTGATTACTTCACACAGTATCATTGATTACCGTCTGCTCCTGTCTAGGGATAAGGAACTTGCTGGGGAAAAACACGCCATCAGAAAAGCTGTTTCAGGTTATTGGTAATAGGGATGGGAGTTTCTATGTAAGTGACATTTTGCTTTTAAATCTCCATATAGTATTAAAACTCCTTAAAAGAGAGAAGACTTCTTTTACCTAACATCATTTAGCTGCTCAATAGAAAATATACGCTCGCTTAATGATAACTTAATAATTATATGTACAAATCAAAAAAATGCAATTATTTTTTGTTTATCAAATTAGATTTATTAAGGTAATCATTTGTTCTAAATCCTTTGGCCAAGCAGTCAAATCAATTAACAATGTGTTAAATTATGTCGGTTGCTGGCTGTGCGATTTACTTGCCACCGCCGCCGCCACCACCACCACCTCCGCCAAGTTCAAGGTTGAGACCACCGCCACCACCGCCGCCGCCGCCTCCACCGAGCTCTTCAAAGGTGAGACCACCACCGCCACCGCCGCCGCCGCCACCACCGGGCAGAGGTTCAGGCATGGCTGTAAACAGAAGAAGACATATTTTTAATTAATCAATATGTCGATTATTTGAGTGTATGTATGTCTGTATATTTATATGAATGTAGTGTTGCTTTGTAAATTTTGGACTGCATCCTGTAACTCACCCATAGCCATCGCCACTAAGGCCAGGACAAAAGCAAAGAGAGCGTAGAACTTCATGTTGCAAATACTGAAACTGCAATGTCCGAAACCAAAGTTAGGACCGATATTTATACTCGGCATCATGCAGCTCAGGTTCATATCAAAAGCAGCTGACGCAATAAATTTGACCCGCTGTTTTGACGCGCCAGTAAACGCATAGTGATAGCAGCAGTCAAACCTTACATGTGTGCATTTTGGTTTTTACAGAGGCAAAAGATGTATAGAAATGTTTACACATGCATTTTATTGATTAACGCCGGCGCTTAACTAATTATGGGTAACTGTGTGTGTGCATTTACTTATATAGAAAGCTAATTTTTTATATGTCTTTATTATATGTATGTATTTATATGTGTATGTATATAAATGCTGTAGACAAAAACAAATAGCAAAACAAAAAAAAATACCGGTAATGCCTGGCTGGATCACAATTTGGGTGTTTGTAATAAGAGCAAATGAGGAGTACCGTTCTACGAATAGAAATTAATGCGCAATAACGGTTTTGCCTTATTTACATAGATCGTCAGCATAATTTCACGATGTTCTTCGAAGTGATCTATATTTATATTCTTACATACATATGTATGTAAGTAGTACATATGTATGTATCTATGTAGGCTGTTGTGAAATTAAATAAAAATCTATGAATTCATGTAAAGTAATAATGTGGAAAAATATATTTAATTTATGCATATACATACTTATACATATATGTATGTACGTACAAACACCATAATTTTCTTGCGGTTAATTATCAGTGGAAGCAATGTTTCCGAGAACTCGCTAATCCGTACAAGGTCGCTTGTGCCAAACGAGTAGAACAACTTGTCAACGAGATGAAAACAAACTCATCAAACTCTTAATGTCATGCGTACAGCTGTAAATTACATACATCTGATTAGTTGCGTTTTATTGAGGAAACTCAACTAGAAATTATATCATTAAGGCGCGCAAATTGTTTACTGCTTATTAATTAAAAATCACGATTTATTTGTACATTAATATGCAAATTAAATTAAAACCGCAGGTTTCGGAACATCTTGAGCACCGAGCGCAAAGTGTTTAGGTAAACGTCTTTGAAAGTAGTAAAAAGTAAAAAACCAAGAAAAACAAAAATTAAAGGGTATATTTTTTTATTTTCTGAGAAAATTTAATGCCTTTGAAAATGATAAGAAAGAAAGAAAGTAGTTTGAAACCCATCGGATATGAAAGACAGATTAAAAAAAAAAAGGAAAAGTAACTGACTTGCGATCTGTGGTCAGGAAAAGGTTGGTAAGGGTCGTTTTATCTCGTTTTCCGGTAAAACTACCAATCATATTGAAGATAATGAGAAGGTCTATAACTTTTAAATAAGACTTTTTCATTTTTAACTTGTGCACAAACAAATTTTCTTTCACGAAATTTTGTGTAAAATTACTTCATTATTCTTATGTTCCTATCACACTGTTTTTTAAGTCGGTGTTCATTTGTTTGTAGAGTCCTACAATCTGATGATATTAAAAATATAAACTAGACAAGGGCAACTTTTTTAAAAAATGCATAAAGAAGACCCCAATAAAATGATTTAAACACCTGTTTAGCGGGGTCTCTTAGCGTTTTTTGAGAAAGTTTTTCTTAGTAAAGTTTTATATCATCAGAAAGTAAATCAGATATTTTTACCTCAAATTTTCTCATTGAAAATGTGGATTTTCCCGTTTCGTCAGTCTAAGGAGAAAAAATAAATGTTTCAAATAAAAAAATGTAGTTTGGGATATAAGAAAGTAAGTTTTGAAGTTGTAGTTTGCCATTCTTAACCCTTAAAAATTCAGCCAAGCAATTTTTTCTTCAATTTTCACTTATTTTTGAAAAAACAAAATTCCACCAAAATACACAAGGGAAATTGTTTATTACCTCACGAGGAACCTTTATATAAATTTTTATCGATGTGGGAAAGTGTCGGCGTTTTGTTGAAACCAAATGTCTCCAAGATCATGAGCTCAGGGGGTATTCTAGTCTAGAAATTTAAAAGACTCGAATTTTTTTTATATTTTCAAAGTTTAACTATTCAAGAATATGTGTACAAGAGGATTTTTCAAAATTCAAATCATTTTGGGAGATATAGGCATTTTTCTGACCCGGCATCCAAACTGGGTCGGCCAGGAACTAATCGGGCAAAAGACCGATATTTTTAAAAAATTCGAAATAGTCAGAAAAAGCGATCCAAAAAAACTTTTTTTTAGGCAGTCGTCAATTTGTAAAAAAAAAATTTTCATACTTTTCCGTAGTTCCGGCCTTTGCGACATTATTCTAGATTAATAATGTTTTTTTCTTTTTGGCTTCAGATAACTAGGAGGGTTAAAATCATGGGTATGGTTATGTGGAAATTTTTAGAGACCCCCACTTCGACAGCTCATAATTTTTAAAATTTTTTTACTTTTTAATTTTTTTCTCTACTCTTCTAAAATTAATAAATAACTAAAAAAAAAATTGCCTTTTTTTACGACAATTTAAAAATTACCTGAAATTCATGCTTCTAGACTAGAATAACCCCTCAAATTTCAGGCATCAAATTGTGGATTATCAAGGTGCAATAACGGTCGCCTTCTTACCGGCCTAATTTTTGTAAATATACATATGGGCCGATGATTTCACCGTCTCATGTGTTGTCTGTCAAAAAAAGCTATTGAAAAAAGTACTTCTTCTTGGATCACCCGTTATATATAGCGAATTTTAAAATAACAGGTCGATAATGAAAACTTCTATTCATATTTACTAATATTATTATGGAAACCCTCAAATAATCGTACTTTAAACGTAAATAATTTTTCTACTATAGTTTCTCTTCGCTGTAATGTCAACGATAGCACGGTGTAGCGCTTCGAATACAGTTAGTTTAGTGAAAAAAATTGTGTTTTTGTTCTTTAAAATAATTCTAGGAAACATAAAATAATATTTGTTTTTATGTTTCCATTTCTTATTTGCGATTTCTTCTTTAATTTGCTAATTTTAACCGTTATCCTTGCATATTGATTATATTGAATTTGAGTAAGCCTTTTCGTAGTATACCATTGAAGAATCTATACTTTTCAATATTTCATTGTATGTCTGATAGTTTTGCGAAATACTAAAGTCACAATGATTTCGACAATCCTTATTGAGCGATCCACATTATCTTTAATTTTTATCGCTATTCTGTTCGAATTTACAGAATATTTTTGATAAAGACACCAAAACACTTTGAGATTACAACAACTCCTTAGATCCATTGAACTACTAGCTCTTATCAAAGTTCACATTGCCGCAACGATAATTATCCCAACTGGACACTATCCCACTGGCACTCACACGGTGAGGCTAAAGGTTTCGGAGGACACAACTTGTCAAAATTGCAATGAGGAAGTTGAGGAAGAAAGATCTACATACTTTCTCATCCACGGTCCACATTTCGCCAGAGTAAGGTTGAAGCATCTCGGTTGCCACACTTTTTACGAACTCAGCGAATTGGTCTCTGGCTATCAAAGTAGTACTCTTGGTGGCCTCACGAAAAATCAGCCTTTTGAACTAACCTAACCTAACAATAACTCAGATCACATTGAAGAAAAAATAATAGTCGTTCCACACAGAGATGCTTCATGGCTGTATTAAGTAGACGGTGAAATACCCACCATCACAACCCACTCATTAGGTGATCATATTAAACTGTTGAAGCTAGAAAGTTTGCATACTAATTCCAACATTATTGATCATTAACAATTTACAACTATTTGAGATTATAAAATGCTAATGACACGTAAATATTTATTACGTACAGAGTCAAAGAGATACATACATATGTATGTACATAGAAGTACAACCGATGACCGTCAATGACCATCAATAAAAAATAATTCCGAATGTCGACTTATAAACAAAACAAAGCTTTATTTTCGTAAACAACATTAATGACCGGGAGCTCCGGGCGCACCAGGAGCACCATCGTCACCACCTTTGCCCCCTTTGCCGCCATCACCACCACCACCATTTCCACCACCACCACCGTTGCCACCACCGCCACCGTTGCCACCACCGCCACCGTTGCCACCACCGCCACCATTGCCACCCCCACCTCCATTGTCGCCACCACCACCGCCACCTCCACCTCCTCCGCCATTTTTACCAGGCTCACCAGGAGCTCCATTGCTACTAAGTGGTTCAGGTGAACGCTTCTGCCTCCCCGGCCCTTTGGGTTCCCCAGCTGCAAGTACAAAAAAATACATGTTAAAATTTTCAAAATTCTTATATGTATGCCTTATGAGGACGAACCATAACACTGGACAACCATAATTGTGGCCACAACGCAGAAAACAAGCAAAAGCTTCATTGCAACAATTCTCGTTGAATACTGAATTGCGATTGATGAGCTAATGCAATGCTACCGTGTTTTATACCCTGGGCATCACATAAAATGCATGAAGAGTAACAACAACGGATAAGGTATATACCCATATACATACATACTATACATATATAAAAATAACGTAACAGACGTATGCATAATAAATTTAGTTAATTGGAGTAAAGTCAGACGGAATAACTGTGTGTCTACAAAAGTGATATTTGTGTTGCGAAAAGTCACAAAACCGACCAAACATTTTACGAAGCGTGGAAAATGCATTAATTTACTAGTAATTGTTTGCACTTGAATTGAGTAAATTTTCAAGATACAGTAAAATCTGCTCTTATTAGACTCGTAATTGTCAACTAATATGTAATTTACTATACGGATGACAAGGTTTTGGTGTCTGTATTTCGGGATGCGCATTGAATAATTTTCATTGACTACCTTGAAAAGGGAAGGACCATCAACAGTGACGAAATTTTGAAGAAAAAGAAACTGCTGTTGCATGAAGACCGTGTCACAAGACAGTGAAAGCTGTGGTAAAAATCCAAGAATGGGCTTCGAATTGCTTTCGTACAAATCGTACTACAAAAAAAGAATTTTGCCAAAAAATGTTTTTATGGTAGGCCGGGGACTTAGAATGGTCTGTTACGAGTAAATATTACCGTTTAATTTTCTCCGGTTAATTCAACAAACAACTTTCGTTGAAAGCATACATACAAGGTTGGTTCCAAAGTAAACAGAACCTAAAAAAAAAAAACAGAACAAATGGATTTTTCGCCAATATCACTTTATTTTATTCAAAATAGTCTCCTTCTGCTTCAATACAACTTTTTGCACGGTTCAAAAGCATGTCGAACGAATATTATAGCTCGTTGTTCGGTATAGCCGCCAGTACGTCGGTGCCATCCTTTTGCTTGGCCACCCCAATCGACAAAGATAGCAGATTATAACGCACCAATGATTAATGCTTCGTATGCTTGTTCCTAGGCAAAACAAAATTCAAGTTCGTAGATGGACGTGATCAGTCCACTGGCACGTGCCCAAAACGCCATTAAACGAAAAATATAAAGCGCTGTGCCCAAAAAATACGGAGAAGGATATTTGGAGAATTATTTTTTTTTTTAGGTTGGTAGTACTGTCAGTCACATTTATGTCAAATTTCATGTCAAAATATTCATTAGTGTTTGTGATACGTGTCGTTTTATGAGCTGCTAAAAGTGAGTTTTTCGTTTTTTGCGATGTCGAAATTTGTTGAGCAAAGAATTTGCATTAAATTTTGTTTACGGAATTAATTTTCTGCTGCGGATACGTTGAGGATGGTGCAGAAAGCCTTTGGTGATGAGGCTATGTCTACAAAAATGTTTACAAGTGGTATAGTGAGTTCCAAGCCGGCCGTGAACATGTCGAAGACGAAGAGCGTCCAGGGCGACCATCAACCTCAACCGACGAAGCTCAAGTTCAACAAATCAAATATTTGGTGTTGAAAACCCGTCAATTAACAATTAGAGACCTTGCTGATGAAGTTGACATATCTAAAGGCTCAGCCATTACCATTTTGAAGGATGTTTTGGGCCTAAAGCGCGTCAAATCTCGACTGGTACCTAAAACATTGAAGTTTTTGGAAAAAGGCGTCGCGTTGAAGTGTGTGAAACGATGCTTTCCGACTACCAGGATTTCATGAAATGCATTATAACTGGCGATGAGACTTGGATCTATGCTTACGACCCCGAAACAACCGATGAATCGAGCGAATATCATGCCAAAAGAGAGCCAAGACCAAAAAAATCGCGCTAAAGTCGCTCAAAAATCAAGGTCATTTTGACTGATTTCTTCGATTATCGTGGTGTTGTGCATTATGACATCCTTTCCACCGGTCAAACCTTCAACAAGGAATATTATTTGAAAATAATGCGTCGTTTGCGTAACGCTATCAGCCTAAAAAGACCGGAATTGTGGAAAGACAATTCTTGGTTTTTACACCACGATAATGTACCATCCCATACTGCCCTCGTAATTCGTGATCATTTCACCTGATCTATCGCCGTGCGACTTCTGGCTGATCATCAAGCTCAAAGGACCGCTCCGGAGACACCGTTTTTATACGATAGAGGAGATTCAAGCCGCAGCGAAGACGGAACTGAAGGCCATCCCGGAAAGTGACTACAACCAGTGTTTTGAAGATTGGAAAATCCGTTCGCATAAGTGAATTGCATCGGGAGGGGATTACTTTGAAGGGGTTGAAATTGATTTGGAAGAATAAATAAAGAATTTTCAAAACAAATACAATGTCACCTTATTTTTTGGGCACAGAAAATTGGACGAAAACTCGATCTAGACCCCATTTAACCAACAGGTCTTATGTATCTGAAGGTACTTTCCTTGCTTTAATTAAAGCATACTTTTGAGACCAAAATTGTTTGCATGAATTTGCTTAAAAATAGTACTCCTCATTCCGATGAATACTTCTTTATTTTAACTAAATTTCTTTTCAGTGTACCTTCTCTTGAGGCCTGAGAACAGAAAGAAGTCGGTAGGAGTCAGTCACTGATGGAT
The DNA here is from genome assembly GCA_027475135.1 of Bactrocera correcta. Lineage (NCBI taxonomy): Eukaryota > Metazoa > Arthropoda > Insecta > Diptera > Tephritidae > Bactrocera > Bactrocera correcta. Next base: position 38,467,793 of record CM050325.1, on the reverse strand, counting down.
GCAGAACTAAGCATAGCCAGTTCATGCTTTCTTCAATCAATTTCAATGATTTCTGACTTTTTACACTTTTTTGACTGGTATGTAATACCAACGCTTATTACATCATTCGTCTGATTTGATTGTATTGAACGAAAATTTTGAGTAAAATAAATAAAAAAATGTTCAGCAAAGGTTATGTCTTATCAGCGAACGGTATAATACAAATAAAGTAATTATTGTTGGAACATATTCATTGAAGTAGCTGATAAGAATAAAAAATTCCTTCAACACTTGCCGGAAGAGAAAATCCATTAACTGAAGACCTTATCTTAATTAACAACAAATTTTATATTTTTCTTTATATACGATTTTTTATTATACATATATTAGATCGATTGTAGATATATACTACCTTTGTAACTACAATTAATGAAACTATCATAAATCTTAGCTTCAGTTTACATCACATACTATAAGTCAGAAAACATGATCAAAATAGCCGACATCATACATCAAAGTAAACATCAGAAAAAATTGTCGAAAACATATGTTATACTTTAATAAAAACTCGTTTTATTTCATATTTTTTCAATTGACAAATTCTTTTTAAGAACCGCGTTAATCTGCCAATATATCACGATTCCATCAACCTTTCTTCCATCACCCATTGATCCTGGTCGAACCGCTCTCTCTATTCCTTACTATAATTTAAAAAATTTATCCAGGTGATTGCGGAGATAGTTTAATTTGCTTTGAGCCTTTCGCATAATTTTTTGTGTATTTTGGCAATAAGCCTGAAGATGGTGATCACGTGATGTTGGTATGCGTAAAAAATTGCTACACCTTAAGTATTCTAGTCTAGAAATCAAATTATCGGCAGTTTTTTGAATTTTATTAAAAAAAAAAAAAAAAAAAAGATATTATTACTATCCCTTTTTTATGGTGGTTTTATTGATATCTTAAGAAGACAGAAAAAAAACACAAAAAAATATTAAAAATTAAAATAATTAGAGGGGAGGAGAGACTGGTGTAAAAAAATTACGCATCCTGGTGACATGATCCTGACTCTCCTGGTAGTCTGAAAAAAAATCAAAAGAAATTTTTAATCAGTAAGGATGCTGTTACAGTCCCCACCTGGGAGAAAACGATTTTTTTTTTTTTTTGAAAATGGCGACTTTTTTTAAAATATTAAAAACAAAAATTTTGACACGATGCTGGTAGGAACGATAAAGGATTATATTGTATAAAGAAGGTTCACACAAAATTTTAAGTAAATCGGTTGTATAGAACTTGAGATAATGCCGATACCGTGTGGAAAAAAGTAGTTTCGAGAAAAACGCGTTTTAAAATTTTACGTTATACGATATTCGCTCAACCCGGGCTAGTTGCCACGTCACTAAAATGGCTATAACTTTGAAAATAATTTGAGTTTTGAAAAATCCTTTGAGGGGTATAAATTTCAATTTTTTCAAATTTCTAGAGTAGAATACCCCTTTAAATCATTAACACATTCAATACTTTAACGAAAAATTCGTTATTTGAAAATTTCATAACATCAAAATTTTTTTGTTTTTGTTTTGTTTGTAAAACTCTGTAGTTTCTTGCAATAATGAGTTATCAAGAGTTTACTGTAGACGAATTTTTATTGCTCCTATTTAAATGTAGGTATTGTATATAAATCATCAATCTTCTATATTTTCAGATGTTGCATTGCAGTACAGTCGACGATCACAAATTAAAATTCTAGAATTTAGAATCTGTGTTTGCGCTACATTAAACCTTCTAAAATTAGAATCGAAAATGTTGATTTCTTTCATTTTACATAAAAAGATTTAATTCAGAGTAGCTTTCAAAGTAAATTTAACTTATTTTTTTGCTTATACGAGTACCTTGACGAATAAAGAAGCTCCAGAAATTAGAGTCACCTTAAAAACAAAGTGGTTATATTTTGTGAGCGTCGACTGTATATGCAAATTAGTATGGCATACTATACAATATGTATGAACGTACGTTCTCCTATTGATATGTTAACTAGAGCTGCCAATATTGCATTTGATAAAAAGCTATTGATTTTTTCTTTTTTACTTAACTCAACTCAATCTGCAAAAATAGATGATTTCATAAGCAGTTGGGACAGTGGGATCCTCGGAAATAAGATTTGACATGAAATAAAATAGATTCTCATCTAATCACTCATATGTTCAGATACGGTAACTGAGAAGTAACGTTCTCGAGGTATAAAGTCAACACTTTATTATAATATAAAATAGAAAGCCAGGTCTTCTTAGGATCTAAAAAATCATGGTAAAGGACTCGAATTGGGTGATAGGCGTGCCATTGTTGACTTAGTCAAAGACGATTAAGGGGGTATTCTAGTCTAGAAATAAAAAAAAAAAAAATTTATTTTTTTTTTATATTTTCAAAGTTTAACTATTCAAGAATATGTGTACAAGAGGACTTTTCAAAATTCAAATTATTTTCGGATGTATAGGCATTTTTCTGACCCGGCATCCAAACTGGTTCGGCCGGAACGCGAAACTTTAAACTGACTTTTTCGGAACGATACCCACGATTTCTCCGGTTCTACTGGACCGATTTACTTGAAACTAGAACTAGCCCCATCCCCAAATTTTTATTTTTACTATTTTTAAAAAATTCGATATAGTCAGAAAAAGTGATCGAAAAATTTTTTTTTTAGGCAATCGCCAATTTGTCAGAGTTTTTTTTTCCACTGTTCCGTAATTCCGGCCATTGCGACATTATTCTAGATTAATAATCTTTTTTTTTTTGGTTTCAGATAACTAGCAGGGTTGAAATCATGGGCATGGTCACGTGGAAATTTTTAGATTAGTCAGCTCATAACTTTTGAAATTTTTTACTTTTTTTAGTTTTTAATTTTTTCCTGTACTCTTCAAAAATGGATACTAAAAATACTAATACTAAAAATTACCTGAAACTCCTACTTCTAGACTAGACTACCCCTTTAAGAAATTGTGAGGCCAAAAAGGTAGCAAATAAAATAAAGGATTATCGATTTCTACAATGTATTGTGTTATGCTAAGTTAATTAATAAGTATATGTATGTATGTATATTATAATTTTAATGTAAGCTGAGAATGGTATCTTGAGTATGAGTCACCACTCTGTGAGCAATAAATTCCAATTTCGACTAGAGTTACAAAAACCACTCCATTGACAGTCAATATCGAAATTTAAGTACTTACATTTCTGTCATTAAGCAAAATTTATATAAAATATAGTTTTTTAATGGCTCATTAGACCCTTGCAACACAACTTCAAAAATATATATGTATATATGTACTTTCATATACGAACGGCAACGTAAATTAATTAATTAATTATTTATTTATACAACGCAGAATATTGGCAACCTTATTTAAGCAATAGAACTTAGCAAATGTGCACTAAATAAATAAATAATTTAAAAGTGAAAGCTTATTGCTTCATCTGAATGATGCAAATCATGAAGTGATTCATCATGATTGAAGCTTCATAAATATTAATACCTAGTAAAAACCAACGCCCGATGTCATACCACATATGGCTGCCGCCGAAGGAGTGGAATAAAGTGCTTGTATACGTATGCAAAGCCCTTTGTTCAGATCTAGTCACTATACTCGTATATAGGTGCCCTATAAACTGACCTATCAAAATAATTGTGGAATATTTTGCATTTTTGAAGAGCATTATAGCTTCGGTGCAACCGAAGTAAATGTAATTTCTTGTTGTACTGTATTTTATTAAAATAAATTTGATAGAGACAAAGATCTATAGGTTAAAGGAAAAGTTATAGAAAACTATAAATGATTATAAAATAGTATCGCAAATATGATGCAAACTAAAAAACAAGTAGTTTGAAGTATTCTCGGGCGCTTTATAACGTTCGTGTAAAACTTCAAAAGCGTTTTTCTCAAAACCCTATTTTTTAAACCGGTGATCTACAGTGGAGGATGGAGTCGTGTGTAGAAGTTCATGTAAGTGAGGAAAGTTCTCCGATTTCAATTCGCTTGGGAGTGGACAGAAACGATTCTTTTAGATCCTAGATCAAGTATCCTCTGGTTAGCCAAAGAGCATCCGTTTGAAGGCGAGCTAAAGTGAGAAAGCGAAACATCCCCTTCGCGAGGTTGTGCACGTAAAAAAACGCATCCAAGTTAAAATAACAACCAGCCTCGGATTAAAGACCCCCCTTTTTATGACGACCATGGCAAACATACTAAGGATTATGATTTGAGAGCATGCACCTGGAATGTCTGGCCCCTTAATTGGGAAAATGCCGCTGCTCAGCTAGACTGAAGGCTAACATCACCGCTGTCCAAAGAAATGCGTTGGACGAGCCAAGGACTGAGGCGAGTAGGTTCTTGTGGCATTTACTACAATGGTCATATAAAGGAGCGTAAATTTGGTGCGGGATTCGTGGTAGGAGAGAGAGATTCTGTCTCCGAGTACTGTCATGGAGCCGAGGTTCTTCAACATATCGCTGATTTTCGCCCACGTCCCGACGGAAGTGAAGGACGATGTGACCAATATTATGAGCGCTTGGAGCCACCTATGAAAGCTACCTTCGTCACCATGTCAAAATCGTGCTTGGCGACTTTAACGACAGGGTAGGCAAGGAAGATATCTTTAACAAAACAGTCGGTAAGTTCAGCTTCCACGAGGAAACAAATCCAAATGGGTTGAGGTTGATCGACTTCGACGGGACCCGACATATGGTTATCTGTAGTACAAGATTCCAGCATAAGAAAATACATCAAGCTACCTGGCTGTCTCCGGATCGGAAAGCCACTAACCAGATCGATCATATTGTGATAGACGGAAGACACGTCTCCCGTGTCTTAGACGTGCGTACGCTCTGAGGTCCTAACATGACTCGGACCACTATCTCGTTGCAGCCAAGATTCGCACGCCAAGTCCTGCTCTGTGAGAGCACTCGTCAACAACTCAGTATAAGGGAACTGTGGGACGGCATTGCAAACTCCTTACGTACAGCTGCAACCGAAACCATTGGTTTTCGCAAAGTGCAAAAGAACAGCTGGTACGACGAGGAGTGCCGGGTCACAGCGGAAAGAAAACAGGCTGCCTACCTCGCAACGTTACGATCGACCGCAAGACGTGCGGGATGGGATAGATACCGAGAGTTTAAGAGTGAAGCAAGACGCATTTGCAGGCAGAAAAGGAAAGAGGCCGAAATGCGTCAGTATGAAGAGCTTGATAAGCTGGCCGACACAGGTAATACTCGAAAATTCTACGAAAAACTGAGAAAGCGAACCCGATTCCCCAATCGATGACGATGAAGCAGATGTTCCATTAGCCGACCATGAGGAACTTCGAATAGCAATTACCCGTCTGAAGAACAAGAAATTGGAGGGGGCCGATGGATTTCCGGACTTGCATTAGCTTCTTTGTAAAATATGGTGGGACGAAAGCATGCACACCAATTGGAATTTAAGTGTGCTCTGCGCAATCCATAAAAAGAGAGACCCCACAATCTGCGTATTGTGTGAAGTATTAAGTCCCACCGTCAACAAACTGATTGGACCTTATCAGAGTGGCTTAACACCCGGAAAATCTGCAACGATCCGGATATTCACCATGCGACTTTTCGTCGATTTCAAAGCTGTGTTGACAGCACGAAAAGAGCTGCCTTTATGCCGCGATGTCTGAACCGATGTCCCGTAACAGTTACATACATATGTGTATGTATGTATAACGATTCTTGACGTTTTACACCTTAAGATTCTTGCAAGTTGCAAGGGTATAAAGTGTTCGGTTGAACTTGAACTTAGCCCATCCTTACTTGTTGTTGTCAAATCTCTCAAGATAAGTCAAAAGCTTTTTTAATAGGGATGTAATTTCACTATTATAAAATAAAATAGTTTACTGGCAAAAAACATAATTAAAATTGTAAATTTTTCAAGTCTGTGACTACCTTTTTAATAAAACTTTGGTCTTTTAAAGGCTAGTAGATCACTTATTTTCAAACGGGTTTGATGACAAGAATGCAGTAAGGTATTATCAAATCGATTTCCATTATCGCTGAATTTAAGTTCATATTTCTTTCTATTGCGCTGTACTAATGTAGGAGTACCAAGATTTCCATGAATATTTTCATTATGAATGTACCAAGGTGAGTGCGACGCTCAAAATATTTTTTTTCTGGAACCTCTATAAATTTGATCAGAATTTTGTTGTTTGATGTTCTGTAAGATAAGACGGATTGAGCTTACGAGTATATATATTTCCGAAAAGCGATAAATCTATTGGGAGCAAGTCTATGGTAAGAGGTTGCTAGCTAATGACACTTTTCCTTATATAATAGATTAATTCAAATAATATTTATACATATACAAATGTAGTATCCTGGATTGTTTTTATAACAATATTCGCATATATAGTATAGTACATATGTACTTATTACGTTAAAAAAGAAAGATCGAACAAAAATTTTAAGACGCAACAGCCGTATTGAGCGTATTTTATGAAAACATCATTAATCTATTGTAATCATATACCGCACTTTTTTGACCATTACCTAAAAATTGGAAAAAATTTTATATCGGGATTATTGATTTTGTAAGTGGAACACTGTATGTGCAAGTTTTATTTAAACTCAATAAACTTCAAATGAAACGTAAATAATTCTCGCACATAAAATGGCAAAAGTCAATATTTTCAAGAGGATTCAAGTGCATGTGCTCTGAGTACTTAAAAAGTTAAGTATTTATTGTGCAAATAATGAATATAAGTAATACTTTAAATAAATAATAATTAAATTTAAATAAAGGGATATGCAGGGTATTTCCTTAAGAACGCAAAAAATTTTAACAAAGAACTTGAGTAAATTGAAATTCATCCAGAGGTGCATTAATACAAACAGTTATCATGAACAATATCTTGATGTGAATGTCCCTTTATGAATGTATTGACAAATATGAATGCGTTGAACTCACAAAAACATCTAGTCAGGAAATGAAAAGTTGTTATGGTTTTTAATTTTTGGTAAAATTCGATTCTGTTATTCAATATGTTGTACTGCATATTCGATACATTTGTGTCAATGAGTAATATTTACTTCCAAACAAAAATAGCAACTTCGCCCAACCTTCTTTTAACCTTGCTAATAATGTAAACACAAACAAGAACAGCTGAAAATTGCCGGCTAAAAACAAATTTCATTTTGCCACTGTTTTGTTATTGTTTTCGTATTTTTTATACCGTTTGAGCTGAAAACCTGTTCCCCAAAGTTACTCAGGGAATACAAATAAACTATAATACTTATATGTATGTATGTATGTATTCATGTATACTAACATACATATGTTTATATAAGTACATATTAATGAGAAATCTTTTTATTGCTTCCAAAAGCGATAAGAGGTCTAAACTGGATTTCCCAAATGATGCAAATTCTGTTCTCGTCGATAGCAATTGGATGCGATTATACCAAAATAGACACAAATATTTGTTTTTGTATGTATATAGCATTTTGTGTCACTGCTGACGAACAGCTGTCAATGAAATGAGCAAATGAGATAAGAATGCCGCAGTAAACACATAACGAAAGTTGGCGTATACATACATATGCTATTGATTACAACTGAAACTAGTAAGAAAGCGATTAGTTCAGCCGTATCCGAACGTTTCATACGCTAGCAATTTGATGCAGATATATTTTTAGGTGTTGACAAAACTTTATAATAAGCAAGTAAGGAAGGGCTAACCGACCATTGTATACTCTTGCAACTCGAAAGAATCATCCGCAATTTTCTTCAGGCGTTGGTTAATTATATTACAAAATTTTGTGAAGAATTTAACATTCATTATACGAAGAAATTGAGAGTAAATAACTAACTTTATAGGTTTTCCTTTAATGGCGTGGCAGTGGTCTGATTGCGTCCATCTTCAAACTCCGCTTTACTTTTTTGCCAAGAAACATATGTATGTATCAAGTTTCATCAAGATATCTTTTTACTCAAATTACAGCTTGTATGGTCAGGCGGACGGATGGACGGACAGACAGTCAGCCGGTCAATCAACTCAATCCAACAGCGCTAAACTGAATATAGTCACTCCCACATTGACCCATACATTCGGTACAAAGTCTGCAAGACTAACAAATGTTTTTATATAAGTACATATGAATGGCCTCTACGTTTGCATAACGCTTTCCCTTCATGGGCAAATGTATTTTTCCGGAAAGAAAGAAGTCGAACGGTGCCATATCAGGTGAATACGGGGAGTGGTTAATGGTTAAAATGTGAGTTTTGGTCAAATAATCGGTCACAAGCGTCGATCGATGAGACGGCGCATTATCGTGCAACAAACGCCAACTTTCATCTTCGCGATATTCGGGCCGAACACGTCGAATACGGCGCACCAAACGTTTGAAAATTCCAACCGCATTAACGTTTTGGCCGGATGGAACAAATTCTTTGTGGACAATACCCTTGCAATCATAAAAACAAATAAGCACTGTCTTCACTTTTAACTTCGCCATGCTCGATTTTTGGGTTTCGGCTCGTACGGTGCCTTCCATTCAGCACTATGGCGGTTCGTTTCGGGATCATGTTGGAAACACGTCGTTTCGCCACCAGTCAAAATATTGTAAAGGAAGCTTTTGTCCATTTTGGCCTTTTTAATGATGTCCTTCAAATGTTGGATTCTGAGCAATTTTTGGTCGTCAGTCAATTTTTGCGGAATAAACCGTGCACACACCTTTCGTAAGCTCAAATGTTCGGTCAAAATGAGATAAATCAATTTTTGATGAATTCACGCACAGTTTTGATGGAATTTCCGGCGATCACGGATTTTGATTGGCCCACATGTTGATCGTCATTTATGTCCTCACGACCACTTTGAAAATGTTGAAACCACTCGTGCACTCTGCTACGGGATAGACAATCATTGCCATAAACTTTAAACCGATTTTACCGTGTTTTGACATGAAGTACATATGTATGTATATTATTAACAGGAATATATGTTTTCTAAGCCTCATTATTATATCACACAAATTCATCTCTATTTTCGATAAAAAGTTGGCCGTACGCACCGTGATTTAAAAGATGGCACACTGTGGGTGCGCATTATTTTCTTCCTATTTATGTATGTACGTATTGGTACTAGATTTGTATACTGCTCGTAGAAAGAGAGAACCACGTGGAATTCAAAATTGTACTAAATACATGTGAAGTAGTCTAGTCCGCGGCATACCAAATTTGGTTCAAATTAATTTCGTCGTTCTTGAGATATAGGATTTCACATAAAGGTTGGCGGTGCAACGTCATTTGTTATTGACTTTGTAAAATTTTTTTATACCGATTTCAATAAAACTCTTCCTGTCACATGATTTCACCCATTTCTACATTGTATTAATAACCCTGGTCGAGCGAATACTCGGGGTGACCGAAGTACTTTCGCGTAGTACTCTTTTCTGCGTTGGCGGCCTTCCTCAACAAGTTTCGTTGATATAGCTTTATTGGTTAATGAGATATATATTACAATACATCACATATCAGGAGGCGCGGCCAGGTCCACAGATTCCATCTGCAATACTGACCTAACGAAAGTGCCAAGGAACAAGCGTACCAAGTTTCACTGAGATATCTTAATTTTTACTCAACTTACCGCTTGACTGAATCAAAGACACTGCTATTATAACATTGTAGCATTATGCTTGGGTAATAAAATTTTACTGTTCTAACAGAAAAATTAGAATCATAGGAATTTATATAAATTAATGACCTTTTGTATTGGTAAATATACCCGTAATTACATACATACATTTACATATAATCTCTACATATGTAAATGTGTACTATATTTACTTGAGCCTAGTATTAATAGAATACCGTCCCTACAGCTGTGAACAAAAAACTGAGTTATTCTAGTTTCCGAATTAATTAGGTTTTATGCAGCCTTTGAAGCTGTATGGTTAAGGTTGTTCAACTGCCTTTATTGTACGAGGTTTGACAATTAAGTAATGAGACTGATTTTATTGCCGCGCTTGTGGTAAACCTGTGATCTGTGAATTCCCTTTCTCTTTTTCCGGCATCCCTCCCATCTCGATTTATATACTTATGTATCATCGCTCCAGCTTGTTTAGTTCGCCTGCTGCGTCAAGTTGAGTAGACGTGGTTTGTAGTGCTCGTCACGAAAATGGAAAAACGAAATCAAGAGCAACGCGTCGCGATAAAATTTTGCGTAAGATTGGACGAAACAACTTCGGAAACGTACGCTAAAATTGTAAGAGTGTGTGGTAATAGTGTCATAGTTTCCAATACGACCCGGAAACCAAACGCCAAAGCTCACAATGATTGTCTCCGCGCGCCCCCCGCCCGAAAATAGGTCCCATGAGCAAGTCGAAGGTGAAAAATATGATTATTGCCTTTTTTGATAGCCGTGGAATCGTTCACAAAGAATTCGTTCCACCGGGGAAAACTGTGAATCAAGTCTACTATTGCCAAGTACTCGAAAGATTGCGAAAACGAGCCAACAGGGTGCGCCCAGACATCGCTCGTAACTGGATCCTTCATCCCGACAGCGCGCCGTGCCACACCGCCCTCAGCGTGTCCCAGTACATGTCCCTAAAGAGATCGCCGTGTTGCAACAGCCGCCTTATTCGCCCGACATGTCACCCTGTGAATTTTTTTTGGTTCTTAAAACAAAATCGGTGGTCAAAGGAACCCATTTTGAGTCGATTACGGACATCCAGGCGGCCGTGACGAGGGTACTCGCGGACATCCCAATCCAAGAGTTCCAGAAATGTTACGAAGCATGGAAAAGGTGCTGGGATCGCTGTATAGCTGCCCAAGGGGGCTACTTTGAAGGGAATGGCAGAGTTGTAGAATAATTTTCAAATAAACGGTTTTTATGGAATCAGTCTTATTACTTAATTGCCATACCTCGTAGGAGGCAAAGGACTAAATTATCGCTTTAATATATGAAAAAACAACCCTTATCGTCAAACACAAAATACAAAAGTATCTCAAAAGTAGTGCACGAAATACATAAAACGAAGATATATAACTCATTAAAAGTAATTTGTTTTACTCTATAGCATAAAGATATACCTGCTTATTGACTCGCCACGAACTGTTATAATTCTTAAGATATAATGGGTTACCAAAAAACCTTGCGGTATTTTTATTGAATCAATTCGTGTGGCACCCATACATCGAGCTTCTTAGTGACTCCAATCTTCTTCAAATGGTTTATAACGGTTTGATGACTACTATACCGGTCTCTTTCGACCAATTCAATTTTTTTTTTATTTTAAAACAATTGATACAGTAGTTAGTGAAGTTTATCAGACTGTCATACTCTCTTCTATAAAAATTACATAATTTTTTGTGTGTATGTATATATGTATTTATTACTTTGTTTATTATATAAATGTTTTAAAGTAATATAATCGGTTTCCAAAAAAAAATTAAAGACAAATATAAACCATCCTCTGACTGCCTTATTTACCACCACCACCTCCGCCACCACCGCCGCCACCTCCTCCACCTCCACCGCCACCGCCGCCAGGATATAGCTGAGAAATTGGTCGGAGCTCAGGATCAGGAATAGCTGAAAATAAATATGTATGTACGTAAATTGGTGCATACTGAAAACCAAATCTATATTCCTTTTTATAATCGAAGCTATACTTACCAAATGCCATAGCCAGCATGGCTAGCACGAAAGCGAAGAGCGTATAGAACTTCATGTTTCAAGCTTAAAGTCTGCAATGATCGACGTTCGTTATAGCTGTCATATTTATACGTAAATCAGTCGCAATAGCTTATTTGTTATCAATCTGAGAACAAAGGGTTAGGTGTAGACGTATTCATGTCAACTGACAAAGAATCCCCATGTGGACGAGTGCCATAAAATTGCATTAGGCAATGCATATTTGTAAATATGTACATACATAGTGTGTTTTTTTATAGTTGTTTATACATTAAGACATTAGGTGAACATACTGCAATAAATCTCACTTTGTTTTTGTACTTTCTACTTAAGCTTTCTACAAACAGTTAATGTTGCACTATTTTTATTGCCTAACTTGCTCAATATTATTCTACAACTCAAACCCGTAACTCAATATACATTGACTTCTACTTTGAATTCAATTAAGATCTAATTACAATTTAAATGCGAAGATTCATCAAAGCTTTAAGAGATCGATAAAGCAATTTTCATATCATACATACTTATACAAAATCGTGACTTTCAATTTACAATTTTAAGTTAGTTCCCGTTAAATATATACATAAGTATGAGTTTCTTCGGAAAAGGGGTTTTCTATTCTAAGGTAAAAATTCCCCATAAATAACACAATAAAAACTCAAGCTTAAAAGCGAACACGGTTAAAATAAATGAATTCCAGAAACAACATGAGTAAGATTTGATAGCTGAGATGTTGCCAGACTACTTTTGAAGAAATTTTTCTTTGAGTTAAGGGGATATTCTACTCTAGAAATCAAATTTTGGGCAGTTTTTTGAATTTTATTAAAAAAATATATATATATATTTTTACTATCCATTTTTTATGGTGTTGATATCTTAAGAATACGGAAAAAAAATTTTAATAAAAAATTAAAATAATATGAGGGGGGGAGATACAGGTGTAAAAACAATGGCGCTTCCTGGTGACATTGATCCTGACTCTCCTGGTGGTCTGAAAAAAAATCAAAAGAAATTCTTAATCAGTAAGGATGCTGTTATAGTCCGGGAACACGAAACAAAAATTTGTTTGAAAAATGGCGACTGCCTGAAAACAAAAATCATGTTTTACGCTTTTTTTGAAATTTCTGAATTTTTTTAAAATATTAAAATCAAAAATTTTGACACGATGCTGGTAGGAACGATAAAGGATTATATAAAGAAGGTTCAAGTAATTCGGTTGGATAAAACTTGAGATAATGCCGGTACCGTGTGAAAAAAAGTAGTTTCGAGAAAAACGCGTTTAAAGTTTAGAAGACAATTCTAGTGAACACGGACGCCACCTCACAAAATCGGCTGTATCTCCGAAAATAAGTCGAATTTTGAAAAATCCTTCCAAGGTCATATATTAAGTCTAAACTTTAAATATATAAAAAATCGTAGCATCTTTGCCAAGGGAAGCCAATATTGGACCACAAATGCATGAAAATCACACAATACTAGCAGCTAAACCCATGCTAAAGTACTTTTAGATCCAAGGCTATGCGCTTTTCATAAATTTGTGGCTTCAAAACACAGTGCGCACAGGAAAGAATATTCAATAGATATGACACTGATTGTATGACCACCCATAATTTTTCTCCAATACACTTTAAAAAAAAATTAAAATAGAGCTTTAAAAAGCTGCTTAACTTCGGAATGTAAAAAGACTGTTAGAAGCAGAGATTATGTCAGTTTGGGCCGTTACTTGTTTAGGACGCGTTGGACAGAAAAATACATTAGTTTTTGACGTTTTTCAGTTTAAGTAAGCGGCAGTTTAACTTACACTAACTATGGAAATTTGACAGAACGCTTCATTTGTGACGTGGGGTATCGCCGTTTTGAACAATGCTATTCTTAAGGGTTGAGGAAATATACCTACAGATACTTCAAAAATAATTTGCGACAGTTTACCCTCGAAGTAAATATAGCCAAAGATGTACTTTTTGTAAAATAAAATTATAATTTATATTTAATGTCAAATCAAGAATTTATATCCTTATTATAAATTCATACAATGATGACTTTAAAACCCAAAGCCCAGACATACATTATAAATTTTGAAACAATAATTACTGTACTTGATCAACCAAAAAGAAAAAAACTTTTCCAATAAGATGAAGCGTACAGTTAATGAGTCTTTTGAATAGCTTGACATTTGTTACGCTAGTATTGCCATAGCTTGGTAAAGTATGCTTTGTTCTAAAGAAAATTAAATGTTATTTTCAACCAATGAAGCCAGATCGGTTTGTATTAAGAAATTAAACAATGTAAGCCATTTAGCGCAGAATTCTTAATGCGCGATATTATCCATCATTCCATTATATTACTACAGTTTTACAGAAAGATTTCAAAATTTGTTTCACAACAGAGTCTGCCAAAAGTATGTACTTTCTTAAGTATTTAAACAACTGCAAAATTTCCTTTTAGCATTTTCTATAAAACAACACATTTCTTTGTAGCTTTTGTGTGAATTATTCTTCACCAGTTTTGCAGTTGTAGTCTTTCATATAAAAACGGTTAATGAATTCGGTAAGCACTCACTGGTCATTTACGGCTGAACAACATGAAGCTCTGTGTTATCTCTATATTGGTTCTCACCATACTTGGATTGGCTTTGGGTAAGTGTGTTCTTCGCTAGTTTCTTTACAAAAGCAGGAAGAAATCATTTAATGATTTTTTTCTTTTTCGATTTTTAGGTGGCGGCAGGGGAGGTAACGGTGGTCGGGGAAGCGGTACGGGTGGTGGAAGTGGTGGAGGTGGCGGAGGTGGCGGCGGAGGTGATGGCGGAGATGGTGGCAGAGTTGGCGGCGTAGGTGGTGGCTATAAGGGTGGTGATGGTGGCGATGGCCATTAAATTACTAAACTAAAGTTTGAGTGATCAATCACTACTTAAAAGTAAAGTAGTTATTTTTATTGCTTGTAATTATAATTTATAAATATACTGGTAAGATACTAAAATGACTGTTAAAATGTATGGTTTAAAATAAAAACAAAAATACATATCAATATTTTTCTACAAAACTGATAATAAAGCCTTTTAATTTCTAGTGGTGAAGCTTCAGGCGAATTACAAACCTTGTTGTTGTTGTAGCAAAAAAGGCATTTCTTTGCCAAATAGCAAAGTCGCATAAAATAACAAAATTCGATGTGCGGAATTCATTGGACTTATCGAAGCTTTGTTATTAAATTTTCATGTTCTAATTCCTTGTATGCAATCGTATTAAGTCCAATCGAAGTCAATTCAAGCGCTTACTACACCCAATCATCTCACCATTTTCTCTTCTTTCTACAGACATAATCTGTGAAACTTCCGGGTAGAAAATTTTCTACAGGATATCGATTTAATTTAGGCACAAAATTATAAATTACGTAAAAATATTATATATAACCGTGCTTTATTCTATATTTTTACATTATAGGCTTTGGGTCACTTCTTCTTCTTCTTTACTGGCGCAGACACCGCTTACGCGATTATAGCCGAGTTAACAACAGCGCGCAAGTCGTTCCTATTTTTTCTAGTTTGCGAAAATTGGATATTCCAAGCGAAGCCAGGTGATTCTCTTTCTGGTCTTTCCAACGGAGTGAAGGTCTTCCTCTTCCTCTGCTTCCTGTGGCGGGTACTGCGTCGAAAACTTTCAGAGCTGGGGTGTTTTCGTCCATTCGGCCGATATGACCTAGCCAGCATAGCCGTTGTCTTTTAATTTGCTGAACTAAGTAAATTTCTATGATATATAATATATGCATTTCTCATATAGCTCGCCTTTCCATCGAATGCGGTATTCGCAGTAGCTAATGAGCAAAGGACCATAAATCTTGCGCAGAACCTTCCTCTCATAAACTCGTAACGTCGGCTCATCAGATGTTGATTTTTGTTCGTCGAGAGAGGACTTTACTTCTCAATTGCCTACTCAGTCCGAAGTAGCACCTGTTGGCAAGAGTTAATCTGTATTTTTCGAGGCTGATATTGTTAGTGGTGTTGATACTGGTTCCAAGATAGAAAAATTATTCATGACTTGGAAGTTATGACTTTCAACAGTGACGTCGGAGCCTAATTGCGAGTACGACGACTATTTGTTTGATGACAGGAGATATTTCGTCTTGCCCTCGTTCACCACCAGACCCGTTTGCTTCACTTCCTTATCTATTCTGGAGAAAGCAGAACTATAAGCGCGGTTGTTCAAGCCAATGCTATTGATGCCATCACCGTACGCCAGCATTGTACACTCGTATTTCAGTATTACTTTCTCCAAGCGCAGATTAAAGAAGTCGCACGAAAAGGAGTGGCCTTGTCTGAAACCTCGTTTGGTATCGATCGGCTTAGAGAGGTCCCTCCCGATCTTGATGGAGCTTTTGGTGCTGCTCAACGTCAGTTTACACAGCCGCATTAGTTTTGCGGGGATACCAAATTCACACATCGCGGCATAAAGACAGCTCCTTTTCGTTCTGTTGAAAGCAGCTTTGAAATCGACGAAGTGGTGTGTGTCGATTCTCCTTTCAAGGGTCTTTTCTAAGATTTGGCACACGGTGAATATGTATCTGTTATTGATTTGTCAGGCCTAAGGCCACACTGATAAGGTCCAATCAGTGTGTTGACGGTGGGCTTTAATTTTTCACATAATATGCTCGATATAACCTTGTACGCAAAGTTGAGGAGACTTATCCCACGGTAGTTGGCGCAGTTTGTGTGGTCTCCCTTTTAGTGGATTGGGCAAAGCACACCTGAATTCTAATCTTTGGGACTTATGAAAGAAATTTTGATAGTAGAAATGTTCGCGCAGTAAAGAATAACTAAATACGCCAGAGACATTAAATTTTTACCATCGAGATAGTATGAGAGAAAAGTGGACGATGGGAGTGGGACAGCCCATTTTTTGGTGAAATCCCTTGTCTCGTGATCCGACCCACTGATTTCGACAAAATTTAATACTTGCGAACTTTGATAGCAGCCGTTTCAACGTAATGGTGTATTTAACACAAATTGTAGTAGAGCACAACTCCCTATAGATTTACAATTAAAAATAGTGCTAGTATTGAGGTTGGGATCTTCCGGGGATAGTTTATTCACATGAAAGGCGGTTTACTGTTTGGGGTGGGCTATGCGGATACTCTTCAAAATATAACTAGGCTAGTATTCTGTTTTGGTCTAATGAAAATGAACGGTTGGAAATTATTACTGCAACGCGAAAAGATATGCCTGAAAATATGAACTTTTTATTTACGAAAACGCCAATATCCATTAAAATACAAGCTGTTTGTGACTTAAGATAACTAATTAGACAAGTCACAATAGGATACCATGGAAGTGTTCATGACGCCAAAATATTCTTCAATGGTCCTCTTGCAAAACACCCTCAACGATTTTTATCTAACTTGTAATGGATTGCTGGAGGTAGTACGGAATACATTTCGGAATACATTCCGGAAGAAAGAGCAAGTTTCAACAAGTACTTTTCAAAATACGGTATACGAATTGATAATTGTTTCGGCATTTTAAAGGAAAAATTATAGTAGATTATGATATGATGCATTTTCCATAATATGTTAATTAATTTCCATATTGCAAACGAAGAACGCTTTACCTACCTCGATATACATACATATGTATGTTACCACCAGGAAGTAACACAAGAAGTGGTCTTCTTGGCGAAAGAACTGAAAGTTGACGAAGAACACCCAAGAATCTGCGGCCCACAAACAAAACACGAAAATTTCTGTAGTGAGAACTTACGAAGATTACTATAGGGTCTAAGTGTACATTCCTCTATTGGATACAATCGGCGAAGATTTGAAGACGCACTTTTTTAGAGAAGTATTGGATGGATTTCAACTGAGTTTGCTGCTTCCAGAAAAAGTATGTGCTTTGAAAACCATAGAAATCGAAAATCTTAACCGTTTGATAGATAGATTAAAAGGCTTTTTGGATAATGACAACGTCGAGCGAGATTTGAAGCTCATAGGTGAACTTGACCACTAGCAGTACCATTGGGGACACAAACAAAAGTCAAAAGACAACAAATTACCGACTACTTCATTGGAAACGTTCAAGAACTGCGATGTAGACCTACTCTTCACACACTTCCTGTGAATAATGCGAGCTCTGAACTCTCTTTTTGACACTTCGCCGTGTGAAAACGTGGCTGAGGACGAACATGCTTTAAGATAGATTGATCGACCGAGCATTGCTGGGCACGCATGGATTTGATATTAGAAAGCCGATTTGAAACTTTTCCACCATGATATTAAATCCTATAAAGACTACTATATTAAATATATTAATCTTCATGCTTCCAGTAAATGTTTTCGCCCAATTGTATTTTTTTAGGCATAAAGATATTGAGTTATGAGTAAAACATGTTCGGTAATTTTCCTTGAGATAACTCAAATTTTGGCCGATATACCCAGCATAAAGTCGCCTGAAAATTCGAAAATCTTTATATTAGGTATTTTCGGGAAATTATTGACCCTATTCAACCCATTTTTAGTACACAGAAATACGATTGTCAGGTTTCTGTCTGAATTTCAATTGTATATCTCACACATTGACCGATATTTTCGGTAAAAAGTCAACTAAAGAAACTAGGGCCCACATAATCAGTACCTAGTTGCTTGAACATTTTTGTTTAGATTTGGACAATTTTTGGTCATAAGGTGGCATACTTTAAAGCAATTCTTAATGCAAAGTTTTGACGCGTTATATCAATTACTTCTTGATTTGTGTGCTGGAATGTGAAAGACTCAAATGGATTTAAAAATTGTGTTATAAGGGAAGTAGGCGTGGTTTTAGTCTGATTGCGCCCATTTAAACACTGTAAAACAGGAAAAATTATAAAGAAAATGCCACGTACTCAATTTTGTCGAAATCGGTGGGTCGGGTACCGAGATATCGGATTTCACCGAAAGGTGGGTGGTGACACGCCCATCGTCCAATTTTCATACTAACTCCTATAAAGCTCTCTAACACCATTCGGGGATAAGATTTCAAGACTCTGGGGTATTTAGTTTTTGATTTATTGCGCTTTTAGTTGTTTTTGACATTAACGTTATATGGGGAGTGAACGAGGCTGTTTTCCGATTTTATCCATTTTTACTTTGCAGGTCGCGTTTTCACTATTCGCGGATTAAAAAACTGAGAAACTCTATATTCGCGACTAAAAATTTTTTTATTCGCGGATCTAATAAGTACATACATAATAATAAAATTATTTCAATAGGTATCCAGCCCAATATTCTTGTCAAATGGTCTAATAAAAAAGTACCCTAAAGTAATGTTGTTAAATGATATCGCCGAGGACTTTGACACAAGCCGCCTTCGCCGCGATCGGTTGAATGAAAGCACCCTCAATAAATAAAGTACACTTATGCTCACACAATTAAGCCACATAAACGTTATGATGTACACATTCATAAATGTTAAATTTTATTGATAAATCGGAAAAAAGTTTCACAAAATTAAAAGAAGAAGAAGAATTGTATGTACTTAAAGTTTTTTAAAGGTAAATTTTAATGTAAAAGCAAAAATCAAGCAAAAAACAGATAGAATCAAGTGACATTCAGGAATTGCTTGAATCGCAAGATGAAGTTTTGACTGAAACCGACTTGGAGGAAATGTAAAATTTACAACCCATTGAAGAAGAGGCTTCAACAAGCACTGGAAACGTGACATTCAATTTGAAAAATCTTAATGAAGGTTTAAGAAGGGCAAATGAGCTCTGCGATTTCTTTATGAACATTGATCCGTCTATGGAACGAAGTCTAAGATTTAAGAGACAAATTGCTAATGCAACTGCTGTGTATCAGTCTGGATTGAAGGAGCTTTTGAAAACTGCTGTGCAAGAAAAAATTACAAAATTCTTCAAACCATTGCCTAAGTCTTAAGATAATTAATTAAAATGTTTAAAAACTTCAATTAAATCATTTTTTTATATACCTATTTGTTTTTTTTTATCACCTAGGAACATATCTATAATCACATATAAATTACCATCCCGTATTCACGATTTCTGTATTCGCGGCATATTTATGGAACATATACCCCGCGAATAAAAAGCTTTTACTGTATAATAAACTTACTAGATGGCGGGGCCACGCCCAATTTTTAAAAATTGTTTGTATTTATACGTATGCTTTCGGCTAATCGCGATTTGTGGGCGTGACAATATTTTGATTACGCATGTATAACTCTATACCCATCTTGATTAGTTTTAGTTGATACTTACAACATTTAGATGAACAAAAATATAATACTCAGTAGCAACAGGTTGCAAGAGTATAACAAATCCACACAAAAGAAAACTGAAATTAGTTATAACGTACTAAATACATAGCGTTCAAGAATTGTATTTGTGTAAACTTACTTTCTTTCCAAAAACAAATTTTTCAAAGTAGTATAAAACTTTATGATTTTACGAGGAGTTATGACAACTTGTGAGTCCCTTAACAATAGCTGTATGCATACTTTTGTAAACAGTGATGTCAATCGGTTAATGCAATTTCGGCTTCAGCAACTTTATACGAGGAACTCAGCAAGAGATAATGATTAGAACCGATAAGTGACTATGGTGCAAGCGTTCACGCACCTCATAATGGGAGAATGTCGATCGTATGTTTGTAACATTTTGTAACATTTGTAATACTATACTAAACACCTCACACGCCTACATATGTGGCACAAACGCTGTCCCATAGTTTATACATACTTACATACTTTATGCACTGAATTGATATCCTCTTAACGTACATATGTTTGTGTGGCCAGCAGAATGAAGTTGCTTCTACCCACTAATTGCATTATTTGTGTTATTGTGTTATGTACACATTATCAATTCAGGGTTTTCCGAAATTTATTTTGTCTCACTTGCCACACATGACTTTCCATGGGGCTTACCCATTTATTTTAAATATGCTTGCTCCATAATTTATTTTAATTGCGTTCATTGGAGCTTTTTGATCTGTGGTCTACGCCTGATAAGCTTGATGTTATTTTAACTGTTTGGAAGTTTGTATTTTCTCCGCATCTCTAAGGTTCGTAAAAAAAACAAAGAATATATTAAAAAGACCAAAGTTAAACTAATTTGTTTACTATAACCATTATTATTCGAATTGATTTTTCGATTTCGAAGTGATAGTATTCCTGTGGTGGGTCTATGGGTGTGTCGTCTGTTTATCGTTATACCGGTATGATAGCAATGTAAATAAAATGGTTTGAGGTTCGGGATAGATAATTAATGCTACTAGCATTAAGGGTTGTTACATAATACTTTTATGAATAGAGATCAAGATTTATAAAGAATACTTTTTAAAACTAGTACTTTTTGAATACTAACATACATAAGTACATAAGTACTACATTGAACAATATTTCAATACCTAGCGAAAAAAACCTATTTGGGCTCTATTTTTTAAAAAAATTAACTGTAAACACGTTTTTGTAAAAATTTTTCGAAAATCAACCATTCAGATATAAACTTTTCGGCCTTCAAAAGAAATACTATAAACCTGTTGTCTTATACACAGGTCTTTTAACTGGAGTTAATACAAAATTTTGTTCAATAATTATAATTGTTAACTTATTAATAATAATGTCGTTCAAATAAACAAAATTCAAAAAGCAAAAAAAAATTCGTCAAGGTCGCAGAACGCTACCATGACGGAAACAAATATTTTAACTAAATAGAAGGATGACACCTGTTTAACGGTTTTAAGTAAAAACAATTTACAAAACTAAATATATTACTACTGAGCCATTACCATGTGGGTAAAAAAATATTTGACAAGTTTTATTATAAAAAATATTTTTGAGAATAGTTGCCATTAGTTTAAAATATTTTATTCTATTAAATATGTAAAAAGAAAGACTTACAATAAATATTACTAAGCTAAATAGGTTTAAAAAAAGATTTATAATATGCCGGGGATATATTTAAGAGTAGTTGCCACTAGTTTAAAATTTGTAAACTAAACAAACCCATAAAAAAATTAAATATTTCAATATTGGCATCAGAAGGAAATTCGAAAATAGTTGAAGTATTTCGAAATAATTTTACTATGCTCAACAGTTTATTTATTGCAGGGCTAAAGTAAATCATGAATTAAAAAGTGTTTAAAATAGCGAGTTTTTAAACTTTGAATATTATGGATTGATTTTGATATAATGATCTTTACATAGATTATTGTTCATTGTCAATATTTTAGAAAGGACAATATATTCATATATTTATTTGCTTTAATAAAGATGTTACAATCTGTATTAATCTATTTTCCACCACCTCCTCCTCCACCACCGCCTTGCCAACCTCCACCGCCGCCGCCTCCGCCTCCGCCTC
Organism: Bactrocera correcta; assembly: GCA_027475135.1. NCBI lineage: Eukaryota > Metazoa > Arthropoda > Insecta > Diptera > Tephritidae > Bactrocera > Bactrocera correcta. The sequence goes on along the minus strand of CM050325.1, from coordinate 38,445,777 downwards.
CTCCACCAACCCAAGGGCCACAGCAGCCACCTCTATAAGCTTTCGGACATGGATGAGCTAAGGAAAAATATTATTTCACTATTACATATATTATATATTAATATGTACTTACCAATAACTATTGCTAATATAATCAGCGCAATAGCTAGAAACACTTGGATCTTCATATTGTTAGTTATAATGTCGAACCAATTAATTCGTCCTCGTATTTATACCATAATTTTGTAGTTTCGAAAATTCAACTTTTGTACACTTGAAAAATTTGGTGAATGGAAATAAAATTATAATTATTTAACTTATTTTCCTTATCATGAGTCTCTTATAATGGAAAATATAAAAATATACAATTATTATTTTTATTTTTATAGTTAAGTTGATCCGATGAGATTCTTATGCAAAACTCGGTATCCATGGAAAACATTTAACACTTCCAATTTTTAATTAGAAAATGTAATGTTTATTTTTAGTTTTCGATGAAATTTCGCTTAGTGTATTCAAACAAGAATATTAAGTTACATTCTATTCAAGTTATGCTGGATTAACGCAGTATTTATGGTAATGCAGTCAACAGTATACGTTTAATAGTTATAGCATACATATGGATGTAGGTAGATACATATATAGAGCCCCAGATCAAAATCTAAACTAAGATCTTAGCAAAAATTCCCGATATTATAGACTTCTTTATAACAAGATAGATTTCTTTACAAAATGTTGAAATAGATCTTTATGATAATGTATCTATATACATACATTATATAAAAACCAACATTTCTCAGCAGTAAGTTTACAGATTGGAATTTTTTCAGAAAACTTCAGCTGTAGCAAAATAGCTGAAAACTAACAGTTTCAAATATACATATATCTGTAATCTGACATATGAAAAAAGCACAAACTATTCTCTGTATTACCGGACTGGTATATTGAAATGACCGACATTGACTAATCCTCATTTTAAACGTAAATATGATACAGACAAATCAGAAGCATTTTCCAACCATCTGGCTGAAGTTGATGATGCACATGGTTTTGAATTAACACATGAAGCACATTATTGTCCTATTTCTTTACTCTTTATGATATTCAACATTGAAAAAAAAATTATACCTATGATGCCTTACAAAATTGTAACAAACCATTAATTTGGCTTCAAAACTTTTAGGATACATAGTATTAAAATATTGTCGAAAACTGACTAGAACTAAATAAAGAACAGTCTGACTGCACGTTTCTCTGACATTCAATAAATAAAGTACGAAATCATTTTCCTCATGCTGTATATTTAATAGTTAAAACTTTTTTAAGTACAATTATATGAAAGAGCATTACTATGGCATCAAACAGTGAATGAATCTTCAAAATTGCGTATCCAACTAGGTACCATTCTAGAACTTCAAGGTCGCTCTAGGATATGATCTACGCAAGTGACATCCCAACCATTGATAAAGCTACAATATCAACATTTGCTGATGATACTGTTTTCCTATCCGTATTAGATTCAGAAAGAGAATCAACGAAAAATTTGCAAGAAGCAGTTAATGAAGTACCATTGTGGATCAAAAATTTGCATATATAACTAAATAATACGAAATCTGTCCCGTCGACTTCACTAATAAGACAATACGCTGTTTGCCTCTCTACATAAGGGGGTATTCTAGTCTAGAAATTAAAAAAAATCGATTTTTTTTATATTTTCAAAGTTTCACTATTCAAAAATATGTGTACAAGAGGATTTTTCAAAATTCAAATTATTTTCGGATATATAGGCATTTTTCCGACCCGGCATCCAAACGGGTTCGGCCGGAACTAATCGAACAAAAGACATTACGCGAAGCTTTAAACGCGTTTTTCTCAAAACTGACTTTTTCGGAACGATGCTCACGATTTCTCAGGTTCTACTGGACCGATTTACTTGAAATTTTTATAGAGTCTTCTTTATAGGCTTGTCTATGGTTGGAACTAGCCCCATCCCAAAATTTTTATTTTTATTATTTTTAAAAAATTCAAAATAGTCAGAAAAAGTGATCAAAAATTTTTTTTTCAGGCATTCGCCATTTTGTGAAAAAAATGTTTCCTACTTTTCCGTAGTTCCGACCATTGCGACATTATTCTAGATTTATAGTATTTTTTTTTTTTCTTTTTTGTTTCAGATAACTAGGAGGGTTGAAATCATGGACATGGTCACGTGGAAATTTTTAGAGACCCCCCACTTCATCAGCTCATAATTTTTGAAATTTTTTACTTTTTTTAGTTTTTTAATTTTTTCTTTACTCTTCAAAAATTAATAAATAACTAATAAAAAAATGGATGGTAAAAATATTAATTGCCGTTTTTTACGACACTTCAAAAATTACCTGAAATTCATGCTTCTAGACTAGAATACCCCCATAAATGGAAAACCAGAACCATACAAGGACGTGTCCAAAATTTCTTTTCCCGACGTTTATTTCTAGGTGTTGTAAAGTTTGTAGCTAACTCAATATACCTTGCTCATATCATAACAAGAAAATAAAAGTTCAGTGAAAAAAATATTGAAGAAATGCAAGAGTAGACCGCTTTCGATGATTATTTATGCATGTCAAGATGCAGATAGTATCCTTTGAATAGCCTAAAAAATTAATTTGGATAGGATAGGTTATAATTCTGCTTAACAGTTTGCTTGTGTAAAATATATTCTCATTACCGCTCATGCGTTTGTCTTTACTTTTTAATATCTATCAATATTCAATATCTATTACCAATGAATCGATACAAAATTATGTATTGAAATAAAATCCTTTCAAAAACGAAAATGTGTAGCACTTTTCTTGAAGACAATCTTTGTATTTTTTAACAATAATAAAACTTTTTAGTTTTGAAGTTAGTTTAAATTTCGCGTGAAAATCCATTCGTCCAAATATCATTTTTCCAGGTTGGTATGGTTGGTGCCTAATGTCACATCCAAATAATCATTAGTGTTTGGTATACATTTGCCTTTCTGTAGTACATAAAGTGCATTTGGCTATTTTTACGAAAAGTGAAATTATTTAACAAAAAAAATTCATGGAATTTTGTGGTTGTAATCAAATACGTATCTGGTGACGAAACGTTCAGAATGCCTTCGGTGATAATTCTTTTACGCGACCGAGTGTTTTTGATTACTACAAATTATTCTAATAAGGCCGAGAACGCGTTGATAACGAACCACGTCCAAGACGGCCATCAAAATCAACTGATAATCAGCACGTCAATAAAATAAAACAATTGCTGTTTGGGAATCGACGATCAACAGTCAGAGATCTTACTGGACTCGTTCAAATATCGGAAGGATCAGTGAAAACCATTTTAAAAGATTATTCGGGTCTAAGGAAAGTTGAAGGACGATTGTTTCCAAAATCTCTCACATTTTTCGAAAAAAGCGATAAGTCTTGGATCTATGCTTACAACCCGGAACAGATGATCGTGGCAAAAGTGAGCCAAACTCGAAAAAAACCTCTCCATGCAGGTAAAAAGTCCAGGTTATGTTTACAGTTTTATTCGATTATCGAGGTGTTTTGCACTCCGAATACCTTTCGATCGGCCAACCTGTCAACAAGGAATACTATTTACGAATAAGTGTGAGGGCTACTCCGGAAATTGACTTTGACAACTATTTCGAGTATTGGAAAAAGGGCCAAGGGGGATTACTTTGAGGGGGACGACATAGATTTTGAGAATAAATTATGAACAAAGTCTTATTATTTTTTACTCACATACATTTGTACATATGTATGTATGTATGTTACCTTATTCCATGATGTACGCCAGATAAGCAAATAATCTCGAATTCATTCACATCACGGATTTAAGTATAAATATGTACTTGTATGTTTACATTATTTATTTTATGTTATCTGTACGTTCATGCATATTTACATTTATATGTATATATGTATATACAAATGTACATATATATTAACAAGTGTTCACATAGTAATTTCACTCACGGTAAAGCACTGTAAAGCTATCATGGTGAGTCAACAAACTATAAAAGGCATGGCTTCTGGCTCAGCCTGCTATTCAATACTCTGATTCTCACTTGAATGCCATAATAAAGAAGCTCCCGTTGAGTAAGCAAAATGCAATCGATATTTCACTTCGTAATGCTTTTATTGGCAATGATTGCTCTGTTGAGCGGTAAGAATATTTCTATTCTATTATTAACTGTGAAATTATGAAATTTTATTTCATATAGGTTTTGCAATAGCCCAAGGAGGTGGCAACCCAGGAGCTCCCGGCGCACCACCCGGTGGACCAGGCGCACCAGGCAATCCTGGAGGTCGAAGATTTCAATGAAAATGTATATCTACCTATTTTAAGTTAAAGTACATACATATAATATATAAACATACAATAATCTATATATAGTATGTATAAATTACTATTAAATAATATCCCATATGCAAGTGTATTTATTTGGGTTGGGGATATCCGTTGTAAAGCGATATGCACAGTCACAGTCGAGGTCGAATGGTTTAAACAAAAAATTATTTGGAATTTTAATTAAAAATAATAATAAAACAAAAATTACCGAACTAAAGAGGTTTAGGAACGCTTGTAGCAGATATCGATTTACATTGGCCTATGAAAACTTACTCAAACCTAAAATAACGAACACTTTTGCTGCATCGTTGCAACTTGCAGAAAGCCAGGGAAATACCTTGAGGTGTAAAATGTCAACCAGATCGGAATCCAAGCAATTTTATATACAAGTATACATATACTAAACTACAAGATGCATTCCAAAGTAAACAGGATTTTTTGAACCTAACGCCCCCTGATGGCGCCATCTATATGTCGACTGGTGACTATTTTATGACATTTCATCGATTGTAAGCGAAGTTATTGCGTTGTAAATGTCAGTATATTTGTGCTATCGGAGCCAAAATGAGCTTCGAACAAAGAGCCAACATTAAGTTTTGTTTTAAAATTGGTAAAACTTTAACCGAAACGTTTTAATTGATGAAACAAGTTTATGGCGATGCTTGCCTATCCCGTAGCAGAGTCACGAGTGGTTTCAACGTTTTCAAAGTGGTCGTGAGGGCATAAATGACGATCAACATGTGGGCCCATCAAAATCCGTGATCACCGGAAATTCCATCGAAACTGTGCGTGAAATTATCATTGAAATTCATGCAAATGGAATTGAACATCTCCAAAACATCGATTTATCGCATTTTGACCAAACATTTGGGCTTACGAAAGGTGTGTGCACGGTTTGTTCCGCACAAATTGACTGACGACCAAAAATTGCTCAGAATCCAACATTCGAAGGACGATTATTTGACCAAAAACCACCTTGTTGATACCATTAACCATTTCCCGTATTCACCTTATATGGCACCGTGTGACTTTATCCTTTTCGGAAAAATGCATTTGCCCATGAAAGGAAAGCGTTATGCAGACGTAGAGGCCATACAATAGGCTTGCACCGGCATACTGGCGGCCATACCGGCAAACGAGCTAAAGCACTCGTTCGACATGCTTTTAGGCCGTATGTAGCAGAAGTATGCTGTATTGAAACAGAAAAAGATTATTCTGAATAAAATAAATTGACTTTGCCGAAAAAACCATTTGTTCTGTTTTTTTTTTAAGTCCTGTTTACTTTGGAATGCACCTTGTATTAATATTGGGTAGTCGAAAAAGTTTTCGTATTTTATGGAAAAAATTAACCGGCATCGTCGAATAAGCTGTCATGACATCGAAACTTGACATTCATCATCAAATGGTTTGAGCCATTTAAAACAGGCTGATTACAAAAAGAATTTCGATGTTTGGGTACCACATGAATTTTTTATGAAAAATTTAATGGACTGAATTATCATCTGCGATTCTTTGCTAAAACGAGTGAAATCTAACTATTTCTGAAGCAAATTGTAATAGAAGAGAAAAGAGATCATGCTCCAAGAATGTTGAAGCTGAACAAAAGGTCGCAAAGCCAGGATTGAGCTTCGCTGGGAAGAGAGATTTATTGAATAATGTCTCTAGCGGAAAAATGGCAAAAATAGTCGACCAAAATGGTACATATTTGGTTCATTGAAGTTCATTATTAAAATATAATTTGAAGCTGATTAGAACTTCGAAAAGACTTTTTGACCACCCAATATTCCGTGAGTTTTTTTTAAATGAACTCACATATAGTACAATGACCAATCACATGTAGTAAAGTCAGCCGGGTGTTCAAATATACTGGTAATAGTTATACGAAGGCTAACTTAAGTTTTCGCTCAAATATATCTACTATATTTTAAGCACAAACATACACTGTTATGAGTACACCCGGAAGTTCAAAGGTCTTTATATTAGGTATTTGGGGGCTCAGGGCCCATTTTTGATACAAAGAATTAATATTGTCAGAAAAAGGTTCCTTCTGAATTTCAATTATATCTCTTACACATTGACCGATATTTTCGGTGAAAAATCAACTAAAGGTACTGGGGTCTATGTATTCGGTACCTATGGGATTCAACATTTTGGTTCAGATTTGGACAATTTTCGGTCAAAAGGTAGCATACTTTAAAGGAATTATTAGTGTAAAATATCCATCATCCCGTATATTAGTTACTTCCTGATTTGCGTACCATGGAAAGTGAAAAAATCAAATGGAATTTAAAACAAGAAAAAACGTTAACTTCGGCTGCACCTAACCTAATATACCCTTCACAGGTGCATTTCTTTTAGTGACTTTGTGTCCAGTTTGTATGTAAGCTATATGCTATAGTAATCCGATCTAAACAATTTTTTCGGAGATATAGTAATCCATGTCAAATTTCGTAAAGATACCACGTCAAATGCGAAAGTTTTCCATACAAGCCCTTGCTTCCGATCGTTTGGTTTGTATGCCAACTATATGCTGTGAGCCGATCTGAATAATTTCTTTTTAGATTACATTGTTGCCTTAGGAAATAATCTGTACCAAATTTCGTGAATATATGTATCTTGTCAAATGCAAAAGTATCCATACCAGTACTAAATTTTGATCGTTCAGTTTGTATAGCAGCCATATGCTATAGTAAGCCGATCTGAACAATTTCTTCCTATGTTATATTATTATCTTAGAAAATAACCTATGCCAACTTTTGTGAATATGCATTGTCAAATGTAAAAGTTTTCCTTACAAGAACTTGATTCTGATCACTCACTTTGTATGGCAGCTATGCATATGGGCCATTCCATCAATTGGCGACATGGTTTTGTACCCGTGGTTCTCCGATTTAATATAGATCAAAAGAAGAATAAGCGACAACTTTGCATTTATTTTGCTGTTCATGAGATCAGAGTCCCATATTTTTGAACACTGATTCTTATGTAGAATTTAACGAGGAATCGAATGGAAATGGTCAAATTTGAAAAAAGTTTGGGGAAAAGCACAAAAAACCGGGTTTTTGGAACAGAAATGTTTTTTTTTTTTGGATTTTGAAAATTTTTTATCAGAAAGCTAAGATTTTTTTACATAAAATTGGATAACTTAAACATTTTTTTCACTCAATTTTGAGGTCGTTAAAAAATAAAAGAAATAGTCATTTTTTGTTTGATCTCAATTTGAATTGCGCGCCAAAAAACAATCGAACAACTTTGACCACTAAAAAATTAACAGATATTCTTCTTTTGGTCTATATTATGATATTCTAAAGTTTGGTCAAAATCGAAAAACCACGGGTACAAATTCATGTCGCCAATTGATGGAATGGCCCATATGTTATAGTGGTCCGATATCGGCAGTTCCGACAAATGAGCAGCTTCTTGAAGATAAAATGAAGGACTAGTTCGTATATATACAGAGAGACGGACGGACAGACAGACAGAGGGAAATGGCTAAATCGAGCTCAACATATTGATCATTTATATACATACATATGTATGTACTTTATAGGGTCTCCGACGCTTCCGTCTGGGTGTTACAAACTTCGTAACAAACTTAATATACCCTGTTCAGGGTATAAATATGTAATAAGGAAGTAGGCTTTGTTGTAGTCCGATTTCGTCCATCTTCATACTGTGATATAAAAACATAGAAAGAATGCTACGTATTAATTTAGTCAAAATCGGTCATTCGGATCCCGAGATATGAAATTTCACCAAAAAGTGCGCAGTGCCATGCCCATCGTCCAATTTTCACACTGGCTCCCATAAACCTCTATTATATCATCTCGAAGGTAAAATTTAATGTTTCTAGCGTAATTAGTTATTGATTTATTGCGCTTTTAGTAATTTTGAACAGTATATGGGGAGTAACCGAGATTATTTTCCGAAACCATTCATTTTCACAATGTCGGTAAGAGTTCTTATAATACGAGGTTTGTTCAAAAAGTATCGCGAATCGTAACTGACAGTTTTCTTTGATTGCAGGGGCGTGGTGCATCATGAGTTTTTGCCACAGGGAAGAACGATCAATACGGAATATTACCTGCGAGTTATGCGCAATTTGCGGGAAGCAATCCGCCAGAAACGCCCGGATTTGTGGAAGAACAAAAATTGGCTTTTGCACCACGCTAACGCCCCCCGTATTCCCCAGATCTGGCCCCTGTGACTTTTTCTTGTTCCTTAAACTGAAGAGGCCCATGAAAGGACCACGTTACGCTTCTCTTGACGAGATAAAGATGGCATCGAAGGAGGAGCTGAAGAAGATAAAAAAAATGATTTTTTGAAGTGCTTCGAAGATTGGAAAAATCGTTGGCACAAGTGTATAATATCTCATGGGGATTACTTTGAAGGGGACAAAGTAGATATTCATGAATTGAGAATTGAATCAAAGAGATTTAAAGTTGCCACCTAATTAAATTAAATTTATATTAAGTAAACATTTTTAAATAAATCAACTAGAGAAATATGTATATAATACATATAGTTTAATAGTTTACTGGAAATATTTTTGATAAAAACTTCACTTCTTAATTAAGGATATTTAAGAAGAAATTACGATTATTTTAATAGTATGGCATATAGTATGTTTCTACGGAATATAAACTATTGATAGAAAGTGGTCTGTAGAGTTAGTATAAACTAAAGAACATATCAACGACAGATAGATTCGGGGCATTGACACAATATTGACATATTGTGTTTTCTAAAAGGTAAATAATTGTACATCCAAATAAAGGAGTGAGGTTTATTAAAGGTTATAAAAATAAATCGATAGCAAACAGGATTTCATAAAATTAATTCCAACTTATTTATTTTAATTTACTTGTAATTGCCACAATTATTTTATTTAAGTAAAAAATAACTGTGGAGTACAGTGAAAAGTAAGTACAAGTAAATGTTTTTATCATGGATATAATATACATACATTTTTTATGATCGATACAAACAGTAGTGGTTAAAACCGTGCTGAACTTATCAAAGTCATGAACCGCCTTTAAGCGTTTTTCAAGCTACTACGTGTTTCAATGTAGGAGAGCTTTAAGCTCTGATAACTGTTTAAACGGGAAATTAATAGTCTCACACTATGCTAGATTTCATCATAACGAGGAAAATAGCCTACAAAGACGAAGCTCTGTAAAGTTTTCTACTACGCTTAAACCTTTTGCTGGAGAAATTGTATTTGTTAATAATGCTTGAACTTTTCATTTCAGCCCAGCTCCGTACATACAGTACATACTACATATATACGGAAATATTTACATATGTACATACGTTTGCATATACAGAAACTAAAAAAAATCATTTTTAAAGTTTCGGTACATTATTTTCTCTAATCTATTTGTTGAATAAAGGCAAGATAATTATCTTATCAAGACATGGTTGCATTAAAAAATATTTGCAATATCAACAAATAAGTTCAGTGTTTTATTACACAATCATATAATTATATATTCATTGACATAATAATGTTACAGTTCTTTAATCATTTCAAATATTTCGTAGTTCTTTAAGCTCAGGGCGACTACCATTTTAAAAAACACTACAATGTATTGAGTCTTTTTATCTCTCCAAATTAATTGTATATTACAAAGTTTTCGTCCGTTCCGATAACGTTGACCCGACTGACATTAGTGAATTTTACCAATTGTTTTTGTGATTAGCCGTTCCGAAAGATACTTCCCAGAAAATAAATATAATAAGCCGTGACGACTTTGTTTAGAATATGACTAACAATAACACTTCTATTTGAAATCTAGAAGCTAATCGGAAGTGGCATAAGATTCATAGAGCGTACGGTTGTTGGCTATCCTCACAACGTCAGCGACAACGACAAACAGAAAGGAAGCAGAATTCTAAGCGCCACTTACGTAGGTGTATCTACATACATATATATGTGCACAATTATGAACCATATTTAAAAATAGTATATTATAACAATTAATAATGCTTCAGCAGAAATTATATACTCGTATATATAAATATATGTATATATAGTACATAGCGCAAACTTGAAGTTCTTACAGAACCTTCAACCACGAAAACTGACTACGCTTGCAAAACTTTTATGTACAAAAATGACAGATGAGTGGACAGGTATAAAAGTAAAGTTTGGTTGGCGAGAACCACAGTTGATACACGTAATTCTTCAGGCGTTCTCTGACTAACAAAGAGACAACAAAATGGTTAAGTCAAGTAGCACACTACTAATTGCTGCCTTTATTTGTTTGATGAGTCTACAAAGTGTAAGCAAATTAAGTTTTTCTCCTTTTTTTGCGAAGCGGTCTCTATAGAAAAAGTCAATCTCCTAACGAAGACCTGTGATATTAAAGATGTGTGTTTTGTATTTCTTAGCTCACTGCACTCAGTGAAGACGCTGACAAGTTATCTGAAAAGCGCAAGCCACTGATGACGCGCGAGGATCCTTCAACTTTGGAAGATTACAAACGCACCAAGCGCCAATTGCCGCAACCGTTGCAAGAGTTTCAAGATTTTATAACAACTTCGAAGACCCAATGCGCAAAAGAAATGAATATTAATCCGGATGAATTGCAAAAATCGTTGCTTTATGAAGATCAACCGACTTCCATGGAGAAGTGTATGATGGAGTGTATTTTGAAGCGCATAGAAGTGGTGAGTTTACTTTTTATACCCTAAACAGGGTAAATACATTAAGTTTGCCTCGAAGTTGTAACACCCAGAAGAAAGCGGGGTGTAAAGTGTATGCATAAAGCGAGATGAGTCCATTTAGCCATGTCCATCTGACTGTCGGTGTTTCCGTTTGCACATTACACGTCCTTTTCTCTCCAAGAAGCTGCTCTGTTGTGGGAGAACCGCCGATATCGGACCTAGTGTATAGCTGCCATTCCAATTGACCGAACTTCAAAAAAATAGTTTTCCATAAGTTGACTTGCAGGTTGTTTATATAAAACAACGTGGCTAGAAAGAACTAACAAAACTCTGTTGGGTGCAAACCATTAGTTAGTTATATTTTCAGCTTAAGTTATACTTATAGTTAAAATAAGAAATGCAAATGTAAGTGGCAGATATAGCTATGGTGCAGCAAGTTAGCGTTATTTTTTTTTAAAAAATATTGTTCGAAATTAATATTAAAATATCACTTGCAGATGAGCAAAGACGACACGCTGTCGACGACGACGATTGGGCACATCGCTGACATCGTGAGTACATTTACAGTTTCATCTCCACACACAGCTGTAATAATTATATTTTTTTAGCAGATTGGCGATAATAATGCCTTAATAACGTCAATTGCTGTGGCCTCAGCTGAGAATTGCAAAAAGTTCATCACTGCGGAAAATTCCTGTGAGCGCGCTTTTCAAATTAATAAATGCATCGCCGCTGAAATGAAAATGCGCAAAATTAAGCTCATATATTAGAATAGGTAAAATATTACTTATGCATAGTTATAAATTAATTTGACATTTCGATTAAATGTCAGCAAAGCAATTTTAAGCTAAATTTGTTTGAAAAAAGTACTGTAAAAATAAATATTTCCCAATAATCATTTTTATGCTTAAGACATATTGATTTATATTGAAGGCCTCGTTTCTTCTAAAATTATATTAAAATCATCCTGAAATATATCAGGGAAGAGGTCGCTGATGAAGACCGTGGTGGGAGACCTGCGGCTGCGACAAACACCGACAATGTGACTCGTGTACGTAAAGTTTTGAACTCAAACCGTCGACAAATGTATTCCTTTAATTGCCCAAATGTTAAATTTATCAAAATCTATGGTTAATGGCATTGTGACGGAGCACTTGAACATGGTCCCCCAAATTGTGGCGAGTGGAAGTGTGCCAAGAAAATTTGAACATGTGTGAAAGTGCCCCCTCAATTTTTGAATAACGTAATCATAGGTGGTAGGTGGGGGGTCCCCGCTACTGCGATTATTTTGAGTATATACATAGTTTTGGTATTTTATAAATTTTTTTTTAAAATGGCGTTTTGTGGTCGTGGAAATGGTTCGATTACGATCATCTACGAATTCTTTTACCCAAGGGAAAAACCAAAAGTTTATTTACGATATCTCAATTTTTACTCAAGTTACAGCTCACACAGAGGAACGGACGGACAGACAGACAGTCACTCCAATTTTAGCTTGTCTCATCACACTGATCATTTGCATATACATATATAACTCTATATCTATCTCTCGTTAGGTGAACAAAACTATTATACTCACTTGCAACATGTTGCAAGAGTATGGAAACTGAGGGACTAGTTCGACGTTTCTTCTTCAACGTTTCCTTCTGCATGCTACAAGCTTAAGTCTAAAAATATTTATTTTTATAAATCACATATGGAAACAGGTCATACGCCAAATCAGTTAAGCAAAAGTTATAGATGTGAAAAATTTGAAAAAAAAATTATTTCAAGAAAAGTATTTTTAAAGTTTCGGATTTCGTGTCATTAAATTACCTATACTCGAAAATAAATATTTTGACAAATCCTCATAGATTAAGCTCTCAAAATGTTTTTTTTTTTCAATTTTATGCACCAGAACCAGGTACCTTAAAAAGTGCCAAATGACCCCATTTAAAGCGACAACATATTCGATTTGGTTAGAGAAAGTTCGTCTAATAATTCATTTGGTAAGAATTCGGTAAAACACGAGTTTCTCGAAAATTAATTGTTATTAAGTTCCGCAGGCACTAAGCCTTTTTATGAAAGTTTACATAACGATTAAAGTCCATCTCGTTAGTTAGTAACGTGCGTAGGTTATGACTGCAAAAACAAGGTATTTCTACTAATGTGATGTTCAATTTAGATCCCCGTCTAATGGATTTTATCAGTTGAGCATGTTCAAAATACATTGTCGCTGATATCTGGCAAAAACAATTTTAATTTGCTTCATTCATGCATATGTCGAAATTCCATAAATTTTATTGCAATGCGCATTCAGTACTCTGGTCCAGTCTTACTGAACGCGTAGAGGTGATAAAACCCAAAATAAAATGAATAAAGTGTTAACAGTTTTTGCGGCCGTTGTTTTAATGATTGCCACAAGGAAAGTGCTGGTTAGTTGAAAAGGCTAAATTTTTGAAATCTAAAATATAGCACATATTTTTATATAAAATAGGCAGAGGAAATAATGAAGGTGCCTATGGGTCTAGCGCTTGAGACCATTGAACCGTTTGCTATGAACTGTGAGCTGAAGCCTGAAAAAGGTATGTGTTTAAAAGGAAAATTAAACAATATATACACCTTAATACTTTTTTTTAATATTAAAAAGCACATATGGAAGATCTTATTTTGAATAAAGAGGACGCGGACTTAACAACGAAATGTTTACGTAGCTGCCTCATGGAACAGTTCGAATTGGTAAGTAGACAAATATATCTATTTTGTTTTGGGAATTTGTCATTTTGGTAGCTAAACAGTTCGTAGAAGACAGCACTGATGTGAACACGGAGAAGTTACTGAGCTGGATGGTACTCTTGTATTCCGAAAAAATTGATGAACTCAGGGCAATATCCAATGGTTGTAATGAGAAAAATGTTGAAATGGGCATTACCGATAAGTGAGTTGATAATCGTTTTAATGCTTGCCAACATGTAAAGTCTTATGATTTCATATCTCTCATTGAAAAGATGCGAGGTGGCGCATTCGTTTGCCATGTGCATGCTGAAGGAAATGAAAGAGCGTGAGTATGAGATACCCGAAGTGGAACAATGAGTGGTAAAGGCAGAACTGTTATTCTTTTGTTGAAAAATGTATGTAGGTTTAAACATTCGAAATACTATTTTCAAATTCATATGTTTGTCAATATAATTTCACAATGTCAACTTATATGAAAATATTTTGCTGCGGAGCCTAGACATAATTAATTCTACATAAATATAATTCAATGTGTTAAAGTACTAATCCATTTCCAAGTCTCTTTGATTATTAAATATTTCTTTGCTTTATTTTTAAAGCTTCAATGGTCAAAATTTGGTTTTGAACACTTTCGAATCCGTTACGTGAATGCTAATTTGTCAGATTTGTCAAAACTGGACAAATTTGACTGCAATACCTTTTTTAGATTTCAAATTTTCTAATTTCGCTCTAAAATTTTAAATTAATTAAGGTATTACCCTCAAAGTATTCGCCTTAGAAGACAAAAAACTATCCGTTAATTTAGGAAAATCGTTATTAACAACGAATATATTCTACAAATCTGATTCTGAAAAATTATTATAACGAAGTCTACACAAATCGACTCATTGTTCTTTTCATTGTTCTCAAAGCGTTTGGATGCGGGTAAAATAGTGACTTTACTCTTTGCCTGACAAAAGTTCAGTCTATTTATTGCCAGACCACAGATTAAAAATTAGAAGTAGACTTGTCAAAATAACGCGTTAGCTCAACAAACGCAACCTTGAGCCCACTTCACAGCAGTGCTTGACACTGTTGAAGCGCAATCCGAAAGAGTTGCTTTGCACATACTTATGTCTTTTCATGAGAGTCGGCGAAAAAATGGACATCACCGTCGAACCTGCTCCAAAGAAGGGGAAGACTATCCTATCATCCGAATTGGAGATGGTCGCAGTTTTCTGGGACTCACAAAGTGTGACCAGCATTAACTACATAGAAAAGAGCAAAATAGTTGCAGAGCTCTACTATTTCAAACTATTGAACCGATTCGTTTCTTAATTGAAGAAAAACGGCGTTATTTGTCGAAGATAAAAGTGCTCTACTACCATAACGACGCATCGGCACGACCAATTTATGCGAATGTATTCTACAAACCACCGTTCCATAATATTTACCACATTTGGCTCCGCTATAAATTTAATTTGTCAAATATTATGGATCAAAAATGCATAAAGGATTTTATATAACGAATGTTACGCTTACTGATAGCGTGTCAGTAAATGATAGCCAAATTACCCGCCCCTTCCATCAAAATGCGTTCAAAAATAGCATACTAATTTTTGAAAATCAATAATAATTTAGAGAAATAAATGGCACATTTATAACAGTGGAATCTACCAATATGACAATTGAATATGCACGTTTGAATATCTACAATTGTATTAACAATTTGTACACGGAAAATCCTCAGAGCTTCAATTAAATTGTCACCAAACAAAAAATAAACACAAATCATGAGTATGTACATACCCTACATAAAATTTGATGTGGGCTGACCAATAAGGCATACAACCGATCGTAATTTTCGAACCGAATTTCAGCGATGCAAAATGTATACATACGTATGTAAAGTTTTCCGCAGGCTTTGCAGCGCAGCTGAACTCCGACTGAGTGTATAAGGGTGCCCGCAGAATGGACGCTTAAAACCGAGCCGAGCGCATATTCCCATTTACGCAACAAGCGAATTTACGCTCGGCTCGGCTTTCGAGCGTCCACTCTGCGGGAACCTTAAATCGCACGAAAACGGTTCATACGGTTGGAGTAGGGCAGTATATAAGCAACTCTGAAGCTCTCTAAACATTTGTAGAAGGTCGTCGAAATATATGTACATATACTTATTATGTTAAGCAGATGTTTCAGCATTTCATACCTACATATGTATGTATGTCAACTAAAATTGGTCAATACAGTCAAACCTGGGTAAGTGAGAACTATATAAGTGAGAAAACTATATAGTATGTGAGAGAAATAGCCAGGACCGGTCATTTTAAGCTCCCAAAACCTTTTTTAGCGATAAACAAAAAGTCGTTTTCCCCGTTTTTCATAAAATGTGTCAAAAAAATTTGTACAATTTGTAGTAACCGATCTTTTAAATTCTCATTACGAATTTGTGGTGTTTTGAGACAGCTTTTTAAGAACAAGACGCAAGGCAGCAAACTTATTTATTTCCGCTGGCGTCATCTGTTTCGAGGTGGCTCATCGGATAATTGTCACATTTATTAGCAGTAGAAATATAGTTTCTAAGAATACATTTTAAACACACGAGGGGGTTTGGTAACACATACTTAAGTGGACAGCTTCCTCCAAAAGCACTGCGACGGTGGGGTCCAGTTATGAGAAATTTCACTGTATATGTTAGTGGTTTGGTCGATCCTTCCGGAGCAGAAGTTCGATAATTATTAAAAAAATTTTAATTTAATGGGGGTAATCCGGGGGAGGTTTTTTGTTCTTGGGGGGGCTGGCCCAGAGGATACTTGGTCAAAGACCGGAAGTCGTGAGCTGCTTGAGTCATATGTAAAAGAATCGTTTCTGGCCACTTTAAAGCCCACCGTCAACAAACTACTTGGACCTTCTCAGTGTGACCTTAGACCTGGCAAATCAACAACGGATCAGATATTCATCATGCGCCAAATCTTCGAAAAGACCCGTGAAAGGAGAATCGACACTCACCACTTCGTCGATTTCAAAGCTGCTTTCGACAGAACGAAAAGGAGCTGATTTTATGCCGCGATATCTGAATTTGGTATCCCCGCAAAACTAATACGGCTGCGTAAACTGACGTTGAGCAACGCCAAAAGCTCCCTCAGGATCGGGAAGGACCTCTCCGAGCCGTTCGATACCAAACGAGGTATCAGACAAGGCGACTCCCTATCGTGCGACTTCTTTAAACTGCTGCTGGAGAAAACTATTCGACCTGCAGAACTTAATCGAGCAGGTACAATCTTTTATAGGAGTGTACAGCTGCTGGCGTATGCCGATGATATTGATAATTTCGTCTATTTAGGAACCAGTATTAACACCACCAATAATGTCAGCCTAGAAATCCAACGCAGGATTACTCTTGCCAACAGGTGCTACTTCGGACTGAGTAGGCAATTGAAAAGTAAAGTCTTCTCTCGACGAACAAAAACCAAACTATATAAGTCGCTCATAATTCCCGTCCTGCTATATGTTGCAGAGACTTGGACGATGACAACAACCTATTCGAGTTTTCGAGAGAAAGGTTCTACGAAAGACTTATAGTCCTTTGCGCATTGGCCACGGCGAATATCGCATTCGATGGAACGATGAGCTGTACAAGATATACGACGACATTGACATAGTTCATCGAATTTAAAGACAGCGGCTACGCTGACTAGATCATGCCGTCTGAAACACTCCAGCTCTGAAAGTACTCGACCAGGTACCCTCCAGGGGAAGCAGAGTAAGAGGAAGACACCCACTCCATTGAAGGACCTGGCTTCGCTTGGAATCTCTAATCTAATCCAATTACAGCTTCTGTGCCACCGAAGTTAAAGTTTTTTCGTGTTTTCAAGTAATAAAGTAGTCAATTAATTCTCACATGAATTTTTAACGCATTTTTATGGTTCGAAATATTGTTTTATATATGAGTAGTTTTTACAACATTATTGATCCTATTTTTTAAGTTGGATCAAACTGACAGAGTGCAAAATTTCGCTAAAATCGGTCCAGCAATTTAGGAATTTACGACGGACAAACAACGCGGCATGTAATTTTTATATACCAAAAATACTTTATAAAATGTAGATAGCAATAAAACAAAAAAGCATTGTTTCCCCATAAAGTACATATATATGTCACTTATTATAGCTGTTGCCGAATGAGGAAAAAATTCAAATTCAGCCATTAGTTTAAAATCATAAATGTATTGACTGCAAACGCAAGTCGACACGCACATCAAATTAAATATTATACTGTTACTAATAACTTGTTCCGCCCACTAATTACTATATTAAGTATCAATTTGTGGAGTGTTCCATTGATACTGTGTCAGTAATTACTAAATCAGAAACAAACCTGTGTTTAAATATAGTACATATACATATGATTACAAGCTAATGGGATGTTATAGTATACATAATATGGAAATAGCAGGCAATTTCAGCTTTCAACTCATCGTCAACACTAGTCAATGTTAAAAAAAAAAAATAAATTTCATTTCAAGTTAACACTTGAACACGCACATCCTCACAACTGACCCCTCAGGGAATTGGTGAGTATTTATGAGGAAACCAATTTTGTATTAATTCTTTAATAGATTTACATGGATACTTTGTAACAAAGTTTAATTCCAACTTGAATTTTTATATCTTTAGCCCAAATGCTACCAAATGAGTGGTGAAGTAGTGTTAAACGAGCTTTAATATTTTACTTTTAGTGAATAGCATAGAAAGCAGAAAAGACGCTAAAGTATGGCGAATACAATAAAAAAAAAGTATTTCTATTCAGCGGTTTACTAAATTTTAACTATTTCGCAGTAATTTGTAACTATGGAAAATGAAATGGCACTGCTATGAGTCAATAGTGAGACTTTATTCGTCATTTTAAAATTCTTAATTTATTCTTCAATATCCACCTCCTTTCAGAGTAATCCCCTTTGGTTCCAATACACTTGTGCCAACGTTTTTTTTATTTTTCAATTCTGGAAACAGTTGTTAAAGTCAATTTCCGGAATAGCCTTCAATGCGCGTAACGATTCGATGTCTTACAATTTACAGTTTCTCCAGAGCGGTCGTTTGAGTTTGCTGAATAAGGGATATTGGTTGAAAATCTGCCAAAAACTCACGAAGAATCAATACAGTATGCGACCATGCATTATCTTGGTGCAAAACCCAAGAGTTTTCGGCCCATAATTCTGGCCTCTTTGCCCCGATATGCGGCCGATTGATTTCCGGGTCGTAAGCATAAATGCGATACTCATCGCCAATAATAATACCTTTCATGACATCCTGGTAGTCCTAAACTATTTTTTCACAGACGTAAACGTGGCGCTATTTTTCGAAAAAATTGAGGCATTTTGGAACCAATTGTGCTTTCACTTTCTTAGGCCCAAATTATCTTTCAAATGGTTTCCCCTGATCTTTCTGATATTTTCCCAAAGATGCCAGTAAGAATCATCGATTATCAAACACCAACTCCAATATTTTATTGACGTGTTGATCATCAGTTGTTGTTGATGGCCGTCCTGCACGTGCTTCGTCGTTAACGCGTTTTCGACCTTCTTTGAATAATTTGTAGCAATCAAAAACACTTGGTCGTGAAAAAGAATTACCACCGAAGGTCTTTTCCAACAACCTGAACGTTTCGACACCAGAAATTTGACTCCGCACACAAAATTTAATGGAACTTCTTTGTTAAATAATTTGGCTCATTGTAAAAATCACTTTATATCCTTCAGGAAGACAAGCATTTACTAAACACTAATGATAATTTTGTTGTGACATTTGCACAGATATCAGTGACAGTCATACCAACATAGAAAAATAAATATTTCGACGAATGAGCTTTCGAGCGAAATTAAAAAGTGTTACTATTTTTAGCCCAGGATATCGCTATTTGACATTCACAGTTGATTAGCGCCTCATCACCAAATAAGTATCGTGTCAATCTTGTATTTGATTTTTTTCGTACAGGGTATGTGTATGAATAGAGGAAAATCGAAAAATGAATTATGCGACAGTTTTTATTGTAATATATAGCAAAAGTCATATTTAGCACTTATTAGAGATATATAATAAATAAGACATGCAATTCGACACTTTTTAAGGGAATATAAATTTTTTAATTTCACCACGCAAACACTTCAGAATTGTGTATGCCGCTTCACAGTTGTCTTTCTTTATGCCAGCACTTGCGTCCTTGCATTTCAGTAGACCCGCGCGGTAATCGTCTTTGTAAGAGTCGGGTAAAACTAAATCAACTTGCTTCAACGACGCTTCGTACAGGAACTTACCCTTTTTCATCTAAAGTATGATAGTCAAGACAAAATTTAACAACATAAAAAAATTCTGATTAAATTAAGTCTATTATAATGCTAGTTATTACCGTTTGCATCATTTCTAAAACACAATTAATATAGCATTTAACATCTTTATTGTTGTCTGGTATGTTGCCGTCGCGCAATTGATTTGCGAGTTCTGAAAATAAGGTGTGAATTGTTTTTAGAAATAGGAGTATTTTAGGTCTTTGGAACTCATTTCATATCAGCTTGTATAAAATGTTTTTAGTCATAAAATTATTATTTGAAATATAAATTATTGTTTTTATGAAGATGCTCAAAAATATACCTATTTCATGAAGAAACCTACTCAATAAGTCTTGAAAAGTTTCGGAGCACTTGAAGTAAAACTAGATCTCTTACATGTGATGGTCTCTTACAGGGGATGAAGTATAACATCTTATACAAAGATCCAACTCAGAAAGTATATGACATGTTCCATTATCTCCCGTTTTGTACGGCTACATATGGATTACCCTATAGTAGTTAGAAAGGCTGGCAAGCAGTAAAGAATTATAAGGGGTATTCTCTTGCTCTTGCAAATCTCGGTACGGTGCAAGCATTGCAGATTTACAACGGCACAACAAAAACACACGCAGAAAAATATTTGCAAGGACTGTGAAATATGTAAGACCAAAACCCATGTTTATTTGCGTGCAATGTCACGCAAAAATAAAATTGCAACCCTGTAATAGTTGCCATTTTACATAAAGACATATCACGTCGTTAAATTGTTGAGGAAGGTAAGTTTTAAATAGATTTTATAATTTTTATTTAAATTATAAAGATTTGATATAGTTTTTTTTGTTAAAAGTGTATGCAGAAGGTGCGCCAATTCACAATAGCTATGCATAATAGTCATTCACAATAAAATTGACCGAATCAGTCGTTCATATATCACTAGATTCTGCAATGGGTGCTCTCGTGCCCTTGTATATTTTGGTATAGTATTTTTACAATCTGCAATCTTGCAAGAGCAAGAGAATACCCCTATACAATCCACGGTATAAACGAAATGAACTGGCAACATTCCATTGTAATTGATAATATGAATATAAACGGAAAGTCTTGTCCATTCATTAATGACGTAACTCCGAAAAAACCATACTCAACTGTCAAGAAATCTATTTATACTATTCCTGAAGGCAGTCACCGCCAAATCTATTACTGTTCGAACTGTTTGTTAAATTATTAAGAATTCATAAAATACTTTTTACCGATGCTAATTTTCGGAAATCTTGGTAAGCACACATCTCGCATTAATTTGGCAGTGGCCCACATCTGCTCCTCAGTGATCTGGAAACATAGTAAAAATAAAAACCGGAGAACACTTATCAAGCAATCAAGATGAGATATTTCAAATACATTATGATGTAAATAAACTCCATAAAAACAAAAACTTTATTAACATTTCCAATTTTTGTATTTGTCTATAAATTAGTTCGTCCTTAAAATCAGATTAATTTTTCACTATCATCAATTAGACAGCTGTCATCAAATAAAAAATTACCCCACCCTTTAACCGTTCAATTGCTCAAAATTTTAAGCTCATTACACACCGATGCAGATGATTGATAAAGCAGTTTTATCATGAAACTACATCCGTTCTTGAATAATCTATATACTAATTTAAAGTGATCTATTTTCTTAAATGCACTAAGAACATCTTTAATCCATACAACAATGTAAAGTGTTTTACGTTAGGATCCTACTGTTAAACAGTTTAATTCTACGGTGCTCAGAACACAACGGATTCAATACAATGCGTCGATCAGCGCCCTGAAAACTGGGTAAACATTTTCAATACTAAACGGCAGTGTGGCAAGGACACACTAACCACCTTGGTAGGGTTCGAGGCCAATCTAAAACCTCTACTGTACTATGTGCACGGCGCCAGGTTGCAATGTAACTCCACATTTGAACTGACAAAGTCAGTTCTTTCCGCGATTTGGGTTTTAACCACAGCCACCATAATCTCCACAAAGGGCCAAACCCAATGAGCAGATTTGAAGTTACCTCCAAGAGCTACTGCTCCCCGTGGTACCAGTTAAAGTCTTTGGTATGACCTTGTAACCGAAGTTACTACCAGTTGAGTTTCCACACAACTCTGGACTGGTGGCCAGGATCTTAGTCGCCTCTTACGACAGGCATGCCTTACCGCGGGTATATTCGGTTTCCCCTCCCCAACCTTGAGGGGGTCCCCCCTACATACTTGTAATTTTTATAATAATTCTATTGAAGAAAATATACTCTCAGCGTCACTAGTATAATATTTCACAACGCGCCAACGAAATGTATTCTTTTAGGCTATCTTTAAAACAAACTTTATAACATAGTCAATCGTCTCTAACATTTTACGAAATATTCGTACTTGAAAAAGCCCTAACATTTTGCATCATTTATCTAGTGTTTACCATAATTTGAAAATAAAACCTTCTATTTAGGTCAACCTGTAGAAACGGTATATATTACTGTCGAGCTCTTCCAAATCCGTAAATATTTCAAAAATTGCTCTTAAGTTTGACGAACGGATAACCCAAGGATATTTACTCTGCATAAGGAATGTCAGTGATAATTTGAGATTATAGAAATAATATTGATTGGTCATTGGAACTCTTACCGAGTGTCACTGAAAATGAGAGAGGTTTAAGAGGTATCCTTTATTTACTATAATATCTCACAATTTGACCCGTCGGAAAACTCAAAAAATAGAGAATACGATTTACCTTTCGAAATAACTAAACCCGCGGAATATCGTCTTATGTTCGCAGGTTCATCATGTTCGGGTCTAAAACCGGTTCCGAGCCAGCGATTGGCAAATTGAAATTTTTTTTTTAACTTACACCTGCAGATATCGGAGTAGCGTATAAAAACACCAAAAGTGAAGTAGTGAAGATAGCTTTGCAAAAATACATTATTAAAGAGTCAATTAGGAAACTGTTTTTTGTTTATACTGCAACACAATACACCAATGCGCGAAAAGTCTTACTGAAACTGAAGAAGGTTTGCAAAATCTAATTGAATATATACCGTAAATTTTTGGGTAATTTCTCGCACGAGTGACAACCAAAAATAAGAAAATGTACAAAATAATTTACGGTCGAAAAAATTGTGAAGCTGTTGAATAGTGCATATATGTATACAGGTAAATACTCGTATATGCAAATTAAAGAAGACATACAAAATCAGCTCATTATTAGGTTAAAGATCCCAGCAAAAAGTTCTATACGTACATTATTGAAACCAAATTAACAGTTTATAATTTTTTGCAAAGTACAAATAGCAAAATACGTATGTACATATGTAAATATTCCCCGTATATTTATAGCAGTAGGTAAAAAACAGTTTTTTGCCTTGAGGCATGAACTCAGTCGGCCAAACATCGATCAAAATTATCTATAAATATTGAAGCATACTTACATATATGAAACATAGATTTACCTTAATAACAACAACATATAGTATTTTTCGTATTTGACCCAGATTTAACTTAATGTAGCTACGATGTTGGCTGTAAATTAAAAATTATTTTGCCACTTTAATTCCATTTTGTTGGTTTAGCACTGACAATACAAATTGGTTGAGTGAAGAATATTGAAATAAACTTTCGAAATTGTTATCACAAAAGTAACAATTATTGAATCATTATTAAGATATTGAAAGTGAAAGAATATTTTTTATAGAAATCGATAAATTATCGTACTAATGATTAAACAAAAGTGGCGGCGGTTTTAAGTCACGCCTTTGGAATCGTTACTTCATACCATAATTCACACTAAGTTTTACTTAGGTGACTTGAAATATATGCCAACCTTAAAAAACCTTTATAATTTCAGTCGATGTCTTTAAAAGATACAAATTTAATATTTTCAATACGTAATTTTAAAGTAAGCTCTTTCTGATTATTTCACGCTGATGAATAGTTAATACAATTTCTATACTTGTTCTTGTTATACAAGTAGGATTCAGTAAATAACTTTTTCGGCGCTCAACAACTCGAAGACGAAAAAAAGTCACACAGCACCAAACTAAATTATGTTAAGTCGATCCAAAAGTGATGACTGTTTTGGATGACACACTAACTGAACTGCAAATTTTTATGGGGGCATTCAAGTCCAGAAGCATGAATTTCAGGTAATTTTTAAAGTGTCGTAAAAAAAAGGCAATTAATATTTTTACTATACATTTTTTTATAAGTTATTTATTAATTTTTGAAGAGAGCAGAAAAAAAACTAAAAAACGAAAAAAATTTCAAAAATTATGAGCTGACGAAGTGGGAGGTCTCTAAAAATTTCCACGTGCCCATGCCCATGATTTCAATCCTCCTAGAATAATGTCGCAATGGTCGGAATTACGGAAAAGTGGGAAACATTTTTTTCACAAAATGGCGACTGCCTGAAAAAAATTGTTTTTTGATCACTTTTTCTGACTATTTCGAATTTAAAAACAAAAATAAAAAGACAATAGACAAACCTATAAAGAAAGAAAATTTCAAGGAAATCGGTCCAGTAGAACCTGAGAAATCGTGGGCATCGTTCCGAAAAAGTCAGTTTTGAGAAAAACGCGTTTAAAGTTTCGCGTTCCGGCCGAACCAGTTTGGATGCCGTATCAGAAAAATGCCTTTATCTTCGAAAATAATTTGAATTTTGAAAAATCCTTTTATACACATATTCTTGAATAGTTAAACTTTGAAAATATAAAAAAAAAATTTCCATTTTTTTTAAATTTCTAGACTAGAATACCCCCTTATATGTACTCTTTTAACCCATCTCCTTCCTCGTTGCGTATACGCAGCGTCTTGTTTACAAATGTTATTATTGACCGCGCTCATTTTTACTTTTGGTGAGGAAAATATTTTTAATGCATAAAAAGTGGTCCAATGGTTTCGACATGAAGACATGACAAACAAACTTATGCTATTTATAATATCAGTAGTGTGCTCAGAAATAACGGGTATTTTAAATTTTGTATTATGTATATATACTAGTATATTATATTAATAGTTCGAATTCGCATTTTCTAAGCAATCTAAGTATTAAATTTCCTTTGGTAATATCTTTGTAGTCTCTATTTTCGACAGAAACCTAATTACCGACTCCGTGTGCTGACATACAGCATCACACCAACACGCATTCTCCTCCATTTTTGAAAGTCGCAAACTGTAATCTTTTGCGTTTATTTAAAAAAAAAAAAAGCTTGCTGCGAACAGATCTTCCAAGAAACCTTTTTTACGAAGCACTCTCCTTACTGCTGAATCTCTGACGTCTTTTTCCAAGTAAATTTTATCTTCGCTGTTAATTTTCGGTGCTGATACTCGTGGGCTTTCCTTCACTTGATATACTTAGTATCCATTTCTCGTCATTAGGAGTCTTCTTGTTCGACCAGGTTTTGACTTTATTAAATCTTTATATTGTTTTCATTAAGACTTTTTATAATATACTGAATGGTGCTGCGTGGTCTGTTCATTATTTCTGCGATTCTTAGTAACTTTTTACTCCTTTATGTATAAGTATTAAGTATTTCCAATTCGCGTTTTTCGGTTCTGAAAACTTCAAAGTGTCCATGAAGTGAGATAAAATTTTCAGTTATACATTGCTTAATTTTTCTTTAGCAGGCGCTAAGGTTAATTGTGTTCTTATGAGCTGAGTGATTTTTATTTTTAAAAGTTCAAACTTCACTGCTGTTTCGTGAATTATTGAATATACCGTAACGATACCCCAGTCCCATATTCGGACATGGCTTTGTCTTAATTTTTCTTTTTTCCACAAATAGAGAGAATTTTAGGAGGCCGCCATGATACCAGTTAGATGACATTAAACGCACATTGCTGAAAGAGTCAAAATGCAGTTTGGGAAGTGTTTCGACTACTGGAATGTGTGTTGACTTAGTAAAATAATAAATAGAATAATATACATGTAACAGGTAATTTGAAAAGTTCCCGTCCTACCATATGAAAACAATTTTTTTTGGAAAATTTGTTTTTCTTATTCAATACAGTTCTCTTTTAGAGTAATACACTGATTACAGCGACCCTCCAACTTTTCGATACCATTTTTGTGCGATTTGTTCTTTGCGTCAAAATTAGATTCAGTTTCGCTGATCGCCTCTTCATTCAACGAAAATTTCTTCCCAGCGAGCATTCTTTTGGGATCTGAGAACAGGAAATAGTTGCTCGCAATCAGAACTGGAGAATATGGTGGATAAGAAAGCAATTCGAAGCCCAATTCATGAATTTTTTCCATCGTTTTCATTGACTACTCACACGGTACATTGTCTTGCTGAAAAAATTCTTTCGTTTCTTTAAAAGCGAAATTATTCCATGCGCATCCCAAAATACAGATGCTAAACCCCTGCCCCTCGAGACAAAAACTCGGGTTTATTAAACTTAAACATTTCCAAATCAACTCGTCGTTGCTGCCCCCGAATAGTACAAACCACCCGTTGTGGAAAGCACATCAAACTCAAAATGCGCCAATAAAGTGTGAAATGCCAAGACGTGATAATAATTGCAAATGGGCTTGGAGAGATGCAGAAAAATCAGCAATCTTCGCTGCTCATCTAAAAAATGTCTTCCAGCCAAACCCAGAAACTAATAACTTTACACTTCCAACCGTACCCTATTTAATGGAATCTGAATCTGAAATCCGTACCTGAAGAGATATAAAATATAATTATGGAGAAATTGTCCTCCTGTAGACCCATAAGCTTGCTATCGTGCATGTCGATATTATTTGAAAGACTTCTTATGCTCCGCATTAAGCCACATCTTCAAACCCACAACATAATACCATCTCACCAATTTGGCTTCAGGGAAAAGCATGGAACTATCGAGCAAGTACATAGGATCACATCTGAAATTCGAACAGCTTTTGAAAAAACGGGAATATTGATCTGCAATATTTCTTGATGTCGCGCAGGCTTTTGATCGAGTATGGTTAGATGGTCTTATGTACAAAATAAAAACGCTACTCCCGCAAAACACCCACGAACTGTTTAAGTCCCACCTTTATGATTGAAATTTTGTAGTTCGATGTAACACCACTACATTTGAAGCCCAAACGATTAAAGCTGATGTACCACAAGGCAGTGTTCTTGACCCAATGTTATATGTTCTATACACTTCAGATGTCCCAGTAAACGACCGCTTGACTTGATTGAGTAATTTTATTCGGATCTTTTGTACCTTATTAAACACACTTTTGACAATGTAGGGTAATTTTTTTTGTGACTTTTTTAGTTAATAAATTTTAGACGGATTTTTCTCAAAATTACTTTTTTAAACTCCGTGTTCACTGTCATTTCAAAATTACTGGCCGATTCATTTCAAACTTTGTACACATTTTTGACACATAAAATACTTCCCCCCCTTAAATTAAGGAAAGATTTGATAACAATTTGACTAATTTTTCTCTTTTTTATTTTATATTGTTATACTTTCCAGTCGAATCATGGTGAACACCACAAGGTGTTTTTTTCTCAAGACGTTCTGGGAGAAGCTCTGTTATCCGCTTATGCTTCAATATTTCTGCATGAAAAAATTATCCTATATTGTCAAAAGTATGCTTAATAATATACAAAAAGTCCGAAGAAAATTACTAAATCCATATTTAAGAAATAAATTCGCAAAACAAGTCCTTTTTCATCTTATAAACCTTACCCTCTCCGTTAATTTATTAATTTTGCATATACTTTCCATTTATGTTTTTCAGCTTTTTTTTTCAAACATTTCTATGCGTATTTATGGATTTTCATGTACATTTATTATATGTGTGTGTATCAGGAGCACTTACTGACAGGGCGTTGATATTACGAAATTAGCGTTGTGCAATGTGTCACGATTATTTTGCTTTTGTTTACTAATAACAACGTTCGTAATGAAAAGGGCAATTTTTTGCATTCATGCATCTTCACCTGTAATTTCATGTTTGTAATCTGTTTAAGGCATTTGCAACATATTTGCACTTCATCAGCGAAAACCATTTAAATAAAGTATGTATGTATGTATGTACAGTTACGGAAAATAAAATAGAATCAAAGGTATTGCTTTCAAACAATGGCATCAATTTTTTGAAATTCTTCATTTATGTAGTAACTTTTTTACAAAATAACAAAGGCAATAATATGTACTTTTAAAAAAGAGGAAAAGATAGCATTGTCGAGTTTTACAGTTAACTGTAACTTAAAAAGTGTAAAAAACGTGCCTCGTGTTTAAACGAAAAATATTGAATTTCAAAAGCGTAATAAGTAGTTAGATCTGTGAAATAAATAATTGTAGAAATTATAAATTTATTAAAAAAAAAACATTGTTCAGAGGAGGAAAGATTGTGCGTCCAAAATTTGCAAGAAATGGGTCACAAATATGTCTCAAATATTTATGTTTGATGCGTTAAAATTTCCGAAAAAAGTTGAAAAAATAAGACAACCACAAAAAAAAATTCTGCCGAAGTCGATCGAAATATTGCAAAAATGTCGATGCGTGATCCGTTTAAGGACTCTGCAGCCTATCAATAAGAATTATATGCAAAAATTTCTTCAAGAACAGTAAAAATACAACCTGTAGAGAAAAATTGCTTTGGCACATTTTTTCGAAAGTTGAGCGTGAGTTCGCAACCAAAAAAACAAAGAAATGTGCGTCCGCTACACGACTAGGTCCTTCAATCCCCGTGGCGACAATATAATGGCTTAACATTGCTTCTCATGTTGTGCTTCACGACCTATTTTTTGGATACAAGAAAACATAAACCGCCATATATGCATACGTTAAAGTTTTAGATAAGGTCATACTCCCAAATGCTGAATGGAATTCGCCTTGCATTTTGGCAATTCCAACAAGAGAGCGATCCGGAACATCAGTTCGGGTCTTGCAAAAATGCTTTTCAGACCATGGTGTCAGCGTTATGGCTTGGCCAGAGCAATCAGCAGATTTGAATCCAATGAAAAACTTACGGAAAATTGTTAACGAAAAATATGACAGAATTCTGAGAGAAGGTACGAAGGTCTGGTATTCTGTTCCACAGAACACTTTCGGTAGCCAAATTAGGTCTATGCCTAGAAGATGTTCATCTGTATTAGACGATAAAGAATACACTACAATGTACTAACAATTTTTTCTATTAGTTTACTTAAAAAAATATTTTTTTTTTTTATTATAAAAAATGTTTATTCTATATTTTGTCCTTTGAGTTTTTAAAATTTATTTTTAACCTTTTTTTTTGTAATATTTATGAATTGTTTTTTTTTTTCAATATTTTTACAGCTGTCAATAGCACTGGATAAATAATAAAAATGTAACTTAGTTGAATTTAAAGCAAATTCATTTTTTGCGTAGATTGGAAAATTGGTACCACGGATGATTCTATTTTATTGTCCGTAACTGTATGTGTGTTATTAGGTATAAGTTGCTTGCAATTTAACAGCAGTTTGGCCGAGCTTCGCGCAACTTCTCTCTGGATACTATAGGTGGCAGAAATTCACAATCGACCCTGACATTCCCTACCTACACATGTCGTGCATGCTGCCATACCTGTCCTTATTGTCCAGTCCTATTGAAAATGCTTCTTCCCTAACTTCTAATTCTAATTTTTTTGGACTCTTAATTTTAACAAAAACAACTGAAAACACGTTAATAGAACATACAACGATCTTTGTGAAGTTATAAGTATTCTCAAATGAAAAAGGTTTCCTAGAAAAGATTTTATTTTGATGGGCTAATTTGTATGACAGCTACATTGTATGGTGGTCCGATATCGGTGGTTACTTAAGGAGAAGGCAATAGTATGTATAAAATTTCAAATCAATCTCAAAAGCGATCCGTACATTACTTCTTTAAAAAATTAGCGTACTTTACTAAGGGAAACCATAAAACTTTCTCTAGTTAAATATAAATTACTGAATATAAAAATTAATACCTCAATTAATTGAAATTGTAAAAAAAACATTGTTTACCCGAATTGAATTGGTTTATCGTAATAGATAATACGCCGATAATGAATGAATGAATTCGATTACACCCGAGCTTTATCTCTTCCGCCTTTTATGTACGGATATACATTTTCCAGCTGTTGGGCCTATTCTCGCAACCAATCAATTGGTTGACACGCGATTAACCCACATTTTCGCTGTCTATAGTAAACTACATATATTCTACTACTATAGTAGGTATGAGTATAAATATTTAAATGTACAGGTAAGAGTGTGTGGCAAGTAAATTATATACTCCTACATATAATAACAAATCCGTGATTTTAACGCAATATTCATATGTATGTACATACATACATATATCATGTCAAGATATAAAAGAAAGTTGCTGATGTTTATATTAAGTATTTGATACATTCTCGATTAATTAAACAAAGCAAGTCGCGTTTTTATTCGATATAAAATTCCGTAAAGATAGTAAAAGTAACACGTTTCATTAATTATGTTGAATAAAATAAATTCTTTCGTCCTTGCAACCGTATTCATCGCGTTGGTTTTACATTCGGATCAAGTTTCTGGCGGTGTGAGTCTGAACCTTGGATTATTTTTTGAAAGCGAAGAAATGTTGATCCAAATTTTCAATATTCAACTTCATGAGCAATAGAGAAAATGATGGTGTAAAACTGTCTAAAATCATATCTTACGATTGAAATGGTGCTTGATGGATTGTAGTTTGAATTATACTAAAAAATGAAATTGAAATTTCAAAGTGTACGAAACCTACAAAGTTTTCGAAATTCATACAGTATTAAAATTTAATGCAAAATAGTATAAAGAAATTTTTCCGAACCGTTTCTGCTATAAAACTAACAAAGGTGACTCCAAATCCGTTCTCACAGAGATCTCGGGGAAACACGTTTTGATCTTAAAGAACTCCCAAAGCAAAAATGGACACTGGAGTACCCAGAAAAAATGAGCGCATTTTCCAAAGAATTCAAAACCATGTACTGGTGATCTATGCAAACTTTAAATCTGGACTACGTTTTGATACACTGTTAAGTGTTCAGTAAAGTTTACACCATCTACATCCATCTTCATATCTTCAGGTCATAACATCAAGTTCTTTCCTGTGTGTACATAAAATTCGACAAAAATATTGTCATGTTTTACAGATTACATTTTGACAATTCGTAAAAGTATCTGGAAAGAAAAGTAGTATTTAGTAATAAACCACAATATAAACGAGAAAAAAAGTTAATTTCGGTTGCAGCAAAGCTAAAATACTCTTCACCAATGTAAAAGGTTTCCATACAGGAACAGTTTTTATGACAGCTTTATGATTCAGAAACTCGATCTGATCAATTTCCTCAGATATTGCACTATTATTGCCTTAAGCAATAACACATGCGAAATTTCGTGTAGATATCTCGACGAATGAAAAACTTTTCCTTACAAGGATCTGAATCCGACCGTTCAGTTTGTACATATATGTTGATATCCGATATCAGCGGTTGCCAAGACAACTATAGTCGTTTAAGAGATTATAGAAGAAAGTAGGTTAACTTTTTTATTTAAAAAATTGGAAAATATGTTTTGGAATAAGGCTCTAGATCCTCCTTCTCGTCGCTCATATTGCTAATTTTAAAATTATAGAACAGAAAATATCTCTCTTAAAAGTTGTCGATATAAATGGAGTTTCAACTTGGAATTATTTTGAAATGTTATCAAAGCTTACAAATCGAAAATATCTATTTGATTATGTACTATATTTTCAGGCTACCGAGGAGCAAATGATATCTGCTGGAAAGCTAATGCGAGATGTCTGTCTACCAAAATTTAATAAAGTATCACCAGGTAATAATATTTATAGATGCTTTATAGAGGGATAGATTTTGCTTCAGGAGGGTTGAAATTGAGCTTTTCATAGGTAATTTGCCTTGGTATAGTGTTTAAAGTATGTACGTGGTATTCCAAAATATTTTGTGCGGAATATTTTTTTAAGCAAACAGAATTCGTACATAGTTATTAATCTTTATATATACAAAGTACGTGTCACGTGTTTGTCCGCGATGGACTCCTAAACTACTGAACCGATTTTAGTAAAATTTAGCACACTGTGTCCAGTTCGAACCTACTTAGAAGATAGGTTAGTAAAACCAAATCATAAATTAAAAATACAGTGAAAGCTCTATTAAATGGACGCTTCATTAAGCGGGCATCTCCATTAACCATGCAAATTGTTGATGTTTATTAAGTACAATCTTTTAAGAAAGGCTGGTAACCAAACATTGAGAAAAAGCCTTAAATTCATTATTTTTCAATGTATTCAAAATTTAATCTTGGATTCTTATACCTGTATTGAATAGTTTATTATATGAATAATGGTATACCACAACAATAATAAT
This sequence comes from Bactrocera correcta, assembly GCA_027475135.1. NCBI lineage: Eukaryota > Metazoa > Arthropoda > Insecta > Diptera > Tephritidae > Bactrocera > Bactrocera correcta. Next base: position 38,413,389 of record CM050325.1, on the reverse strand, counting down.
AATAAAAAGTTTACATAGCTGACATTGTATGCTGTCAGAGCTTTCCTGACATAAATACTTTTCCCCCCATTCCACATTAAATGAATTAATTTTGCTTTTTACTTTTTTCTTTTTCACCGCTAATATCATTTTCTACAGATTTAAATTAAATATAAACACTTATGCACAAATGAGCGCTTAGCATACACCTATTAGCATTTGCATTCTATTTGTGTACTTAAAGCATTGACCGACGGCAGTGTTAATCCGGTTTAAACATTAATGGCGAGTTGGCGAAGACAACTCAGTTTCTAACTCCCATTTAGAGTTACCTACATTGTTGCCTGTTGAAATTGTTAAAAATTACCAATTTTAATCTATTATGAATGAAAAGAAAAGCAACACTGACAGCTGTTTTTCAAATTCAATAATAAAACAGGAAGTTTATGTTATCATATTTTTTATGATGCCGTTTTAAAAATAACATGTTGAATGTTTTTGTAATAAAAATAGTTTTGTAAAAATTGGCCGGCTAACAACCGCAATGTTTATCTTCTACCCGATTTTCATTGAAAATATTATATTACGAGAGTTTCAAACTCGCAAGCTGCCTTTGTCACTAGAAATTTGGATCTGATTAAGTACGCAGTTAATCCGGATTAACGTTGCCGTCTGTCAAGGCTATAACTTGGAACTGCATTAATCCGGACATATAATTTTACTTGATGATTTTTTTATTTTTTTTTTAAATCATGTTCCCTCTAAAAAGCGTATTATTATTTTAATACATTTCCATATGCAACTTAGATCATTAAAATTTAATAAAATAAATTTTCAAAATTTAAACTGAAGTATTTTCTTATAAAATTAAAATTGTTTTCAGACACAAATATAATTTATATAATTTTTTCTGGACAGTATTAATGCGAAACTTTAAAATCTGCAATAATATCCACCTATTTTTGTTCACACCACTGTACAATTCCGATATGAAGTAAATTTCCGCTCTTTAATTTGCGCACAAAGTTAGTATTATCTCAGCCAACCTGTCATAGATAAATTGATACGCAACTCTTTGATTCGAGAGAGAGCTGTCAAATCAAATCAAATGTAGTCAATACATATATATATAGTACGAGTATATGCTTATATGTGATCTGGTCTACAAAAAGGGGGCTTAGGTGTCAAAAAATCAATTTTGATTTTTCAATTTTCAATTTTTGTTTTATGTTTCATTTAAATTAAAAATTTTTATTTTTTTTTGACACCTAAGCCCCTTTTTCGTAGACCAGGTCACATATACTATAACTTAAAATAATATTTTCATATAGATCAGATACATATATTATTTCGACCACAAATTTCTTTATTTTTGGCATTTTCGATTAATTATACAAAACACTATATTAAACACTTTGAAAATGTTAAAATGCAAAATCATTAATTAATTTACATAAACATTTATTTTATCAAAATATGTTCGCACAGTTCCATTAATTTCTTTTCACACTGATTTTGTCAGTTAATTATAGTGGTTTATTTATGGCAACCTTTTCTTATATCAGCTGTTCGAAATTCCCTGATCTCCATCGCTACCAACCTAATCAGGGAACGCGTTTGAGAGAAAAATGAGAGCCAATACGAGAGTTTCGTATCATTTTATCCATGACTCTGCGATGAATATCAAGTTTCGTAGGAATGTAATTGTTTTCTTTTTTCGCAACTTTTTATGCCTTTCCTTCCGTAAAATGATATTCCCCTTATCTAGCCCTCGTTCGCACTTCGATAACTTTGCGGGTTAAAAATTTTGGTTTCAACGGTGACCACACTCTTGACTAAGAATTTTTCCTAATTTATCCTTCAAATCTCTTTACCTTTGTCGATGATATCAAAAAGGACCACGTGAAGGTTTCTCAATTTACCGCGAATTAGCAAACGGGGAGTACTAGGTGAAATACATATAGGGTTTGTTGCCCTGTTGGCTTATCTAATTCAAGGAATTGTTTGTAATATTTTCAGAAGTGGCAGATGGCATCAAAGAAGGTAATGTTCCAGACACGAAGGACGTAAAATGTTATATTAATTGTATCATGGAAATGATGCAGACGGTATGAGTAATATTTGGCAAATTAAATCATTTAAAAAATGTGCTCTGTGTGTCGCTCTTATAGATGAAGAAAGGCAAGTTTCTATATGAAAGCGCATTGAAGCAAATCGATTTGCTGATGCCGGACAATTACAAGGATGATTATCGCAATGGACTAGCAAAATGCAAAGATGTAACAAGTGGCATAAAGAACAATTGCGACGCGTCCTACACCCTTTTGATTTGTATGCGCGACAACATATCGAAGTTTCTTTTTCCTTAAAGTGCTCGTCTATTACTTTTTATTATATTTTATTTTTGACATCGCAATTATATTTTACAAAAATTATAATAAAAATATAATGTTCTCATTCGAATTATTTTCCAATAAAATAATTGCAAAAATTTACTTTTGTTTTAAGAATTTATTATTCGAAAGATTTATTCAATAAAAAGGAAGTAAACTGTTGGTCAATTTGGAAGTTCTGATTGCAATGTTTTGTTTAATAAACACACAAATTGCAGAGTTGTAGCTTTTTGGAAGTTTTTAAAGGAAATATAAAAATATTTACACACCAAAGCCGGATTAAACTAGCGCGGGGCCTGTAGCAAATTCTGTCAAGAGACCCTTGGTTTGCTATAGGTTCTCAAGTTTAGTGTATTAAATAAAAGAAAATTGTTACAAATAAATTTTTCTGCATTTATTATGGGCAAATTTAGAGATAATACTTTCAATATCGACTTCTTTAAGCAAGTCATGCTCTATATTCAACAAAGTGAGATGATTAAGACTTTTTTTGCCATCGTGTTCCTTAATTCATTTTTAATACGTTTTAATGTTGAAAAAGAACGTTCGTCACTGCAGTTAGTAATCATGAGAGATAAAAAAATTCGCAAAGCAATTTCTAAGTTTGGGAAACACGATTCTAAAGAATTATTTAATAAAAGTTAATTAAAAAATAGATGGTCACAAGAATATTGCTAAACAATTATTTTCAATAAAATATTGTAAAAATTTAATTAATTATACTTATTTTCTTTTGACCGCCATGAAGCATAAAAAATCCTAGTGATATTCGCCAATGATTTTCTTTTTATTTATTTATGAAAATATTTATATTAATAAATAAAAATTAACGTTAATAGAAATATTCAGCAATAAATATAAAATATAATATTAAAAAAAAAACTGGAACATTGAAGGGTAAGAATGTTAGTAAATACTAGTCTAAATATATCGATTATAATATTTATAATTAAACGTGGAACATTAAAGTTAAGAAGTTCGTAAAATGTCTACTTATTTTTACGATTCAACGTGAAGAAATTGAGTTTTAGATTTTCAGGTGGAAGTGGAAGTGAAGCATAGCCTAAGTGCTTCGCGTTTTTTTAATTACGGTCAGTTGGAGCGCGGGGCCCCCCGATTCGCGGGACCCGTAGCATATGCTACTCCTGCTACGTGGCCAATCCGGCACTGATACACACACTTAGATAAATAGAAAGCATAAACAACGAAAAAAATTATAAAAGCTTAGAGCGGAAAACATTTTTGATAAGAGCTGTCATCTCCATAGTATTTAATTTCAATTAAATTAATAAGATAAATAAAATATATAACTTACAACCAACAAATTACAGGAACAATTTTAAAATCATATGGATGTGCACACTAGACAGGATATTTTTTTGAAAAAGTGCTCATTATTAAATTATTATTATTTCTAAAATTAGCGGAAATAATATAGTATACTACAAATTCTAAAAATTTCTTGTTATTTAAATAACAAGTTTTGTAAAAATACACAAATTACAAAAGCGCTTTATAATAGCATTTTATACCGAATTTTGAATAATGTAATTCTAATCGATTCGTACAATATTTTCTAATTATTTAAATATAAATATTTAACTATTTACAAAGTAATAATTAGATATGTAGTTATAAGTGATTATGGCGACATCTACATGTGACAATATGTCATCCAAAAGATTTATTATACATTCCACAAAGTTGACGTTTATCATGATGCCTTTGACATTTGGTCTGTAGTTCACAACAACATAGCCATCGCAGGTAGCACAGTTGTAAAAATACTTGGGGAACATTAAACAAAATTTGCAATAAACGGAGTTGTTTACATAAATAACTGTTAAATTTAGTTGTTTTCCCGGTAATTGTTCGTTAAGTCGAATTTTAAGCGTTAACACTATGCCTGCTAAAAATGAGGGGGAGGCAACAGATGTTGAGGATGTTTCTGGGGCCGAGTCCGATCATTCAAACTCCAGCCCGAACCGAGAATCGACGGACGAGGAAGCAAACGAAATGGACTCTGACGAATCATCTGATATGGATTTTATCGAAATGGATAGAATCCGAAGTGAATATTGTCAGGATTTAGGTACTTATGATATGTTATGGAAAGCTTAATGTGCAGTATTTAGTACGTTTTCTGTAAACTTTTTCCAACTTCCAGCTAGCCTCGAACTGCAATTTGAACAATTACGCGAGCAATACTATCAAGAGCGATATAAACAAAATGAACAACAGATTGCCGATGTGCGCGAAGGACGTTCAGAGGAATACTTAATTCCCTTGAGAGAATTAGACAAGGCTTACGAAAATCGCGTAGAAGTTGCGGAGAAGCTGCGTCAATTTCGGTTAGAAAACATTGACCATAAGTATCAGTCTGAGATACAAGCCGCACAACAAAATTTCGAGGTAAATTTCAACAATTTCGTTTGAGGCCCAGGGTCATTATTTTCAGATAGCTCATTTTCGTATATATGGCTGAAAACTGGCAAATCAAAAGTATTGCTCAAAATTATTTGAAGAACGCTTTCTGCAACAATAACAACATTATAAGCAGATTGCAGCGGAAATTTTATACAGTTACTATAACAACTACGAATTTTGACACAAAAAATATTTCCACTTTGGTTGAAAAATTGTTTTTTGTTTTCAAAAGTTCACTTAAGCAGATTTTGAAAAATACTTTTAATTCTTAATTATGATAAATTTATTTAGCCATATTTGTTTGAGTTTACAGTTTTTAATCTAACTCTTTAAGGTTCGCTAACCATTTAATTAATTTATTAATTTTATATTTTGTTTAAGTCTAATGTTTTCTTATTTATTTCAGAGTGAAAAGCAATTAGCAATCGATCAGATAGAGGAGCAATTAATAGAAAGAATACGTCGACTGGAGGAAGATCGTAACAATGTCGATATATCTTGGTCAGATTGGGCTGTTGATAGACGGGCCAGTAAAGTACGTGGTCCTGGGAGAAAAAAAGCTGTTACGGTTACTGGTCCCTACATTGTTTACATGTTGCGTGATGAAGATATTATGGAGGATTGGACTGCTATACGAAAAGCACTCAAACGATCTACGGCGACCTCAGTCTCTTCTGTGGCTGTATGATAAAAGCCGATTTGCAATTCTATAGTTCTTAGGTTTTCATTAGTTATAACATCATCAAGTGGGATTTAAATTTAACAGTATATGTTTATGTAATGAAGTAAGTTCTGATTATTAAAATTATCTCAGGGCATATATACATACATAATCCTTACATAATCGGTTACATGTTAAATTTCTGCCAACACGTTTTACCATTTCGCTAATAAGCTAAACTAACTATATCTTAACTATGTACTAGCGCAATTCCCAAAAAAAAATAAGAAACAAAACAAAAATAAAAATCGTATAATTGTACTTTTATAGAATTTAAATTTCGTATTTATTCAAAATCTCGTGGCAACAAAACTCACAACTAAAACCCATTTTCTTTAAGGTGCTCCCGTATAACATCTACATAATCGCCATGAAAGAAAATTTGGCCACTCATTTCATTTACTCGACTGGCGCATAATTTGCCATTTCTAGCTTTTTCTACCACAACGCGCAATTCGCGCTCCAACTCCCATATATCACCCTGTATTCGTCGAATCACAGTAATACGACGTTGACCACGAAAGGTTGTTTGTAAATACACAGGAACCATGTGATTTTTCGTGCGTGCTACAAAATATTTGAGGTCTGGTAGTGCAGCGGCGGTCTGCGGCTTCCAACCAGATGGGTATTCAGCTTTTTTAACTGGGGATGGAACCGTTTTTTGGGGTAGTAAACGTTCAACATATTTCCATTCAGGAGCATCTCGCACAATCTCTACTTCGGGATATTCCTCGCGGGGGCGCACTGGTGGGGATGATAGATAGCTAGAATGTCGAACAAAAACACTAGCCGGCAAGCGCTGAAATGAAAGAAGTAAGTATGCGTAACTATACACTGATTAAAGTAACTCACCTGTAATTTGCTAGAAAGGTTTAGTAAATTAGGCGCATTTTTACAAATTTGCGATAAAAATCTTTGGGTTGATGCCATAATTAACAATTTTCTCTCAAAGTTCAGCTAAATTTACTTTACTTCCTAAACAGCTGTTCGGGTAGTTAAAGCAGTGCGGGTATGTGGTGCAGAGAACGTACGTTCTTAAAGTATTATCGGTCGGTAACGAGAGTGTTGCATGATATGATAATCTACTAATACTCTGTAGATGGCGCTCAAACGCTAGCAACATTTGATCGGAAAACAAATTATGTTCTCTGGTTCAACATCATTCAGAATGCCAATTATAGGTGGCGCTAATACTAAGCTAATTTTTTTACTAAAACATTTATTTTGTGCAAAGATCATTCAGAATGCCAATTATAGGTGGCTCTAATACTCTGCTAATTTTTTATGTAAATCAAGTGAATTCCCTCGGAATGGAGAACAAATTTGAACACTAGGCTGGTACACTTTTATTGTCAACGGTCTTATCTTTTATAATTTTACTTGAAATACATACTACGTTATTGGGCTTGACTCGGATTTTATTCGGCCAAGAGTGGTTAATTCGAGAATCTAACTGAGTTTTGATCGGTAAGTAATAACGAATAAGGTCACAGAACTTGATATTAAACACAAATCTGCCCCGCTTACGGAATATTATACGTAATGCTTATGAGAAAGGAGCTATCCCTAAAATTTTGAAAAACAGTGGGTAGTGCTTATACAAAAGTCAAATAAACCAGGAGGGGAGCCAGGATCCTACCGACCTTCGTGCACGCTGGACACAATGTGGACTAAAAAGAGGACCACCCGACTTGGCCGAAAATTAATACGTGTTTCGATGACACAGGAACCAGGTCGTGGTATGGTTCAAAAGAATACTGCGTGTTAGTTACGTTCGACGTTATCATTGAAAACACCACTCTATATGCTGATGATTATATCTAGCTACCTGCGGGATAAGTTACTGATATATGGCACATAAGAAGGACCTAAAAACTATATTATGAGATGTGGTGTACCACAAGACTCAGTACTGGGCCACTACTGTAGAATGTTTTATATGACGATTTGCGACGTCTTCCACTGCTCAAAGAAATACAGATAATCGGGTACGCTGACGATAAAGCAGTAACCGTAACGACAAAGGAAATAAACTAAATAGAGCACCTATTCAAAAACGTGGAAATAAAAGTAAAAGAGTGGCTTACAAAAACAAAACTCCAGTTAACAGGTAAAAAACCGAGGTGGTACTAATAACGAGGAGGAAAAAGCTGGAAGCGGCAACGCTCTAAATTGATGGATCAAATACTTCAACGCAATATTAATTAAAATACTTGAGGGTGATTATAGACGCGAAGCTAAATTATCGGACGCACATGGAGAAAGCCTGTGAAAAGCAGCAAGATGATTGCTACTTTAACGAAAATCATGGCCAGCATAGATGGACCTAGCCAGAGTTGACGCGTTCTCCTGGCAAAAGTTAGCCAGATAGTACTAATGTACGGAGCACCTATATTTGGAACAGCATTGCAGCACAAAACATATGCGAAAACGACGAAAGCAGTAGTTCGGTTAAGCGCAATCAGGGTAGTTTGCGCTTTCCGGACTGTGTCACAAGAAGCCGCTGGAACTATAACCGGTATCATGCACCCAGACATTATGGCGATGGAGCTCAAAAAAATTTACCACAAAACAAATAGCATTAGAAGACAACTTACTAAACGAAAGAGGAAGCAAGAAAGACAAGCTAGCCTTAAGGTGTTACATGGGTTTCCTCGGGTAAAAAACAGCTTTTTAAAAATTTTTTTTTCATATAAAAAACTAGAGGACCCGTCCACGCATTTCTGTAGCTGACACATAGATAATAATTCCACTACCATCTATATGTTTTCTATTAGTTAGATTATAACTATTAGTTATTGAGATATAGCATTTTTGTGTGTTAATAAAGCATTGCCTTTTGGGGGAAAATACTGTTGAGTTTGGGTTCTGAACCAGGGAAATCCTCCGTTGAAGAGAGATTTGCTAAGTTAGAAAGAGGCGAAATGAGCACCGAGGACAATGACCCCCTAAAGAGACGAAAGCTCTGTACAAAGTGGGAGACTCCCAGGTCTCCTCCAACAACTCAAACAAAAACAAGCGAATAACTGATTCTGTGAAGGGTTTGAATGCTCTTTGTCGGGATGTGACCATAGAAACATCGCTCCATCATTTCCCACTGGAGTCCAATTGACAGTCATTCTAGTGGACTGCACATGATCAACTGGTTCTGAAACGTGGAAAGACGAAAAAGTCGGCTGACAAGGTTATGACATCAGTATTTTGGCTTGCACGTGATATAATATTCAATTACTAATCCAGTTATAATTCATTGGATTGCGTATTTGGTTGCAGTTCTTTTCTACTATTTCAAATATTTAGCAATTGTATTACTTTAGAGGAAGGATCAGTTTGAAATTGTACGCATCTTTTTCGTTTAAATATTTCTCGCTATGGAGCTCCTATAATAAACGCGTCTGATCGCTGCTAAATTCAAAGTGCTATAGGGAGAACCGCGGCCTCCGACGCGCTAGGCACGCTCCCGCCGCCCCGGTCGGCCGGTACCACCGCAAACACTAGGTCCCCCAATTTTTAAATCTGTAATATCTTTGAAAATATTCATTTAAATCATATGCAGTAAAGAGAAGTATTTAAGGTATTTAATGGGATGAGGATTAATGCTGTATTGGTTAAAATCGCTTCGAAAATTAGCCATTATTTGTCGTAAAAAGCAAATGACAAAAAAATTGTACTGTGGAATATCCATAGAAGATAGACATATACCATCGCGGAGTTTCTATACAGAAAAAGTATAATTAAGTATTTACGAAATCACATTAGAAATATCAAAAATAACAGTATTTATCCGCTATTTAATGGATGTTGTTATACATATGTATAAACTTCCTCTTCAATCACCCTATCTATTAAACAAGTAAGGAAGTGCTAAGTTCGGGTGCAACCAAACATTTTATACTCTTGCAACTTGCAAGCCAGGAAAACTATGTAAGTTGTAAAGCCAATCACATAGACTGAAGTCCGCCCGATATTTTAAAATCCTGATATTAATTATATGGGGAATACGCCAAGTTTTCGCTCAAATGTATCTATTTTAGGCACAAATATACATTGTTATCAATAATACATACACGCTCTCTTATTTTCATTGGGACAACTCATATATTGGCCGATATATGTACATACATACATATGTATGCGATACAAATTCACCCCGAAGTTCGAAAATATTATATTAAGTATATGGGGGCTAAGGAAAGTATTGCTCCGATTCAACCCATTTTTGACATACGGACTTACCATATAAGATAAGAATTATCCCTTAATTTCAGCTACGCATATTACACATTGACCGACATTTTCGATGGCCTTTTATGTGTGTTTGGTTAATGGCGATTTGTGGGCGTGGCAGTGGTCCGATTACGCCTATCTACGAGCTCGAAATATTTTTTGTACTAAGGAACTCTCATACCAAGTTTCATCAAGATACTATATCTTAAATTTTACTCAAGTTACAGCTTGCACGGATGGACGGACAGACAGACAGTCAACCGGATTTCAACTTTTCTCGTCATCCTGATCACTTATGTATATGTATACATACAGCCATGGACCCATAAATAGCAAACATCTGAATACCATATTAATTATAATTTCTTTAATCCTAAAGTAGCTGAACAATAAACATTTGATATGTATCTACTTGTCACCGTTATAAGGCTAATTTCCCTGCACAAAAATACTGTTTATTTTTTATTAAATTTTGTACGTGACAATTTTATTGCGTATAGTGTTAATTTGAGGTAGCACAATTTTAAGTTCGCAGTTTTTTTTTTAATTTTGTGTGAGGTTCTCGCATGTTTTAAATTTAATTCTGCGAATGTACTATATAATTATTTCATCGATATTTCATAAAAATGAGAAGGAGAAAGCAATCCACGCCAAAAAAAGTTCTTATGTCCAATATGAACAAAAAAGGAAAAGGTCCTGTCAAAATTGGTGAAAAAATAAATTGTTCTCCAAAATTGTAATAAAATGCTCTTTATGCAACAAAAAATAGATCCACCTTGTGCCAGTAAAAAGATACCAAAAAAACCAGGACCAAGTAAAACCGATATTAGTGTTGACAAAAACATAGTACGGAAGAGCAAAGTGGATCCTTTTAAGTCAGACGATTAATAAATTACCAGTAAGAAACCACTCCTGTCAAAACGCCACATCAAAATTCGACTGGCATTTGGAAAGGCCCACAGAGACAAAACAGCACAATTTTGGCAGAACTTGTTTTTGAGCGACAAAACCAAGATAAATTGGAAGGTTCCAGTTGGAAAACAATTGTACGTCGTTCACAAGGTCAATCCCTTACACCTAGGTATACCCAAAAAAAACATTAAGCACGGCGGTGGAAGTATCATGGTCTGGGGCGTGTTTTCATGGCATGGCATCATGCCAATTGTTCAAATAAATGGTAAAATCGACCAGTTTTAGTATTTGGATATACTGAAAAATAAAATGGAGTCATTTGTATTTCAATCCATGTCCATAAACTGGACATTTATGCAAAACAATGATCCGAAGCACACCGCAAAGGTAGTAAAGCATGGTCTCGGCAATAAAAAATTTAGAATATATAAATGGCCTGTGGAATGATATAAAGTTCAAAATAGCAAGCAATAAATTAAAAAATTTTGATGATTTATGGGCTGGAATTGAGGAGCCTTGGTACTCAATCCCAAAGCAACAATGTCAAGAACTGGTGTACAGCATGCAGCGAAGATATGAAGAGATGATTAAAAATAACGGATATAGTACAAAATACTAACGAAATGAACAATCTTTTGCAATTTTTTAATAATTTTTATAAATTTGTGTACCTTTTTTTAAACCTCTTTTCAGATTGGGCTATTTTTGTGTCCCAGCTGTCATATGACATTGATGTTTTCGTCTTTTTTTGGCGATAATAAAATATTTATTGTTTTAGTGTTTTAGTAATATTAAAGTGAATAATTTTTAAAACAAAACGCATTCCTTTTTAAATCCATAAGTGATTAATAAATGTTTTCTTATTTGATGACCAAGTGTGCTATTTATGTGTCCATGGCTGTATATAAAAAAATCTTTCGTCCAAGTTTTTAAGAATTATATCTCAAAGTTCTGAGCAAAATTTCATGAAGAGTGGTTCTCAAGAAATCTTGTCAAACGACTTCAAAATTACAGTTTTGAGAAAATAGCGTTAAAAGACGGCGCACTTAGCCTAGCTAGTCTCCAGTGCACAAGTTCTCAAGACTGTATCTCAGAAATTATTACTCGGATCAACTTGAAAATTTAGGTCAATATTCTAGAGAGGTTGTAGAATTTAATAAGAAATGTTACCTCTTAATGAGTGGCAGAAACGATGGTACAAAACAATAAAAAGTAGATGGACTCACAAGGCCAGTAGATGGATTCACATGCTAATCAGAAACCTGACTGGGCACGACTGCTTTAATGAGTATTTACACAAATAAGGACAAGACGATTGATATGACTGCACTTTTTGTGAAAACGGGAATGAAAACGAGTGGCATATTTCAACTAATCGACTAACCAAATTAACCGCATAGGCCACTATTCGAATAACAATATTCGGTGTACAGTATCCGGAGAGTCGTACACCGCCGACTATTCGATTAACCGCTCATTTTTGACTATCCGGTTAACAGTTCGTTGTCGACTTTTCTATTAGTAAGCATTCAACTTCTACTAATTTTTTCTATACATACATATACATACATACATAAATTAGTTTATAAAAACGAAGAATTTTTATTTTTACAAACTTGAAACAAGTAAAAATCAAGGCCGCTTAGATTTTTAACAATTTCACTTATTCACATACTCGCAGAAAAGCAACTATCGCAGTAGAACAACACTCCGACTATTCGAATACTATTAATCAGTAATCAGTAAGGGTTACAAACCGAATATTCGACTGCTTTCAGGGTATTCGATTATATTTAAAACCCTAAAAGAAATATTTGTGAAGAAAATGCGACTGAATAATGGAAGTCGCTTGATACGTTGATTCACAAATAAGTTCAGTGAAGCTCCCATGGCTGCGTCGAGTTCAAATTAATTTTTAATATATGTAAATATTTGCCGTTTTTACTAGACATTGGCGAATGGTTCGGGCTAAAGTCGAAGTATATGACTTGGAATTGCTTTGTATATAATAAAGTCTGAACGTTCAGGCACTTTTGTAGGATTAGAAGGCCAGTATGTCAATGGGCTTGTAGATAAATCAGGAAATTTGGCCATTTTACAGGAAAACCTATGCTCTTAGGACTTTAAGCACCAGTTAAATGGCTTTGAACAGTAACACTTTGTGTATCTTAACTTTTGTCTGCCGTAACCTTCCAAATTTTTATTGGACTTCATAGGAGGTTCCACGACTGCCAGTGCATTATAAATGTGTGTTTACTCATTATTTATTCTTATAGTTTTTTCTTGTTGTTATTTTATTCAACATTATCACATTAACAGTGTTAACCCTTTTCCTAACTCGTCCTATTCTTGTTTACATATAATTAAAATGCTTATGAGGAATCACAAAAGTGAACATTTTTATCATTTTATTTGTCATTAACATTTGGCACAAAAGCTGGTTGCGGTTTTACGGCTGCTTCTCTTTGAGAGTCTGTCTCATCACTTTTATTTTGATCGTTACTTACCTCATATAATTCATTAAAACTGTTGAAATTTGATGGCATATGTATACGTAGTTTTATTTTTTCCTATACTAATTTGGGAGAGGAGTAATTGCTTTATTTTCTTAGTAGAATAAGCAGGTATTTATGTAGTCTGACATTCCACTTTATTCTTTTTACTTACATCTGTTCTTTCCATAGTCGATTCTATAGCAGGTGCATTTAGGGTAAATGTCTAGTATTACCTAATACTCTGATATTTCTGTCAGTTAGTTGTGTTTATGGAAATGTACTTAATTTTTCGTGCTTTAGATATTAGGTAGTCTAAAAAGTTTTTTCATATTTTGTCAATAGATATCGTTGCAGTCGTATATCTCCAATGCTGCCAACTGCATTGTGTCATACTATATAGTGTTGGAAAGGTGAAATTAAATTTGGAGAAGTTGAAAAAAATTTACAGGTGTTCAAAAATGAAGAAATTCGCTATATTTCGAAATTTAAAAAAAAGGGAAGCCACTAATGAAATATGTGAAGTTTACAGAGACGCTGATGTATCAGTTCGTGTAGCACAACAATGGTTCGCTCGTTTCTGTTCTGGAATTCAATTTAAACAGATGGAATAATGTCTCTAGCGGGAAAATGGCAAAAAGTGGTCGACCAAAATGATACATATTTGTCTATTTATTTAATAGTGTAAATATATAAAACAAAACGTTAAAGTTTGATTAGAAATATGAAAAGACTTTTTCGACTACCCAATATAATCTATTTAAGGGACTATACCAGTGTGACACTTTCAAAAAAAAAATGTATTTGCTTATTATTCCATAAATATCCCGTGAAATCGGGAAGGTCGTATCTTGAATAGTTTTTGGATGACAGCGTTCTAAAGAGCGACCGCTCAGAGGTGCAAACGTATACATATAAGTGAAACTTTAAACGCGTTTTTCTCGAAACGACATTTTTCAAAATTGCTGGCGTCATAACTCAACGAAAATATGACTGGTCGACTTTAAATTAAAAGTGAGTATTATTGAATATATTTTCCGTACAATGAACTACGATCTTTTTGATTGGTTGAAAATTGTTAATTTGGCATTAAAAAAACGACAATTTTTAAAAATTACGTCATTTTTTTAATTTTTGATATTTTTCAAAGATCGTAGTTCACTGAATAGAAAATATATTTAGGTTTAATAAACATTTTGAATTTTTTTGTTTCAGCCACTCATTCGACTGGAATTTTATTTTCTTTGGCCCTTCCGAAGACAGCCCATAATTCCGTTATTTTCCAATATTTTTGTAAAAGAAAATCTTAAAATAAAGCTAAAAATATACTTTATTACGTTCAAAGAAGTTTGAAATGTTCAATTACGTACTTTCTATTAAAATAACCACGAAAATCACCTAATTTTTCATGCGTCACACTGGTATAGCCCCTTAAGTCTATGAACATTAATTCTTACAGACTAATAGAGAATAAGGATTCAAATTTGAATTCTAAAATAATTAAATTACAATTACACAAGTAGATTGCTTCAACTAAAAAACAGAATTGAGGGTATTAATGAAGGATAAAAAATATCAAGAAGAATTTTATCGGAAATCGAGTTAAACTCACGCATAGCACGCTTGAGAGGTGCTTATTCAGCAAATTTAGTACTTTCCTTTTTATAATACATAAAATGGGAAAATAGATCTGAGACATCGCTGAGGTGTATTGAAGTTAATTTTCCCTAATAAATAGGGACAGTCAATACCACCATTAATTATATTGAAAAGAAATTAAAGGCAGAGAACGGACCGTCGATTTTCCAGTAATTTATATACATATGTAAAAGCAATAAACGAGATTATTGGGTCAACAAACTTTAAGGAGCGGGAAACAAATTTAAGAAAAATCTTTTAAACACGCTCGACTCTATTAATTGACGAAATGCAATACGGTCTCCAAATGAACACTGCGTACTCCAAAATGGACCGAGCAAAACATGTATACAGTAATTTTAACGTGTAGGGGTCGGAAAAATTGAAAGCATTTCGACGGACAAAGCCGAGCACAGCGAATGATTTAGAAGTGATATAAGTAAGTAGTTGATGTGATTACTGAAAGAGAATCTGCTGTCAAAGATTACTCCAAGATCTTAGTTTTCTGTAACGCATTTAAGAACACAATGAGAAATATTGTAACTTGAAGATAAGATGCTACGTCCCCTACCATAAGAGATCTGAGAATATTTATCTAGATTCAGAAAAGCTTCGATTTCAGGCACCAATCATAAAAATTATCAATATTACATTGAAGTTTGTGAGTTTCTGATTATTGCGAAAATTTTTAAGTCATCTGCATATTACAAAAAGTTAGCAACAGGAAGTGTGATTGATAAATAGCACAAAGAGAAGTGGACCCAAGACGCTTCCTTGTGGCACTCCTGAAGACGCAATGAATGAATCAGATAACACTCCATTGACACTGACAACACATCGTCTATTGTGTAGATACGATTTAATCCACTGCAAGAAGACAGAGTGAAACCCTAAAGATGATAATTTTTTAATTAGAATTTTGTGTGAAACTTTAACAAAGGCTTTAGAGAAATCTGTGTAGACACAATCTACCTGAAATCCTGCGGAGAACGCAGACATGCAATGATCGATAAAAACGGTTAAATTTGATACAGTGGAGCGCCCAGAGACAAACGCATGCTGATTGACGTTCATTATTGATTTTACTGCAAATAATAATTTATTTTTAACAGAGCACTCAAATATTTTCGAAATAGTAGAAAGTTTAGAAATAGGCCTGTAAATGGAGACTACATCCTTTCAGACGCCTTTGAGAATAGGGGTAATGCATGTCAATTTCCAGTCTGAAATAAAATTCCCAGAGGAGACAGACTTATTGAAGATAAGCATTAGAGGATATACCAAGCCAACACAATTTTTTTTTTAAGTACAGGCTCATCCAGATCCAATTTGGAAGAGACTTAATATCACAAATAGCCTTGGCAATATCATCCTGTGAAAGACACAGTTTGCGAAAATTTATGGATGGGAAATAATTTTCTAAAAACTTCAATGCATGAAAAATTTGTGTGTGAAAAACGTGTGAACCTTTGTGTTTTAACTATATTTTTACGTTAGAAAAGTAACGCTTTGTTTTCCCGAAGTGTAGGTAACTTTTATTGGAAAAAATGTTGTAATTATAAAAAATACTCTGTTTTATTTTTCACTAGTTGCTACCTTTGATGGCAACATGCAAATAAATTTTCGACAAACAAACTTCCACAGGTATGTTGTAGTAACCGATGTTGATGTTAACTGTTTTAGCTTTCATTAAGGCCGAACTAATCTCTATTGGATTGTCGTCTGGTGACTGTGATGGCCAATCTACAGTTCAATTGAGTACAGAGCGTGCTCCTAGGTTTCGAAGCATTGTCTTCTTGCAGTATCCAATCATGGTTAAAATGGGTTTGGGTGGATAGCGGATACTGGAAGAGAGTTATACAGGATAATAAAATATGCAAATACATGTAGGAGACTTTCAGGTTTTGAGATATTAGCATTTGAAATCTAATTCAACAATTTAAAGAATGTAATTTTTAAATTAAACTTATTTAGCACTTATCTTGCTTACTTTTATAAGCACTAACTCTTCATAGATTGTTTTCACACATTTATTTTATGTTAAATACTTCATCAATAAGTATATAGAGAAAGATTACACCACAAATAATCTGACGTTGCCAGGATGCAATTCTAACCGAAAATCGACGCTCCTGAATTTTAGTTTTTTCAACTACGTTCTCCGGGCTCTGGAAATTACTGTTCGTCTATTTGTTGATTATTTAGAAATATATTTCAAAATATAAAATCTATAACAATATTTGTATTCGCTGAACGTACACTCTTTCACTACACTTTCTTTCAAACTATCGACACTTAACTTCACTGAAATTTTAGGCTTCTCTATGAGTTGCGAAAAATTAATTAATAGCAAAACGAAAAAAAGAAACAGAAATAATATACGTTAAAGATAAGTATAGTAAGTTTTAAAAAAGGAATTATTCGCTCCAGGACGTTATTAGTTTTTCGCTCAGAACTACTTTGGCATGCCTTCGACCGCGCTTCAAAAAATGGCTCTAGTTGGTCCAACATCGAGACGTTCTTAGTTCGGTCGCGCTTTAAAAAACTAAACTCTGTGAATAGCGGCGGAAGAAGGCTAATTGTTTATATTGACAAACCATTTACCAGTCGAGGCACCATAATACTACATACATTTGTACAATTACTTTTTCCAGGTAATAGATTGGATGGTCACAAGGTTTGAGGAATGATCGGACACTTTGGAGCGATGACATTGAGCCAAGCGCCATTATTCGCAAGGATTGCTGGAAAGCACTCGAGCATCTTCGAAGAAACCACATCAATTCATACAACACATTTATGGCATAAGACGAGACTGAGACATAAAGAACTGATTACCCAAGTAATCGGATTATAAAACGCTTCTTGAAACTAAAACAATCCGCAAAACTTTCCTGATATGATGTTAGAGTATAGTGTGTTCAAAGTGTGTGTTTTTTTTTTCTTTGTGCGATCGATTCTTGAAACTTATTTTATTTTTTGGCAAATTAATACATTTTGAATTTTTTTGTTTCAGCTACTCATTCGACCAGAATCATGCCAGCAGTTGATGCACTTTTTTTGGTCCCTCCGAAGACAGCCCATAACTGCGTTATTTTCCAATATTTTTGTAAAAAAAAAAATCTTAAAATAAAGCTGAAAATATACTTTATTACGCTCAAAGGAGTTCGAAATGTTCAATTGCGTACTTTCTCTTAAAACAATCAGGAAAATCGCCTAATTTTTCATGCGTCACACTGGTACACACCACACGGCTACAATTTAGACAGTTTTTCGTTCTTCGTAATGTATCACGTCGTGCAATGAAATAAGCAAAATGAGTGTTCAGTTTGTATGGAAGCTATATGCTATAGTAATCCGATTACCCATGTCAAATTTTGTGAAGATACCACGTCAAAACGAAAGTTTTTCATACAAGCCCTTCATTCTGATCGTTCAGTTTGTATGGTAGCTATGTACATATATGCTGTAGTGAGCCGATTTGAACAACCTTTACCGATCTTACATTAGTATCTTAAAAAATAATCTCTGCCAAATTTTGTAAAGATACATTGTCAAATGTAAAAGTTTTACATACAAGAACTTGATTCCAATCATTCAGTTTGTATGACAGCTATATGTTATAGTGGTCTGATATTGGCAGTTCCGACAAATGAGCAGCTTCTTGAAGAGAAAATGTCGTTTACAAAATTTCAAAAAGATATCTTAAAAACTGAGGGACTAGTTCGTATATATTCAGACGAACAGACAGACGGAAATGGTTAAATCGACTCAGCTCAACATACTGATTACTTATATACACATATATGTATACTTTATAGGCATCGCTTCCTTCTGTTACAAACTTCGTGACAAACTTAATATACTCTGATCAGGGCATAAAAATACACCGAAAAAGGTTACATTGGGAGCATTTAATATTTACAGATGAGTAAAATTTTGACTCGTTTGGCTAAGAAAAGAAAAAATATTTAATCCAAAAGCACCCCTAAATGATGCATTTTTTTCCGTGCTTCTGTGCTTATGGATTTGGGGTTTTAATATGCTTCACAAAAAATCTAAAAGCCGTTAGATTGATGAAATTGTATAGAAATGGTTTACTAAAGTCCTCTGAAATGCTTTACATACAAAATAATCGTGATAAAGGACAGCAAGAAGACAATGATCCGAAACATAGGAACAGACAATTTACTCGATGGAACTTTAGATTGGCCATCACAGTAATCAGACGCCAATCCAATAGAGAAAAGTTCGACCTCAATGAAAGCCAAAATATAATATATAGAAAACATTAAATGTCAAAAAAGATTTCATTCGGCTACTACAACATACCAGTGGACCGCGTATGAGGAAAATTTATTCACAAATTACCATCAAAGATGAGAGGAAATAGTGGACAACGAAGGAGATTGAAGCATCTAATGAAAAAAACAAAAATTTGAAAATTACAAAATTTTATCCTATAAATGCTACCTACACTTAGGAAACGAAAACGTTTTAATTTTTAAATGCACTGTATGTATATGGGCCATTCCATCAATTGGCGACATAATACGACCAATAGAAGAATATCTGTTAACTTTTTAGTGGTCAAAGTTGCTCCATTGTTTTTTGGCGCGCACTTCAAATTGAGATCAAACAAAAAACTGACTTTTTCTTTTATTTTTTAACGACCTCAAAATTGAGTGAAAAAAATTTTTAAGTTATCCAATTTTATTGTGTTTTTTGTGCTTTTCCCCCAACTAATTTTCAAAATTGACCTATCCATTCGATTCCTCGTTAAATTTTACATAAGAATCAGTGTTTAAAAATATGGGACTCTGCTCCCATGAACAGCAAAAAAATTCAAAGTTGTCGCTACACTAAAAAGTTAACAGATATTCTTCTATTGGTCTATATTATGATATTCTAAAGTTTGGTCAAAATCGGAGAACCACGGGCACAAAACCATGTCGCCAATTGATGGAATGGCCCATATGCATTAATATTAGGTTGTCAAATATCTCCCTTCCGCTTTTACTCTTTATTCACTGCTCTATAAAAAGTGTTACAGTGATCGGATTTTGTTCAAATATGAACCGTTTCGTTAAATAGTCTGTTTCCATCTAGACAGAAACTTCATAATACCCCCCTCGTAGAAGCCCTCCTCCTTATTTGGGAAGAACTAGGACAGTTACTTTTCACAAGCCTCTTTTGAGTTCAACTTTACAACAACAAGGGTGATCGCCATGGACAGGAACAGGTGGTAATCATTTGGCGCTATGTCCGGGCAATATGGTGGATGCGATAAAACCTCCCATCTGAGCTCCCGAAGCTTCTGACGATTCATCAACGAAGTGTGTGGTCTGTTGTTGTCCTGGTGGAAAACTACACCCTTCCTGTTTGCCAATTCTGGGCGCTTCTGGTCGATCGCCTGCTTCAAGCGGTCCAGTTGTTCGCAGTAGATGGTAGAGTTAAGCCTCTGTCTATATGGGAGCAGCTCATAGTGGATGATTCCTTTCCAATCCCACCAAACAGACAGAAAAACCTTCCTGGCTGTCAATCCCGTCTTGGTCACTGTTTGAGACGATTTACCGGCCTTCGACCACGATCGTTTTCGCTCGATATTGTCGTATGTGATCCATTTTTCGTCGCCAGTCACCATCCACTTCAAAAATGGGTCGAGTTCATTCCGTTTCTGCAGCATAAGATTTGGTCCAGAAGGCTTTTTTGCTTCAAATCATGCCGCACCCAAACATCAAGCTTTTTTGTTTATCCAGCCTTCTGCAGATGGTTTAATATGGCTTGGTGACTAACTCCCATCTTCTGGGCGATGTCACGAGATGCCACATGCCGGTCTTACTCGATGTTTTCCATGATTTGATCGGTTGACTTATTCATGGTGTCATTTTCACTCGCTCGACGAAACCATTCCTCTGCAGTTCGAAGTGATAGAGTACCATCCTCCAAAACACTATTAATCTAAGTTTCTCTAACAGATTTGCCCTTAACGAAGGAAAACTTAAAAAAAGCGCGAATTTTGGCGTTAGTGAACTCCATGTTTACACGTCTATAACTGTTGAACACAATATCCAAACTAATCAAGCATAGCGTCGTTTTGTAGGTTATGTTAAAACCTTTAAAGATGTACATATAGTATTGCCAATTACGAGCTCTGTAGCACTTTATACATAGCCCCGAAATTCAAAAGACAAAAAGGCGGAAGGGAGACATTTGACAATCCAATACATATAGTATACCAGGAAAAACGTTTTATCATAATCACGATGATACCAAACTTCTGGAACTAATTTTGTACCGAAGTTTGTAACACCCAGCGTGATGAGTTGAGTCGATTTAGCAATGTCGCAATATCTACCGGAGCACGTTCTTTTTTCTCATTGGGAATCGCCGATATCGGACTACTATAGAATGTAGTCATACAAACTCACCGATTAAAGGCAAGTTTTTGTATGGAAACTTTTATATTTGTGAGCGGTATTATAGCTTCGGTTTTTTTACATAATTTTAAAAGAGTTTCTTCTTGTTTCATACAGTTTATCAGTAATTTAATGTTATGGAAGCATGTGTATTTCCCATTCCTGTTATAATTAAATCGTTGGCAAAGTTATTGTTGTACTCTTATCATCAGTAGAAATAGTATGCAAATCTACTTTCACTGAAATATATGTATACTACATCTGTGTCCATATATGTACATAACTTTCGCTATAAATAGGAAGCCTGTGATTAAAATCGGTTCAAACGTGCAGTGAAATAAGTGAGACTTGCTAACAGCAGCCATAATATTTAATAAATTTGCGGTTCGCTATTTTATATTTTAAATAATTACTCAAATCGAAATATAATTTTTTAATAATAAAAATTTGTTTTCTGCAGTATTAACTCTCTTTTAGAAATATGAACTTCAGAACTAATGCTGTACTCACCAATCCACCAGCGGTCTTTTTTATTACTCTTTGCATTTTGGCGATGTGTAACCAAAAGACCAACTCACAAGTAGTTCAACGCCCGGCGGTTAGAAGTAAGTAAAACTCTCTGGACTCTAAAAGAATGCCAGAGTGTTTTTTGGTACATATGTGAATACACACGTACTTATGTAAAAATATTTTTTAGTATGTGAGGCACTAAATAATGGTCTACAACACAATTTGATACCGCATGCACCCGAAGGTAGTGCCGTTGCACCCGGAAAATATCCATATATGGTACTCATTGGTCATCAAAAGCAAAACGAAAATATCACATTTCCATGTAGTGGCGCCTTAATTGATAAACGTTTCGTGCTAACCGCAGCTCATTGTATAAAAAATGGTAAACCGGTGATTGTGCAACTGGGTATTACAGACCTTGACAATTTTCAACAAAGTAGTGGCATGGTTGAGAAGAAAATCAAAGTAAATATATATGAGAGTACATTCATACATATGTATATACCGTATTAAACATTTAAGTATTTACATAAAATAAAATTTTCAAATTTAAGGCCATTCATGTGCATCCCAACTATTCATTGGCTTCTGCTTACAACGATATCGGTTTGGTCGAATTGGAGAGTGACGTTAACTATTCTTCTTTGGTGTATCCCGTTTGCTTATTTACCGCTGCCGCAATTCCGTTAAACAATACTGAGTTGTATGCCACGCGTTGGGGTATTAAAATTTATTCAAACTTTCCTACCAAATTAACGCTACCAGCGCTAATTGAGTCCGAAGAACAGCACTCTTACATACCCTTATTTGATTTTAGTTTTATTATATCTATTAAATTTTAAAACAATTTCGTCGTTCCAGGTGTCAATGGTCAACGTATTGTGGGTGCAGTACGCGTACGGATTCTTCCAATACCTTTGTGTCGAGATGCTTATGGTAAATTTGCAAACCGGCTTATTGCAGATGGTATTCGGACAACGCAGTTGTGTGCACACGCTGTAAATCCATCGGTATATGAATGTAGTAGTGCGAGTGGATCTATGGTCATAGTGGAAGATGCAAGTTTAAATAAATACCGACTCGTCGGCATAGATTCTTTTGGTCCACGTTGTCATTCACAGGTGCCAGACGTGCTTACTAGAGTCTCCGAATACTTAGATTTTATTGAGAGTGTAGTTTGGTCATCTTAAGGAAATAAGGATCTGACGTAAATATGTACTACGCATGTATTTCTTAAAGAGTTTAGTGAAAAAATAAAATCGAGTTTATTGAAAATTTTTGTGATTTTCCTTATAAACTGGGTAAGTGGGGGAATTCATTGATGAAACCTTCTTTTCCTTCTGAATTTGAATTAAAATTATGTTCCACGCTCTGATTTTATGACAATAGCGAACTGTGTGAATCGATCTACTTCGCATAAAGTAGCATTTACTTTTCAACTTTATCCAAAAATACCGTTAATAATGTCACCGTAAACTTAGCTCAAAATTCTTTTTATTTTTGGTACTAACTGGATGAACAACGTGATATTTTTGGTGAAATTAAGATCAGGGAATTATGTGTATCAAGATGTATTTAATATGTTGTAAAATTAACGGTTTTCCTTGATAAATATTTCGAATTTCCGGTTGCTTTAATGTCGCATAACAAATATCTTGCCTAAAATGGATGAAGTCAACGACAATATCTCCACTTGTCCCCATATTAGAATTATATAAGAATTTGAAACTTCCGGTTTTTTTTATACCATAAATATCGATCAATGTGTAAGGTATCTTAGCAAAAAAAAATAAAAAAATTGGATATATAATAGCTTAACCTGTCCGATCTCGATCTATGAATCCCAAAGCTCTTATATTCTATATATAATGATTTTCTTTATCCTTGCACACTGAGTGCCCAGTATGTTGGTCAGTGTATGGTCTAAAAACATGTTTTGGAGTAGACTTGAGTAATTCGACAATAGTCAGGTAGTTGAAAAAGTCTTTTCGTATTTTATCAATAGATGTCGTTGCAGTCGTATATCTCCAGTACTACCAATCACATTGTGTCATACCATATTGAGTGTATAGTGTGTAAGCTTCATTTAAAAATAAAAAAAATTAAATTCGGAGAAGTTGTAAAAAAAGTTACAGTTGTTCAAAAATGAGTGAAAATAATAAAGAAATTCACTATATTTTGAAATTTATGTATAAAAAAGGAAAGAATGCCACTCAAGCCTCCAATGAAATTTGTGAAGATTACGGAGACGATGTTGTATCAGTTCGTGTAACAGAAAAATGGTTCGCTCGCTTTCGTTCTGGAAATTTCGATGAGAAGATGCACCTCGCTCTGGCCAAACTATCGTTGAAAAAGTCGTTGAAATTTTGGAAAAAATTGATCAGGATTGCCTCATAAGCAGCCATGACATCACTAAGAAACTTAACTGTCATCATCAAATGGTTTGAACCATTTAAAAAAAGCAACAAATTAACATCTGCGATACATTGCTGAATTGAAATGAAATCGAACTATTTCTGAAGCAAATAGTAACAGATGACGAAAAGTGGATCAAATACGACAAAAATGTGCGAAAAAAGATCATGATCCAATCGTGGTGAAGCTCAACAAATGGTCGCAAAGCCAGGATTGACACCCCGAAAGGTTATGCTGAGTGTTGTGTGGAAATGGAAAGAAATCATCCACTATGAGCTACTCTAGCCTGGTCGAACGATTGATTCTACATTTTACTCTCAACAACTGATTGAAGCAAGCAATCGAAAGAAACGGCCAGAACTGATCAACAGAAAGGACCTCGTCTTCAATCAGGACAACGCTAGACCACACACATCTTTGATGACTAGACAAAAACTGGAAGAGTTTGGCTGGGAAGTTTTGATGCATCCACCATATAGCCCTGACCTTGCATCATCGGACTACCATTTGTTTCGGTCAATGAAGAACTCCCTTAATGGAGTAACGTTGGCTTCAAGAGAAGCCTGTGAAAATTACTAGTCGCAGTTTTTCGACGAGAAACCTGAAAAGTTTTACACTGATGCAATAATGTCTCTAGCGAAAAATTCTAAAAGTGATCGACCGAAATGGCATATATTTGGTTCATTAAAGTTCACTATAAATATAAAAAAAAAAAATAAGTTGAAGTTTGATTAGAAATACGAAAAGACTTTTTCGACTACCCAATATGTGTATACGATCTTATATAGTGATTTCCATCCATTTCACTATAAAGCGGTTGTGTCCGCCAAATAAATACGTACATTCATACATATGTATATGTAAATTTAAAGGCAACAGACGTAAGCTCCGTACGCGTTCAGAGAGTGCCCAGCGGGCAATGCTATTCCGATCTCTGGTGTACTTATACCATATCTGGGCCAAGCTTATGTGACAAATGCTAAAAGAAGTCATTGTGGAATCTTCTAAAAGTAAAAAAGTTGCATATCAATTAATGTCTAATTTTTGATAATTTGACGTCTCTGGGTGTAAGACAAAGTATACATTATAAGACGTCCAGCCAATTTGTGTACATTAGTGATGACTATCAACCCTATTCCGAAATATTAAAGTCAGAAAACTGTATAATCTATTTTTCATTTATTTACGAATGTTTCTCACTGAATAATTTATCAAAAATGATCTTATAAACATATGAAAACTAAACATGCAGTAAGCTTATTCCTGCCTAAGGTCCTAATAGAGACCCTTTTCACCTTTCAATGTTGATTTTGCAATATATGTATTGCTGCTTGTGCATTGAAACTCATGAAAGCAGCTTACCAATGGTCATACTGACAAATCGCAAAGAAAGGAATGAGAAACAGTATGTGGCATCCAACTCAGTTTGTCATCAAGAATATGCATTTTACATTTTTAAGTGAAGGAATTAAAAGAATCTCATCTTAAAAGAACAATCATTATTAAAATTACTTCCCACTGTCAAAAGAGTTTTTACGTTTTTACCCTACCATTGATTAGGTCTCAAGAAAAACTTGTTTTATAACAAGTGGTCGGAAGCTATATAGTACATGCTAATACATCATAGTTATTTCTATGACTTTTCTATTTATCATAAACAGCCATAGGCATTTGATTAAACGCACTTAAAATGTTTCCCATTAAAAGCAAAGTACAAAGTTTATGCTGTAACGGTACACACGTTGATCTTGTCCGATCTTAGCGGCAGCTTTATTAGTATGAAAAGTCAGAACGTAAAGAGACATTTGATTAGACGCTAGTGGCTTTGAGTGCAAAAATAATAAATTTGCAAATTTGTTCCAACTTTATTTTACTATACGAGTAAGTAAAGATAAGTTACAACTCAGTTTGGAGATTTAGATCTTTTATTTGACAAGTGAACAAATAAAAGAAAAATTAGATCTTTCTGTGATCAAACGACACCAAGCGCATGTTTTCCGAGAAACCCGATGTACAAAATGGTCAGGCGTCCAAGTTTGCCTAAGATGTACAAAGAAAATAGGTCGGCGTTTACACAAAAGTACATGAACTGGAAGAAGGAGTGGAAATATGTCATATTTTCGGACGAGAAATTTCAATCTTGTTGGTCCGGATAATTTTTGGCGCAGACTGGGAACTTTCGCTTTTTTATGGCTATGTTTGGAGGACATTAATATTAGACAAACTGTATGTATATACCAAGCTTTATTACGATATCTTTATTTCTGCTCAAGTTACTCAAGTTTGCATGGACGGACATACATGCAGTCACTCGGATTTCAACTCTTCCCATCATCCTGATCATTTATATGTATATAAATCCAAGGTGCGTTACAATCTGCTATCTTTATTGATTGTCCAGTGAGAATTTCATAACATAAACCTAACATTTCATCGATTGAAGGTGAAATTATTGCCTTTTAAGTGTCAGTATGTTTGTGTTATCGGTGCCAAAATGAGCTTCGAACAAAGAGCCAAGATTAAATTTTGTTTTAAAATTGGTAAAACTTTTCCCGAAACGTTTCAATTGATGACAAAAGTTTATGGCCATTATTAACTATCCCGTAGCAGAGTGCACGAGTGGTTTCAACGTTTTCAAAGTGGTCGTGAGTTCATCAAAAACGAGAATTCATCAAAAATTAGCCGAAATCATCACTGAAATTCATGGAAACGTTAATGCGTTATTCTACTTTGAAGTTTTGAGGCGCTAATATCGCGAAGATGAAAATTGGCGTTTGTTGCACGATAATGCCCCGTTTCATCGATCAACGCTTGTGACCGATTACTTGACCAAAAATCACATTTTAACCATTAACCGCTCCCCGTATTCACCTGATATGGCACCGTTCGACTTCTTTCTTTCCGGAAAAATACATTTACCCATGAAGGGAAAGCGCTATGCAGACGTTGAGTCCATTCAAAAGGCTTGCACCAGCATACTGGCAGCCAAACCGGCCAACGAGCTAAAACACTCGTTCGACATGGCTTTGGACTGTGCAAAATGCTGTATTGAAACAGAAGGAGACTATTTTGAATAAAATAAGTTGATTTTGCTGAAAAAACTATTTGTTCTGTTTTTTTTTTAAGTCCTGTTTACTTTGGAACTCACCTTGTATATATAGTAATATAGAAATTATATACGATTACTAGTATACGAGGTTTGACAATTAAGTAATAAGACTAATTTTATTGCCGCGTTTGTGGTAAACCTGTGACCTTGAAATTCCCTTTCTCTTTCCGGCATCTATCCCCTCTCCATTGATATATGTACCATTGCTCTAGCTTGTTTAGTTCGCCTGCTGCGTCAAGTTGAGTAGACGTGTGTTTGTAGTGCTCGTCACAAAATGGAAAAGAAATCAAGAGCAACGCGTCGCGATAAAATTTTGCCCAGATTGGCGAAACAGCTTCGAAACGTACCTAAAATTGTAAGAGTGTATGGTGATAGTACTCTTAGTCGTCCCAGGGTTGTTGGTTGTCTCCGCCGCCCCCGCCCGAAAAAAGCTCGCATGAGCAAGTCGATGAAAACGATGATTATTGCCTTTTTTGATAGCCGTGGAATCGTCCACAAAGAATTCGCTCCTCCGGGGAAAACTGTGAATCAAGTCTACTATTGCCAAGTACTCGAAAGATTGCGAAAACGAGTCAACAGGGTGCGCCAGACATCGCTCGTCACTGGATCCTTCATCACAACAACGCGCCGTGCCACACCGCCCTCAGCGTGTCCCAGTTTTTTTTGGCCTCTAAAGGGATCGCCGTGTTGCAACAGCCGCCTTATTCGCCCGACATGTCAGCCTGTGACATTTTTTTGTTTCCTAAAACAAAATCGGTGGTCAAAGGAACCTATTTTGAGTCGATTACGGACATCAGGCGGCCGTTACGAGGGTACTCGCGGACATCCCAGTCGAAGCGTTCCAGAAATGTTACGAAGCATGGAAAACGCGCTGGAATCCTATAGCTGCCCAAGGGGACTACTTTGAAGGGGATGGCAGAGTTGTAGAATAATTTTCAAATATACGGTTTTTATGGAATCAGTCTCATTACTTAATTGTCATACCTCGTAGATAAAATCGGGGGATAACCCCGCTCACTCCCCATATAACGGTACCGACCAACGATTTCGATAAAATTTAGTACGTGAATTCTTATGTAAAAACGGGCGAAATCGGACAACAACCACGCCTACTTCCCATATAGCACAATTTTAAGTTCCACTTGATTCGTTCAGTTTCCAGTACACAATTCAAGAATATAGCGGGATAAAATTTTTCACGAATAATGTCTTTATTGTGTGCCAAAAATGGATTGAATCGGACCAATAGTTCCCTGAGCTCCCATATACTTATTATATAGATTTTTGAATTTCCAGGTGACTTTGCCGCATATATCGGCCATTATGTGAATTATCGTAATGAAAATAAGAGAGCGTGTTTTACTCATAACAATGTATCTTTGTGCCTAAAATTGATAAATTTGAGCGAAAACTTGATTTTCGAATATCCGGCTGACTTTACTCTATATTATTGGTTTTACACCTTAAAGTATGCACCCGAACTTCCTTACTTGTTTTTATTATGTTTACAAATTTGATATTTTCGGTCCAAAGGTCGGTTAATTTTAGGTACTGGTTTATTCGGTACCTGGGGCTTAACAGTTTTGGTTGGATTTAGGCAGTTTTTGGGCATAAGGTGGCATATTT
>CM050325.1:38050188-38384018 GCA_027475135.1 Bactrocera correcta | reverse complement strand
TTTGGTGAATATTTTGTGTATTTTTCAAATTGAGTACCATTGTGACCGATTTTAAAATGAAAAACGCAATAAATACCATCGATCAACCACCGTATTCTCCAGATTTTATTCCTCTAACTCAAATTTCGGTCCTTAGAATACATTTTCAGTCGATCGAAGAGATAAAGAAAATTCGCTGAAGGACTGAAGTCCATTCCGAAAAGTCCATGAAAAGTGTTTCGAGACGGATCGTTGGCATAAGTGTATTACATCTGACGGGAATACTTTAAGCGACAGAATAAGTATTGATGAATAATTAAATTATTTTGCGTTTTATTTACAATTTGCGGGTACTTTTTCACAGATCATCCCATCCCATAAAGAGAATCTTAAATGGCCGTCGTTTTAGAAGATAGATGAAAATAGAACTAAAGGCTGTCTCAAAACTCGAATTAGTGAAGGGTTTTGACGATTGGAGGAAGCAGTGACATACAGGAATTGTCCGGAAAGTAATAGGACTGACTTTCTTCCGCCGCGACTGTACTTCGGAGCGTGCGCACACCGACTGGATTTCAAAGAGGGCGTTCCTAGCTAACGAACGAGAGGCTGGTCAGTTGTCTCCGAGCACTCGGAGAGTCAGAACAAATATTTTCGCGCGACGCGTTTCTGTGAGTGGTGCAAGCCGAAAATGCAGTTTTCGTTAGAGCAGAGGTGCACGATTTAATTCTATGTGAAACTCGGTAATTTTGCGACAGAGATATTTGGTGAGATCAAGCAGGCTTACCCAGATTTTGCTTTAGCAAGAAGGGGTGATGTTCGGTGGCACCAGGCCTTTTTGAAGGTCCTCGCCCAAAAAAGGGAAGAATGAGCAAATTCAAAGTGAAAACGATGATTGTCTTCTTTGTCATGAAAGGCATCGTCTATCATGAATTTGTTCCTCCTGGACAAACCGTCAACGCCAAGTTTTACATAGAAGTCTTTAAGAGACTCCAAACGAAGGATCAATAGGGTCCGACAAGATATCGCACCCGATTGGAGGTTTCACCACGACAACACCGGCTCACACCGCCTTTCTTGTGAATAGGCAAGCATTTTGAGACGTTAGCATGCACCTCGGCTCTCAAGGCTATTTCGGAGAATGCTTCCGTGACGCAATACAAGATGGTTTCCAAAAACCTTTAATATGCTATTCCTAAATACTCAAATACTTTTTACAACTCAATCCACTTATTTAATTACATTTGATAAAAAGTACAAACTTACGTCAAATGATCTTCGTCTCGAGTGTCATCTGCAACAAAGTTGAAGTCCGAAATAAACGACTCGAATGTCTTCTTCTCGCATTTTTCTATTATGCCTTCTGCTTTCAACTCCTCATACAATGACTCAAGTGTACGATCAGCAGTCATGTCTTTAACCTTTTTCTTTTTCTTCTTCTTTTTTTTAGATTTAGCTTTTTTGTGTCTTTGAGGTTTATATTTTTTATTTAGGTCCATACAAAGAGCTTTCCGAAGTATTTCATATTCCAATCTAAATTGAAGAAAATTATAATTATTACTTGAAATAAATATTAAGGTATTAAAAAAAGGATTACTGTTTCATATTTTTATCTTACTAACTTATATTTCGCTATACCACAAGAGATTAGTTACCTATAAATGGCCAACCTCGTAACATATTAGGGGTATTCAGACCGAAGCCTGTTAATTTGGTAATTCGTTACTTGATACTTCGTTAAAAGGCTTAACTGTGAACATACTTTTAGTTCTACCTCTGTAGTATGGTAAATTTTATTCCGAAACAGCTGATTCAATTTTATTAAAGAGTAAAAATGCCTTTACAAAGTGCAAAATCAAAAATTGTCAGTCGTTTAATTGAAAATTATGTGGAGCAGATCAAATTTATTACTGGTAAGTACTTTAAATTGATGTACAGAAGAGCAGGAGAACAGCTGATGTGATATTACCGAGTAACGAATCAATTATCAAGCTTGCCAGATGAATAGTTCGTTACTCGGTAGAACGATAGTCTGTTAATTTTACAAAAATAAAATACATGAAAAAACTACCAAATAACGACTAACGAATTAACAAGGCTGGTCTGAATACCCCTATAGTAATTTTACGACTTCATAATTGCTTCGAAATAGCGGAATAAATCCATTAATATGTACTTTTTATAGAGTCTAGGTGCAGTTATGTGTTTCAAAAGCGATAACAATCTACATACAGCCGGATTTTTATTCCGTCCGGGGTTTTCCAGTATGTCGACATATTATCCCTTTTTAAATTGAAGTAATCTCTTACAGGTCAAGAGGAATATTTCTTTTTTTGTTTTTGATTTGTCTGTCTTTATTTACTGACGGCAAAATATGCTTAAAGTGCCCCAGAATAAGGAAAAACAATAATAGAAATAATTTGATTACCGCATATATTCATCCACCAATGCTCTTAGCTCTCTATGTATAATTGCAAGTTCTCCTTCCGTCACCCAATCCTTTATTGCTTCATGATTTTTATTGAGATATTCATCAATCATCCTCCAGTCAATAGAGTACTGCTTTATAGTTTTCTCAATATTTACTGCAAGAGAATTGTATATAGAAACCTGGTTAAAATTGTTACCATTTAAGAGGTTTATATCTTTTACACACATTATACTAGTGACGAAAGAATAATTACAATAAAAACGTTATTTCGTAAGATGTAACGATATCTATCTCTTTGGCTATCCCTAAATCAAGGTCTGGCGTTATTATGTAACATCAAAGATTTGTTTCACTCGAAACGTATATTTAATTATAGCCATACGTAAACGGCACACAATAAACACGTTAGAAGAATCGCAGGTGTGTATACACTATATGGGTTGAAAAACCATAAAAAATGTCCTCCTTCCTTAGTCATTTTAAATTCTACTACACGTCTAGAATATTTTCTAAAATTTCAGAACTAAGTACCCCGTCTTTAAACGCGTTTTTCTCAAAATTTAGTTCTTGAAGTCGGTTGGTAAGATTTTTCGAAAATTACTAAAACCGATCTTCATGAAATTTTACACAGGTCTTTGAGATACAATTCTTAAAAACTTCGACGAAGGCTTTTTTCTACGATTACAAAATTGTCGCAAAATTTTCCCTGAAGTTTTCAATTTTTTGTATTTTTTTTTTTTTGCTTCGTCCAAGTTCTAAGTTAAAGTTTTAGCTAAACCACGTATTTTTTCACTTAAATGATCCTGTATGGAGTTAACCTGCCAACGCGGATGAAGCTTTTTTCCGAGGGGTCACCGGAATTGGCGTCGCAATGGCCGAGTTTAAAATATTTTTTTCCAAAAATTTGCTTGTAACAATCATAATCAAATATTTAATTTTCATATGAGAAAAAAATTGTTGAAAAAATTATGTTTTTTAACCTAGGAAATCCATGTAACCCGTTAATCGATTTTGTCGTATAGTACAAGTATACAGTTTCCATTATATTCTGTAGGATAGATCCACCATAATAGTTTTATGGAAGATGTGAGTGGTAGTTATTCGATTTTGTCCAGACAAATGTTATATCATAAAAAAGCGAATATTTCCACTTATGCTGTTTTGTAGCAAACTTATGGGACATTATTAAACCACTCCTGTCCAAATTAAAGTTTTTAGGTTAATTATAATTTGTGGCTAAACTACAAAACTTTGTCGATGAACAGTGTTTTGTGGACTGGAAATCACCTGAATATTCTGATTATATAACTTCACATCTATTTCGATTAGTTTTAGCTGTGGTGTTGATTGAAAAGGTACGCACAAGAGCACCGTTAGATGAATAAAATTAAAATAAACTGTTACTTAGGGTTAAATTACCCCATAGTTTATAAGATAATGAGACAGAATTTAGGTATGAATTAGTCAACTAATAAATTAACTTACATATATTTTTGTTAGTCTTCATGTCATATGCTATGTCAAAAATGCCATGTTCCTTCATCTTTTTCCTCCGCTTAGCCTCTTTGATTTTTTCTTTTCTTATTTTTTCCTTTTCTTTCTTTCTTTGTTGTTTTGCTTTCTCTGCTCTTTTTTTCTTTTCTTCTTTCGACAGATTCATTTCGTTCAACTTTTCTTTAAACTCCTCTGGAGAAAATGTTTCATCGATCAAAACTAAAACAGTTCCAGATTTTAGAGCATCCGGATATGGATGAAAATCTCCCACTTTATCGTAACTGCAATTGTACATCTTTAGAATGTGACTACCAAATAATACAACACTGTAATGCTAATCTTACAATTCCTTGAACCATGCACGTATATGATCGGATATGTCCTCCATTATCCATGGCGACCTTTCTTGCAACAATCTGGTTCGCTCATCAGTCATCAATCGAATGAAATCTTCATCCAGTTTTATCTTCAACTTTTCATTTCTGTATGTTTCCATAACAGAATCCATATACTGGTTTGGTTTAATTAACCGCCTTTTCGTTCTCATACCGTACAGTGTTTGTTTAAAAATATGCCTTTTCTTAAGTATTTTTTGACTTTTATGAGCCCTCCATGCTAACTGAATCTTTAATGCTGCTTCGTTACGAATTCTATTCAGTTCATCCTCATCGATCTCTACAATTATATACATACATATACATTTACAAGGCTCAATAATAATAAAAAGTATTACTACAATTCCTACTTACTTACCGTCTTTCGATTTTCGCTCAATTTTATCTGCTCCTACTAAATACTTGCAGTGTTCATTTGGTTTTACAAAGTCCGCATTGAACATTGTTCTTTTCACTGGTATGCTCATTGGTTGATCGGGTTTATAAGTAAATGTGTAATGAACTTTTCTCCTTTGAAACACTTTGAGATTTCTTTTATCGTATTTGATGGCGGACTTATAAACACGGGCGCTTCTAGCCCTTTCATGAGCTTGTATCAGCTTGACTGCCTCACTCAAAATTAATTTGTCCTTCTTATCGGCATCAGTTTTCTCTTCTTCATTCATAAAAATTCTATTCTCATACAGTATGTTTTGTAGTTCAGGTGGACGACGATATAAAAATTGCGGAGAACGCCATATAACCAAATCATAAGGATTGAGCTTTCGTGCAATTAAGGCTTTGTCAGTGTAAACATATTCACTTAATTCCAAATTCTTTAGCTCTGTTTTTAGTTCCATTAAACGTCGAACGGCAGCTTCGACCAATGGTCTAACCACTTTACGCTTCTGAACTTGAAACGTATAGTTATAAACATAGCTCAGTTTATTGACCAATTCGACGTATAATACATATAGTTCCGAAAATATTCTATAAGTAATCAACGGATTGGATATTGGCTCTTTTCTTTTTAATATATTTTGCCTTTTTATAATGTCTTCAATATCCTTTTTTGTGCCAACCCAAAATTTGTAATTAAAATCAAAAGACATATTTGCAGTTTTATGTCCACAAACAATTTTGACGCGAATTTTATTTTTATTAATTTTTTTTATTGTATTTTTGACAACACAAAAATTTGATTTGAAAATGATGTACTCAGAACATAATTGAATTATTATTGAATCATGGCTCATATCAATCATAACCCTTACAAGACGAGCGTAACCAATTCACTACAACACTATACGATTTTTCATTAAGGGCCCCTCCGAAAAATCTCTGATTTTCCCGATTTCCTTTCATGTTAAAATTAACTAATCGGTCCGGTTTTTTTATAAGTAAATACATTCTTGACAAATACAAAATTATTTTTAAGTTTATTTATTGGGTATACAATAGTTAAATAAATTGTTGAAATTACACGTAAAAAAAGGTTCTGTAGTTATGTCCATTTATGTCCATGATTGCGGCCGCAATTTTGATTTAAAACAAAAATTTCAAAAAGATTAATAATGTGTAGGAAAGGCGATATCGCTCTAGGGAAGCTGTTTCTTTTTTGAAATTTAATATTCGAATGAGTTATTTGTGAAGAATTACGAAAAAAAAACTAAATTATATTTTTTTTTTTCCATTTCATGGGATCTTATTTATGCTGGTCACCTTAACATAATCCTAATTAACAACTAATTCTTATTCAACTTTCGTTGATATTTCCATACGAATAACTTGAAGCTTTAACAGATAATTAAACAGCAATATAATTTAAATATATTTGTGAAAGAGTAAATAAATATTAAAATCGATAATTTTGATTTATACTACAATGACGAAACTGTTGGAGTCAGAACTGCTGTGTTGAAAGAATTTTTCCACAAAAGTGTGCGAGAAACGCCCATAACTCCTACTTTGAATTGAATTGACGATCAGATTTCAGCTTTTTCGCTGCCATTGCCCCCTATCTTTCACTTGCACAGCCACTACTGGAAGATGGTTCCGCCTTCTCGCCCGCCCGACTCTCGTCTCTTTTCGAAGAGGTCAATTCCGAACTACTTTCTCTCGCGTCTTTTGTTAGTCAATGTCCCGAGTCAGAGCCGCTAACCACCTCACGGAAACGTAGTCGACATTCATTGCCAAGGTTGTCTCAATGATGAGGCGAGGGTTGACGCACGCTCTTATGATGCAGAGCATTCAGATGATGCAGAGCATTCAGAACCGAGGCAGCCTTAACAGTAACTCCCCAGCCATATCTGTACAATGTCACGTCTACATACTAAAGTGGCGGAATACCACGACTACCAGTCCAAATTGTAACCAAATACAAAAAGCATTGTCCTAAGAATAGTACGTATCGGTCAGAGTTCGATAGTCCGTAGGATTTCTTCAAGGTCATGAGGGTCGCAACACCTCACGGTTAAGGAAAATGAGAGTGAGAGCAAATTATTATAATAGGGATCTGCCATCGGGGTGATTGTTGACAATCAACGAAATTCGGAAAGAAGCAAAAAATGCTGTCATGACTCCGTGCTTCTCGCACAAACTCAACAGTATTTCAAAGTCAGTGAAAGTACGATTAATCGAAAACGTTGCCAGCGCCGTACGAGAAGTCGACAAATTTTTCAAGAACTCATATCCAAAACGTGTGACTGTATTAGCAAAGATACTTGGTGAAAAAATTGTCCAGTTGAGTGAAACAAGATGGGGGTATTGGAGAGGCACGATCAAAGCGACATTCCATACGCTCAACTCTTTCGTCAGCGTGGTCTTCTAAGCTTGGTCGTTTTCGAAGCATAATGCTTCGATGCGGCGAAGATAAGAGAAAACCACATTCAGAGCCAGCGTATGTTACGGGAAGTGTACAAAGAAACCGAATAGGGGATTGTTACATATGTGACATCAAATTATTTAATGTTTCCGTGCAGACGTTGGATTTCCAGTGCTCCAGAGCTTAATTCACGCTTGTGAAATATTCAGATTTTGGTGATAAAACGTCAATGAAATTATTTTCATCATGCACTGAAGAGCCAAAAAATTGCAGAAATTCCAACTTCTGCACTGGAAACATTAAGAAAATGTGATGTCGACATATTCCCAACAATCCACAACTATCTCCGAGTATTCTGTACACTTCCCGTAACAAACGCGGGCTCTGAATGTTCTTTCTCTTATCTTCGCCGCATCAAGAACTTGAAGCTTAGAACGACCAAGCTTCAAGAAAGATTAGTTGGATTAGCGTTGCTTCATACGCATCATGACATCGAAATCACCGCCGAAGAAGTCATCGAAAGATTCGCAAAAATTAGCTGTCATCGTTATGCGTTATGAAACACGCAATGTAAAAGGATTTTTCTGTTTGAATTTTTAATAAAATGAGCCACTATGTAATGCAACATATGGTTGACTTTTCGATTATAACCACTTTGTTTATAAAAAATTGGAATTGATAATATTTGCTTCATAATTTGTACCGTATTTCTTCTCCGCAATAATAAGTTTGAAACCCAAATCCGAAGGATAAATTCAATTTCCCTAATGTGAACGTACCCAGAACACTCCGTAGGACTTTTGGCGTATTTTTAGTAACGACTCCATTCGTTCTCACAGTAAATTTCATCAACCCAATTCAACACAAAGAAGAGTTATCGATTGTCACACAGCTTTATTACACATATTTCTTTCTAAAATCAATGTAATTAAATTTTCCAACCCTCTAATTGCAGTCTTCTTAATTTTCTAATAATTTTTGGAGATTTTTGTTTACTCAAGTACACATTATTATAACTTATAATTAACTAATTGAGTGATCGCACATACATAAAAGTTTCGGGTGCCATAAGATACTTACTTATAGAAACTTTAAAAGATACCTTTGGTAATTAACGCATGAATCAAACAATAGTTGACTGGAAAACGTTTAGCAATCTATGCTCCCCTGTTTATTACATACATACATTAACGTCTTGCTTTCCTAAGTCACATGAAGATAAAAGATAAACACGCAACACCGATTATCAGAAAGATTATTCCGTTCCCACAACATTCGGTTCTACATAACCGGAACAGATCCAGATTTATCTTTCAACTCTTTAGAATTCTGCCGCAACAACAACAATAACAAGGAACCGTGTTACCGTAATCAGTTACCGTGTTTAATTTTCTTATTTATTTTAAATATAAAATATCTGAATTTAATTTTTGATAATTATTATTATTTCTCTTTATAACGAAATATTAGTAGAAAAACATCACTATGGTATTCTAAATGGCACAACTATCGCTTCGTTGTGATCGATTCGCAAATTTAACAATGCTGCGTGACCTTCACGTAGAAAATTTGACATCTGAAATAAAAACAAAGTAATTCAGTTAATTTTTTTGTATAAAAAATATTAATTTTTGTATAAATTTTGAATAAATTTTGGCTAAATTAGCTTCTGACCCCCTCCTAACATCTCTACACCACATACATTATACACACCACCTCTTCATCCCACACTACACACACCAACTCAACACATCGGCATCATACAAACCATCATCTACACCATACCTTTCACCCACACGCATGAGGACACCGAACATAGTTAACAAAAGGGACTGACGGCACCTGGACTTTTTTGTTCTCTATCCGTGCGCATACACGTTTTAACATCGCGATTGCCGATCGAACATATTATTTTTTCTCCAAACCCTGTCTTACGAATTCATCGCCGAGTCAAAAAGGTGAGTGCCGGTATTTTTTGTATAGATTTTATATATGGTCCTTCGAGCCGTACCTGACGGCAATTGTGGTGACACAAATTACAAAAAAAAAATAATAATAATTAATCACGATGATAACACGGTAACAACATAAAAAAAAAATCTTGTGAAAAATTTTGGTAACACAAAAACGGCGGTGACTAAGTGGAAAAAATGGAAAAATTGTGGAAAAAACTGTAAAAAATTTTGAAAAATCGGTGGTGACAACTAAAAGCCGTTGGTGACAAAGCTGAAAAAAAAAGTTACCGGTAGTGCAAAAAAAAATGGTGGAAAAAGTTTGAGGGAAAACGGTGGTAGCAAAGTGTGAAAAAGAAATAAAAAAGTGAACGGTACATATACATATATATGTACATATATTGTTAAATTTAAAATTCCGGTCGAAAAAGAAGAAAAAAACCGTTCCCAAACTGTATTTCCTTTCTCTTTTTCCGGCATCCCTCCTATCTGCATTGATATATGTAGGTAGTTGTTTAGTTCGCCTGCTGCGTTAAGTTGAGTAGACGTGTGTGTGTTCTCGTGTAGTGCTCGTCACGAAAATGGAAAAACGAAATCAAGAGCAACGCGTCGGGACAAAATTTTGCGCCAGATTGGGCGAAACAGCTTCGGAAACGTATGCTAAAATTGTAAGAGTGTATGATGATAGTGCTCTTAGACCCGAAAACCAAACGCCAAAGCTCACAATGGTTGTCTCCGCGCGCCCCCGCTCGAAAAAAGCTCGCATAAGCATATCGAAGGTGAAAATGATGATTATTGCTTTTTTGATGGCCGTGGAATCGTCCACAAAGAATTCGTTTCACCGGGGAAAATTGTGAATCAAGTCTACTATTGCCAAGTACTCGAAAGATTGCGAAAACGAGTCAACAGGGTGCGCACAGACATCGCTCGTAACTGGATCCTTCATCACGACAACGCGCCGTGCCACATCGTCCCAGTATTTGGCCTCTAAAGGAATCGCCGTGTTGCAACAGCCGTCTTATTCGCCCGACATGTCACCCTGTGACTTTTTTGTTTCCTAATACAAAATCGGTGGTCAAAGAAACCCATTTTGAGTCGATTACGGACATTCAGGCAGCCGTGATGAGGGTACTCGCGGACATCCCAGTCAAAGCGGTCCAGAAATGTTACGAAGCATGGAAAACGCGCTGGAATCGCTGTATAGCTGCCCAAGGGGACTAAGTACTTTGAAGCGGTTGGCAGAGTTGTAGAATAATTTTCAAATATACGGTTTTTAAGGAATCAGTCTCATTACTTAATTGTCATACCTCGTATATACAGTTACGGAAAATAAAATAGAATCAAAGGTTTTGCTTTGAAACAATACTCCATTTTTTTAAATTTTTCATTTATGTAGTGTATCAAGCATTTTTTTCTCCAAATCCCGTCTTACCAATTCATCGCCTAGTCAAAAAGGTGAGTGCCGGTAGCTTTTTTTTTTATAGATTTTATATAAATTTGAATTAGTATAGACTCAAAATTTTCTGAACGGCAAACAAAAACACAAAATGCTTATGATAAAGAAAAACGCTTGCAAGCTAAAAGCATGGAAATTTTTTTTAAAACTTTATATTATAAAATAAGGACGGGTCATGTTTGGGTATAACTCTCGTTATTCATAAGGATTAAAGGTAAGGAAATATTTTGGACACGCTTGGATACTGTGGTAGATTGTATGTTATGAAAGTATTTTTTTTTTTAATTTTTATGAAGAGAAGTTGATTCATACCAAAAGACATGAATCTTTTGCAAAAGTAACGTCGATTAGAGGACGCAAAATACATGTTTGATAACGTAACTGAGGATTTATCAAACGGATCATTATTGGTGGCACGATTTGGGTTTATGAACATTACGTTGAAATTTTCAAATAATCTAGCGAATGAGAATGCCATTGCTGGGTCTAAAATTTCATTTGATCCAAGGAAACTTCTGTACGATACAGGGGAAGTTTTTTTCCAGAATAAATAAAGATATAATCAAATTCTAAAACATATACAATTATATTTAGGATTTAAATAACCTATTGCCTTCACTTTCATGGGCAATAACGTACTTCTAAATTTTTATAATATTAAATTTAAATGCAAAATTACCTGCAACAAATCGTCTGTTGAATTCATCACACATAATTGATCGTTTGCATTTGGTATATCTCTTAGGAATCCTATAAAATTAAAAAGGATAGGTATATATAACATATATGGATATAAACTTTTAATTGTTATATTGGTTGCACAAATGAATAATTAAACTTAAATAAAATAATTGTAAACATAAAATGAACTTGGTTGTTTTCGAATGATGATTTGCTCTATATATTATGAAATTTTTCTAAGATTTTATGCCGCAAGAAATAGAAATCCTGATTAATTATTTTACAACAGTAAATGACTTCCTTTGAAAAGAGTGATTGCAGAGAGAATTTTCAAAATGCAAAGACATATAGGCATAGGGCCATCTAGTTACAAGTGTTGACAAATGAAGCTTTCCAATGTTAATAATAAAGTTACCTTAGTAAAGAAGCAAATGATAATACTTAATTATATCAAATGGACGCTATGCTTAAAATTCAAATCGATTGTCTTATGAAGAATTTACATCAGTTTTCAAAACTTTTAGGGAATACCAAACAACTATCGTTTTCAAATTCAGTGCTCTTTTTAACTTTAAAACTACTAAACTGAGTCTTTTAATTTTTTTAACACTCGTTTTTTTATCGATACATTCGGATAATTGCTGCCACTGCTTTCTTCGTAAAAATTTTATATAACATCTTCCAATATCATACTTACGAGAATATCAACATACAATCATTGTTTTTTATTAAAGAGATTTAAATAGAGTCGTCACAAAAAATTCACAAAATCATGCCTGCTTTTGCACGAAATGTCCCTAATTGTAAGTTTAATTGTAAGTTTAATAAAACACAGTCCGTTCTACAGGAATTTCACATCTGATAATACTAAATTAAATAATCCATATCCATAAAATATGTACCTGAGACTCCTTTTTCAGGGTGTTGAATACTATTCCATTGTTGCTGCAGGCGTTGAGAATATAGCTTTATTCGATCATTGTACTCTTCATTTTCAAGATTATGTAAATCCATAGCACCCACATCAATCATGTTCCTAAGAAAACAAGAAAATTTGGGTATTTGATAACATTATTATATTTTAAGCTACAACATAAAAATTATTTCACATCTGAGCTAGCGCCAAGCTATAAAAATTTTAACATATAGCTCATTTACATGACTCAAAAAAACACGATTTTGAAGTTGGGTATGCAGAAATGTCTGCTATTTCATTGTCCAAGTTGGGTAAAAATTGCATTCTGAAGCGTAGATAATTAAGTAAACAGTAAAGATAAAAATGTGACGTCATTTAACCTCTTGTTATGCGCATTATTTTTAACCACAACAACAAATCATCTCAGTTGTACCCGGGTGAAGTTTTTTTTTCGAAAAGAAATTTTGTGTTAAAACGATATTGGTGAAAGTGTAATTACAATTTTTTAAATATTTTTTCTTTATATTTTTTACAAATAACGTAAAATTTGAACTGAAAAACGTTAATGTTCAAGAAAAAGCTTTAGTGCAGCCTTTTTCGTCCCCTTTTGCTCAGCATTTTATTTCATATGCTATTAGTTTATTTAATAAACTTATAGTGCTTTGCTTAATTTGCTAAATAAGAGACAGCTGAAAATAAATA
The DNA here is from genome assembly GCA_027475135.1 of Bactrocera correcta. Taxonomy (NCBI): domain Eukaryota; kingdom Metazoa; phylum Arthropoda; class Insecta; order Diptera; family Tephritidae; genus Bactrocera; species Bactrocera correcta. The sequence continues at coordinate 38,371,212 of CM050325.1, read as the reverse complement.
TCGACTTTTATGATTTTTTATGAGTTATCTCCTATTCATGGAAATAGCGATATGTGGTCAGAAGTTAGTTACTGTGTAAGGTCTACATCTCGAAAGTGGTCTCATTACTTAAAACGCTGATGATTACACGAATTTGACGTCGATCAAAGTTATTGATGGCGAGTTTGAAAGTGGACGTTATATATGTATGTATGTACATTCTTGATTCTTCACGGAAGGAATCTAATATTCTCCTCAGCAAAATCTACACCAACCATATAAGTAAATATAAAAACTTTTGTCGAAGACTCTACAATTCCGTCAGTCAACAATCCAAAAATGTATTATTTAAGTAAAACAAAAAGACTTCAATAAAGTGCGATTTCTTTTAGGGAGGTATGCATCCACTCCTCACAAACAGTGAGCTCGAAGCTTGTCAAGGAGTGCATGCCATCACTAGTTGTAGCATCATGCTACAACCATATTAAATCTATCAGACCACGATGGCCTTGCAAGAAAAAACATATAAGCAAAATATATAATAGGAAAAAGTGAGACTAAAAATTTTGGAGGATGTCAGGGAGGAAAATAAGTTGGAAACATATAGACACTAACACTAATAGCCGACTCAATTAATTTATGGCTGGCTTAGAAGCGGGGCATCACAACAAATATGCGTCTCTAGTTATCCAAATGGGGCTACCTGTTATGTTTGATAATCTATACTCCTTCAAGCTCAAATATACGGACCTATTTACAGTATACAATTCGATTCGATTTTTGGATATTAAATGCTGGCATCGCAAAAAGTATATAAATCCATCAACTTTATATGTAACTCCCTCAATTTCTTATACGCATTTTAGCAACCATTTGTTGGATACTATTCTAATAAAGATTTCGCTCTTATTTAACCGAAAATCCACAGGTTTCTGTTCTTAAGTTTTTCACTGTTATTGTACCATGCCGTTGTAGTCTTTACATTTGGATTATTTTGTAAAATCTAATAACACCTTTTAATAAAATATATAATGGTAATTTAAATTGACTTACATAGCAGTACTTTGCACTAAACGACATAATGCATTCTCATCTTTTTTAGGTAATGATTGCGCAAACTCGTTGCTAAGATTTTCAGAATTAGTTTGCCTTAAAGCTGGACTATTATGAATCGCAGGATCAGCTAGTAGGTAAGTCCGTTCACTTGGCTCATAGTTATACTGCAACAGTGATTGATAAAGATACAACGTATCATTTGTATTCCTATACTAACCTGATTTCCAATATCTTCTGAACAATGAATACATCCGCAAAATGTTCTTAAACAATTCCATACTGGGCGTAAGTACTCCATTTCATTTCACTTTAAAAAATAAAAACAATGATAATGGATGAAACAACTCCAATAAACCTCTTAACCGTACATAGTTCTATCACTTGGTCCAATATATCGACTTAACATTAAGTTAGTTCATATTGCTGAATAAATTACTTATTGTAGTTTTGAGCGTCTACACGCACAATTCCAAATATCTTAACAGTTTTGCTTCTACTCAACTAATATATTTCAGTGTCCATACACGATATTCAAGAGCATTTGATCGGTATGTGCGTGTATGAAATATGAGTGTTTTGGATACGATTCCACGTTGGCGAAAATTTTCGATTTTTTACGATCAGTGTGCACACAAGTATGCCCTTTATGAGCTATTGACACGCAGAACTCTGTTTGGTTGTATGATTTCTCGGCAGAGCTCAATTGGCATTCGACGGTAAAAGCTCTAAAGTGATCACTTGCACGTGTGCATCAAGATGCTATGGAAGTCTGATGCGTTTCACCGCCAACAAGAGCTCGAGTCCCTTGAATCATATACTGAACGCTAACCATAACCATAATCGTCTGGTTGGATGCGGTATATCCACTGAGACAGGGCCACTTCAATTGAATTCACTGAAGAAGATGATAACTGCAACATCTTACAAAGGCCTGCGCCAACATGGGAACTGATGCTAAGCCTAGCTGTAAGAAGGCAACAACACCAGTTCAGCCGGGACCAAACTCGGTAGTCAAAGTATGGCTACAAAGAAGTGAAGGGAAGGAGATGCCAAAAGTAGGGTTGCAAACTTTAAGTTTGAGCCGAGGGACAAGCCAAGGGAAAGCGACAATTCAGGAATAAAAGGAAAACAGGTGTAATCGACAAAAACTCGTGTTCCTGTGATTTCCATTACTACTCAAGAACAGAAGAGACAGTTAAACGGTTGAGGGAAGCCTGCCGACAAGTATTAGAAGTGGCTCCAATTGCACGAAGTATTCAACCCTAATGGTGGTTCCCGAAGTTGAAAAATTACAGGAAGCAATTTAATCTATCGAAGCCTTCCATTATGAAGAGGATTCAGATAATTATTAAAACCTTCTAAGGTAAAAAAAAAGAAGAAAAAAAAGCAAAAAAAAAACCCTTACAAACCTTTTTGTAATGCTATAAAATGGTAAGCGGTAAGCAGTGTCTACGCCAGTAAAGAAGAATACGGTCTAGTTTATCAATTGCTGTGATGCAAATATGTAAGGGTCACCTACTTCCGTTGCTTTTCGTTACTTAGGTGCGGCTATGATTACTCTTGAAGATCTGCTCACACTCGTCTTCTGGCAGATCGTCAATCAACACTAATTCCTTATTAGCCAAGACTTGGACGCCAATTCTGTAGCATCAGCTCCAATGTTGTCTCAAGCTTTTGTCCCTAACCGAAGTTTAGCTCCAGAGCTAAGTATGTGCCGGTTACAAAGTTTGGCTAAACATGTTAACCTTCCAGGTCTGGTTTATATCAAAGCGAACCGTTACTTCACAAGGCGGCCCGGTGTTTGGAAGGCTCCGTTAAAATACTGCCGAAATTACCTCCTGGCTGCAATTCATCCAAACGGCACAGGAGTAGTATAACACCCTGGATTAGGAGAAGACTGCTTTTAGTCATCAAAGACATCCGGCCCCGGCAACCCGTTTAAGGAGAACTATACAGGACTTCTCACACCGATTAGAAGGGACCGAATGACGTTACGATTAAGCTCCTGCACTACGTCCAGGTGCCTGCCAATCACAGAGGTGGTCGGATATAAAAACTTTATTGCAAAAAACAAAAAATCCAATATAAAATAAATGAATGGTTTGAATTGAGAAGAAAGATCTTTCGGTAAGAAAAGTATGAAAATACACAACAGTTTCGCTTAGAATTGGTACATGGACCTTAAGAAACTCATAGGAACCTTAACAGAAAACTCTGTCAGTAGTGTTGGATAATTAACCGGTGACTTAACCCATAGGTTACTTGCAGGGTGTTTAAATTGCTTTCGATAAACTTATCGATATATTGTCTGTAGCCTACCTAGATAGCAAAAAAGTTAAAGGGTAGTTTATTGTATGTTTTGTAAACTGCATTGGTATGATTTCTTTTTGTAGGTGACGTGTTTTTTGATAAATTAGTATTTGATGTAATTAAAACAATGATATCAATAATGTAGGTAAGGGCATAAAGTAATGTGCACGAATTTATATTAAGTTTAGAGTATTTGTCTAGATTTGGAATACTATTGTCGGCTTTGGCATTATTTGCCACATCTTTATTTACTCTCCGCAATTGGGTACGTAGCTGCAAGAAAAAACTCAATGGGTCTTTTGAAGGTACTGTGAACATTGCATTTTTTCATCCATACTGTAATGCTGGAGGTGGCGGAGAGAGAGTTCTGTGGTGTGCAGTGCGGGCCTTGCAAGTAAGAACATTTAAATATCTAACTTATAGGCTTAGTAAATTGAAGTCTTCTATTACACACATAACACGTAACATTTTCTGATAAAAATCTCAAAATAACAAAAAATATAAAATTTTTTATTCTATAATTCAATTTGTATCTTAAAAATTATGTCATATGTAAGATAAATTAAAATAAAAATATAACTAAATAACGCTGCCAATCATATTAAATATACTTTATAACGGACGCAGTATTTTCAGAACGTTGCAATTGTTTATTACAATATGCCAATTTCTTAAAGAAGTTCAGTGTGTTTTCTTGAGGGTTTATTAAAAAATTGTAAAATTAATTTTTTTTAGAGATGTGTGTTGCTGCATATTTATAAATTTAAAAATATATTCTTTTTTGTTTTTATTTTATTTCTTTATAAGAATGTGTAACCTTTTTTAATGATTATTTTTTGTGTATATTATTTTAGGCTAAATATGACAATATCAAAATTGTGATATACACAGGAGATATCGACAGTTCACCAAATAGCATTTTAAAAAAAGCGCAAGGTACTTTCAACATAAATGTCGACGAACAAAATACAAGTTTTGTGTACTTAAAACGCCGAATGTTAGTCGAAACGAAGTTTTATCCGTATTTTACGTTATTGGGCCAAAGTCTTGGATCAATTATTTTAGGATTAGAGGCACTTTGCAAATTCCCCCCGGATATTTATATAGACACAACTGGATATGCTTTTACTTTACCCTTGTTCCGTTACATTGGTGGCTGTAAAGTTGGATGCTATGTGCACTATCCTACAATAAGCATGGATATGCTGCGGCGTGTTCAACAACGGGAGTATTGCCACAATAATCAAGCATACGTTGTTAGAAATCCATTCATTACATGGCTGAAGGTTATATACTATTGGTTGTTCGCTAAGGTTCGTATGAGAAATGTTTATTAAAATATTTAGTTTTATTCACCTAATGGCTGTCTGTAAGACCTAAAGTAATGGAAATATATTCTGAAAACATAGGTTAATTTTAAACTATTATTATTGCTTAAAAACGTATAAGGAGGGTCACCTGTGGTTTGAAAATCTTCATATCATCCAAAACAATAAAGTTATATCACCCAAACTTTGCACAGGACAAATTTTTTTTTTTTTTAAACTTCTTACGACAGTGTGTAAATAGAAGAAATCGGATAATAACCCCAACCACTCCCCATATAATGGTTCTGTTAAAACTACTCAATGTTCGATAAATCCATAGACACTAAATTTCACCCCTCGAGATGGCATGGGAGGGTTTTGTATGAACCGTGTTTAAAGTGTCGGGCCACCGCCCTCTTAAAGGTGAAATCACATATGCATCTCGGGAGCTGCTTGACAGATTTCAACCAAATTCGGTATACATTCTTCTGATATTATCATGATTCAGTGCGAAGGGTAAAATCAGGCTATAACAATGCTTACTTCCCATTTAACACAATTTTAAATATCTTTATTGTCAAAAATGGGCTGAATCTGGTCAATACTTCTATTAGCACTTATATATCTACTTTTTTAATTTTCAAACATCACAGTGCATCTTTGTGTCTAAAATTGATAAAAACTGAGCGAAAACTTGGTCTGCCCCTTTATATCTAAAATAAGGATCTTCGAACATTCGACTGATTTTACTCCATGAGTTTAGCCATTGTATACGAAGTACTTTAATGAAACTAATTAGTATGGCATATTATAGTATGTAGTATTGGATAATGCTACCCCAACTCCCATATACTACCTATAATGGTTTTCATTACTCCGTCAAGTTTTGTATCGATCAGTGAGTAGTATTGATATACGAAATTGCTTCAAAATTTGTTCTCGAGTATAACTAAACAATATCAAAATTAATTCAATCAGCCCGTCCATTTCTTTGTCCCCAATATTCGTCGTAAAATGATAAAAGATGCTTATACAGCACAAATAAAAATTTATGTGGTATGCCCTCAAATATCTTAAAATAAATTTATTACAATTTTTTCGAGCGATAAATGTAATAATTGTTTTTTCTGGCTTAAACTTTTTGTGAGTTTCATTTCAGTTAAATTTCAATCCATACCCAACTTGTTGTACAGATTAAAATAGGTCCGTTGTTCAGTTATCAGTTATGTACAAAACTGTAAAAATACTGTAACTGTCAAATTAAGAACGTCAAGTATTAATTTTCATCATAACGGTAATACATCAGGCTAGTATTTAAATTAGTTTAAAAATTGTCTAGTAAGCGTAGTGCCAAAGATTGGAATGGGACCTAATCCGACTACTACAGCTTTTTTCCGTATGACACGTTTTACATCACTTATCGTGTACATATGTCTGTCCTTTAAATTTATTTTAGTTGGCGGCGTAGTAATTTATTACATTCTTTATGAGTTCGAGCATACTCTTATGTTAAGTCTATTGATGAAATAAAAGGAAATGATGAAACTAATGTATATATGTAATTGTTATGAAAAGCGACATAAGTCACTCCTCCAGCCGCAATATACTCAATACACGGACTTTACCATTCAGATGACTTTATGCTGCATATACAATGGTTTAGTGTCGAAAATTCCATTGGTCCATTTTTGGTAAATGTCGCCAAAAATTAATTAATATGGTTCATAGTTTTCCTAACCTTCTAAGATGCTCATTCTATAAACATTTAAACTTTTTATTCGTCATTACATTGGACGTATTTTCATATTTTAATTAACTTTTTTTTTTTTACTTATTTGACTTCACCTGTGTTCCGTTAATAATAGCTAAATATTAAAGTTTTCACTTTTCATCGTGTGATTAATGTTAACATATTTATTAAGAGTATTTGTTTTGACCATTGCGTTATCAAGTTTATAACGTATGGTATACTTATAAATACAGTCGTAATTCTATTCTGCCAGTATATACTTATTATAACCGAAATTATAGTTAAAAATAATATTTTCGTGTTTAGCTTTACAGCTGGGTTGGCCAATGCTCTGATACTATCATGGTTAATTCCACATGGACTGAAAATCATATTCGCGATTTATGGGGAGTACCATTTAAAACTCATCGCGTATACCCGCCCTGCGAAGTGAAGAATATTAAAAAGCTGAAACGCAATGAAAATACAGATAATATTTTAATTTTATCTATTGGTCAATTTCGACCGGAAAAAGATCATCCACTACAATTGCAAGCAATGTATGAACTACGAACTATTTTATCTCGAAATGAAGACTTATGGAATAAAGTAAAACTTGTCATTGTCGGTTCATGTCGAAATGAAAGCGATTATGAACGTCTTAAGAACATGCAAGATTTGGCAAAGCATCTGTCACTTGAAAACTCTGTGGAATTCAAAGTTAACGTTCATTTTCAAGATCTTCTGCAGTTATATCAAAAAGCAGGAATTGGAATTCATACAATGTGGAATGAACACTTTGGAATCGGAGTGGTTGAATGCATGGCTGCTGGTATGATAATGGTTGCTCACCGATCAGGAGGGCCTTTATTAGATATTATCGAGACGTCTGAAGGAAGCCAAAATGGATATTTAGCAGTTTCCGCTATTGAATACGCGAATTGCATTTTAAGCATTATATATAATTCGAAGGAATTAAATGACACAATTCGAAATGCAGCGAGGTAAGTGAAATCGTCTAAAATAATGGGCTAATCTCATTTGGTTGCAATAGTGTACAATTTTAGAATTGATTCAATTAGTCATATTGTAATTGTATTACCAGGAAATGCTATCTCTATTTTTTAATATTTTCTGATAAATATATGCCAGAATTATATGATGTAGCAAAATTTCTACACAAAATAAGACTGGTACAAAACTTTAATTTGATGCCAGGAATGGAAGTATGCAGTAGAATCTGTAACCCCGCCCCTACTATGTTTAATGTACATATCCTATCAATCACTAATTATAACTACTATATCAACGAGACTTATTGACAACAAGTCAAGGTTTCCTTATTCAACATAAAAATGGGTAGAATCAGATAATAACCACACCCATCCATCATATAAAGCTTATGTTAAAAACTAATTAAATTGTGATTAGTGAATTATCACAATTTAATACCTCAGAAGCGTTAAGCCAAGGTGATGCTTAAAAGTCTTTTATGAATCTGTGTAGACACAGAAACACGTGCGAAATCGGTCTACAATCACGCCTACTTCTCTTATATCAAAAATTTAAGCTTTATTCGATTATTTAGCACCAATGAAGTTAGCGATATACATATAATCTTGCATAAAAATGTCTTTAAGGCATGATCTCTAACTTCTGAAAATTGTCAAATCGTAGCATAAATTTTTAAGCCGCTTATGTTGACCTCAATGCATATTGCTGAATTCCTACTGAAATTATTGATCAAACTGAGATCAATTATGAAAATCCGAAAGATTATTGCTAATTATGCCCCCGTGTTGCAAAAGTATAAAATCGCCTCTACACTTCCCCTATCTTCATGTGCCTAATGTAAAGATTCTCAAATTTTCGCTTGACTTTTTCCATATAAATTTGTCAATATGTGAGGAATCTTAGTGAATCTTAGACAGCATCTTTTTTTCGGTATTACTAAAACATGTACTGGAGTTAGTACAATCAGTCCACCCCTTAACTAATATACCCCCAATATACCCGATTATCTGACTTTCCAAGGTATCCAGGTGGTCCAAGTATTCAGGGGTGTTGTGGAATCTGATAGTTGTCGGAATCAGAATTGAAACCGATCAAAATAAGCAGTAGGTGTCATGAATTCAGATATTATTGGTTTGATATTCGAAACAGAATTTGTATCGGTGTTGGGTGTCACAGAAACCAATTTTATCGGTTTTGCTGTCAAAAACAAATCAAGAAGATAGTCGCACACAGATTTGAATTGTAAGTTAAGAAATCAAGTTATTTTATTGTTACGAATTAATTTATCTTTATTTCTATAGGAGACAACATAAGAATAAAACACGAAATGTCTTAATTATTGAGTTTTGGAAAAAAATGCGGATATATAAGAGGGGAGCCTTATTAAAGATCATAACCGCGAACGGACGCTTTTCAATTTTTAATCGGAATTATTTAAATTCGAACTTAGCACAGGCGATTAGCTTTTAGTTACGCATCTTAGTGAGTCCATCGTGTTTAACCTCAATCTTAAAAAAGCTTAAGATTTTTTCATGGCGTTTTCGTTTTTTTTTTGGTAGGGAAAGATAAAGATTAAAGCGATATTTCTAGGCTTTATAGTTATAAGTATGTATATTTAAATATCATCCGCAAATTTTTTGAATACGAAATCTTTAATATTCTGCCTTTGAAAAGCAATTGCCAGGTGCTTCTCGCATGTGTATATGCCAGACGGCGGGCAGGATGCAGGTCGCGATTTCCCTCGTAAACAATAAAGTAAAAGAGATTCATATTTTCTAATAACTTATGTTCAAGTTAAGTTTGGAAAATTTTTAAAGAGATTTAAGCAAAAAAGTATTAAATTTTTTAAAGCTTCTAAATCAGGCCCCCCTTAAAGATTTACAAAACGTAATAAACGTATTTAAACACCTAAATGCGTCTTTATTCATTCGATAAATGTTATCTCTTAAAATCTTTCTGTAATTCGGAACTCATTAAAAAGTTAAAAAGGTTTGCTTCCAAATGTATTCATTTGCAAATTTGCACATTAGTAAACAGCTGATTCGAATATTGGTTTTGCTTATATTCGAAAAGACGAAAATCCAATCAGATTCTGTGACACCATTGAAAATCAGAATTGGTTTGCAATTCTGTCTTGGATTCCACAACACCCCTGATTGTTTTATTTAAATTATGTAGAGTTCATTTGACATATTGGTCTTTAACTTGGAACTTCCCTTTTTAAACGAGAGATACTACCATTATAAGGTTTTTTAAATTTTATTTGTATTTTCAGATCATCAGTGGAAAGATTTTCGGAAGAAGAGTTCGAAGTCAACTTCCTTCGTGCAGTGACCCCACTATTTAACGCATCATGAAGTGCATTCCCGACTTCCTATAAAATCAAATAGATGTTGAATTGATTGTTTTTACATAATTTTGTAAGATAGGTATATTGTGATTTATCTCCTTTTCCGAAAAAGAAATTAAATCCAAGCTATATTAATTTATATATTTTTATAATGCATTGAATGTTTAAATTCATGCATTTTCAGTTTTTTTACTGACTGCAAGGCTTTGGAAAAAAGTAAATTATACGATATAACAATGTTTTTGTTTTTCCTGTTTAAAAAATTAAAAATAAATAATTTTAGCAAGAAATGGACTTTATTTTTTAGTCATGTTGCAACAGAGCACACTAGTCGACAAGTATTTTGACGATATAAAAATCGTGCATTTTTTTAGTTTAACTTTAAATGTCTTTTTAAAAACTTCTTATAAATTATTTCAACTAATAAAAACTTCGTCGAAGTCAGCAATTAATTATTATTTCAAAGAAACTTAAAAATATTTGTTATTAATTTCATGTGTTGTCATACATATGTAAGTATATTATATTAAGAGCAACAAAGAATACCAAGTTAAAACTTAACAAAAGTGAAGGAGACTTTAGTTAAATGTATAACCCCCTTTGGCTGCACTAGTTTTTTGACTCGGTACTGAATTCACAAAATTTTACGTAATCTGGAGATATTTTTTCCCATCTCTAGGTTTATTTCGCTAAACTTTTCTTCCGCGTTTCGAAAGAGCACAAGTGTTCCCAATAATATTTCAATTTATACTTAGAGACTAATAATCCGAAATGGTAACACCAACATCCGCATATTACTGAATTTTACAAAATTGCTAAATTATACTCAATGGACTTTCATTTGTCCATAGAACGCTTCTCCAGCGCTCATTTGGATTGTTCAAATGTTCCTTTGCGAAGAACCATCTTTTAAGCTTTTTTTCTTTGATAATTACCGCTACACCTTTTCTTAAAATCTACTACTTTAATATGTCACCGGACTGTGAGTTAACTGATTTGTTTTTTCGTCGCCAATTTCGGTGCTCTGCAATAGCGATAGTTTTTTTTTTTTTTTTTTTTTTTAATTCTTGTAGAAGATTTCGGTCTTCAGACAGCCTTGAGTTGAGCCAGATCTCGTTACGTGTTTTTCTTTGATAATTACCGCTACACCTTTTCTTAAAATCTAATAATTTAATATGTCACCGGTCTGTGAGTTAACTGATTTGTTTTTTCGTCACCAGTTTCGGTGCTCTGCAATAGCGATTTCGGTCTTCAGAGAGCCTTGAGTTGAGCCAGATCTCGTTACGTGTTTTATGCCATTATACATTTTAAATTCACAGTGATAGTTAATTAATAGTGCACATTTTGACGCGACCCACTGAACTCATTTGCTATGTCTTTTATTGTGGCGAACACGAATGCTAGAACAAAACAGAATCGATGACTTAAGTAGCAGCTGAAATGGACAATGGGTTTAGTGATGCGAACTTAGTATATCCCTTCTAAACGATGACCTTACGTTCACGCGATATTCCCTGTTTATTGCGAAAGAGACTGACTACCGGACAAAGCTAAGGTAAGTTTAACCTTATCATCTGCCCGGAGCTCCTACTCTCTGTCAGTCTAGAAGGAACAGTTGGATGCAGAAGACCAATCATCTACTCATTTCCTATCTTGGTTTCAGAAATGGTAATAAACAAAAAAACGTATAATAATGATCAATTTGCGATCTGCAGCATGGAGAAAGGATCAGGAATAGGAACATGGAATGTGATTTCACTGTTGGAACCGACTAAACCGCCGCGAATACGTAAAGAGGTAGATTCGTGTGAGGTTACATCAACAACTGGAGCTAAATTAATTCTTGGGAACTAACTCACTAAAAAAGAGAAAAGGGCGTCGGCGTGCCGCGGCTTTCATACTACGGAAAGTACACTCGGATAGAATCATCTTGGTGAGGCTGCGTACAAGAGCACGAAACAAGACCATAACTCAGAGGATTGTCTCAACGAAGTTAGGAAATGTTGAAGCCAAGAAAGTATTTTACAGCTGAGTCACAAAAGTATTGAATGATATGATTAAGGGTGATGTATTAATTTTAAACTGTGGTATGAATGTCCAAGTGACCAATTAAAAGCTCATCCACAAAATAACACGTGATCGGGTGAGTGAGAATCAAATTTATCGGATAGCTTTAAGTCGTAAGTGGCATGACTACCTTATGCACTCCTAGCTTCTGTCACGTATGGAATAAGTGTGGGGCTGATGTTGCAATCTATCATTCTTCTGCTTAATTGGCGTAGACACCGCTTACGCGATTATAGCCGAGTTAACAACCGCACGCCAGTCGTTTCTTCTTTTCGCTACGTGGCGCCGTTCGATTTTAGGTTAAGATTGTCATCACTGGAGCACTCCTAGTAGCAGGGTTATCCCGTATCCTCCTGACGCGTGCTGGCAATAAGTAAAACCCAAGCCCGGAGGAATTTTTCAGCTGCGTTTGCCTCGAAGGCTCTATCCGAACTCCACCTTGGTTAGGTGCAATACATGCAATGGATGGAGCCATCTTAAGACCTGCTCAAGCATTAAAATACACAGGCAGTGAACCACAAGGAATAAACATGCTGATGCTAAAGCACCTAGGCTCGACGAAAGTAAGCTTTTTAACCAAGGACCATAACCTGTCCATGACCACTCTTCAAATACTCGATATGTGGAAAGATGCAAGAGTGGTCCCACTATTGAAACCTAGGAAACTCGCCAACAAAGGGGAGTCTTATCGGCCGATAACTCTCCCTTCTCCAGTAGTGAAGTCACTTGAGGCCTTGCTAGTCGCGACATTCACTCACTACCTGAGTCTAGCAGACCAGCAGCATAGCTTCCCCAAAGTGTACACCACCACAACAGCACTCAGCGTCATAAACGCCCAGATAATTCATGGTCTAAACCAAAAGCCACCCTGTGAAAAGCCTTTGACACCGTCAACTCCACAACGCTACTTGACGACATTAAACAATCCACGCTCCTTCCAGGGTTTAATTTGTAGTCAGCTATATGGTATGGTGATTCGATATCGGCGGTTCCTACAAATGAACAGCTTCTTAAGGAGAAGAGGTATGTACTCCAGCAAAACGGTATTGCGGAGTTTGCGTGTACATGCAAAGCTGGAAGACTTTTTGAGAAGCGAGGTAGTTCACACCACTGCATATTTGCGTAAAAGGTGTCTAACGCAAGCGCTCAATGGGACGCAAAGCGTATCGAATATACGCTTAGTCATCAAACAGACTGACGTTAGTTTTAGATTACGATTCGGGCGATAAGGAGTAGTTTGCTACCGTCAGCAGTTGCGAAGAGCCACTAAATAGAAAGATCAACGTGAATATGATATCAATGGTGCATTCCAAGCAAGCAATTGACGTTTGACGTAGGCCAAAACAACTACGGTACGGTTAGGCCTAGAAAGCAATATCAGCGATAACAGATTCAAGTATATCTAAGATATTGAAACACCCAAAACTACAAACAATGCAAGTTGAATATGACGCACTCATTAAAAACGATACATGAGTTAAAGGGTATAAATCGATATGCGTTATCGAACAATAACAAATAAATTAAATATAAAAGATTAGTAGCCATGGGATGTGGACAGCAGTTCGGCGTAAATTATTGATTACCGTTTTCGCTAGTAATAAGATATGAATCAATGCGTAGTAGATATTTCCAACTCATACTACATACATACCTCATTTTATTTAGGGTTTTGAAATTCAACATTATGGCTTTCCACCCAACCATAAAATCGGTTAAACGTTTTTTTGGTATTACGGTTTTTAACTCTGTGTCAGTGGTTAATGAATTTATTTAGGAAACATATTAATATTAGTTTGTCAAAAAAGTCTTGCGGTATTTTTATTGAAATGGTTTATAACGGTTTGATGACTCATGCCCAGCTCTTGCGACGGCTGCTACCAGGCCGGTCTCTTTCGACCAATTCAGCGATTTTATCGCAATTTTCGACGACAGGCCTTCCGGAGCGTTGCGCATCTTCGACCACCTCTACACCAGAACGAAAACGTTGAAACCCTCGTTGTGCGGTGGAAATGGAAACTGTATCGGGTCCATAAACTGCACAAATTTTATTGGCGGCTTGAGATGCATTTTTGCCTTTATCGTAGTAGTGCTGTAAAATATGCCATATTTTCTCTTTATTTTGCTCCATGTTTGCGACGCTATAACTCACGAACGACTTAAAAGAAACGACAATCAATCAAACACGTGTTGGCGCGTGAAATGAGCTTTCCAAAAAGGTATAGCATGACCAGATGCGACGAATAAAACTAGAACAACGCGCTTTCAGCGCCAACTAGCGAAAATACCGCAAGACTATTTTATTTATAATTTCAAACTATTTTAATCAATTATTAGTAACAAATCAATAGAAAGGTGAAAATTCAGTTGAGCTCGTGGAGTAAAATACCAAAACTGGTCAAGACAAACTACAATTTGGAAACATGAAGCATTTTGCTGCTCTTTTGTATTGTAGGTTGTTTCCGTCCAAAGTTAAAATCTTTTAAAATTCGTTATTGATAACTACCGATAGCAAGGAATTAAAGAGTTAGTGGTAACGTTTATTCATCTCATATAGTTTAAAACAAAACAATTCCTTCTTTAAATAAGAATAATTTATGAATCTGCAATAAGCAATAGTTAAAATTCATTTAATTGTCAAAAAAAACTTTGGCTCACTTGGTACATATTAAGAAGTTAGAATGGATTTTTGTGATTTTCTCATGCGCAGCACATTAGTTTTGACCCTAACATTTTTGTCATCGTAATATGAATCAAAACTAATGTCCATTTTAATAATTTTTCACATTTTTTTGAACAATAACTAATTTAAATATTTTTGATTTTCCGTTTAAATATTTTTAACTTTTTAATTATCTGTAAAATCTTAATTTTTTAAATAAAATCAAACTTCGACTGAAAATAGTTGAAAATCGTAATACCAAAAGAGAGTTGGGTTGATCTGAAGTTGAATTATTCCACCGAGTGCAGTTGAAAATCGTAAGAAGGGTAAAAATATCATTTTATTCAAGAAAATGTGGAGACAAATGAAATTAGTTTAGAATATATTTCGACTGATATAAATATTTCCGGCATTTTAACTAAAAACCTTAGTAAAATTCTGAAAAAAAAAAATAAATATAAGCTTAATTGAAGTATTGAAATAGTAAGAAAAATATTTATCTTGCGTAACTAATTTTTTGTTCCAGGAATTTGAATTACTATATGTATTTATAACTGAAGCTCAGGTCAAGACAGCAAACGTAGAACACTGTTTTTTGTTTTTTTCGTTTCAGTTTTCAATAACATTTCGATTACTGGATTGTTAATTAAAAGACCCAAATTTAATGGCTATCCATTTATTTTTAATCATCTAATTCAAACAACTTAACACTTTATTACTCGTTATTTGAGTTTACAACTTCTTACTTACAACTCCTTTACTCGGCAGCACCTTAAGTAGAACTGTGTCTGCTGTCCGGCAGCATTTATGATTATTTTATATTTTCGATTAGCGGCATTTTATAGGCGTGGCTCATTTGCAATACCAACCTTCTGAAGTATCGCTCACACGGACTGATCGACAGATATTCAACTGCTTCCTTTATATATTTTATATTCATATAACACCATATCTATCTCTATTCGTTTTTGGTTTTACATACACTAGCTATTGGAAGGGCTAGAATATAAAAATACCTAAATTTGTTTGAAACTCAGAGATCTGATTCTAATTCTTATATTTAAAAAACTCATATAGATATGTTGATATCTCATATCCAATGATTAATAATTATTCAATGTTTTGAATATTCGTGTGCTGCGGAGTGTATCCTTGTAAACCTTGAGCTGGAACTCTTGAAGGTCGACAGGAGAGCAGCTGAATTGCTTCTGTCAACCCATCGTGACTTGTTGCATAAGATTGCCAGTTTAGATCTAAAATGGAAAATCGAAAATTGTTAATAAAAATTCTATAAATCTCCCTGTTATTTTTTAACGTACCAGGTGTATTAGATACGCTTCTATCAGAACACGGCGTTTTATGATTAAGTAAGTTGATATTATTTATGGGCATTATTCGAGTTTGGTACCATGTGACTGTATTTTGATCCGTTTTTACCGCTTCCCATGGCATAGACCATCGTCTCATTTGATTTTCGGCATCGGTTGAATTTTCATCTATCACTTCACCTGCAGCAGCTTCAGACCATCGACGTTGACCGTTCAAAGGGAATAAAGGAATATTCAGTGGAGACCTCTCCCCTCTAGCAAACGGACTTTTCATTGCTAGCAAATGTCCTGGGTTTGGTAGTGGTCCTTTCGTGTTTTCAAATATAGCCTGCAGCGGCGAAGGTCCGCGAGTTGGATCTATCGAATCTATAAAATATGTAAATAATTGCAAATTACGCTTTATTAAAACTTAAAAATAAAGTTTTGTGCTATTTTCTATAATTAATGTAGGTGTTAGGTGTCATCCTAATACAACAGCGCAATTCCCCACAGCTGATGACACTACAACAACTCACCACACTTAAACCCCTACCCACTACACAAAAAGGATGGACAACAGGATAGGAGGCACAATTCGTCTCATACAATTGGACCATTAGCATTCGTCTTTCATACGTACATTACGCTCTATACTACGCCGCGTCAACGTATTATACAAAAGATTTCGTCTCAACCGGGTTCCTGTGAGCGATCAACTCGATTTATCAACAATATCGCAGTGCGATTAATTAAACTCCGCCGATAACATTGAGATATATGATTCGCCCAGAAAATGGGAGTTAGTCACCAAACCATTTTAAATCTGCAAAAGGCTGGATAGACAAAACAGCTTGATGTTTGGGTGCCGCATGATTTGATGCAAAAAAACTTTATGGAGCGAATGAACGCCTGCGACATGCTGCTTAAACGGAACGAACTCGAACCATTTTTGAAGCGGATTGTGACTACCGACGTAAAATGGATCACATACGACAGTATCAAGCAAAAACGGTCGTGCTCGAAGGCTGATGAATCGTCTCAAACAGTGGCCAAGCCGGGATTGATGGCCAGGAAGGTTCTGCTGTGTGTTTGATAGGATTAGAAGGGAATCATCTGCTATGAGCTGCTTCTATATGGCCAGACGCTTAATTTTATTATCTACTGCGAACGCCAGACCACACACTTCGTTAATGACTCGTCAGAAGCTATGGGAGATCGGATGGGAGGTTTTATCGCATCCACCATATAGCCCGGACATAAAGCTAAGTGATTACCACCTGTTCCTGCCATGGCGAACGCCCTTGTTGGTGTAAAGTTTAACTCAAAAGAGGCTTGTGAAAAGTGGCTGTCCGAGTTCTTCGCAAATAAAGAGGGGGGCTTCTACGAGGGGGGTATTATGAAGTTACTTATAGATGGAAACAGAATATCGAACGAAAGGGAGCATATTTGAACAAAATCCGATCACTGCAACACTTTTTATAAAGCAAAAAAGCGGATATTTCACAACCTATATACATATATGTACTATATGCTTAAAACGTATATTATTGGTGCACGTATTTCTTTTAAAAGCATGATGGGGATCTTTTTAAATCGATTACAAACGAACTACTCAACAAAAAGTTGAAAACTTAAGTCACATTTCCTAATTATCTGTCGATGATTTGATTTACGTAGAAATACTCGTATTAATATCAATGTGCTTGAATGGACATCACCAAATATTCTGTAACAGACCAGTTTTCGGGTCTCTTTTCTAAGGTATGCACACAAGATCAAATTTGATCAGGATAGGTCCATTGAAAATGCGTGCGCCAACCGACATTTTTTTCTATCTGCTATCTTTAGCAGAGGATCTCAAGATCTCTTTTGGATCAACTCAACTATTTTGGTAGATTTTTTGGGTATGAAGCGTGTTAACGCTAGACTCGTTCTAAAGTACTTGATTTTGTGATCTCAATCCAGCATTATTGTGAAGTATTTTTGGTCAAGCACGAAGCGAAAGTTGACGCTCAGCCACCGTATTAACCAGATTTGATTCCCTGTTATTTGTTAATATTTTCGAAACTGAAAACATTACTTATATATAAAAATCACATGAAAAAATGTTCACATCACAGACTAGACTAGAAAAAAATTATCGATTCGATGTTCGTGCGCAGTTTACAGTGGCCTGTCCGAGTGAAATTGATTAGATGGCATATGTATAACCGACCTACGGACATATGATATTCGATACACATTTTTTTAATATTTAACTTTTAGTAAATAGGAGAAAAAGCTAGGCCAAACGGCTATTGAAGCTCGATGAGGGCCAGGTAGGCGAAATCAACTACGCACAAGGTCAAGCAGGTGAGTTTAGAAAGCAATATCAGGAATAACAGTTTGAAGTATATCGGAGATATTGAAACACCGAAAACTACACCAGCAAGAGATTGACAAAAAACAATGCAACTTGAATATGGCGTACACATTAAAAACGATACATGGTCATTAGTTGGTTAATGGGCATAAAGCGATATGCGATATAGAACAACATGGATCGAGATTATTAGCTAAGAGATGTGGACAGCAGTTGGGCGTAAATTATTGGTAAACGTTTTCGCCAGTAATACGATATGAATCAATATGAATGTTTGAAGGTTTGAAGGTTTGCTTCAGAAAAATGGCTGCATAAACATGTCTAAAAGCTTACAAAATGTAAAGAGTAAATTGTAAACATAAAAAATACGAATTTTATGATTACAAATAAGTGTAAACTTTCGAATAGAGGACCCGAATTCTGTTTAGTCACTCTATTGTCTTCTTTATCTGACACTCTTGGTATTTTGGAGTAGAACTCTTGCATGCAATGGCGACCTTCGATAACGAGCTTTCAGCAACCAAAAATTATATACTATTAATTTGGAGAGTCTCCACTATCAGTCCATACTTATTTTAACACCGAAATCGGGAGATTCTAGAACGTTGCGTTAGTAGTGCCTTTTTCGGACTTATCAAACACATTAACAGATACATATTTATGTATGTCTTCATCTTTTTACTCTTAGACAGATTAAGATTGATTCGACGACTTTTAAACAAATAACGAAATTTTAGATCTGAAATGTTACAACTTCTGTCGCCATGAAATCAAGTCTTCAAACCAAACCTTTTCTTTTAGTAACTTCATACAATGGTGGAAAAAACTACGCCATTTCTTTGTTTCTTAATCAATTACAAGCAATGCAAGCCACATCGTACTCGGACTTGGCTTGGTCACTGCGAAATCGCTGGGCCAATACAGATTCAGCTGTCCAAATACGATGATTCTCATAACCCTAATCTCTGGGATTAGTCACGAAACACAACCTCGCGCTTATGGGAACACGGGGTTTTTTAACATCTTCATTGAAATTCTCATCAGAAAATCTTAACGGAGCAGTAGTATATGGCATTGCTCTCGTGCTTCGCAAAAATTTTATAGTATCAAGGATCACATAATAATCGGCTGATTACAAAACAAGCTGGTTTTCAAAAGGACGTTATGAAATTATATTTTGCTTTGAATCTTCATACTAAAAGTTATACTTCAATCAATCGACGAGTTTTTATACTGCACCAAACCAAAAGGAATTATAAAATGCTTTAAATAAGTGAAAAGTAAGCTACGAAAGGTAAGTCTAGCAAAGTTATGAATCAATTATGTGCAATTTCTTTCTTTACTAGTTTAATCTAAAGTTCTTTAAAACTCAGATCGTAATATTAAATTTTCTTTGCAAACAGGAAAAGTGCTAACTTTTTAAAATTGGAATTTTGTTTTACCTTTTTGGACATTGGAATTTTGTTTTACCTATTGAAATTAAGTTTCAAAATATTATACTTACTTGTGGATTGATCTAGTTGCTGGCCAGTTAAAGAGCCTTGGAAATGTGACCGCTGTTCTGTTATGCAACTACCTCTAGAAGTGTCTGTTTTGTTAATTCCACCAAAGTTCGGTGAGGGAGTTTGAGATCGAGCGTCAGTGTTTAATCTACTAATAAATACAAAAGTTATACGGATAATTTACTAGATATTCAGGGCATGAAAATAAAAATATATAATGATCTAATCTAAGGTTTAAAATTGAATGTTGAACAAAATAATATTTCTACCGAAATCACACAACCACTACATCAACATACCACTTTATAACGCACAACACTGACACATCCCAATGCACCACACCAAGAACACTACACACGATGACATCACAGCGATTCTCACCTCTTTACATTGCCCAACCAACAAAAGGTATTGACAACTCGATTGGAGCTTATTTCTCGATACAACGATCCTGTGGAAACAACGTTTTGATTACTTTGTTTTATCGGTCTTTCAGAAAAACTAAATCAATTTAAAAAATAGTGCTACGTTGTTCTTAGTTAAAGTGTTAAGTCCGCTACCGCATTGGCTAATTTTGTATTGTGTTGTACCGAATTGGGATTTTATGTAAAACCGACAAATACTTTTTCGAGTTATTCGAACTCTCTGGAACGTTCGTATAAAACTTCAAAAACATTTTTCTCAAATTATGTTTTTGAAGTTGTGACCACTGTACCTCGAAAACCGCTCAGTAAATCTCAACGAAATTTATACAGATTTTTAAATATGAAAAATTAGTGCCTGAAAAAATGATTTTTTATGAACAATTAACCTTTGGATTTTTCATGAAAATCTGGAACAAATTTTTGTTAATTTAAAAAATAAACTACTAGATTATCTATTAATGGAAACTTTTTTTGTTCGATTGATTTAAGATGATTCTTCTTGGATTAGTAATGGTCACAGCAAGATGCTTCGGTTGGAGTCAAGGTGTCTTGCGACTCGTGTTAAGGATCGGTGTGGCCGGGGGGTTCAAAACCAAACTAAACAGCCCAGTCTCGAATACCTGGTACCCTTCGTAATATGATATCCTTACTTGCGTAGAATGGGCTATTCGCAAGCCGACCTACATCCCCTATACTCGTGGGTATAAAACATACAAGGTGCGTTCCAAAGTAAACACGACTTACAAAAAAAAAACAGAACAAATGATTTTTTCAGCAAAATCAATTTATTTTATTCAAATAGTTTTCTTCTGCTTCAACACAGCTTTTTGCACGGTCCAAAAGCATGTGGAAGGAGTGTTTTAGCTCGTTGGCCGGTATGGCTGCCAGTATGCCGGTGTTACCTTTTGAATGGCCTCTACGATGCACTTTTCCGAAAAGGAAGAAGTCGCACAGTGCCATATCAGGTGAATACGGGGAGTGGTTAAAGGTTAAAATGTGACCATTGGTCAAATAATCGGTCATAAGCGTTGATCGATGAGACGGCGCATTATCGTACAACAAACGCCAACTTTCACATTCGCGATATTCGGGCCGAATATGGCACACCAAACGCTTCAAAACTCCAAGGTAGAATACCGCATTAATGTTTCGGCCGGGTTGAAAAAATTCTTTGTGGACATTGCCCTTGGAATCGTAAAAACAAATGATGAATTCACGCACAGTTTCGATGGAATTTCCGGTGATCACGGATTTTGATTGGCCCACATGTTGATCGTCATTTATTTTCTCACGACCACTTTGAAGACGTTGAAACCACTCGTGCACTCTGCTACGGGATATGCAATCATCGCCATAAACTTGTTTCATCAATTGGATGCTAAGCCCAGCTCCAGGATGTCAACAACATCAACATCAGTTCCGCCGGAACCGAACCCGGTAGTCAAAGTATGGCTACAAAGAAAGGAAGGGAAAAGCTTGTACCGCCAGTCAAGGTACATCTGAACAGGCTAAGCAGAAGACAAAGCTAAATGATTTGCTGATGTCGCCCGGAACCGCATTAACATTGGTGGTAAATATTTCTAGTCCTAAATTGAAAAGGCTGCGTTGATAAATGTAGCAAAATGTGGTGCTACTGAGCCATCCAAAGCCGCCAACGTCATGGTAACAGTTGAATTATGTGAGTGTATCTAAGGCACTCATCGTCGGTTGCGCAACAGCAGTAGAAGATTCGAAAAATCACCGAATGTTTAGTTGAAGAAAATGTGGACAGAATTAGAAATTTCAGGAATCATAAGAAAATTAACTGACAGATGCGTACGGAAAAAATGTATTCCCCTCCAACTAAAACTCAAGAAAAATAAAAACAGCCATTTTAAACGGTTCACGGAATCTTGCCGACAAGCATTAGAGGTGGCTTGACCAATAGCACCGACCCTCATGGCGACTTCCCGAAATTGGAAAATTAGAGGAAGCAATTTAATCTAGCGAAACCAACACAAGATGAAGAGGATCGAAATAATTAATACATCGTTCTGAGATCAAACAAAAAGGAGTTAGGAAAAGCAGAGAAGAAACTCTTGGAAATTTTTTTGTAATGCTATCGAAACTACGGCAGAAGCGTCTCGGCGAAATTATTCCACAGTCGGTGGTCGGTGCATAACATTACCTTCAGAAGCAACACCGTAACAGTGAATACGCCTTAGACCAACTAATGGATACTTTCTTCCCAGGCCGCTCTGAAAATCTTACGGTTGAGTACGGACAATGGAATAAGGAGAGATTCTTGTAGATACAGTGTTAGAAAACAATGTACATTGGACGACAAGCAGTTTCAAGCCTATTTAAATTAATAGGACTGTTTCTTATTTCAGCTGGATTCGAATAAATACCGTTAATCAATTTAATAATATAAATACAAGTTCATATGTATATACATTAAAAATGGGCGGCAGAATCCTCTTAACGGTATCCTCCTTGTTGATGTTGACAGGGCAATGGGCAACGCTGCCGTCATCATCACGGACTAGTTTCTAGATATCTTGTCTTGACGGTGCGAGCAGGCGGCGTCAAACGAAGAACGTTTTTGATATAACACTACATGTATGCAAAATAATCGCTGTTGAAAATTGGAATGG
The DNA here is from genome assembly GCA_027475135.1 of Bactrocera correcta. Taxonomy (NCBI): domain Eukaryota; kingdom Metazoa; phylum Arthropoda; class Insecta; order Diptera; family Tephritidae; genus Bactrocera; species Bactrocera correcta. The sequence continues at coordinate 38,348,506 of CM050325.1, read as the reverse complement.
GCTTCGTACATTCTAGTTTTTTGGTCATAGGCATGTGAGATTTCAAATAGAATTCTCCTTACTGTGATCTGTATTTAATTAAACTTAAAATGGTTCGAAGCTACCTTGTCGGATCAATTAGGCGTAATGCTAAGAATCTCTACAAATTGGGCAAGCTAGACGATGAGTTCTGCTAGGAGAAATAAAAAGATATACATAAGGAGTATACAAAGGATATTCGTAAAGACAGACTCGTCATCTTGGTCATTTTGATTTACGTAGTCTATCTATACCTCGATTGGTTTTGGATGTTACAAACAACAAAGCTATTATACATTCTGCAAAATTACGAATATAAAAATATAGCGAAATACAATTGCAATGCAACCAAAAAGATATTTGGAATTAGTGTCATGTAACAAATAAGGGAGATATAAACTTGGCTGTAGCCGAACATTTCAAACTATTGCAATTTGCAACGTTTAAATGAGGAGAAATATTTTTAGAGGTTGGCTAGACTTTATATATGTATGTATGTATATAATTTTATATGTATGTTGCATGTGAATTCCACATTCGATATTTGACGAAATTGTGAATAAAACGCAAGATACTTAATTATTCATCAATATTTATTTTTTCGCCTTCAAAATAATCCCCCCCAGATATAATACACTTATACCAGCGATTTTTCCAGTCCTCGAAACACTTTTCATAAGCACTTTTTGGGATGGCATTCAGCGAATTTTGATTTATCTCTTCGATCGACTGAAACGGGTTCACGGGTTCTACGGAGCGGCAATTTTAATTTGAGGAACAAGAAAATATCACACGGAGCCAAATCTGATGAAATGGTGGTTTAAATTCGGTCACAATTTCAAATTCATGATGGACCAAACCACGAATATCGAAAAAAAAAACACAATTAGCATCACCTTGATTTTTGAGCAGCTTTGGAGTAGTTTTTATGGGTTCGGCTCGATTTTCTGACGTTTATTGACATGTTTGTATATCAAACTTATAAACCCATATCACATTGGCAGTTATAATGGTCTCCATGAATGTTGGATCGAAATTCGCACGATCAAGCACAACCAAAGAGACCTACATACTCGTATTTACGGTACTCTTTTTGAAAAAGATTCAGCTTTATCGGAACGAGTCGAGCAAGACCGCGTTTCATAGCCAAAATAATCACCCAAATCACTTCAAAGGACTCGAGAGGCATGTTGAGCTCTCTTACCATCTTTCTATCACTTGCCTGACGATTTCAAACACCATTTGCTTCACTTTTTTAATATTTTCATCAGTTAAAGAGGTCGAAGGACGTAGCCCAAAATCCAGAATCATTTGAAACATCATTTCTACTTCTTCTTTACTGGCGTAGTTAACAATAGCGCGCCAGTAATGAGATTTTGAAGAGAATGTAGATCCTTCTCCACCTGATCTTTCCAACGAAGTAGAGGTAATTCATTTACTCGAGGAATTAAATTAAAATTTCCGAGTGTTTATTTTTGTCAAAATATACTGGGTCAAACCACGTCAAGTGGTCCATGAAAATTTCGAAAAATCACCGATTTTGAAAATTATCTTTGGAATGGAATGAATGAACAAAATTTTTTTTGCAGATTATTAAAGGTGAATATTTTCCGCGTTGTGTCACATACTTTTAAATTTTTTTTTTTAGCGTGAAGAGCACATAAAAATTTTCAATTGTTTAACAAAAAATTATGTAAAATATTATTATTTAAAAAAATGGATCGTGAAACACGAATATTTTTCTTTGACTTCACAAACTTTTATAGATTTATCTCCAGTAGTTTATGAGAAAATAATTTTACAATTTTATCGTCCTCTAAATTTCAACCTTCAATAACTTTATCAAAAAAAGAAGAATTTTTACAAAATATTTATTTCAGGGGGTCTGTTCCCCTTCCTAATGAGCTGATAATTTTCTAAATCAGTGATTTTGCGGAATATTCATGGACGCTACGAAACGAACGGAGTCTAAATTACGTGCTATACAAAGAAAAAGTAAACTTTATTGGCGAAAATCATTAGAATTATTTCAGAATACGGCCTAAACCAATTTCACACATATTTAACACAGAACCATATTATGCTTGAGAAATTATGTCGATTAGGTTTTTTTTCAAATGCCACATATAGACATCACCTTGAGCAACGAGCCTGCGAACGGATTGGTCTCACAATGGAGGGTTTCAACGGAGCCCTCCTTGTCAGACCACAGAACTGTAAGGTTCGCGCTAACCCACCTAGACGCAACCCTCGGAGGGCAAACTGGGATACCTTCAGGGAGATGCTAAGTGAGGAATTGAGGGGGGAGGGGCAGACTGACAATAGTGTTACAGAAATGGAGAGTAGGTTATCTGCACTCACTGAACGGGTCAATAATTAATGCGTATCATGGCAGTTGCCCCCTAAAAGTGCCCACAGACAGAAGCAACTGTCCTTGGTGGTCAAGGAAACTTTCAGATCTCAGGAAAAATGTAGGTAGGTCTGGGAGGAATGCAGGACCAACCTCACCTTATATAATAAGGAGATTAGGTCTGCAAAACAGGCAAGCTTTAGGAGATTTTGTGAAAATGTCACTTCCACACCAGAAGCGTCTCGGCTACATAAGGCACTGGCCAGAGGCAAGACTGACACAGTACTAGCAATCAAAAGAAGTGACGGGACATTTACGACCAGCGCAGAAGACAGAGCTACACGGAGCTTCTGCGGGCGCACTTCCCGGAAACAATTCGGGAAGACCAGTGTCTACCCGTGATCGAACAAAAGCCATCCCGCTCGGATTGGATAATCGCTAAGCAATTATATACTGCGGATTCGGTCAGGTGGGCAATGCACGAAATAAGGTCGAAGACGGTGAAGAATGCACCATGCATACAGAGCGGGCAGATCCCCCAATACTGCTCTGTTCCAGTTAATCTCTGAGATAGAGAGTTCACTGGAGATAGGGTAAGTGATGCTTTGCGCCTTCTTGGATATCGAAGGTGACTTTGACAACACGTCTCACAGGAGTGTAGCCAGGGCGCTGGAGAAAAGGAATGTGACAGCACCGGTGAGTAGATGGATAGAGGCCGTACTTTGTACCAGAATTACTGAAACCACTGTAGGAGATACAAGGATTCGTCTAGGCACAGCAAGAGTCTTGTCGAGGACGAGCTGTTAGAACTGCTAACGGACAATGGGATCTGCTACCAGGGGTATGGGAGACATTGTAATTATAGCCAGAGGTAAATTTGAGGACACTCTCTGCGATCTAATACAAAGAGATTTAAACCTGGCAAAGAGGTGATGGTGGGGTTGAATCGAATATCAACCCCTCCAAGACGACCGTAGTCCCGTTCACGAGACGTACGGTCTCAGGAACCTCACATTTTGCGGTAGAGGGATAGAGATGACCAACAAGGTCAAATACCTTGGTCTCACGCTAGATTCTACTTTGCGGTGGAAGCAGCATTGGTCAAAGCGACAAAAGCAGTAGTGGTGTGCAATCGGCTGGCGGGAAAATCCTGGGGCTGTAAGCCAAGGATCGTTAGGTGGTTGTGCCATGATTGTGCGACCGATAATCACGTACGGTGCGGTGGCCTGGGCCTCAATAGCGTCGCAGATTTCAGTGGGGCTCCAACTATCGAAGCTGCAACGACTAGCCTGTGTCTGTATGACACAATGCGCACCTGTCCAACGGCAGCACTGGAGGTTCTGCTGGAACTCACACCGCTTCATTTAGTGATCGGTCAAATAGCCAAGCATTCACATACAATATGGTAGGACCCGAACCCTTGACTTGCTTATTGTGGGGTACAACGAGAGCAGGTTTAAATTTGTAATTAACCGGTCACTGCAAACGGAATAGGCATTTATATAACATTGCTCTATTCTCTTGCGCTAACTGCCGGTTCTGCGACAGGGAACCTGAAACACCGGAACACCTGCTGATCGACTGTACAGCAGTCTGTAGACACAGGATTAAGGCCCTAGGATCCATGTTTCCGGATAGGGATCGTATCGCCTTACTAGCACCCGGCAGAATATTGGACTTTATCTGTATGCTGGGGCTAAGTGAGTGCTTGTGATTTAGGAGAGGGCACAATAGACCTAAGGTCGCGGTGCATTCCTCATCTATCAATCTTATCTTATATTATCTTACTTTTGATTTTGCAAATTGGCAGAATATAAAATGTTCAGTTACGTCCGAACTTAATGCTTACTTAGTTATTAATTAATCTTTTTTTTTTCACAGTGTAAACATTTTAGTAATTTAAGAATTCATCGGCAAATAAGATTTTTGTAATACCAAAACAATATTTTAAGGTACATACCTTTGCTTTATCATGGCACAATCCGACTCATGAGGGAAACCTACAGGTGATTGACAGACAAAACAGCAAGTTAAAGACGAAAAGGCATCATAACTCGCGGCGCAGAATTGATGTTGTATATTTATCATAGCCTGTGCATTCTCCATAATTATTAGCTCATTGTGATCTCTCAAGCGCTTTTGTTCTATTTCGCAAATCGAGGATGGGTCAAGAGTTGATAATACAACAAACTCTTGTAAAAGTGCCATGATATGCGATTTGACGGTACTTGTAGCCACTGCGGTTGCTCTATAAGAAATGTAGAAGGCGAAATATACTTTAACTGTGAGTAAAAACAAAACTAAAAATGATATAGTTCAGAGTCATGTCTATATGAGCATATTTAAAATAGATGACGCGTGTGCTCCTATCCGATAAATAGACCATAAATTCCATAAACGTAAATTATATTTAATTATTTCAAATGTAATCTTATCATAAGAATTTTCTGGGTAAAAGGGGTTTAAAAGCGTTCATTAAAAACAAACAAAATTATATCAAGTAAACTTAGGAGAAGCATATCTTTCTAACATTTCTACGTTTTTAAAAAGGGCGATATCGGATAATAACCACGTTCAAACGAATTATAAAAATTATGTTCAAAACTACTGAAAGAACAATATCTAAACAAAAAACCTATTTTACTCTGTAACAACATGCAGCGGGAGTGCAAAAATGTAACCAAAATATTCCATATTCCAAAGACTTGTGGTTGTTACGTTATACTATATGTCACACACTAGTGCACCTAGGCCTAGCAGTCAGACAACAACTCGGCCTAGATCCTATACTCACTTAGTTTCATAAATAATTAAAAAAAAAAAAATGTTTTAACGCGCTTACAATGCCATTCCTATATATATCCTGTCGATAAAACTAAGATGACGACAAAAAGGTATTATATTTTCAAATTTGAATGTTTAGATTACATCCTAATCGCTTCTAGGAATATTAAGGAACGCAGGGGGAACCTTCCACCTCGTTTCGAATGACTCACAACTGAGCGAAAACTGCATAATTCCTTCAGTAAATTCTTTGAAAACTACATGTAAACTGCAGGTATCCCTCCACGAGTACACTGCAGCACAAATCGCAGACGAGGAACATACAGAATCCTGCCGAGTTACAGTCCTTGGCCGTTCCGGTTAAATTTTAAGTATTTTACATTGGTTAGTAAACGATCACAAAATATATATGTAATTATTATTAAAAGTTGCGATGGAAAAAGGAAAATACCGTTGCCTGTTTTATAGCATTGAACTGCATTAATCTGGATTAATTCAAGGGTAGGTGAAAATAACTCCATTGCTAACTCCCATTTAATTCTCAAAATTTTAGAGAGTTATAGCGGGATTCTGTAACCAGTCTCTAGTCTCTATTTGAGACATTTTGAGACAAAGTATCAATTTGATACTAGTTACTATTCACTAAACAGTCTCTAGCGTTAGTCTCAACATATTGAGACCTGGTAGTTAGCTGGTCACAAAACTTAAAAGAACTCTTGCTGCCATTTTCAATGTACTGAATAGAGATCATCATAGATATTAATCGATTGTCGTTTTTTTTACATTTTGTAAGCAATTCAAACACGAAAAGGTCAAAAATAAATAAATTTTACATAAATTTCGTAAATATTATGAAACAAAGTCAACATATATTTTTATTTTTATTGATAATTATGTTTTTTGACTATGTTATAGAAAAGCTAATATTAGTTATCGACTTATTTATTATCCTTCAAGTGTAAAAACATCTCTGAATAATGAAATGTAATAGATTTTGAGACTGTCACTTACAGAATAGCAAAATCGTCTTAAGTCTCAAAAATTGTCTCTAACTCAAAATCTCTTTAGAGACTTGATACTGTTTCACGTTACAGAATCGCACGGTTAGTTGCATTTTCGTTTGTCAGCATGATTAAAAATTACTAATTTTAATCTATTGTGAATGAAATACAAGTAACACTGGCAGCAAATTTTTAATAATAACACAAGTTTTATGTTATGATAATTTTAACAATAACGTTTTGATATGTTTTTGTAATAAAAAATGGTTTTGTAATAGCAGAAACCGTGGAGAACGTGGAATCGTGGCCCGTACAGCTGATACGACCTATCTTACGGGCGCGCAATGTAAGTGAACAGTTAAAAACGCTACTCCCTTCTCTCTTTGACGTGGGATGACGTGAGATTTCACATTTGGATTTTTGCCGCAGAAACGTGTCAGCTGATTGTTCTCTCACAACGCAGGGTTGCCAATATCGATATACTATAGTAATTATCAACTTTTATAATTGAAACTGTTCAATATGTTTGAAATTTTCTTAAAATAACTCAAAATCAGGGTCGAATGCTATTATTTATAAATATATAAACTATTTTTAATAGTTTGTTTTCAGTTTTGATATTTTATATTGTAAAAAATTTTAATTGAAAGCATAGATGTGCTCAAAACTATACATATGTATATGCGTATTGGGCAATGGCAACATTGTTCAAATGAAAACAAACAAAGATGGCTGATTTCTGCGTTTTTCCTACGTGCTCAACTGTGCACACATTTTGCCCGATAAGGAAGGAAAAGGAAGGAAGGAAGTAGCGTTTTTGACTGGTTCTGCTATAAAAATTGGTCGGCTAACAACCGCAATGTTTATCTTCTATCCATTTTCATTGAAAATATTATAAAAATGGCTATCACTGTTTACGAGAGTTTCAAACTCGTCTGTCTCCTACAAATTTGGATCTGATTATGTGCACAGTTAATACAAATTAAAGCTGCCGTCTATCAAGGCTATTATGATGCTTTCTTCCTCCACTTAAATCAAATCTGTATTAATCGAATTATTCCTTCTGGAATAATATTTAAAATTTATAAAATCCTGAATTTGGGCAGCAATATTGATAACAAAAAACTGGGGCCGGCTTTAATATACCATCCCATGATTTCAGGGTTAAGGGGATATTCTACTCTAGAATTTTTCAAAATTCGACTTATTTTCGGAGATACAGCCGATTTTGCGAGGTGGCGTCACTAGAATTGTCTCCTAAACTTTAAACGCGTTTTTCTCGAAACTACTTTTTTCCACACGGTACCGGTATTATTTTAAGTTACCAGCATCGTGTCAAAATTTTTGTTTTTGATATTTAAAAAAAATTCAGGAATTTAAGTCAGTTCAGTCGCCATTTTTCAAAAAAAAAAAATTCGTGTTCCCGGACTATAACAGCATCCTTACTGATTAAGAATTTCTTTTGATTTTTTTCAGACCACCAGGAGAGTCAGGATCAATGTCACCAGGGTGCGCCATTTTTTTACACCTGTCTCTCCCCCCGCCCCCTCTAATTATTTTAAATTTGTAATATTTTTTTGTATATTTTTTTTCTGTATTCTTAAGATATCAATAAAAACACCATAAAAAATGGATAGTAAAAATATTTTTGGTTTTTTTTTAAATAAAATTCAAAAAACTGCACAAATTTTGATTTCTAGAGTAGAATACCCCCTTTAAAGTGGTATGGTTGGATAGAGCTGATGCTGCAGATTAAGAATAGTGTATAAAAAGTGCATAATATGAAAGAAAACCATTACCATAAATCGAGAAATTGCAGAATTAAATTTGCGAAGTTTTCAACTTTAAATGCAAATATCTCGAAAGCTATTAGTTTGCGGCGGCTTTGATTATATACTTTTACAATATACTTTTATATTTTTACTTATACACTTTTAACCCTGAAATCGTGGGATGGTATACTAAAGTTTCCTCAAAAACTGTAATACCCTTTATAGGATTAAGTGCCTGTGTTTTCAAAATTGATATAAAAATGACATTAAGTGTCCTTTGCTGAAGGCTATAAGGCTTTTATTTTTGACTCACCTGGCTAAATCATTCCAGTAGTGCGTTAAATAAGAGGATGGGTGGTTGTGAAAAAAGTTTTTTTCGGCATAACCCTTTGGAGCTTTTTCTCCAAATAAACCGCACTGTTCCAGTACCTAAAAGTTATAAATAGAAAAAGTTAACTCATAATACATATTACATATATCAATAAATGTAATATTTCCTTATCTAACAATCAATTGTTAATAAATGTGAGGGGGTCGTATAGCATACAAAATTTTAATTAAGAATATATTTTGAAGTTAACGAGTATTTTATTCGATTTTGATCGTTCAGTTTGTATGAAAGCCACACATGTTTATCATATAGTAATCTGATCTGGCATATTATAGCGATGCCTTTGACAATAATCCTTGCCAAATTTCGTGAATATACATACTTTGTCACATTAAAACATTTTTTGTACAAAAACTTAATATTGAGTTTATATTTTAGCTAGATTTATACAGTAGCGAGTATTAATGGATGAATGTTTGCAACTTTTACACTTATCTGTTCATAACATCCTTCTTATGTATTACTTACTCTACTAAGAGAAAATATAAACAATAGTAGTAATAAATGAAATGCAAAGATTTTATTGTTTTAGTATTGCACAGTACAAAAAATATTTTTTGGGCGTATAAACAACCCTTAAAAAACTAATATAATCTGTCTTGATAAACCCCGTTGTTACATCAACCAGGGTAATTTTTTTTTAAAAAGGGGACCAAAGACCGCCAACACAGAAAGTATTTCGACAAGAAAAAATTAAGAAACCCCTGGGGTTGGTTTGACCAGCGATATTTTGTTGAAGCGCGACCGAAGACCGCTAATATACATTTCCCAGTTGCAAGTTGCCCTACTGGATATCAACCGAACACAGGTGCGCTACTTGGAGGTGAAAATCGATTGGGGTACTAGGGGACTTGAACGCGCACCACCACCATTGGCATTCCTGCCAGTTAAATGATCGTAGGATGTTGGAGCTGGCGGAACAGATTGAACCACCAGAATTCCGCCCTAATTTCCAAGTCGAAGCAGTTATTTTAGCTAAAGAGCGCGAAGTCTTACAGCATGCCGACCCTATGATCTCCGAATAAGGGATTTGGTCCTGGAAATGACATGCTGATGCTAAAGCATCTAAGCTCGACGAGAATAAGCTACTTTACTATCGTCCTCAACCTGTCACTGACCACTCATCAAATACCCGATGTGTGGAAAATCGGAGTGGTAAAACCTGCGGAGTCCTATCGTCTGATAACTCTCCTCTTCCCAGTAGTGAAGTCACTTGAGGTCTTGCTACTCCCGACCTTCACGTACCACCTGAGTTTAGCAAACCACCAGCATTATTCTCAAAAGTCACAGCACCATTACATCACTTAGCGTCATAAACGTACAGACTCATTAAAAGCGTTTAACACAGTCAGTCACACAACACTACTGCAGAACATTGAAAAGACAACGCTCATTCTAGGATTGAAGACGTGAACCATGAACTACCTAAGCGGTCGTCAATCATCCTTACTATTTCGAGGAAAAGTTCAAACCTGAGAAGAGTTACACAAGGGGTTCCGCAATTAAATTTTAAGTGTAACTTTTGATCGTCTATGCTCTTTCACTCTTCCTAGCCGCAACAAAATTTGCCAGTCGCTAGACGCCAGCACATGGGGAAAGGACAAAGAAACGTTGCTGACAACGTACAAGGCAATCGGTTGGCCGGTCCTCAACTACGTCGCAGAAATCATCCCTGCAGTCACCTGCTGCCTGCATCAAGAGGTCATTCCTCAATTACGTCAAGCACATTCGACGCAACTAACCCCCGACATATTAAATATATGTCCTGGGTGCAATGAGTTTCTGTATGACACCGGCCACCTCTTGGCATGCCCCACCAACTCTACGGTATTCTCCTCACCCTTGGTCCGACCACGTCGAAACACCACGATTCTTGGGACTTCTTTTAGATGAGGTCGACGACAACTTAACTAATCCTTATCATCCTAACAGGGAATAGGTATCCGCTAAAACAACAGCATAAGTATGTCAAAATCAAGAAATCTTTAATTACGATTTAACACAATTGGTTCACTATTAAAAATTAGATAAATGTGTAAAAACAGTGTAAAACATTGAGAAATTGCACGATTTTTTTTTTTTTTAAATTTTTGCACCTTAAACTCGAACATATCTAATATTATAGGTCTTTTGCGCTATATGTATATATATTCTTAATCTGGAGAACATCCTTTATCTGCCAATCGGGGCACGCTATACTAAAGTTTTCCAGTTTTTAAACCCAAATTGCAAAATTTATCAATCATATATATGTATAATTTTGCTTTACCGTCAGTGTACTTCCTAATTTACTTCCAGCAGTACATAAACTATTCAAAGCATTGAGATAACTTATCCAGGCCAAGGAGCACTCATTAAGTGCAGTTTTCGTTGATATTGAAGCACTACTAATAGACAGCGAAGATCCAGTACTACTTATTGAATCTCTTGGTGCTGTCGAACCCACTGGGCAACTAGAAACACAATCAATTTCACTTTCCATTTTGCGAATAAAATATTATAATATTCCAAAAATCAAAGTTTGTTACACAAATAGATAATAGTAAACAACACCGATAACTGCGGAGGTCGATAAAAAATTACCAATGTAATTGAAATCAATATTGCTCAAACAGAGAGAATATTGCTTGTTTGACAATAGTTGTCTAAATAATTATCTTGATAACTTATACAGAAATAAATTTTAGGCGAATAAAAGTTAAGGTGGCCATACAAGACACACATGTGCGTTCGATCTGTCTAAACGGAAAGGATATCGGTGCAGCGGAAAGCAAGGGGATCGAGGTGCTAAGCGGAAGTTTAACTTCTTTGACGGTCTTTTGCCAGAGATCCTGACGGCACTCGTAGAAGAAGAAAGAGGAGGCGCAGAAGAGGTGGGCAACGCTGGTCAACCCGGCGGGTGCGACGATCCACACAGGAAGGGAATGAGCAGCTCCACCATGAAGTGGTACATACTGTACCTCCGAGACGGGAAGACTCCGGAGGTAGCGAAGGCTCCAAGGAACAAAGGCAAAGGGAGCAACGCAGCCCCGACAAAGGGGCACGACAAAAACTTGCCATCTCGCGCACAAGGCAGCGGAACCAGCAACCGAGGCCCGGTCAGTACCACCCTGACCGCAAGGCGGGGGAAGCCGCAAAGCATAAGAGCGTCCAGATCACGCCGCAGGGCTCCCCCCCAGATCCAAAAGGTTGCGGGGCATCAATCCAAAGGCAGCCGGGGGCCAACCATTTAAACCGGCTTCTCAAAGGATGGAGGAGGGGCGGCGCAGATATGAGGACGCTGTTAAAGGCATCCATCTCTGTTGACTGACAATGGAATCCGCTGCCAAGTGTATGCGGACGACATTGTGATCATAGCTAGAGGTAAACTTGAGGACACTCTCTGTGACCTGGTGCAACGAGGTCTAAATCTGGCAAAGTAGTGGTGCAGGGGAGTTGAACTGAGTATCAACCCCTCAAAGACGACCGTCGTCCCGTTTATGAGGTGCAGGTCCCTACCCGGCCTCAGGAATCTCACACTTGGGGGTAGAGTGATCGAGATGACTAGCAAGGTCAAATATTTTGGTCTTACGCTGGATTCTACTTTGCGGTGGAAGCAGCATGTGAACCATGTGGTAAAGGCAAGATTATCTGGTCCCAAGGGATGGAGATGATAAGTGGCAATATTCCAATTGCCCTCCTCCCGAAGGACAGGATTACCAAAACAATCAACTTCACGAAGAAGTTTTAGGTTACCCTCGGCAGCAAGAGTGAGTGGAACGACTCCACTCTTGAGCTGATGCTGAGGGATAGCAAACTGAAGTGGAACACCAACGGCTCGAAAATGTCGGAAGGAATTGGTGGCAAATAACCATACTCAGCGATAGCTAAGCGGCACTAAAAGCCATCTCCTCGTACGAGATCAAATCGCTACTCGTGCAGGAGTGTAGAGAACGGCTGAACAGTCTGGCTGAAAGGAACCAAGTGCACCTAATCTGGGTGCCTGGTCATAGAGGTATAGCCGAACTGGCTGAGGAACTCGCCCGTTGCGCAGCTTCCACAAATATGGTAGGGCCCGAACCATTCACTGGGGTGGTCCTCCATACCGTGAAGGAGCTGCTCCGTAGGGAAAAAAGAGTGGGCAGGGAAAGGCATTGGCAACGGGTGGATGGTATGCGACATGCCAAGTTGCTAATTGGGGCTTCAACCAGAACAGGTTTAAATCAATAATTAACCTCTCAAGGGATAAACTCAGGCTTCTGGTCGCATTCTACACCGGTCACTGCAAATTGAAAAGAGACTAGCCTCTTGCGCTAACTGCCGATTTTGCGACAGGGAGCCTGAAACTCCCGAGCACCTGCTAATCGACTGCATCGCAGTCTGCAGACGCAAGAAGGCTCTTGGATCTATGTTTCCGGATAGGGATCACTTCGCCTCACTAACAACCAGCAAGAAATTAGACTTTATCAATATGCTGGGGCTAAGTGAGTCCCTGTGAGTTAGGAGACCTAAGGTCGTGGTGCATTCCTCAATTATTTATCTATCTATGGCCCCTTTTAGCCAACACTAACCGAATACCAGTAATTAATTTATTTTTAATCCAAATTCGAGAAAAATGTAAGCATTTCGCAGCATTTACTACACGGCGGTGTGATTATCTTACTCTGTCTCTTTGCTTTAGCGCAAATGCTACTATACCAGCTACTATATCAGGTATTCTGGAGTTTTCCGTTCCATGTCGCATAATTGGCAGTTTGCACAAGAGGCTAAGCTCATGTTGAACAAGTGTATCTTGAGCCTTCAATGCATAGTACATAGCGCGACAAGAAAACGGAATTTGTCTCGGAGGAAGGTTGATCACATATAAACTTTAATAAGTTGTAATCTCCCAAAAGCAGTTTGGCGTGTCCCATTCCTCTTGCCTGCTGCTAGTGCCACTATCTTTTCCGTGCGAAGCAACTCTTTTTTAGAGTAGGACCCCACAGTAATGCATGGTTCCGGTCCCATTATCCTGAAAGTCGCCGCAGAGCGGGCTCGTTCGCCCACTACTCCTTAATGCCAGGGCTTCCAAATCTTCCTACACACGTCACCACTAATAGCGATTTTACTCGCTTTTAGTGCCGCTTGACTATAGCTGAGGATAACTGGCTGCGATGAATGCATTGGAGACTAATTTTTGGCTTACGACATGTCAATTCTATTGGCACTAAAATGGGAAAAATTTTTCCAAATTTAAAGATAAATTTACGAGAAAAAAAAGATACTAAAAAACACATTCTATACACGGTTGATCAAGGGAACTGAACGCAATCCGACTCTGACTTTTGATCCTTTCGCTTGCTCCCTTTTCCCCTATTTATCTCGCTCTCTCTCTAAATGGTCCTGACTCCACGGCATGCCATGATTGCAGGTCCTTGCTTTCTACAATTCCAATAATTATTCGCAAACACGAAATATTGCAGAAGTTGCTGAGTTGATTCCATCAAGAGGAAACTCACAACGAATTCAGTGGAATAAAAATACTGTTTCAGAATGTCGCAAACCCTCTTAATTTCTTGGAAAATTGCTGCTAAAATACCTGGCGACGGTTCACAAGAGTTTCCATTAATTTCGAAATTAGCTGATAAAATTGGACTACAACTACATTTTCCGCTAATTGCCAGATTTTTTCCGAAACCACCTGAATAATATAAAAACGCAAAAATGTTTTAACGGGGCCGAATTCAACAATTCTTCACAATAAAGTTTTTTAACTCTTCTTCTTTATTGGCATAGACAACGCTTACGCGGTTATAGCCGAGTTAACAACAGCACGCCAGTCGTTTTTCCTTCTCACTGCTTAGCGCCAAATTGGATATTTGAAGTATAGCAAGATCCTTCTCCATCTGGTCTTTCCCTCGGAGTGGAGGTCTTCCTCATCCTCTGCTTCCCCCGGCGGGTACTGCGTCGAATACTTTCAAAGTTGAAGTGTTTTGTCCATTCAGGCGACATGATTTATCCAGCGCATCCGGTATCCTTTAATTCGCCGAACTATGTCAACACCATGGTATATCTCATATAGCTCATCGTTCCGTTGAATGCAATATTCGACATGGCCAATGTGCAACGGACCATAAACCTTCCGCAGAACCTTTTTCTCGAAAACTCGTAACGTCGACTCATCAGATGGTCTCTGTCTCTGCACCATATAGCAGGACGGGAATAGTGGGTTGCTTATAGAGTATGATTTTTGTCTGTATGTAAGTCGAAAGAGGACTTTACTTCTCAATTGCCTACTCAGTTCGAAGTCCCTATTGGTAAAAGTTATTATGTGTTGGATTTCGAGGCTGACGTTGTTGTTGGTGTTAATAATGATTCCAAGATAGACGAAATTATCTACGACTTCGAAGTTGTGACTGTCAAGGCAGTGAAGTGTGAGCATAGTCGTGAGTTCGACGACTGTTTGTTTGATGATAGGAGAAATTTCGTCTTGCCGTCGTTCACCACCAGACCCATTTGCTTCGCTTACTTATATATTCTGGAGAAAGTAGAAGTAACGGGGCGGTTGCTAAGACCAATGATACCAATATCATCGGCATACGCCAGCAACTGTACACTCTTACAGAAGATAGTACTTGCTCGATTAAGTTCTGCAGCTCGAATTATTTTCTCCAAGAGTAGATTGAAGACCTCGTTTGGTATCGAACGGCTTGGAGAGGTCCTTCCCGATCATGACGGAGCTTTTGATATGGCTCAACGTCAGTTTACACAGCCGTATTAATATTGCGGGGATACCAAATTCGGACATAGCGGCATAAAGACAGCTCCTTTTCATACTGTCAAAAGCGACAAAGAAGTGGTACGAGTCGATTCTCTTTTCAGGGGTCTTTTCCAAGTTCATGGTGAATATCTGGTCAGTTGTTGATTTTCCAAGTCTAAAGTCGCACTGAAAAAATCCAATTAATTTGTTGACGGTGGGCTTCAATTTTTCACACAGTAGGCTCGATAAAACCTTGTATTCGATGTTGAGAAGGCTTATTTCATGGTAGTTGGCACGGACTGTGGGGTTACCCTTTTGGTGAATTGGGCAGAGCCCACTTAAATTCCGACCACATTCTACAAAGAAGCTGATGCATGGTACTTATCAGTTTTTCGCCGTCGTATTTAAATAGCTCGGCTATCAGTCCAGCGGTCCCGCCGCTTTGTTGTTTTTCAGATGCGTAATTGCTATTCGAACTTCTTCGTGTAATGGAACGTCTGGTCCATCATCATCGATTGGGGAATTGGGTTCATAATTTTATTATGCTTTGAGCATCGGTTACCAAATCACCTCCTTGGATTCTAGAACAGTATGCTCCGGTCTTGAAACCTTCTGTTAGTCGCCTCATTTTTTCTTAGAATTTTCGAGCATTACCCCTGTCGACCATCATGTCAACTCTTCATACTCACACATTTCGGCCTCTTTCTTTATTTTTCTGCAAATGGGTCTCGCTTTCCTCTTCAACTATCGGTATCTATCCCATTCCGCTCGTGTTGTGGTCGATTGTAATTTTGCGAGGAAGGCAGTCTGATTTCTCTCCACTGCGACATGGCACTCCTCATCGTACCAGCTGTTCTTTTGCTTTTTCCGAAAACCAATGGTTTCGTTTGCAGCTGTAAATTTCGTCCCACAATCCTCTTATACCGAGTTGCTACGAGTGCTCTCAGAGAGCAGGAGTGAAAGTCCAGTAGAAAATCGTTCGGCTGTCTGTTGTGATTGCAGCTTCTGGATGTCGAACCTTCCTTGTGTGGTGGACGTGTGCTTTTTGCTGCAAAGCGGCGGGTGTGTATCTTGGCTGCAACAAGATAGTGGCCCGAGTCGATGTTAGGACCTCGGAGCTTACTCACCTCTAAAACACTGAATGCGTGTCTTCCGTCTATCACAATATGATCGATCGGTTGGTAGATTTTCAATCCGGAGACAGACAGAAAGTGAAATTTCCTATGCTGGAATCTAGTACTACAGGTAACCATATTTTGAGCTCCGCCTCAACCCATTTGGAGATGTTTCATCATGGAGGCCAAAGATACCGTCTTTGCCCACCCTGCCCTTAAAGTCGCCAAACACGATTTTGATATCGTGGCGTGGACAGCTCTTAAAGGTGCGCTCCAAGCGCATATAGAAGGTATAATTGGTCATATCGTGCTTCACTTTCGTTGGGGCGTGGGCGCAAATCAGCGATATATTAAAGAACTTCGCTAGAAGTGACTAGACGTTCATCCACCGGAGTGAATGCCAGGCCAAGGCGACGGAATCTCTCTTCCCCCACAAATCCCACACTGAATTTGCGCTCCTTTATATGGCAACTGTAGTAACAATGACCTACTCATCTCAGTATTTGTTTGTCCATCGCATTTCTTAGACGGCGGTGATGTTAGCCTTTATTTTTAGGACATCAACCAGCTGGGCAGCAGCAACTTACCTATTAAGGGACCAGACCTTCTAGGTGCATGGCCTTAAATCGTATTCCTTAAAGCGTTTGCCATGGACGTCATCAAAAGGCGGGTCTCGCTTCTGGCCACTCCCAAGTGTATGACGCTTAGATAACTTTCATCACTTGCGTAAAATTTTATACACGACTCCATCTTATTATAAAGCAATAATAAATATAATATTTTTTATCGCACTTTGCAAATCATAAATAAATAAAATATAAAAGTCGTTTTGATTTTGATATGGTGTTTTTATTTGAAAATATTTTTATTAATATTAGCAGCTGAATTTTCCATTTTCTACGTATGTATGTACTTTACTATTTTAAAGTATATGCATTTCTAAATGTATTAATTCTTATTTTAAATTACTAATATTCAAGTTGAAGAGAAGGTGAGCTCTTTATGTGCTTTTTAATATTACTACTTCTTAATAATGACAATTAAATCCTTAACTTAAGTTATATCTTGATCATATTTCTAATACTTTTGCAGCTCAAATAGTTTTATGCACTAATTACAACATTCAGTATATGTTATTTTAATATACATCTACATAATTAAAATAACAATCCAAATTATTTTCGTTTTGGTCTCGTTTTAATTTGCTTATAACTATTGCACAGATACTATACATACATACTATTAATAAATATGTGGTAATATGACATGCTTGTGATTCCTTAAAATAGCTGCACTTCACAATATACATAGTTATACTTATAAATTTTTATTAACATTTTTTCTCAATTCATGCATACTTTGTATGTATTTTAGTTATAGGCAACGCCAAATTAATACTAATTACAAAAGTATTAATTCTTAAAAATATATTTCGCACAATCCTATGACTATCAATTTATAATTAAGTTCTTGTCGCTGCCGTGGAATTTTTATTAATTGGAATACTATAATTTTATTTATTTACAAATTTCAGTTTAATGTTTTTGTACAATAAATAATTGTTTAATCTTACATAAATCCTACTAAAATAGTTAAATTAACCATTATCACTCGTTCCCATGTGAGTATCATATGTGCTAAAAATATATACATACATGCCTATGGTAATGGTAGTTAAATAGTAATAATGAATACTATTAATGTACTAGGCTGTGTCACTTTTATGCATCTCTTTTCAACTTGAAAACAGATTAAAAACTCTCAAGAAGAAAAAAATGATCCTCTTAAATTTTGAGCTGTTATTATTAATTTAAGAGGTGCCTATACTTAACATTTCATTTTCCATATAAATAGCGTGGGAAAATATTTTTCTTCATTTTTTAGCTTAATACTTGATTGTTCTAAAAATTAAATAAAACATTATTCTGACAGGAAATTGAACACTTAGCTTGAATAAACAAGTAATATGGTGTAAATTATTTAAATATATATCAACCAATAATTTCTAATATAGAGAAAAGGACTAAAGTGATAATATTTACATATAAACAAATATACATTTTTTTACAATTTTAGTCGCCACAAGCTTTAGGCCGTCTTCGGATTGATATTAAAAAGAAATTAATGAGATAAAAGGAAATTTCACAAATTTTACTAGGCGAACAAAAAATTCAAACTCCGAACCTTATTTTAAGAATTTCATTACCTTCTACGACAAAGAAAAAACTCAAAGATATTAACATTTTATTGACAAAGTTGGAAGTGGCGCACATATACATATATCACTCTGACGAGAAATTATAGAAAATGTTTTCAATCCTCGTATTAGGTACCTACACCGCGATTTTACATATTACTGATTTTTATAGCATTAAACTATATTGATTTATTAGAACATATATCGGGTTCGCTAGAAGGACCTTAACAATTTTGATTTGGGCAATTTGACAGTTGTAAATGATTTTTATCTATCTCTCACATAGAATTTATGGCATATCTTCGAATGTGACCTAATTATAAACGAAAAATCTCATTGGATTTTAATTAGTAAGTTTGGCGCGTTGAAAACGTCTATTATTTAAGAAAATTCTACAATTTTAAGGGGAATCGAAGTCTTGGAAATGTTTTTGGTTAGTTCAAAATTAAGTAAAAATGGACAGAAATGTTATTCATATTTTTGGAAAGAAGGCACAAAAAGTACGGAAAGGGTCGAACGCAGTTAAGGCTGTGATTATGACAAACTTTTCCACTTGGTTTTGTTGTTAATTACCTCTGACCGAAATGGACGGTATAAAGTCAATCGAAAAGACGGAGATCCTTATGAATGTATGAGAGGTCTGTGACTAAATTTGGAATCTTTCTAATAGCTTCATTAATGCTTGTAAAAAGGGTTTGTTAAATGAAAACGGCTCGTCCCTTAGTATTTTTTGAAACTAATTCATATGTGGCTGTGTTTTATCATCGCCAGTGGAAAAAGCGTTCTATTATATCTCTTAAAATAGTTTTCGCGCTTTAGGGGCTTAGGTGTGACACAGTTTTTCCTATTTCAATTCGCAGAATAACACTGCAATTTTGAAAAATCATTTCGTTTCATTATTGCGATCGTCCCTACATACTGAGTGCAACATTTATCATTTTTTTGTAAGTGTTATAAACTTTCCGTTATGGAAACAAAACTCAGATGCTCTTGTAAAATACGCCATCTGTTCTTTAGGATGCAGATAACAAGTCTTCAATATGTCCCTTATTCTAAAGGATTGACTATTTTAATTTGAAATTATTTAAAGGTTACAAATGTTTGTCATAAAAAAAAAAATATTTTTTTAATTAAACACTTCTAAATCTGTCTCTCCTAGAAAGAAAACATATAATTACATACGGGTACGGGTTTAACAATGATATGTTTCTGATGTATGTACATATGTGCATACAGATCAAAATGAAAACAATAAAACAGATTTTGCTTTTAATACTATTTTTATATATTTCGATTTTTTCTTTGTAGGTTGTAAATCATATTATTTTGAAAAGCCACACCCACTTGTATTTTAATAAAAATTAGAGTATGTTTTATACTGAAAAAAAAGCTATAAAAAATGGATTTATCGCTCTTTAATTGAAGGCCTAGTTGGAAATTATGTTATTAGGTTTTTATTGTATTTTTCCCAATCATTAACACCGAGACAAATTAGGCAACCTTATTAAATATTTTTTGTAAAAGTTTCATATATTATTAACTATACTAAAAAAATTACGATGTTTTTCATGTTGAAAATACAACGTATTTAAGAATACCTTTATGGTGTCAACAATTGTGGCTCGGAAGTTTTTAATATTTACTGCAAGTTAACAATAAAAAATAATGGTGACTTACTTAAAGTTAATAAGTGATATGGACCAAGCGTTTGTGTTAAATCAAAGATTTAAACTTTTAACCAGACCAATTTAATGAAAAATATTTTAAAGAATTGCACCAAAAATTATGTTAGGTTTTTAGAAATGCAGATGCATAAGAACATACGGAATCAGTCATGTTACTATTTTTGGTTTTAAAATCTTTTAATTAAAATAATTTATGAAGTGTATTTCCAGGTGTTTCATTCCATGTGTGCTATGTAATGGTAGTAGTCTTATTAGATTAAACTTTTTTGATGTAATATTTGTAAATACTTTTTTATGTTGATACTTTTTAATTACTTTATTCTCTATGTATTCCACACTCAAAAATATTTTTGTTTATTTTGTTAAATATGTATATGTAAGTCTATATATTGTTTTCAACACAACATTTGAAGGATTTGCTTTTAATTTTATATTATGTTCTTTCCGTTTTCTGCTATACATATGTATATATATCTTCAAAGTACATATGTAATGAGCATTAATTGTTGTCCTACACAAATGATAAAACATTTTTGAATTATAAGGTCAACACATAGCTGGTTTATCTCCTGAAAACTTCGAAAATGCTCTATATGTCTTGATTTAACATTTCAGTTAGTATTTTATGAAACCCATAGTTATTAAGTAGATATTAGAACGGTAATTAAAATAAATTAGTGATTTGTATATAATTACATATAAAAATATTTTACAATGATTGCATAATTAATATACAATTTAAGTTTCGTTGTTATATAAAAAGTTTTGAGTTAAAATTCTAAAAAAAAATTTGACACAATAAGAGTACCGAAATTCCAAGCTACCAGTACTTAGCACACTCGCTTAAAAATACTTTACTAACATGAGAGAATAAATCATAAGGCCCGTTTCTCAGTATATGGTTTAGCGCTTAACCAGATTTTTGCCGGCAATGTTTTGAAAAATGGTTTTCTTAATATCTGCTTAGCAACTATCTGGTAAATTTTACGAGAGAAGGTGTTTTGGTTAATTTCTAACCAGAAAATTAAATTACAGTTGTCAGTTAAAAAATATACTTATAAAAAAAATCAGCTGCAAGACAGAACAGGGCCACTTTTGTCGCTCGCTATCATTATATACATATTAGATATGTATATTTGCATTCACATATGCATATTCCATACAAAAAAGGGGTAATAAAATTTAAATTTTCGATGATGAAAAGAATTTCAAAATTAAAAGGTTTGCTATTAGTAGCAGCGAGCAATTACGGAAAAAGACATGCAAGCATGCCACCCGAGCATGTGCGGCACGGTTACTTACTCTTTCCTCGTCGTCTCCTCGCCAACAAAAACATACACGTACATGGTGGCGCTTACACAGTTTGAAGTCTCCATAATGCAAGTTTTGCCAGTTAAAACTATCATCTAGTTAAACTACTAGCGGCTAAGGATCATATTATCCGGGTATTGAGAAAACGGCCCTAATCTTTTTTCGAACTTGTATTATAACCACATATATTTAAATTACAGACAATGGTTTTTTGACCACATTTGTAGCAATGATGTATGATCAATTATGAAAAATTTACTCCTCACGCTCGAAGACGCTCAACAAGCTTTGCAAAGAGTAAAAAGATTTAAGTTACATAAATGCAATAAGGCTGCGAATGCTTTCAAAATTTAAATCAAGTAGTAATTTTGATTTTGTATTATTTAATCTAATTCACAAAAGTTGCAGGTAATTGTAACCGGTTAATAAAGTTTGTTTACAAATATATGTTGGCTGTTAATGATTAGGAAAAATTTTTTGGAAAGACATTTAGAGCGGATTATTTTTTCCAGTAAGTAGTAGTGTTCTAAACTCTTTTATAAAAAAATGTATTGTAAAAAACAAAAACAATGCTTAAAATATTAATTTAAATATTGAACTGAAGTATAAGGCACATTTTTTAATGAATAATAAAGTAATAAGTCCTTAAATACAAACTTTCAAACTGTGGAAAATTATATAGGCAAATACTGCCTTTATAATATTGGAATTATGTGAATGCCCTTTTCCATTCGAAATTCCCATTTTGTACTCCATATCTATGTCAAGCAAAAGGTCGTGATTTCTGGTGTAGAATTGATGAATGTCACTAATCTGTAAGCAAAAATAACTTATATATAGCATAAATGAAATAAGAATAACGTATAAATAATTTATATATAGAATATGTAATATATTTAATAATGGGTTGTCAAAAAAGTCTTGCGGTATTTTTATTGAATCAATTCGTGTGGTACCCATACATCGAGCTTTCTTAGTGACTCCAAGCTTCTTCAAATGGTTTATAACGGTTTGATGACTACTATGCCGGTCTCTTTCGACCAATTCAGCGATTTTATCGCAATTTTCGACGACACGCCTTCCGGAACGTGGCGCATCTTCGACCACCTCTACACCAGAACGAAAACGTTAAAACCATCGTTGTGCGATGGAAATAAACTGCACAAATTTTATTGGCGGCTTGAGATGCATTTTTGCCTTTATCGTAGTAGTACTGCAAAATATGCAGTATTTTCTCTTTTTTTTGCTCTATGTTTGCGATGCTATAACTCACGAACGACTTAAAAAAACGACAATCAATCAAAGACGTGTTAGCGCGTGAAATGAGCTTTTCAAAAAGGTATAGCATGACCCGATGTGACGAATAAAACTAGAACTACGCGCTTTCAGCGTCAACTAGCGAAAATACCGTAAGACTTTTTTGGCAACCTAATATAATATATTCATACATTATTTATGAACATTCGACAGCCTCTTATAAATTTAGAAAATCGTATACATAAATATGATCGAAATGATATGAACTTTTGAGTCCCCTTTCAGCACAAAGTCAATTATGTGCAAAGTTTTCTGGTGTACCCACTATAGACTCATTGAAAATGATCAAGATTAATTAATATAGCTATAAATAATTAAATATGCACCCAACTAAGCTAATACTTAGGTTAATTTGTAAAGCTTATTATTATTATTATTATGTAAAGTTAATTTGTAACACTCGTACGCAAGGGCTAAGTTCAGGTGTATAGCACATTTTACAAATTCGATGGAAATATTAAAGAATATGTTGTTTGAAAATCTTAAGGCAAGTGTTAGAGAGCAGGTAAAAGAGCTCGGCATCTCTCGCGAGTCAGTTCGAATGATTTTGGTGGATATTTTTGGTATGAAACGAGTTCTTGCCCAACTCATCCCGACAGTATTTTTTAAATTTTTCGAAAAAGTACCATAAACAAGTCTCTTTGGACATGCTTGATCGTGCGAATTCCGATTCAGCATTTATGGAGAGCATTATAATTACCGACTAAAGATAGATTTATGAGTTTGACATGGAAACAAGTCAACAATCATCGTTTCAGTTGATCGAAGAGATAAAATTCGCTGATGAAGCTGAAGTCCATCCCAAAGTGCTCGTGAAAAATGTTTCGAGGATTGTCGATAATTGTATTACATCTGGTGGGTATTACTTTGAAGGCAACTAAATAAATATTGATGAATATTTTAATATTTTTCGTTTTATTTACAATTCGGAGTATTTTGTATATTCCTTCTTTATCGAAGTCTAATTATAGAGTGATGTTTCTAGTGGTGCTGGCCAGTTCAACTGCTTCACAGCAAGTAGGAATATGATTACATGCTGGAACCCCTTTCAGGTTAATCGTAAAATACGATGTTAGATACAAAGATATCAAAACATTCTTTCACTATCTTCGATGAAACCCTATGAGACAGTGATTTCAAATTCGCTCTTTGTAAGAACAGGCAACAAACTTTATTTAATTGCTATTGGAGGACACTATGGTGGTCTGGTAGTCGAAAAGCGATTTGATATTTAATTTTTCTAAAAAGACACTATCTCACTTTTCTCTTGAAAGCAAAGTAATATTTCGAAAATCCGTGGTATTGGATATATGAGTTACACGAGTCCCCGTTTAGGCCCAACCATTCTCAATAGTAAAGAAGTATCCTTTGGTTGAATATGGAATTATGTTATATGGGATGTTGTAGCCCGCTTTCGCCCATTTTCACACTGTGGTTCTGAAATTTCAGGACAATGGCGTAACGGTATTGGTAGAAATTGATCAAGTTGTTTTATTTTTAACCCACTTCTTCTGCAACCATTCCGACCCATCTTGGCTGTGAAATTTAATTTTTCTGAGTTCGCAGTATGAGCGGTGGGTGTGATTGAAACATTTTCTTAAAGATTCTGAAACTTTGGCGAGAGTTTATCGGGTGAGTAAATATTAATTTTATTCTGCGATCATACTGAATTCTTATTTTAAGTTAAGATGTATAAAGACTGAGTTGATCCGAGTCCTTTTTAAAATTTTAGAAATAAGTATTATCATTAAGCTCTTCTCGATACCATAATGAAATATAGAAGTCGAACACGTGGTCCGCGCAATGAATATTTTTAAGGCAAAATTCGTCTTATAATTTGTCATATAAAAAATGGCTTGGAAAACGAAAACTGATGCGACAGTTAAAATATTATTATAATAATATGGCGTAATGTTTTCCATCGATACACATTTAACAAATTCGAAATATGACTTGGATTAAAGTGTCCCCAACCGTAAAAATAATTTGAGATATAATTTTTAAATTTATAGAGATTAGTGTGTATACCGATTTGGCATGAACGTATAAAATGTATAAAATTGTAGTAGAAAATCAGTAGAAATTATTTAATAAGAAGTTAAGAAAATAAAGAATGGTATTCATGTAATATCATTCTCCCCAATTTAGAGCGTGTTCGAAATATGAACAAAAAATTTTATTGTTTATAGAAGAAAAAGATATTGTTACCTCATTCCATCCATATTTATTCTTGGCTTGTACAATGGCCTCGTACACTGCATTGTGTTCCAAATTTTTTATCACATGTGACATAATAAAGTGAGTGTTATCAAATCGAATTAACGTTGGATTTATATGATTTTCATGCCATTTTCCTGGATGCTGATACGTTTCATTCATCTAAGTGATATAATTATATTAATACATTTTGATGAAAGAAATAATAAATGAAAATTTAAATAGAATATGCAAGTACCAATATTTATATTATATCTAATAATTATTGTATTATTATTGTTATTTACTACTATAACTGGCATAAGCCATGATAATAAAAAAAAACTCTTACCAATAGTCGTCTGTACAAAAGTTTAATTTCATCGAGTGCGGGTATTGATTCAATAGTCCACGTTAAATTATAATGATCGAGATAACCACTCAAAGCTGGCGATATGAAGTTTGCAGGACCCGGACGTCCAGAGACTTCAATATATTTTTTCGTTCTACCCAGTGCGTTATCGGCAACGCAGCTATAATTTCCAAAGTCAGACGGTTGAAATTTCCTAATTATTAACGTATATTTGTCATCATTTGACTGCATTGATCTTCTATCGGTAGGATCTAATAGAAAAGAGTTCTGATACCACAACATCTGCAAGAATTAAATTTTAATATATATAATTTGTTGGTTTCACGCAAATAAAAAATATTTATTTCAACAATTCAATCGATAAATTTATACTTTGTAATGATACTTCTTAATTATGGTATATATTATTAACATTCACAACAAGTAAGGTAGAGCTCAGTTCGGGAGATACCGATATGTTCAACAAAGTTGCCGGTAGTTGGTATATTATTCAAATATATTATACATACATAAGTATGTCATGTCAAAGGCGACAAATTTATTATTTTGCGAGGAAACCAGAGGATCGGCGCTTTACGACATACCTTATAAAAGTATTTGTCCACGAATTTCATTAAAATATAGACCAACATAAACAGTTTAAAGTAAAAAAAAAATTAAAGTAAAAAATATGTAGGCTATATAGAAGCTAGGAGAAGTTTTCGTCCGTTTTTATCCATTGTAACACATATGCAGACTTTTGTTGTAAAGTCTACTGGAAGTTCGAACATTTTTTATTAGGTATATGGGGTCTAAAGAAATTACTGGCGGATAGACAGCTATACGATTATCAAGAAAAGTTTCTCTCTTAAGATCAATAATATATCTTTCAAATTGGTCATATTTCAGTCACCCCACAACATAGGTGGGCTCCTCTTAATTGGCATTTAACTGATGCAATTGAGAGTAACATAGTCTTCCCTGATCAGAGTTCGTTATAAATATTCGAAATAACCCCTGTCTGGGTTGAAACATGAAAAAAACAATCGCCCATGGAGGCATCTGATATGAATACACAATACCAAGCAAACTTTCGTTTTATAAAGCAACGATAAACTATTCCACAGCAATAGAACGCTGATGACATCAACGCTTCTAGATGCATATTAAGACACAATTCATCAGTCGTAAGAGGTTGGCAGAAAGAGTAATTTAAGTAGCGAAAACTGATCGACTTTCAGCACGTTAATTTTAACATACATATAACAGTCGTTATACCAGGATTGCCTTTTTCTAAAAATTCTATGCATAAGAATCTCGAAAATTTATTTTTAGTGTATGTTTTTAAAGAAAAACGTTATTTTGTTATTTAGCACTTTCATACTTCAAGATATTTGTGTGCTCTTATTTAAGACAAAATTGAATGGTGCCACATCTTAAAAAGCACAAAGAAGGATTTTGAGTAACTTGTCACACAATTGCGTTCTTTTATTGGACATTCTTAGTTATTTCACGGTGGCTTTCGTGCACCCTAGTCAATTCAATACCGGGGTTTACCAAGAGAAGGGACGATCATACTTTGCCAATCACAAGATTATGATAACTGAATTGGGGTTTATTTTTTAACAAAATATATAGAACAAAAATGGGGATTATTGATTTTTGGAAAATATTTGGACTTTAAAAAAGATGTAATTTGTAAGCTCTTTACCTCAGAATTCACATCTCCATGAACTATGCAAGCAAGTTCTACATCATGACCTTCGGCTGCATGAACCCATGACTTCTCGACAGTTATTTCAGGTGGGGCTTTAAAATGCAAAAGAAAAAAAAAAAACAATTATATTTGAATAATACGTACATATTGTGATTCACAAACACTCGCACATTGTATGTAACAAGCTTTTGCAAAAATAATTTTTTGCTTTAAAAATAACTATTAAATTCTTTACTTTTCTGTAAAAATTTAATGGTTGTAAGTGTTGTTTTTTTTAATATACTTAAATCGACTTTATTTAACCATTTGGTCGACCTACAAAGAATAGTTAGTTGTATGTCCATTGATACGCGTTCTTTCACTCCATTATCCGCAGAGCACTGATAGATTCCAGCATGATGTCTATCGACGTTCTCCAATATTAATGTTGAACTATCAGATAAATGAGTTGGGCCCGCGAACACATCTTTTTTAAACCAATAAATAGTTGGTACTGGATTACCCGAGGCCTTGCATTCCAAGGTAACAGTACTGCCTTTACGAGCAGTAACTTGACCATTGTGTGGTAACGCACGAAGTGTTGGCGGTACTGAAAACAAGAGAAATTAAATACCAATACACATTTATAAATATGTGAGTACATATAATACTTAAGTTCTAAACTTAACTATAGAACTGTTTTGTTCAACGTTTCAGGTAAGACTAGAAAAACTTTACAGTCTCGATTAAGCCCTTTCATTAATCCCTTCATGTAGGCCAAATTAATTTGTTTGTGTAAAAAATAAAGATTTCTGATGGTAGACTTTATTTTACAGTAAACTTTATGCCAAAATAATGAAAATCATTGCAGTGGGTTGTGAAGTAATTAATTAATTGAGATAAAATATATCACAGATATTCCGAAAATACGGTAGAATATTATACAGTGGTACCTCGACATACGAGTGCCCCAACATACGAGTTTTTCGAGATACGAGCCGACGAGCAAGTGATTTTTGCTTTTAGTTACGAGCGAAATTCGAGATACGAGTCCGGTTCGGTCTTCGAGGAGCACACCCAGGAACTGACGACTGAGGAGATACAAGAGTTACAGTCACAGCAGCATACTGAGGTTATGCAAGAAATTGGTTTTGAGGAGTCAGAGAAGGAGGTTATTTCTACAAGTAAGATAAAGGAGATCTTAGGAATGTGGGAGAGAGTTTCACAGTTCGTGGGAAAAAAACACCCAGAAAAAGTTGCAACAGGTCATGCATCTGACCTTTTTATTGACACTTGCCTAACTCATTTCCGGAACATTATGAGAGGGAGGAAGAAACAAATCTCCTTGGACTTGTTTTTTTCTAAACGGCCTACAGGTGAAAGCGAGAAAAATGTAGCGAAAAAGGCAAAGATCAGTGAGGATATCTAATTTATTTCTTTACATTCTCTTTTTTGTTTTTGTGTAATAAATATTTGATATTTATAAATACGTTTTTATTATTCAAAACCACGTAACAAAAATAACTGGGGTGACATTTTGGAGGTTGGAACGGATTAATGGTAGTTCAATTGTTTTGTATTGGGAAATTTGCTTCGAGATACAAGTAATTCAAGATACGAGTAAGGTTGCGGAACGAATTAAACTCGTATGTCGAGGTACCACTGTATATGTATATACTAGAAAAGAAAAAGAAAAATTTTGGTAGAGAATCCTTACACCTTAGAAACACCATCTTCATTTATGCTTGATTTATAGTAAAGTGGAAGATTTTAATGACATTTAAAGTAGGGCGAGGATTTTTCTTTTTTTTTTTCAAATTGTGACATAAGGATGCCAAAATTACTATGTGACGTTACCTAAACGTGTGCGCTAAAAACCTCATTGTCCAATTATTCAATCATTGTCAACTTAGAAAGAATTACGACTAACTAACGACTTAAAATTAAAAATAGCCATAAATACCTAAAATTTCCACAGTATGAACTTGATCTCGATTTTCTTGATCTCCAAGTTGGCAAATATAATCACCAGCATCCTGAGTTTTCACACTTGCTATTTGAAGATTGTAGTCCCCCACAATTTTGAATCTTTGATCCCTTGTTATTTTTAAGTGACCCGCTGTTAAAACGGAAGAACCTTTTCTCCATAACAAAACAAAAGATCCAAGATTTTGAACCTTGCAAGGAAGTTCTATAGTTTCTCCAACTATAACTTTATACAAATGTCCGCGCGATAGAAATTTAGGTGACACTGCTGGGGAATCATGATCAGTTAATGTGAAAAGTCCATCCGAGTGAGAGGCTGGAAGTTAAAATAAAAAATTACAAATATTTCACATTATAATAACAATAATTGTTCGAAACTTCATTAAATGCCATTATACTTAAATTTTCTAATTCGAAGCGACTTAACAAAATATTTTATTAGATTAGTAAAATAGTAAGAAATTGCGTAGATTTTATTTATTCGGACCAACTTCTATACATGTCAACTAAAAGTTAAATACTACGTTAATTAACAACATTTAGAAGAATATATACCAGAATAAATATGTTAAAATATTCCTTAAAGGACAATTAATACAATTAATAGCGGGATTCTGTAACCAGTCTCTAGTCTCTATTTGAGACATTTTGAGGTAAAATCTCAATTTGTGACTGTTACTATTCACTAACCAGTCTCTAGCGTTATCTCAAAATATTTACCAAATTTGAGACCTGATAGTTAGCAGGTCACAAAGAACTCTTGCTGCCATTTTGAATATACTGAATAGAGATCATAATAGATATTAATCGATTATCTTTTTTTTATATTTTGTAAACAACTCAAACACGAAAAGATTAAAAATAAATCAATTTTACATAAATTTCTTATATATTATGAAACAATGTCAACATATATTTTTATGGATAATTATGGTTTTTGACTTTGTTATAGAAAATTTAATATTTGTTATCGACATATTTATTTTCATTTAAGTGTAAAAACATCTCTGAATAATGAAATATAATAGATTTTGAGACTGTCACTTACAGAATAGCAAAATCGTCTCAAGTCTCAAAAGTTGTCTCCAACTTAAAATCTCAAATTTAAAGACTTAAGACTGTAACACGGTACAGAATCGCATGGTATGATATTGTAAGTATATCCATACATATTTATACCTATAACTATATACTTGCCTGTTGTTTTTATGTGAAATATTATTGCCAGCAAAAAAAACATTGGCCATGTAAATCGATGACACGCACTAAAAATGCACTCCATCTGTAAATAAATTAATAAATAAATATGTTATTCCGTGAAATATTGAAATACTTAGATCTGAAATTAAATTATTCTCTCTAATAAATTAAACAAATTCATTTAAAAGCATCTATCTCCTACACCCCTATTTGCATGTATATAGGCTACTGAGTCGCCAGTCGCCAGTTTTTGTGTTATTAGCTATTGCTGGTATTCCTTATTATAGGTAAGTATACAGAAATGTCAAACTCTCAAGATCAATCAATGTTTTTAAGAATTATTTATTTGTGCATACAACAATACTTTTTTATTCAAATATGTGCCTGAAAAAGTAGTTTTGAGCGCAGTTTTTTTTTACTTTAATACGAAGAAAACCTCAGACGAAAATCTTCACATTTGGGTGAGCGTGGTGGCACCATTTAATAGTAGTATTTGGCTTGGAAGACGAAGAACGTCCTGGATAGGAAAAAAGTAAAAAAATGGAAAACTGGAAACATTATTTGACGAAGATTGTTGCCAAATGCAAAAAGCAACACGATACATTCAGAAGCAATCTAATTGAGTACCATATTAATTGAAACCAAGAAACGTTAAAAGTCAATTTGGAATTTCTGAAATGCTGCTTGAACGCTACAAAAATAAACCATTTAACTGGTGATGAAAAATGTATTTATTACGATAACCCTCAACGCAAAGAACCAAAGAACCATATAAATGTGAATCCTGGATTACCAGCTGAATAAACGGCAAAGCCCAATATTCATGGTGACACCCCGGGTGGGGTAGTACTACATTATTAATGGGGAAACCCGCTACCGACAACAACTCATCAAATTGAAGTGAGCGACTGTGACAAGTTTCAGCAATGTTGGAAACATTACTTAAAACAGTTCTTCGCAAAAACGTAGGGGGTTTTCCGGAGAATCCCCTCCGTGACACCTTTAATGCTTGAAATTCGCGCTGGCTGCGCTGCAC
This sequence comes from Bactrocera correcta, assembly GCA_027475135.1. Taxonomy (NCBI): domain Eukaryota; kingdom Metazoa; phylum Arthropoda; class Insecta; order Diptera; family Tephritidae; genus Bactrocera; species Bactrocera correcta. The sequence continues at coordinate 38,317,381 of CM050325.1, read as the reverse complement.
GCAGAAGGAACCTATTTTGAATGTTCTAAATTTTTTAAATCGACTCAGTCCGATTACTTTCCGGACAAACCCTGCATACTAGCTTCAGTATCCTTCCGCAAAGCCAAGTGATTTATCAAATACGTTTCCGACTTACGAAAATGTTATTAAAAAATTGTATGTCCATGTTAAAGTAACTGTAATAAAATATTTATACATACTATACATACTTAAATATTAGCAAAAAATACTTTTTCTGTATTTTTGCATGAGTAATGCTTGATGAAACGCCAATTCTCTTTATTTATTTAACTCGGTAAAAACAAATCGTTATATTGTACACCTTATCTAAAATAAAAGACGATTTAAAAAAACTACTATTTCTAATCACTCGAAAGGGTCTTATTCACCTTAACAAAAAATTATTTCGACTTATAGAACAGTTGTTTTTCACTTCGATTCTTCTGCCTCTACTGCCTTTAATGTTAAGGAATACCGTTGTATGTGATAAGATGAAAATGATAAATAGTCAAAAAAAATTTGATAATATACAAGCCCAAAAAACCCGTTAATAAACAAAAAATTCCAGCTGCTCATTTTCTAAACTTTCTACATTTTTAGTTTTTAGTTTTCAATGTTTCTATCTTCATTTGATGATTTTAATGCAGTAGTAGCAATTTATTGAGCTCAGATTATAGTTAAACTTGTAGTTATTGTAGGTAGGCAAACTGACCATACACACAAATAATATACATTATGTATGTTCACTGTACATAAGAGGACATGTGCATACATACAAATATATACATATATTAAAAGATACACTGCGTTATCGTATAACAATTTCACACCTACATACTTATATACGTGGACACTGACGTCGGATAAATTTTCAGTGGATAGTGCGATATGTATTCTCATTGAATAATTAATGATATACTTAAATCATAATTTTGAAGAGTTAAGTTTTCTGTATGTCTTATGCAACTAGTTTTTTTCTTAAAAAAAAACTCATACGGCATAAATCAATACCCCTCTGCCACTAGGATTTTTCGTGCCAGTATCACAAAAACTTCAATTCTCGCTTTCAATGAAATATTGTAAATGAAGCCAATACTTACTTCAAAAGATGTAATTCACCAATTGAAAATTTATATATTTTATTTCACTTAGTTATTATTTTTATATAACACTACAGAAAAAACACATCAGTTTTAATAATAGCTTACACAAATTTCTATAGGAATCGTCCTGGCGTATTGTAAATCAGTACGCAGACTCGAGAATTCCTGAGCTTTTCTAAGCTTTTTCATAGAAAACCATAAGAAATAGCTTAACGTAGTAATATTGTCACCTATATTAACCCTTAAATTTAAGTGATACTGTATTACTTTCTGACATTTTTGCAAACCCGTGTGCAACGACAACGCAAGGGTATCACAGTTTTATTCAAAGCTATTTTTACCCTACTTATTTCAATGAAAATACGAATTCAGTAACTCTTATCTATATAATGGTATCAATTAATTTTACTTAATTTCTGTTCGGTTTCTATCAGAGACAAGTAAGTAAAAATGAAATGTCATTTGTCAAATTTATTTTACATAAGTAAGGTAATACAATATTTGGACGCATCCGAACCGTATATGCTCTTGTGTGTACGTAAAAAATAAATACGCATGATTTTAAGATGTCTGTAAAATATATTTTAAATATAAATATTTTGGGAGAGGAATCAGTATTCGCTTTGGATGATATAAAGTTCTCAATAAGATGATCTACTTTTGAGTAAAATTCCACTTTTTTTAAATAGTTGAGGATTGCAAATTTTTGATTTTTTTGTACAGGCAATGACTTCTAGTAGAGAATTTTTTTTTTTCTTTGTTTCATCCACGGAGAAAGCTGGGAAAACGTTTTTGCTTTAACGCCGTCGGGATCGCTTATAGCTCAAAAAGTGTTAAATTTCTTTAAGAAAAAAAATTACTGTGTATTCTTAAAAATGCAAAATAAAGGCTGAAATGCAAAATAACGTATCATCAAAAAATTCGAAATTAAGTGTCTTATTGACTATGCTTTACTATTTCAAATTACTTACATAATATTACATATGTCCAACATTATCAGGTTCTGCGCTCAGATATAAATCAGTTTTAACCAATTCTAAATTTTTTTTCACTCATGTTCCATTTTATTTCGTGTTTCATTCATGCAACTGTAAATTTTCGAAAATGTTGTTACGTTATTTTGCATTTCAGGTGACGACATGTAGGTTGCCTTTTATATTTCGGGATTCGAGAACAAAAACAAGTTTAATCATCGAAATTTGCTTTATTGTTTTTCAGAATATTCTCCATTAATATCTATATACATTAACCGCCTCTTTAGGAGTTGAAAAACGTTGCTCTCTTAGTTTATTTATTACAAACGGGAATAAAAAGAAGTTATTGCCAAGTAGCACAATACAGAGGATGACTGTTTAAATTGATGATTTGAGTGCTCAAAAATGCAGTTGTTTCAGTCGATGTGTGAGAGATAGCATTGTCGTGGTGAAGAGCGATCCGTCTTCGGCGGTTTTGTTTCCATCAAAAATTTCAAACTTTACGATGAAATTGTGATTCCAAATTGCAACACTAGTGTTGGCAAATCATGAAATATAAAGGCAACCTACGTTTTGCAAGTGAAAGAATATGATATTGATGTAACGGGTGATTTTTTAAGAGCTTGATAACTTTTTAAAAAAAAAAAACGCATAAAATTTGCAAAATCTCATCGGTTCTTTATTTGAAACGTTAGATTGGTTCATGACATTTACTTTTTGAAGATAATTTCATTTAAATGTTGACCGCGGCTGCGTCTTAGGTGGTCCATTCGGAAAGTCCAATTTTGGGCAACTTTTTCGAGCATTTCGGCCGGAATAGCCCGAATTTCTTCGGAAATGTTGTCTTCCAAAGCTGGAATAGTTGCTGGCTTATTTCTGTAGACTTTAGACTTGACGTAGCCCCACAAAAAATAGTCTAAAGGCGTTAAATCGCATGATCTTGGTGGCCAACTTACGGGTCCATTTCTTGAGATGAATTGTTGTCCGAAGTTTTCCCTCAAAATGGCCATAGAATCGCGAGCTGTGTGGCATGTAGCGCCATCTTGTTGAAACCACATGTCAACCAAGTTCAGTTCTTCCATTTTTGGCAACAAAAAGTTTGTTAGCATCGAACGATAGCGATCGCCATTCACCGTAACGTTGCGTCCAACAGCATCTTTGAAAAAATACGGTCCAATGATTCCACCAGCGTACAAACCACACCAAACAGTGCATTTTTCGGGATGCATGGGCAGTTCTTGAACGGCTTCTGGTTGCTCTTCACCCCAAATGCGGCAATTTTGCTTATTTACGTAGCCATTCAACCAGAAATGAGCCTCATCGCTCATCGGACACGGACGCGAAACACATTTCGAACCGAACACTGATTTTGGTAATAAAATTCAATGATTTGCAAGCGTTGCTCGTTAGTAAGTCTATTCATGATGAAATGTCAAAGCATACTGAGCATCTTTCTCTTTGACACCATGTCTGACATCCCACGTGATCTGTCAAATACTACTGCATGAAAATCCTAACCTCAAAAAAATCACCCGTTATTATGTACATACATACATATATAGGAATACACCTACTTCCTTTTCAAACTGAGAGATATTAAGTCGTCGATTGGTTGCTGAGGTATGAGGGACAGAAAGGACGTCCTTAAAAATTTCGGAGAGATTTTTTTTTTAAGATTTAAAGAATTTATATAAAGGAAGCAACATTCCAGTCCCGAAATTATTTTTATAAGGTAGATATATATTAATACTCAATGTACAAGAAGCATTGACTTTGGTGAGCGAATTCGGATCACGATTGCATACAATACAAAATGGTATCTTTGTTGCAAAATTACGATATGACTACAAATGTCCACGGACAGGGCTGCAAAACGCCGTGTTAAATAGAAAAGAAGAATCTCACATGATTACAATACAAATTACAATCGGATGCATGCACTACGCATTATAACTAAACGACGAAAAACTCTTCCCTCTAGTCGTCATTTCATTACATTTCATTTTCATGCGATTTCAGACAAACACTTCTCTTCTTTCAATGTTCATCGTATACTGATGAAATCAACGTTTACTTAAATCATCGGCAAATCTGAGTTCAAATATTTCAAGATTCACCCGCTGACACATTTCTTGGATAGATGCGATGGATTTGCTGAGCTTAAAACTTCTGGATGCATAAAATTGTCAACCGATTTCTGCACCATCATTAATACAAAAAACGCCCTCATCGCCGACAAACCTTATGTTATAAACATTATGTTTTAAAACGTAATATAAAACAACTGTAGCCAGGCGACTGGATGCCATACGCATTGATGAATGCATTTGGAGATGCCAACAAAGCTGTAAAAATAAATTAATTAAATTACACAGTACAACCCTTTGAGGGTTTTACTATACTGACCTAGTACCATCACCCTGACTTGGAATTTCTCACCCCCCAGACAATAATCCCAAAAATGTTCCAAAATTAAAAAGGTCATAAAAAAACTGACACATACGAACGCCAAACCCTTTGAGGCTTTTACTATACTGACCTAGTACCATCACCCTGACTTGGAATTTCTCACCCCCAAAACAATAATCCCAAAAATGTTCAACAGTGTTATCCAATGAGTTCAGGATTTGCCAGCCATATCAGCAAATACATCTGAAAATTGAATATCCGCTAATTTCAGTTCAAATATACGATTAGTCATTAAAAATTGATGCAAAACATTATCGGTACCAGAGTTTTGTATGGTGAGTTCCGTAGCCAAAATGCATTACTTGTATGAATCCAAATTATTCTCATCGAATTTAAACGGGCTCAACTTCCGATGGGACTGTGACACGCAATGACAAAAATTGAAAAGCCAACAATATCTGTCTATGACTTTAATTTGGAATAACTATGATTCTGACATGAACTAGAGACTTGGAGTCAAAGGCAAAAGCCTGACCGGTAATACACATAAACGATAAGAAAACATGCCATCTTAATTTTATTAAAATATCAGGAATATTAATCCATATCAACGATGCTAAATCAAATGGGATGTCGGAAATCCGTATTTTTTAATCTCCAAATTGAAGTATATCCAAAACTAAGGCGATCTAATCCTGTTGGAATCTGTAAGTAACGAGTTAATTTTAAATCCTCGGAGCAACACCTGGTAATAAAGTTGCCCCCATATCCTCTTGATTCATGCTGGCACTGAATACAACCAGGCCCGAAAGCATTTTTCAAATTCGTCTGCGCCAAAAACTTTGGATGACTCCACTTTGATTAGGTGGAATACTTGTACATGCAATGGATGGTGTCATCTTAGAACCTGTTCAGGCTATATGGCAGGCCACACGTTATGTGGCAGTCATGCCGCCAACGTACTACTGCGAAAAGAGCCTTTAAAGAAATGCAATTAGTTCGTGTACTCCTCGACATTATTTCTAAACCCACGATCAATACATGCCAAAGTTTCAAAAAATGTAATAAATTATTTCGCTAAGGTCAGTGTATCACTTTTCAATTGGATTAATACGATTTCAATAAAGATGGTTTTCAAATACAAGAGATCCCAGCTTTCCAGAATATACAGTAATGCCACTGATTTAAATATTTTAATTTATTTCACGTTATTAACTGTCTACGAGTAAAAGCAAATCCCTAATTGCTTAATTTTAGAAAACACTAAATCCCTAGTTATTACTGCTGAAGACAATCGAGGATCTGCAATTCCGTACTGCTACATACCGTTTACTAGAACACCAATATCACTTTCGAAGAGGGCACTGTTACTTAACTTCTATAGTATTTCGTACTTTCCCAACCACCAGAGGGAATTTATGTTTGATTGCGAAAGTAAAAAAAAACTTCAAAGCATAGACCATTGCTTCTAACACATTTTGATCACCTTTCTGGCAATTTGTGGATGCCATGAAATATTCGCTGTTGTAAAGCAAACCAATTAGCACCCAATTTTCGACTTCTGCGAGAAAATAATTGCAGCGCAACCAATGCCGTCATAGACAAACAAAACAAATGGTAATCGAAAGGAGCCAAGTCTGGTGTGTGAGGCGGGTGGGAGCATCTCCTCAGATGGCATCTAAGGAGCTTGCAAGTTTGGTGTGATTCTGGTGAGGGGACGAGTCCTGTTCGCATTGTTCTGTGATAGCATTACTACGTAAGTGAAGCTCGCCACAATCCCATCAAAGCAGCTTCTTCAACGATTTGCTGATTTGCGCCCACGTCACCGATGGAATTCGATGCAAAACTGATGTGTCTAAACACTTTGAGAGCTGCCCCGACTTTAACGTCTAAGTTGTGCAAAAATGTATCTTTGCCATTACGGTCTACAATTCAGCAACAGTCTGTGTACGACTCAGGATATACCTATCCAGCTTGAGTTCGACAAACGCACTTACACATCGAGAACTGTTATCTCTGACCGAAACACTGCTGTTTTGATGAGTTGATAGATATCCGAGAGTTGAAGCACCGGAAACAGGGACGCCATTTTTATGACATGGAAATAATTATTATGAAGGAGAAATTCGTAGTATGAAGAGCTTGATAAGCTTGGTCCGACAGGGGTAATGCTCGAAAATTCTACGAAAAAATGTGCGGCTTACAGAAGGTTTCAAGATCAGAGCATACTTCGAGAACCCCCAAAGGTGATCTAGTCACCGATGCCCAGAGCATACTTAAATTATGGAGGAACACTTCTCCAGCCTGCTGAATGTCAGTGAACGTACAACGCCAGGAAAAGGCGAACCCGATTCCCAATCGATGACGATGAGCAGTCGTTCCATTGCCCACATGAAGAAGTTCGATAGCAATTACCCGCCTGAAGAACAACAAGCGGCGGGGCCGTGGATTGCCGGCCGAGCTTTCAAACACGGCGGCGAATGATGCTGATAAGGAGCATGAATCAGCTTCTTTGTAAAGTATGGTTCGGACGAAAGCATGCCCATCAACAACCGACCAGATTTTCACCATGCGCCAAATCTTGGAAAAGACCCGTGAAAGGAAGAATCGAAGCACCACTCTTCGTCAATTTCAAAGCTGCTTTTGACAGCACGAAAAGAGCTGCCTTATGCCGGACGTCTGAATTTGGTATCCCCGCAAAACTAATACGGCGTGTAAGCTGCGTTGCGCAACACTAAAAGCTCCGTCATGATCGGGAGGACCACTCCGAGCCGTTCGATACCAAACGAGGTTTCAGACAAGCGATTCCTATTAGCGACTTCTTCAACCTGCTGCTGGAGAGAATATTCGAACTGCAAAACTTATAGAGAGGTACCTCTTTTATAAGAGTGTACAGCTGTTGCGTATGCCGATGATATTGATATCATCGGCCTCAACACCCGCGCCGTTAGTTCTGCTTTCTCCAGGATGAACAAGGAAGCAAAGCAGATGAACGAGGGTAAGACGAAATATCTCCTGTCATCAAACAAACAGTCGTCGCACTCGCGACTTGGCACTCCGTCACTGTTGACAGTCATAACTTTGAAGTTGTAGATAGTTTCGTATATTTGGGAACCAGTGTAAACACCACCAATAATGTCAGCCTGGAAATCCAACGCAGGATAACTCTTGCCAACAGGTGCTACTTCGGACTGAGTAGGCAATTGAGAAGTAAAGTCCTCTTTCGACGAACAAAAACCAAACTCTATAAGTCGCTCATAATTCCCGTCCAGCTATATGGTGCAGAGGCTTAGACGATGACAAAAACCGCTACGTTACGGGTTTTCAAGGGAAAAGTTCTGCAAAAGATTTATGGTCCTTTGCGCATTGGCCACGGCGAATATCGCATTCGATGGAACGATGAGCTGTACGAGATATACGACGACATTGACATAGTTCAGCGAATTGAAAGACAGCGGCTACGCTGGCTAGGTCATGTTGTCCGAATGGACGAAAACACTCCAGATCTGAAAGTACTCGACACAGTACCCGCCGGGGGAAGCAGAGGAAGAGGAAGACCTCCATTCCATTGGAAGGACGCAATGGAGAAGGCACTAGCTTCGCTTGGAATATCTAATTGACGCCACGTAGCGAAAAGAAGAAACGACTGGCGCAGTAAAGAAAGAAGAAAAAAGTTAGGGGTGTTGTAAGTAATTATATTAAAAACATATTTTAAGTTTGTATAATATAAGGAATATTGTTTTATAGATCATATTTAGATATTTTAATAACTCACAATGATAAGTAAATGTACAAATGAGTCATTATAGTAAAATAATTATTTAAAATCCTGCAATAAGATTACGTATCTTACGAGTCTAAATGTTAAGTAGTTTAAAACAAAACAAATGTCTTAATCACTTAACGCTGAAGATAGTAAAAAGTTCGCCGCTAATTGCTCGTTTTTTTCGCAAGCAAAATATGCTTGCAATGCCAGGGATTCTGAAAAACCAAGTGATTTAAGCTACAAAGAAAGAAATATTAGTAAGTTGTTAAAAGTATTTGGAAAAACCCTAAAATTTACGCGATTAATTGCTTCCTCGTCTTGTGATGTGAGTAGAAATTTCATATTTCTATGTCCTTGTGGACGGCTTCTGGCAGATAAATTATCGTTATCTATTGTGCTTGTAGCACCTCCATCTTCATAAATTTCGTTATGAATTGTATCAGAAGTATCTGCAGTTAAAGTGGCTACTGCAACTGCAGCTGCAGCTCTTTCACGTAAGAACGCATCAGCAGCGGCTGCACGACGTTCTGCCGCTCTATCTGGTTGTACAGACGAAAAGACATGTGGTACTGTATCGGCACCTGCATCACCACTTTCTCCAGGTCGCTGGTGTGTAAGAAGTCCGTCACCGCCTGCACCAGGGTCTATATCAGTAGAACGTACATGCAATCCATCTCCTCCAGCTGCAGCGCGAACTGCAGCAGCTAGCTGCGCACGTCGCCCCGCTGTCATCCGACGAGGATGTTGCCGGTTTATATCAGTACGTCCCTCCATAGTTTGACTTAACATTCTTAGGAAAGCATCTTGGTTTTCCGATATAAGTTGTAGAAGCGCTGGATTAGTTTGCCCAATCTGAGTGTATGCCTTTAAAATGCAATGTCATAATTTTAATGTTAAATATTTATAATTACTTGCTGGAGTACTCCATGTAAAGCGTCCGGATTGTGATACATCAACGAACGCATTAGTAAGAACTGCGGTTGATTGCGAAATATTTCAAATGGATCTATAAACATTGAAAAGAAAAATCATGAAGTATTTTTTGGCTTTGGTATAGTCACATTCACCTGTAACATATCGCAATGTCCTACGATTGTTTTCTAGAGACCGTTGATCGTCGTCGTACTCTTCAACTCTGTAACTGAAATTTAAGCCAATTTCAGCAATGGAATTTGATAAAGGATCTCTGTCTTCGTCGTAGACCCTATTACTATTACTTTCTGCAATATTGGTGCTATTATCTGCTTCAGTAGTTGTATTGCTATTAAATATCTCTGAAGTATCTGACAATCCACTTATTAAAAATTCTATTGCTCTCTCCGTATTATTGAAACAAGCAGTCATAGCGTGTTCAACGGTTTCACGACTAAAACCCATTTCTATCATTGATTCAATAGTACGATTATATTCTTCACTCACTGCCAAATTTGATTCGGATCTTGATTTCATTGAAGTATTAGAGAACACACCTGCGAGGTCACCACTTGAAAATGTGCTGTGGCTGTTTTCAGAACCTTCAGATCTAGTACTTCTGCCGGAAAGAGGAAAAACGCCGGATCCACTTGATGATATACTAGTATTACTTCCGACAGAAGCCAAAACACTCTCTAAACCATTATTTTGAGTATCTCCACTGACAAGGTTGTAATACTGGACTTCCTTTTGCCTATTATCATCAAGTTCTTTAGAATTTTCTTTCATCGGTTCCTCGTCATCTTTGGATTGAGTTTTATAATCCTTTAAGTTACCGACGTCACCTATTTTTAATTAAAGGATAAAGGTGAACAAAAACAATTTCAAAATATTATGTCAAATATGCTACCATCTTGATTGAGACCAACAAGATTACATAATGTTGCATGTTGACTTTCCCCAGTCCAGGGCCCACCACAACAACCACTCTCTTGACAATTGCATATTTTGCTAATGCTATTAAACCGGATTGATGACACCTGACTGCTTTCATCATCGCCAATACAAGCGGACTCTCTAGTGTTGATGCGGTTTTCGTCATCATTGCTTGCATCAATATTATATTTAAGCTTTATGCTATCTGGAGCAACTGTGGTAGTTGTACTGAAACTATCCGATGTTTCAGTTTTACCGCTAATTAAGTATTCTACGGCCCTTTCTGGATTGTTAAAACTGACTGACATTGCTTTTTCAACATTTTCACGGTTGAAACCCATTTCCATCATAGACTCAATTGTATGTTCGTATTCTGAGTCCAGGGGTAAATTCATTTCAGCTCTTGATTGTATTGAAGTATTAGAAAACACTCCAGCAAGATCACCACTAGAATAAGTACTATGACTAGTTTCAGAGCCCCCAGACTCATTACTGCTTCTGGAAAAAAACACAACCCCTGACTCACTAGACAATATGCTTGTATTGCTTTCAGTGAATTCCAAAGCAGCTGCTCCATTAATGTTGTCAATACTACCTACAGATTGACTTTCACCAACAGAGTCATCATTGCCACTATTTAATGATATCGCTTTAATTTCTGTTTGTGTGGAAAGTGCCAGTGATACTTCTTTGAATGAATCCGTTGTTGTTATACGCTCTGGTAATTTGTTGCATTCGTCCGCCTTTTGAGTAGTGGGAACCGATGATACAACGGATGAGGGAATACATCCTCCATCAGGTTTCTGAAAATAGTTTTCAAAACTACCGTTAAGTATTATCACGATGAACTTGCTTCCGTCTATATTGTATGAATTAATACTGCGCTCGTTATTGAGTATTACACCTATTTCACCAGAAAAAGACTGTTTTAGAAAAGAGTTGAAAGGTCCTTATGTGTGGTACTAACCAGAATATATCAGTTTTTGATTTTCAACACTGTATTCTGTCCCTCTTTCAATACAGATTCTCTCCTTTAATTGAAATATCTATTTAAAAAAGAACACAAAGTATATTAATATATTTTTGAATGAACTTGATATTTGTATAAAATTAATTTATTTAAATACTCAAAATCCATACAAAAAAGTACAGGACAAAATGGTCAAGGTCAAGTATGCTATAGTTTCAAAGGAAAAGAATTTTTCGACTCAAAACTATATTTGCGAAAGCTATGAATGCGGGCAATGTTACCCAGCACTGAATAAGTATTAATGTTGTTGGTAGCCAAAAGAATCCAAGTGAGCTCTGGTGTGAACAGCCCTAATCTCAAAAATAATTCTGCATCGACCACACGAGGCTTTAAGATAAATCAAGTTCTTGATATGCGTTGGCAGTGGATTCATAAAAGGTGTTTTAAGAAAAATTACATAGTCGCTGTTGGGAGGACACACGTTTTAGAAAATTATTTTTTGTTTTTTTTGACTTCTTAAACCGGTCTCTTAGACCGCAGCTATTGATTTTCCTGCTTACACAAAGATGCGTTGATCACAATATGTTGATATTTGGATTATTGCGGGGTAGTACCCTACAGTAAGAGGCGAACTGCAGAATCTACGAAGATGTGATGCGTAGGACGAAACACGTTGGAAAATAAGAACAGACAGAACAGGAAATTCACCTGCACTGATGTGATGTTCCGAAGTATTGCGATCTGTAGGGACCAGGAGTTTCATTTTGAATCTCGCAAGAGAGTTGAGCAATTAAAGGTGGAACTGATAAGCTGCTGGAAGAATTGGACATTTTATTTAGCTTAGGAAATATCTCTATTTTACATTTATTTTTACAACTTTAAACTGGAGATCCTCACTATCAACTCATACCCATTTTAACCCCGAATTCGGAATATCGGCTGGAACCAATACAAGCTCATAAATATAGCATTTACAGTTTTATAAGATCGAAAATATTAAAACGAATGAAAAGTACATATCATTTAATAATATTATATTGACATAAATACTCACCGTCTCCTTCAGGATTAATTTCAATTACAAACGTATCGTTCTGCAACGTCTGAACGGTGATTAGCATTTCAACGTTTAGCCGTTATTTTGAGAACAAATTCGAAGAAGGATCTTTCGGTGTATTTTTTTTATTTTATATATGATATGTATGAACCAAATGCAATTTATTTGTCTAAGAAATTTTTTAGAACCTATAACAAATGCATAAATCTTCAAAAACTTTCGTTATAAATATATGTACACATATACCGATCTCATTTTATTTCGTACAAAAATATACATTTGATAGTAAATATTCAATGTCAAATTATTTCGATAAATGAACATTCAACAATATTAAATTGGCAGCACTGACTGTTAAAGTCACGGGAATTAAAAAATATTCTAATAAATTGTATATTCTCGCAGCATATATATTATAGTAGCTTTGTTCTCCTAACGGTTGTTTTTAACCTACATTTTCACCTAAAGACTATCCACAAACAATTCTAAACTCATTGCCTTTGGCGCCTCTCATATGTTGTTTGGTTGAGAGCTGCGAGCCTTGCCCTGAGAGAAGGAGACAGATAGTTAAGCTTCTTATTAGAAAGAAATAAAGAGTTTTAAAACATGTATATCTTTACGAGTGCGAGTGGGAGTACTCAAGGATTGATTGAAGCGGGCGAAGTAAGTCAGCATTTTATTAAACTTATGAACTATTTTATTTGGCTTTGTTAAAACTACGCTATTGAAGTAGTTCTTCGCTATATCGTGGCGTTAATATGTTTTCTAGACTTTTATTGGTATTGAGACAGCTTCAACATTAATTTAATGAGATTTCTTTACTTATTATGGCATTCTAAGTTTGCCTCCTGTTTTTCTTTAAAATTTTTTAAAAATTTCTGGTTTGATTTATTTCTAGTTGGTTCGGGCCGGTTGTTTTCCTATGACCGAAGAAGAAATGTGGAATGATTTTTATCAACATGCCTTTGATTTTAAATGGATGTCAGAACAATACACCATTAACGATAACAAATTATGGAAGGAGCGAAAATCGTGGTCGACCTTCTGACATATTGTGCAGTTCTAAGCTTGGATCGCCGAAAGTATGACTGCCAAGATCTGTCAACCTCAGTCTTGTAGAAGATAAGGCCGCACTTCGGAGCAGAAAGTCTACTTTTCCCCGAAAATACTGCAGTTTTACGGGAGCATAAAACTAAGCTTGACGGATATCTCCTTACAAGAAACTCCCTAACCCTCCTTTTTAACTTCGGCTGACTCGTGGAAAACTCATTGCGCCTCTTTCATCCAAATATTTGTGGTCGGGTACCAAGAATAACCACTATAAGTTTCCAAGGATGTATTTCATTGAAAAGAGAATTTACAAGTATTCCCTGTGCCTTCACAGGAATGTATCAGCCACCAATATCAACGGGTGCTACGCATACTGGGTAACGCTAAATGACTTTCGGCCTTCACGGCCGTTCAACTCCTGGACGACTTTAGCTTTAAATTGGATTAGTACTAGGATTAGATATACAGGATTTTGGTAGAACTCTGGACTGGTGGTTGCGGCATTCTGACACCTGAGTATGATGGAGTGACACTCATCAGAAATGTCTGACGGACTAATATCCCAACCACCCCCATCTCGTTAAAACCCTGGCAGGCTTAGGAGTGCGTTCCCTCGGTCGGCTCTCTCAGCAAAACAAGGTAGATATATGCTTGTGGTTCGACAGGGAGGTCCTTATGATACTCACGATGGATTCCAAGCTAATGGCGCTCAAGCTGCAAATGCGATGAGTACAATAAGTGGAGATGGTCAAATGACCATGGAGAACGAGCCGAATCTTCCGAACATAGCGAGTTCTGGTTCGTCAATTGGTGACTTAACCTCGAGCAGCTGTTTGAGGAATTGCGAGTCCAGTACGACGTGGGCGCTGAACTAGCGCTTTTAGAGGAGAGTCTGAAGAATGAGATTCCGCAAGATTAACCTCCAACAAACGAAGGTGGACCCCAGCAATTTACTGCTTCGTCTAAAGCAAGACGAAGTCGATCTTGTCCTGATCCAGAAACCGAGGCTGACTAGTAACGACTACGACAAACTCTACCACGCGCCGGGGAAAGACTAATTTGTCACCATCGGCATGGTGGACGGATGGGTCAAAGTCTTCATCTCGGCGTTTAAAACTGCACTAGAGAGCTTCCGTCCACTGAAAACACCTCTCGTAAATCAGAGCGTTCTGAAGACGTTTATTCAACAAGGCCCGTATGCAATTCCGAGTTAAGAAAGGCGAAGAGGACTTCTTGGAAAAGCTTCTGCGAAAAAGTGGAGGATGAGTCCTCTAGGTTCAGGCGTATTCTCGCAAAGAACCCCGTCTCCTCAGTTATCTAAGACGATGCTCACTTCTCGGGACCGGATGACATCATACCAGCGCAGCTGCAGCAGGTTGTTAAGGTGTCATACAACTGGTTGGCACCTACCTATCAAGCTGCATAAGACTGGGTTACATCCCGGTGGCTTGGAGATGACGTTCATCCCGAAAGAGGTGCTGATAGGGGCTCTTACGTTATGGCCAACGACCTTAGGCCCATCAGCCTCTCATCTTTCTTACTAAAAACTCTGGAGGGACTGATGGACTGGTATATGAGGAGGCGCATTCCGAGGGACCATTTATCAAGAGCGCAACAGCTTACTGTAAAGGCAAATACGTGATTACTGCCCACAATGTGGAGTTCATTCTCCTATTCTATAGGTCTTGTTCGTCAACGACCTGCTTAAAAAATTTAAGGATCGTTGATGCCGGGTGACTACCTATGCAAACGAAGTAGCCCTTATGGTCAAAGTGAAGTTCCTGAATACCGTGTACGAGTTGACGCAGAGGTATCTCAGCGTCGTAACAAATTGGGCAGTCGGAAGTAGTCTCACCATCATGATGATTTTATTTGCTAGAATATACAAAATCCCGGTGACATCACTGCCACAAATAGGAGACATACCTCTGAAATGCAGTGAGATAACTAGGGCTCATCCTGGGTAAGAAGCTTTTATGAATGCCGAATATCGAAGATTGAGCACAAAAGGAATCGATTGCCTCGTACTTCTGTAGATAAGCTATTGCCAAAAGGTAGGATCTACGACACCTTAGTCAAGCCCATTATGTTCCATGACGTCTTTATGTGGTGAAAGGCTCTAGAAAGGCCACACATGTAAAGAAATCGATAGCGTTCAACGGGCAGCGATCAATAAAATATATAAATATGATGTATATTATAAGTATAATAAACATCTGCAAGTATCCAGAGGCATATAAATACCCTTTTTTCGTTAGTCTAACTGTAGGGTGGTACCTGTTCTGGCTAGTTCATCTGCTTCGAAATTCCTAAGGACATCCGTATGCCCTGACACCCATTGCAGGTTTATCGTGAAATATGATGTTAGATCCACTAAGAGATCTAGACATTCTTTCACGAAATTTGACACTTCGTGTCAGAAGAATAAGGCTTTATTTAATTGCTGTGATGTCCGCTTGGATGACACTGCAGTGCTCCGGTAGGCGAAAGGCGATTTTGGTATCTAACTTGACAGAAAATACCGCGCCTCCCACTCCCACCAAATCTGTTGGTAGCAATGTATTTTATCTTCTATTACTAGCCTGGCACCATTTAATAATGGCGGAGTAATTTCTGAAATACTGTGTTTTTTAGTGAAAAATACTAACTCTGTTTTGATAGTACTAAAGTTCAGTCCAGACGATATGGCCCATCGTTTAATATCATTTATTATTGTCTGCATAGGGTTAGGTTAGGGTATTCGGGAACTTATCTCAAACCGAAACTACCACATCGTCAGCGTAGGCCACCTTTCCCGATCCGCCAACATTTTGTTCATTGTCAGAATCCATAGGTTTCCCTGTGGTGTAGCCCTACGGACAGATCTGCAAATCGTTGAAGCTCAAAGTTTTGAAATTATTGACCTGCCCAAGAGCATCTGTTCAATTAATTTTCCGAGAGGCCCAGAGACGCCTTGAGGCTGAATGTTATTGAAAGCTCCTGCTATGTCTATGAATTCTACGGAAGTATTGTTTTACATCCAGAGATAATTTAATCTTATAGGAATTCGCACCTCTTGCAGATACATCGGCCAGTTCATTGTGATTACGGAACTTCTCTACCCTCCCTACAGTATCTTCAATTATGTCAATGTAGTGGTGATGCTAAAGTGATTGTTTTTCAAGACCTCTCCATTGGGTTTATCAATGCTTCCTACATAAGTTTAATGTCTCGAACTTCCTGCCAGTTTAGTAGTTAACAATTGATCCCACACCAGCCGGATACTTTGTTACTTCTCGATTACTAAAGCTATGTACCTTGAAAGCATTACGTTTTTTATTTGCCAATATATGTACTCGTACATATCATAGCTTTACTTTCGCTGTTGGCCATGTATAAATTATAACCCGTTGTCCTCAGTCCGCAAATACCCCTTTCGTTAACTCATGGCGAATTAATGAGGACGAAATGAGGCTGTTCTGCTGCTAATTTGAAGAAGACGTATTAACTATTGTCTTATCTACTTCTTCTTGGGAGTCGCTCAGCAACTCAGAACTCTTTTAGACTTTCTCGAGTTCACACTCCGCTCCGAAGCCAAGTAGTGTACTGTATCGTCGTCGGACTTCTAGGTCACCTTTATGAATACACATTTAAATTCCTGCAACTTTTCGTCAACGGTTTTATGAACTCTTTTACTAACAATAGCAGAATCTGAAGTGTGGCTCGTGTCATCTCCACACCACATTCTGCTGCCGAGCGACCGAAAGCTTTGACGAATCTCATTCAATTTAATTTGAAGGCTCCAATGAGCTGCATTATCTGGTCCGGCTGCGATAGCGTACCCGGGATGCATGGATTGACCACTCGTCATCACAGGCTATCATATTTATTTGGCCCTGATGCCATCAAGTATCCGTGCCTGACGGTGGCGGACCTGGATTACTTAATAGCATTTCCATGGACATATTAATCAGCGCAACTTGTACCTATTTTCATTGGCTGTGGGATTTTTTCATCCGGGATTTCCCCTATCCACCACAGCAACGATAATGTTGATCCGGCCACTCCAGCAAATAATTTTGGCATCAACCCTTAGTCTTCGGTCTTTTGTCTAACTGCTTAGCTTTTTCAGCTGATCTCTGTCGTTTGGCTGCCGATAATGGCCGCTCGAGTTTAAAGTTGGCAAGATGCTTCCACGCAGTCATTGGTGTCCTTGAGCTCCTTCGTTAGCTCCTCCTTGGAATACAATAAGAAGGCAGCATGGCGCATCTCCACGTATCTTTCACCACCTACGTCTGGATTATTTCAAAAGAAGCCCAAAGAAGAAACTTCTGTTCCTTTTTAATCTTTGATCGAGCAGTCAATATGAAGATTTCACCGTTAGAAATGACGCTTAAAGAGTTATCGATTCATTCTACTCTTTTTCTTCCTTACTGGCGTAGACACCGCTTACGCGATCATAGCCGAGTTAACAACAGCGCGCCAGTCGTTTCATCTTTTCACTATGTGGCGCCTATTCGATATTCTAAGCGAAGCCAGGTCCTTCTCCACCTGGTCTTTCCAGCGGAGTGGAGGTCGTCCTCTTCCTCTGATTCCCCCGGCGGGTGCTGCGTCGAATACTTTCAGAGCTGGAGTGTTTTCGTCCATTCGGACAGAACATTTCCCTCGAAAACTCGCAACGCCGACTCATCAGTTGTTAACATCGTCCATGCCTATGTACCATATAGCAGGACGGGAATAATGAGTGTCTTATGGAGCTTGGTTTTTGTTGGTCGAGAGAGGACTTTACTTCACAATTGCCTACTCCGTCCGAAGTAGCACCTGATGGCAAAAGTTATTCTGCGTTGGATTTCCAGTCTGACATTGTTGGTGGTGTTTATACCGGTCCCAAGATATACGAAATTATCTATGACTTCAAGGTTATGACTGTCAACAGTGACGTGAGAGCCAAGTCATGAGTGCGACGACTGTTTGTTTGATGACAGGAGATATTTCGTCCCACCCTCGTTCACTGCCAGACCCATTTGCTATGCTTCCTTGTCCAGTCTGGAGAAAGCAGAACTTACGGCGCGGGTGTTGAGGCCGATGATATCAATATCATCATTCCACTCTACTGAGAATTTAAACATGGGTCTTCTTTTATCAGTTGAATATGTATTGGGCAGATAGCGAGGATAACCTCCAGAGAGGTTTGTTGATTTAATTTTGATTGCGCCCGAGATAAGAAACCTCCCTGCCGGGTGCCACAAATTATGAATGGTGAACTATTTAATTAACAAAATTATTAAAACATGTGCAAAATGAGACTTTTATTATTAATACATTTTCTTTCCCTTAGCAATCTAGAAAAGTTTTATTTCTTCATGGAAGCGTATAATGAGTCAATTATCTTTCAATCATCTATCCCAATAGCAACTACTTACTTAATTCTAAATATAAAGATAACTGCTCGATAGCGACTTTCATTATAATTTCGTGATAAATGTACCTTTGGCAATGTCAAAAGAAATACATATGTATACAGGTATTATTTATTCTTCTACGGAATATAAGAGCCACCTAGCGCATATGCATAATAAATTAATTACAAATATTGTATTAGTCGCCCAAACATTCACATACACATTACATTCCTATAATAGAAATTATACAAACATAAATGCACAACGAGCTTTCAGATATGATTTCCAATCAGCTATAGTAGAGAATCAAATATGTGAGAGTCATATACTACGAGTATATTCTAAGGTCATTTTTGAGAGTATTAATCTGAAATGTATTTGGTTTTTGATTGGTGATACAGCGAACAAGTTTTTTGAAATCTTTAAAAGCGCGTTCCTTTTGACCAACGTTCTCAGTAGCTATTTACATACATTTGTATACGGACGTTTTGTTACAATACGAACCAATTTTAGATACATTCAAATAAAACGCGCGTTTATTTCTTAAGGTAATAAAATAAATATAATATCTGTTGTGATGAAAATATAATTAATTCAATAGTGAAAAAAAAAACTAAATAAAAAAATAATATTAAAATGGTGAAAACATTCCTCTTTCAAAGTGAAATTAAATTAATATAATTTTTTGTAATATAGTGACGCAACGAAATTTTCACATTAGTACTAGTTATACATATGTGTATTTGGTAAATAAATATAAAATGCTGAGCTCATTGGTTTTAATATACTTGAAAATACATATTTATGTGTATTCAAAAACATTCAGGTGCGCGTTGAGCTATTTAGACGATAATAAACAAACGTAAAATTCAATAAATACAAATACTCATACTAATTATTGTTATTGCAATGTTCACTAAAAACTAATTTTATTTAAAAAATATCACAAACAGCTTCTTAATTGAACTTGATTAGTGCAAAATTGTAGATATACAGTTATGTACATAAGTATAGTACACTGCTTATTTCGAATGGTATAATTGTATTGAATGCATAGTTTGTTTTGAAATAGTATTTTTCCAGCCACAGTGACATTACGTGCTTTAGGGGATATATGTACATACATACATACTTGTGTAGTATTACATAGTGCTGTTTATATTCTTGGCGGGTTTTCAATTGTGTTTGGACTGACAATAAAAATATTTATTCAGCTTTTTTCTTCTATTTGATTTTAAAACTGTAAATGTTCTTAACTTGACGATTTATACACAAATTATATATATACATATATATATATGTATGTATCATGAATATCTGTTATATTGTTTTCTTTTTTTTCTCCAAAACAGTTGCAATTTAAAGTGATTAAGAGTTTAAGATTACCCAGAAATTAGCAGAAATCACACCTTTGAAAAACTTAATAAAAACATTTGCAACGATTATACATTTTATGAAAAGATTGGAGAGAAGTTCAACTGCAGTTCTTTCAATATGTTGAAACAGTGCGAAAGATCTAATATAGCAAAGATTTGAAAAATATTTATTATATTACATAGACTTAACGATTAAAAATAGTTTGAAAAAAATTCTACTATAATTTCTTTTATTTTTGCCAATACAATGTAAAAAATATTTTGTCCAGAATCACTTTCCAAAATAAAGTGAAATAAACTAAAATACATACAAAATACAGTCAAATAAACTAAAAATACATTTAGGGGAAGCGTAGCGTTGAGAATTTTAATTACGTAAATACAATTTTGTATGTAATCCAACAACAATTTGTTTTAACCAATTTAAACATTTATGATTTTATGATTTCCGATGCGTTATGACGAGTTGTGAGTCCCCTAATAAGCAGGTTAAAGTAAAAGTCAAAAAAACAATAAAACTACAAGCTCTCAAGCGAATTTTACTTGAGTAAGTTGTCTGAGTAACAGCATAACATTCAACTATACATATAATTATATACAAGTATGTTCAAATATTAGCCGGAGTTGAGCTGATGTGAGGTATGTTATTTTCCATACCTTACTAATATTAGGAAATTAATTTATGTGCGTATGTAAGTAAGCTTAATAGCTGGCCCTTTTTCTTAGTAAATCAATACGTTTTTATTCCTTTCGGTTTCGTGATAAAAAGCAATTAAAGGAATTAGTGCTTCGAAAGTGATTGGACAAAATTTAGCTCAAATCTCAAATTAGCTGTGCTGACTCCTTTTGAACATATGTATGTATACGTACATAATATATGTATATATTATATTATAATATTTTATTAAATATACATAAAGATAGATATATGAAGGCAATCAATTCCATTACGCCCTTCCTTCCTACTCGCATTCTTTTGGCTATAGGCTTCTAAAAGTTGAAGTGGTATATACATACATTTTCTCTGCTCGATATCTTCAAGTGCTTTTCTGTTGTGAAAACTTTTCTAATCAATAACAAAGTTAGTATAATCTTCTTCGTAAGTGGTACGCAAACAATCAAAGCTATAAAATACAAAAATAAAATCCCCAAAAACTTTATTATTTGAACTTTTTCACATTCATTTTGAGTTTAGGTGGAAAAAAGTTTATACAAAAGTATTAAAGAATTTTCATTATCTACATACAACTTTGTCCTATAACTGTTTTCTATAGGATACTTAGTTTTGGTGGAAATAAAAAACAAAACTGTTTTTAACTCTTTAACATAAGCACACCCTTCTTTCGCTTCCCGATCTCAGATCGCCCGTAATTTTTTTTTTTATGCTGATGGGTTTCATCGTAGTGTGTTTTATTAAACTTTTACAATTTTCCAAGGCTTTTTTCTTTATACAAGTTAAAATTGTATAACATGACTTTTGTTTTCAAACAGAAACAGAATTGGATTCAATGTTGTCTCAAGACTAATTACAATTGACTTCTAAATGAAAACAAAGTTTGTCCTAGGTCACGTTGCTGGTTTTGTTGATTTGCTGATGCGATGTCAGCAATTTATCGGATGCGCGAGTTACGTTATGTGATATTCCTCTCACTGCAAAAATAAAGCAAGCATATTCTGAAAACGAATGTGAAGTAGCTAACTAATATTGCTGATGCAGCGTCGGCAGAAGGTAGGTTTCGTGCATCGAATTATTGACTGAGTAGCTTACATACATACGTAAATGTTATGTCTTTTAAGATGTGATAAACACTTTTTATAACTAAAGCAAATAAATATAAAACATCCAATGTATATTATCTAGATATATGTATATGTAGGTAAAACTAAAGGCCGTACTTTATTATATATTTCAAAATATTCTATGAAATTCATCACGATTAATCCAATGTTTACATATGTACATATACTTACGAATTTTGATACCAATTACCGGATTTTCCAGTAGGGATGATATTATTTCTAAGTGTTGTTTTTAATATGTCATGATCTGCAATTTCTTTGTATTCAGTAATGTTTACAATTTCATTATGGAAAGATATACGCAAGAACAACGTTTACAAATAATTCAATTCTATTGTCAAAATAATCGTTTTCCAATTGCAACTTTTCGTGCGTTTTGCCATTTTATGGTCGCTATCCGGCTAATTGTTGAAAAATTCGTGCGTAAATAACCGTTCGAGGTAATGAAAATACCTCGGACAAGTGTTGCTAAAGACCGCAATTCGTCAATTCCATGATATTTTCAAGAATTTGTATTGTCACAAGCCACAACTAGTCGGCTTTTGAGAAAAGGTTTGGGCTTGCATCCGTATAAAATTGTTCTCACTTAAGAACTGAAGCTTGAAAAGACAATATTGAACGAGCTATTCATGACATACTACTTGATTTAGTGAAAAAAGTACTCGAAAATTGGGTTCATCGAATTTTTTATATTCAGAACTTAGTTGTATTGATTTTACTTCACATTAAATAAAAAACATTTGAATTTTCTTAACAATTGGTGAATTTTCTTTTTAAGAAATCATATCACCCTTATTGGTAAACCCTATATAAACAAAACATCTATAAATTGAATTCGGAGTGGTTTACGCATTAAAAATAAGCGAATCTGTAATCATACACTTCTTAATATGAAAATGCTCAAGTCTGCTATTTTCAAATCTGCTAATATTAAGCTGTTGTTTGACTACAACTCATAGTGACGAGTACCCCTGCAGAAAGTGCACAATTTTGGCAATTGTCATACCATGAATCTTCTCTATATTCTACTTCCTTTGGTATCGGATTATCAAACAGACCGTGCTGTCTGTTGGCATTAGTCTGATAGTTGATAGTTATGACAACCATTGACGTCAAAGCGAAAAAAAAATCATTAATTATATTACAAATACTTTTCGTATATAATTGCTGGCATTTGGTTCCTCAGGGATTTTCACTTCAATTTTTCATCATACAAAATAGAAAAAACGGCGCGTTTATTGAGACCAATGATTTAATGTCATCGGCGTACGCCAGCAGTACACTCTTATAGTATGATTGTACCTTACCTTTTTAGCTCTGCAGCTCCTATTATTTTCTCCAATAATAGACTGAAAAGGTCGCATGTTATGGAGTCTCCTTGTCTGAAACCTCGCTTGGTTTCGAACGGCTCGGAGAAGTCCTTCCCGATCCAGACGATACGGTAACCCATCGGCCACTGTCGCTTTGTTGTTCTTCAGGCGGGTAATTGCTATTCGAACCTCATCATAGTCGGACAATGTAACATCTATTACATTGTCATCAATTGGGAAAATATATATTTGAGGAACAATAATATCAAATTTAATTAATAATGAATCAACTAAAGCTCATTCGGAACTAGATTTTACTGAATCTCTTTTTTCAGTTGTTCGCGTGATATATCTTTGCTTCTATAAAAATAACCTTGCCTTGGTAACCATAAGCACGTCCATTTGGTTATTAAAATGTTTATTAATATATCTAACATTAATTTATTTAAATCTGAAACTAAGTGACATGTTAACTTCATTCCAAAAAATTCCTTTCGAAGTTTATTTATCTTAAGTATATTGATTTACAAGTGCACCAACATGTTTAAAATAATTTATTGATATCTCTAGTTTATTATCAAACTTTACATTATTTAAGTTGATTATCACATGATTGATGACATTTAACCAAATTATCAATGATTTACTTGATTTTCACTTATCTAACTATACGCTACGTCTGCAATGCGGTCGAGATAAGTATATCGTGTAGATATATCAATCAAGAACTGATTTGTAGTAAAGTACACATTTTAAAATGACGAATTTGAATTTGTAATATAATTGAATTGTACTATCCCATTTTAATCTTCAAATACTTATACAAACAGGATTACAAAAGTGAAGTATGGATATACATAGCTATATTACCCACTCATTTAGGTTATAAAGTATAATTCGCAGTGATATTCTAATTATACTACTGTGCCTAAAAAATAAGGTACATTGTATTTATTCTGAAAATTCTTTATTTATTCTTGCAAATCAATTTCATCCCCTTCAAAGTAATCCCCTCCTGATGCAATGCACTTATGCCAACGGATTTTCCAATCTTCGAAACACTGGTTGTAGTCACTTTCCGGGATGGCCTTCAGTTCCGTCTTCGCTGCGGCTTGAATCTCCTCTATCGTATAAAAACGGTGTTCCCGGAGAGGTCTTTTGAGCTTGGTGAACAGCCAGAAGTCGCACGGCGCCAGATCAGGTGAATACGATGGTTGCGGAACGATATGGGTTGTGTTTTTGGCGGAATGATCACGAATTACGAGGGCAGAATAGGATGGTGCATTATCGTGGTGTAAAAACCAAGAATTGTCTTTCCACAATTCCGGCCTTTTTAGGCGGATAGCGTTACGCAAACGACGCATAACGTTCAAATTATATACACCACGATAATCCAAGAAAACAGTCAACATGACCTTGATTTTTGAGCGACATTGGCGCGATTTTTTTGGTCTCGGCTCTCTTTTGGCACGATATTCGCTCGATTGATCGGTTGTTTCGGGGTCGTAAGCATAGATCCAAGTCTCTTCGCCAGTTATAATGCATTTCATGACACCCTGGTGGTCGGAAAGCATCGTTTCACACACTTCAAAGTGACGCTTTTTTTCCAAAAAATTCAATGTTTTCGGTACCAGTCGAGATTTGACGCGCTTGAAGCCCAAAACATCCTTCAAAATGGTATTGGCTGAGCCTTTCGATATGCCAACTTCATCAGCAAGGTCTCTAATTGTTAATCGACAGTTTTTCAATACCAAATCTTTGATTTGTTAAACGTGAGCTTCGTTGGTTGAGGTTGATGGTCGCCCTGGACGCTTTCGTCTTTGACACGTTCACGGCCGGCTGGGAACTCACTATACCACTTGTAAACATTTTTTTTAGACATAGCCTCATCACCAAAGGCTTTCTGCACCATCCTCAACGTATCCGCAGCAGAAAATTGATTCCGTAAACAAAATTTAATGCAAATTCTTTGCTCAACAAATTTCGACATCGCAAAAAACGAAAAATCACTTTAGCAGCTCACAAAACGAAACGTATCTCAAACACTAATGAATATTTTGACATGAAATTTGACATAAATGTGACTGACAGTACTACCAACCTAAAAAAAAATAATTCTCCAAATCCTACGACGCGCGCAGTTTAAATTCAAATGTCACCATAAATAGTATCATTTTAGACATGTGATTTTCAAAACGAAATAAGAATTTAGCTTCATTATAAAGGTAAGGTTTTGTCATTATGTTTTAAAAATGATTTCGGACAAATGACTCGAACAAGTTCCTGTCGAGGGACCAAATTTTCGACCACTTTTTGCATCAATTGAAACCGTATGTCAACAATAAGCGTCGAATATTCTCTTCCAATGAGCAATATCGGGCTTATCTGCACACTCTCCGCATAAAAAATAGTTTAGCGGTGTTAGATCGTACGATTGAGGGGCCATGAAACAAGCCATTATGAGAGATTATGCTCACTAAAAATTTCCTTCAATAAACTGATTGTTTCGTAAGCTGTATAGAATGAATAATCTTCCACGTCAACATTTTCCAATCCAAGCAATTACCAATTTCACTTTCTTGCCATTCTTTTTTTATGTTATTTCGGTGTGAGTGTAATAAAATTGAAAATTAATCATAAAATACTTTTGAATATGTAAAATAATAAACTCTAACCCACTTATATTGCAGATATGAGATTCCTGTTGGCTATCATTTCAGTGTTATGTTTACAAATATGTGTTCACAGTCAAGATGATTACTGTTTCGGCAAGGACACGGAAAGACCTCAGACACGACACTTTACATCGAAAACAGCTTATCAGATAATTAAGGGAACGAACATGGAAAAGGAGTACTTGGTTCCAGGTGTGAATTAACATATTTTTCATCTAAATTAGTAAATTATTAGATGCCAAAAACATTTTCTTTTTAAATTATTTTAAATTTTACTATATATTTCAATTATTGTGAATATGTATACATGTATTTGTCATCAAAATAAGTCATCTTCAAATTCTGAAGAAAGAGCAGCAAACAATTTTTAAACGACGAATTTCGATCACATTAACAATACAAAAATTATTTACGTTGATTCAGATGGGGGTAGGTTTATTATTTTATTTTGTTGCAAATTTAATTTATTTTCAATTTTTCCATTTCAAAATTTACTCAAAATAACCATATTTTAAACACATAATTGTTAATTTTACGTTATGAAGTACACTCGCGAAAACTCGAACACACGTTCGGAAACTAGAACATTTTTTCTTCTCCACTGAGTACTTTAAAACTCGAACAAAAATATTCCATTATTTTATACGCGAAAATATATCATATACTGTTATATTCGTACTGTTGTTTGTTAACATGTCCACCTCAGTATCCAGCTAGAAATTGTGCAACGGCCGATGTGTGCGATGTTGTTAGATACGCATTTTTATCTCTGAACAGGATGTAATTATTTTTTCATGAAGTTTGTAACACCCAGAAGGAAGCGTGGAGACCCTATTTAAATGATCAGTATGATCTGAAAAAAAGTATTACATTTTTGGCATGTGCCAATGCTACTGGAAACACACAAGATTAAATTACTTGTAATTGGAAAAGCAAAAAATCCTAGAGTATTTAAACATTTTAAGGGGGTATTCTAGTTTAGAAATCAAATTTTGGGCAGTTTTTTTGAATTTTATTTAAAAAAAAAACCAAAAAATATTTTTACTATCCATTTTTTTATGGTCTTTTTATTGATATTTTAAGAATACAAGAATACAGAAATTTTACAAAAAAATATTAAAAGTTAAAATAATTAGAGGAGGGGGGAGACAGGTGTAAACAAAAAATGGCGCATCCTGGTGACATTGATCCTGACTCTCCTGGTGGTCTGAAAAAAAAAATCAAAAGAAATTCTTAATCAGTAAGGATGCTGTTATAGTCCCTACCTCATTTTTTTGAAAAATGGCGACTGCCTGAAAATAAAAATAATTTTTGACGCTTTTTTTTGAAATTCCTTAAATTTTTTAAAAAATTAAAAACAAAAATTTTGACACGATGTTGGTAGGAACGACAAAGGATTATATAAATAAGGTTCACACAAAGATTCAAGTTTCAAGTAAATCGGTTGTATAGAACTTGAGATAATGCCGGTACCGTGTGGAAAAAAGTAGTTTCGAGAAAAACGCGTTTAAAAAATTCGATACGGCCGAACCGAGCTAGGTACTGCGTCACTAAAGTAACTGTAGCTCTTAAAATAATTTTAAGTTTTAAAAATCCTTTGGAGATATATGTTCTTAAGGGTCTAAACTTTAAATATATAAAAAAATCGAATTTTTCAAAATTCTAGAGTAGAATACCCCTTTAACTGCCCAGGGGAGTTCCCCCTGCGGGCAGCGGTTAGAATAAGGCATGCTGTCGTAAGAGGCGGCTAAAATCCATATGCACTATGTCTTTCTTTCTAGGCATGCCTTGAAATGTCAGCATTGTGGGGTATAATACTCAGCTTGAAATGGTTATTATAGGCTTTATATTTATTCCTGGTATAAATACATTTGTTGTTCAAGCGACAAATCTAACCAGTCATTGAGTTCTGGGGCTCAACTGGTAGTAGCAAAAGCTACAAGGTCTTACCGGAGACTTTAACCTGATACCACGGGAAGCAGTTAGCCTTGGAGTTTACCCCAATCTGCTCATTGGGTTTGGCCCTTTGTGGAGATTCGTGGTGGCTGTGGTTGGAACCTAAAGGCAAGCAGGCAGGTTCAAAAATTGGTTTTACTTTTACTTTATACCATAGGCAATTACATTACACTACAAACTGAATATCTTTGAACAATTATATTCTTTAAGGTGAAATCATATTTGAAAGCGATCGGATTGCTTGAAAATACTTTACTTCTTCTTGACAACGCACCTTCGCATCTAAACCAAAATGAATTAAAGTCTGAAGATAGTTCAATTGCAGCGATGGTTTTGCCCCCGAATGACACTCCTTTGATCAATGGATCAAAACGCAATAAAAATAACAAAGTTACATTATCGAAATTCTCTGCAGCCATTTTTCCGATGAAAGAATTTACCAATGGATCAAAACCCAAAAAGAATAACAAAGTTATAAAAACTGTTAAACGAATAAATATTATCAAAATACATAACATTCGAAGACTCGAACAATTTGTTAACTCGAACACCCATGGTTTTCATTAGTTCGAGTTTTCGCGAGTGCACTGTACTATATATCCATTGAAATACTACATGTCTAAATTGTATGTATATCAGGTAATACTTATATTTTTTCAGTTTCCAATAAATAAGTAATATGGACTTTCCATCTGACTTTAAACCGTCTATTAAAATGTTGGTCAAATTGTAAGATATTTAATAAAATGAAGTGGATTTTCTTCTTGAATATATAGTATATAAGTATATTTAGGAAAAGCAAATTGTAGTTATGAAACTAAGAGAATCTACGATCTATAATATTCAGAAGTTAATAAGATATCAAATTGTCTAATTATTCGGTTTTTCAGATACTGCACATGAACTCATACATAACATTTTTTTTGTTCATATAACGGTTGTTTATAACTTTAAAACTTACTAAGATAGATACATATAGAGTTATGAATATTTAAATGATTAGGATGACGAGTTGACTTGATTTTCGGATGACTGTCTATCTGCCCGTGTAAGCGATAACTTACGATATCGTGACTTAGTATACGTGTTCGTTGGCATATGGGCGGAATCGGACTACTGTCACGCCCACAAACGTCGTTAATCGAAAACTTATAAGCAGAGCCGCTTAAAATAATGCGCAATATTATTTACCAACGCATAGAATCACACATTTGATATCTGCTAGCGTATGATTGTGTGCGCTGCTTGCTTAGTACACTGAGTGAAATCGTGCTATTTGTTATTTTGTTATTAAAAAAAATAAAAAATTATGGTTTTTGATTAAAAAAGCAATTAAGAACAACAATAATTTTAAGTAATTTTTTTTAAGTTTCCATGATTTTTTCCATATCGACTTCAAGATCGTAAGTTTTGATTCTCATTAAGTCCTCCATATGCTATTAAATAATTCCTGTATTTCGAGTGTATTTTTGACGCTGGCAGAATTAGCGTCATAGCGTACATGCTTCGACTGCATTTGCTTGCCTATACTCCGAGTATAGGCATGAAAAATTTTGAGCGGCTCTGTTATAAAGTGTTATAACTAAACTACAATATTATCTCAGCAATACTCAGAGAGCATCTATTTTTGGTAATGAAATGTTGAAATGTTAACAATTGTTAAAACCGAGTAAGTACTGTCGATAGCTCCATTCTATAAACATAATGTGGCTTAGCTCTGAACAGGAATGAAATGGTTTAAGCCCTTTGTCCATTTGATTTCCATTTCATTGGTCATTTTTTCTTCATAAACCCAATGTATTAAATAAGGCCATATTCGGTAATTTCATCACAAAATTTCTGGTTTGGCCATGATTTTCATAAAAATTTTCTTTACACAAAATGTAGTTAAAAAACTAAGTGAGTCTATGACCTTCAATATAAGTTTATAAGATACCACATATCATTGTGATCTATTTAAGAATTTGTCACCTGAAATGTATTTTCCTTACTTCTTTCCAGTTAATTTAGTTAATAAATAATATTAAATTTCTGTACGAGCATATTATACAATAACTTAATTTTTAATACTTTTTTTATATTCAAAAATTTTATTTACAGGATGTAAGGCAACAAAAATTTGGATTTTACATCGACATGGAACTCGATTGCCAACAGTAAACACCATAAAAGCGGCTCCAAGATTAGAAATAGTAGGTTGAGAATTTATTAAAAAAAAAGCTATTCGGATTTCAATAATGTTCTTTTTATAGCTTCGAGATGAAATTGTAAAAAATTACCGTGTTCGCCGTACAAAACCGGACACAAATGCTCTCTGCTTAGAAGACCTCACTCTATTATCCATGTGGAAATGGAATGCCAGTATTACAATTGATCAAGAACAGTTTTTGACTCCACAGGTATATTGTAAATATAACGTATTGATGTTACACGTCAACACAACTCTTCATAACAAATTTAATACTATTATATTCTAGCAACATTTTGTACAGGGTATAAATCCAATTAATTTTCAATTACTCAATTATATGTATCTTGGTTATGAAAATAACTGATTTTATGATGTGTTCTAGATATGATTCTAATACATTCCTAACTTCGTTGAATAAAGAATATTTTGAGTCTTTCGCTATAATTTTAAATATTATTTTTTCGAATATTTCGTATTTTCCCCGCTTTGTTCCATGAAAATTTTAATAGTGGAAAGTATAGGGTTTCACTCGAACCTAACCCCGTCTTCCTTCCTTGTTGAATTTCGAGATGTAAAATTCGGACTAAATACATCTCACTTTCTTTGTATAACTTCCGAAGCAACGGAAATAAATAATATTAAAGGAGACGGTGTTTCTTGCTTGAATCTGTAAATTATAGCGCATAAATTGGTCTACAGAGCGGATATATAAAGTATCTGTTTTTCCGAAATTCTCAGAAGCTAAAGTTAAAGCTCGAGTTTTTTGTTGGTCCGTCAATTAGACATATTTTAGCCGATGAAAAATTTTCAACGATGATGAATCGTATTCAAAAACCGAGTGAAAAAGTCTTATAGCAAGGGTTTCTGAGTTTGAACGTAAGAAAACACTGCGAAAAGTTAGTTGATGACATGCTAGAAAAAATTATTAGATCGATATTATTAAAGACAAGACAATGAAAATGTATTATAAATGAAAGTTTTTGAGAGAGAATAGTTTCTAAATTTTTAATTCAAAGACAGAGTTTGGGTTGACCGTGTTATAAGTCCTCAAAATTAATTTAATTAAAGTTATTAAATTTAATTTTTTTAGGGATATGAAGATCTTAAAGGAACAGCAAAAACTTACCAAAGGTTATATGGTGATGTTTTAAATAAAAACTACAATAACAGTCATTATAAGGTATTATTAATACTTTATTTGTCAGAAACTGTAATTAAAGTAACTATTTGTTTTAATATTTATTATTAATTTAATAGTTCCGTCACACAGACACGCAACGCACTACAGAAAGTTTTAAGGCTTTTGTGGAGGGTCTCTTTGGTGTTAATAACACTGTACAACCAGATCCAATACCAGAAGAGGATTTGCTTTTACGGCCTTATGACTATTGCGAGTCTTGGAAAGCTCATGACTACAGCGGAATTAACTCTGAGAGCTATAAATTCAAGCATTCAGCTGTCTGGAATAAAACTATTGAAGAAATCTCAAAACGATTGGGGTATGAAAATTTTCCATTATTTGTTTTATTGCTTGAAAACTAAGTAAGTAAAGTAAGTTTAGGCTTGAAAAAGTTCGTAATATAAAGAGAAGTGTTGAGAGTTTAGTGCTGCTATTATTTCTGCCTTTTTTAAATTAGCTCAAATAATTTTTTGATGCTTTTACCAAAATGAGCATTGAAGAGTGATATGATTCCACGGCTAATTAGAAGGTATTTATGTATATCCAGCTATTGCAAATCAAAAGTACGAGTTATTGAATATAGCACTAGCCTGAGTGATTGATCTTCAGTATGAAAGATAGCATCTTTGCAACGATTTTATTGTTTGTGCAATGCAAATGTATCTTTTCGTCAGCTGTTTTTTGTCTTTAAAAAAACGTATATTACTTAGCAAATAACTAGATGAAAAAACGATCATGATGAACTAATAACGAACGATGAAGTACTAAGTTCAAGCGGAACTGATCAATAAATAATTTAACAGTTTGAAATATATATAAAAAAAATATTTTAAAATAATTATGAAAACATTTTTTATCATAAATATTTTACAGATTTCAGTATCCTTTGGAGTCTAGTGATGTTGAACTGATGTGGGATATGTGTCGTTATGAACAGGCCTGGCAAGTTGATCGCATAAGCGCATGGTGTGCTGTAAGTATCTGTATACAACTCTTTTGAACTACGATACTATTTGAGTTAAAATATTTTTAAGCCGTCACTTGCTTTAGAAAGTTTCACAATACCGTATCGCAAGAATATAAAATAATAGAATAGATAAATACCCCCTGTGACTACTGAACTCAAATTTGTCAAATGTGTTGATTTTCTCCAAGGTCATATGTCTTTGTGAACCTCAACAAATATTCCGTGTAAGGTACATATATACTATTTACCTGAAACTTCATACATATATACGATATTTTCTGTAGTTCTACAGTATAATACTGCGAATGAATAAATTTAAATATCTTGAGAAATTTGGTATACGAATTCATCTAAGGAGGTTGGCGTTGCATATGAGGAGAATCGAATTATTGCTCAATGTTTCTTGGCCATCTCCAGAGGTGGACGTTGCAGAAAAGAATTAGACCAATTTGATGCTCGAAAATTAATCTTCAAATTTGAAATTTGTCCGCCGTTATGTAAAATATGTGGTTACCTTCGAACTGTGCCATTCCTTCCTTACTTCTTTTATTATACAATTTTCGCTGTTACCAAGAAAAATTTCCATCATTAAATTCCTACACTTTGAAAATATATAGATAATGTTTGAATGCGGCTGAATTTTACCGGTACATAGTTTTTTGATTGCTTTTTCACTATGCAAGTATTTTACTTTCTTTTCTATAGGTTCTTACATCGGAACAAGTTACTATACTTGAGTACGAAGACGATATGAAGTACTATTATAAACTCGGCTACGGTTATGAAGAAAATACACGACTGAATTGCCGTGCTGCTCAGGATATGCTGACTCATCTTAACAGCGAAACTACACCTAATGTTGTTGCTTATTTTGCGCACACTAGTGGAGTGCAGACACTTCTTGCTGCATTAGGTATAGCAAAGGATAATACCCCTCTTACTGCCGCCAATTACAATAGGTCCGACTACAAATGGAGAACTAGCAATTTGGATCCTTTCGCATCAAATTTTATGGCAGTAAAGTATGAATGCGACGATAACATGCCCGATAAGGCTATATTCTTTCTTAATCAAAACGCTGTGGAACTCGATTGGTGCGATGGTAGTTTGTGCGATTGGGCTGAAGTTTTAAAACAGTATCAATTACTTTACACCGCTGATTGCAGCAATTTTTACTGTGCGGGTGCAAGTGCGGTTTCTACAGTAACATCATTATCTTTGTTGTTGCTTTGTACTTCTATAATCTTACGCTTAATGTATTAACGTAAAAATAAAAATTAGATACATAAATTGTATTGTTTTTATGTATTATTATTTGAATTAATTGTGTGCAGGAGGGAGAAAAATATGTTTTCTCTTTTCTTGCTACATGGCACTGAAGGGTATTATAAGGCTAATTTCAGGTTCAGATTCATCCGCCAACTCAGACGTTGGAATATAACAACCCTTTTCGTTTTAACAGCAAGCTTTAGTCCGAGACACAAATAAATTTAGAAACTTATTTTTGCTTGCATCATAACTATCTCCTTTACTACTTGAAGAAGCATACTATTGTCAAGGATGACATGTGCAAGACTCTCTCATTTTCCCTAATTTTTCTCTCATTCTATTTTCCTGATTATTAAGATTAGGGAATTTTGATCAACGGATACCAAAAAAACAGCCGGATGGCCCAAAAATTTGTGCGAAACACTATTTCAAGTAACGATAGATGTTATAAAAAATGTGGGTTTTAACAGCTCTTTGTCGAATCAAAGAGTTTTGTATCATATCATCCTTACTATAGTGGTTGCGCATGTGTCTAAATTACCTTGTTGTGACGTGGGAGCATAGTTGCGAGTGCGACGACTGTTTGTTTGATGACAGGAGATATTTCGTCTCGCCCTCGTTCACCACCAGACCCATTTGCTTCGCTGCCTTATCCATTCTGAAAAAAAAAGAACTAAGGATCTAAGAAAGGATGCAGTCATGTGTAGAAGTTCACGCAAGTGGGGAAAGTTCTCTGATCGCCATTCACTTGGGAGTGGCCAGAAACGATTCTTTTACATATGGTTCAAGCAGCTCACGACTTCCGGTCTTTGACCAAGTATCCTTTGGGTAGCCTAAGAACATCCATTTGAAAGCGAGATAAAATGAGAAGGCGAAACACCCCTTTCACAAGATTGTGCAATGGGTTTGGGACCGCCACGGAAAAGCGCCCCCAATGAAAGATACCAACTGCCTCGGATGAGAGACCCCCCCTTTGATGACGACCTTGGCAAACGAAATAAGGAGTACGATTTGAGGGCATGCACCTAGAACGTCCGGTCTCTTAATTGGGAAGGTGCAGCTGCCCAACTGGTTGATGTCCTCGTTGGAGTGAAGGCTGATATCACCGTCGAGTAGGTCCTTGTGGCATTTACTACAGTGGTCATATAAAAGAACGCAAGTTTGGTGTGGGATTTTTGGTGGGAGAGAGTCGTCGTACTATCGTTCACTCCGGTGGAGGAACATCTAGCCATAATCCGCATCAAAACGAGGTTCTTCAACATATCGCTGATTTGCACAATAGATGCCTTCCATGAGCGCTTGGAGCACACCTATGAGAACTGTCGATGTCACGATGCTAATATCATGCTTGGCGACTTTAACGACAGGGTGGGCAAGGAAGGTACCTCTGGCACAACAGTCGGTAAATTCAGCCTCCACGAGGAAACATCCAATAATGGGTTGAGGCTGATCGACTCCGCCGGGGCCCGAAATGTGGTTATCTGTAGTGCTAGATTCCAGCACAAGAAAATTCATCAATCCACCTGGCGGTCTCCGGATGGAAAAACCACCATCATGTTGTGATAGATGGAAGACATGTCTCCAGTGTTTTATATGTGCGTCCCAAAAAACGCCCCCCCGTTCAACAAACAAAAAAAAGGAAGATTCGACGTCGAGAAGCAGCAATCACAAGAGATAGCCGAACGATTTTCTACTGGGTCTTGCACTCCTGTTCTCTGAGAGCACTCGTCAACAACTCGGTATAAGGGAACTGTGAGACGGCATTTCAAACTCCTTACGTACAGCTGCAACCGAAACCATTGGCAGAATGCAAAAGAACAGCTGGTACGACGAGGGGTGTCGTGTCGCAGTGGAGAGAAAACAGGTAGTCAATCTGTTACGAACGGCCACAACACGTGCGGGATGGATACCGAGGGTTAAAGGGGCAAAGCGAGACACATTTGCAGACAGAAAAAAAGAGGAAAGGGACAGGGGTAATGTTCGAAAATTCTACGAAAATATGCGGCAGCTAACAGAAGGTTTCAAGACCGGAGCATAAAGGTAATCAGCTTCTCGACGTCGATCCTTTGTGTTGGTTGACGGGTGTTTTTGCTGCACATAGGCGGTTGCGTGTCTTGGCTGCAACAAAATGGTGGTCCGAGTCGGTGTTAGAACTTCGGAGCGTACGCATGTCTAAAGGACTGGAGACGTATCTTCCGTCTATCACAACATGATCGATCTGATTGGTGGTTTTTCGATTCAGAGACTGTCAGGTAGCTTGGTGAGTTTGCTAAGTTTATGCTGGAATATGGCACCACAGATAACCATAATTCGGGTCCCGGCTAAGTCGATCAGCCTCAACGCATTTTGAGATGTTTCCTCGTAGAGGCTGAATTTACCGACTGTTGTGCCAAATATACTTTCCTTACCGACCCTGGCGTTAAAGTTGTCCAACACGATTTTGACATCGGATCAGCGATCAGAGATCTTTCCTCACTTGCGTGAACTTCCTACATGACTCCATCCTCAAAACTGCGATGAATTTATTATTTTTGAACGCGAACATTGTCGCAATTGATGAACATGCAATAATAACTATTAATAAGTTAATATTCTTATTCTTAAGTAAGCAACTTTTATACGCGTGATTGCAACATTTTTATAATTAGGGTATTGCGAAAAAAAAACCTCGTCTAAAGGGTATCGAACTTAAAGTTTAAAAAAATTTACGCTTTAGATTTTGGGAACGCTCCTTTTTTTCATACTTATAAAAGCCGCGTAAATAGGTATTTTGACTTTTCTGTCAGTGTTGCATTGGTTTTATTTAAGTAATACTTACTGATGCACTCATTATATAAAGGTTTCATATAGTTTTTATTTCTTTAAATTAAACAAAATTTTTTTGAAGCACTAAATGTAAACTATTTTTGTGTAATGGCACCACTAAAACAAAATATCAGTTTATGAAGCAAATACGCGTCGAATTTGCCTCATAGTTTTATACGAAACGCGTAAACTTTTTTTCATACAAATTTTGACAGCTCATTTATAAGGCACAGAATTTTACGAGTTTATGAGTTTTATGAGGCATTTATGAGTTTGATGGAATACCCTTAATATATTTTTTGCGAAAGCAAAAATCACTCTTGCTCTTGTGAAGTGGATCGCGATACATTAATATTGCTTAACATTTAAATCATTCATTAAATATCGTAACTTTGGATCAAGATCAATTAATATTGTAAGTGTAGCAGTCGTCTAAGATTCCTACAAAACCAACAAGTGTCAAAGGAATCACTGAATTGTTTATATCAAATAATAATTTGTGTGTTGTTTGACCGGCTAATATTTATAGATAAGAAATGGCTATTTCTCGACCGGGTATAATACTTATGGGCTTTAAAATTTTATCATCTAAATATTATGTTTTGTTATAGATGAGGTCTATCAGTTTTCTAATAGTCTGCCTATTGAGGTTTCTTATAAAAACTCCACAACATACTCGCGCTGCAATAGTTATGACCCTATAGTTACAACACAAGGAAATGCTTGGCATCAAATTGTGGTTCAGCACAATGGGAAATTTGGTGGACGAGATGGAATGCCAGAAATCTTGCACGCAATCTTTGAAGCTGTTGAAGGAGAAGAGCTGTTTCCTGTTGCATATCGGGTAAATATTTTCTAAATTAACGCCCCACGAAAATTCATCACCTTATTATTTTATGAAATAATTTTATTAACTAACAGCTAAAAAAAATTATAATCAACTTTATAAATTAAAATTATAATTCCAAAAATCAAACATGATAAAAAATATAAGACATGATGTTCTCATAAACTATCAATATATGTAGTTGATCATAAAAGCAAACTGAATGAGAAAGAAATTTCAAATAGCCTTGATGGATTTTAAAAATTCTTGCAAAGCATGCTGATAAGTTTTCATTGAAACTAATATCGGTTTGATTTGTCGATTATGTACGCACTCCCGAAATCTGAATACAGTAAATTATAATTGAGATTCGTTAATTGTAAGACTGCTTTTCTATTGCTGCCAAATTTAAAAACAATGTCATTGTGTGATTGCATCTTCGAGGATGTTTTCCAGATAAATAATATAGAGTCTATTCCTGCCGATGTCTTATAATTTTAAATATATTTGTCGTTGAATCGGAATTAGCACTATATACATATATACACATTTATTTTAAAATGAAAATGTCGAACTTTTTTTTCACGACTGTCGTGGGAACGGTA
The DNA here is from genome assembly GCA_027475135.1 of Bactrocera correcta. NCBI lineage: Eukaryota > Metazoa > Arthropoda > Insecta > Diptera > Tephritidae > Bactrocera > Bactrocera correcta. The sequence continues at coordinate 38,279,863 of CM050325.1, read as the reverse complement.
TATCCACCCGATGATACTCGGCTTACAGCCCTGACATATATCAGCCAGTCCTTTGTAAATCATGAGGGCTTTTGTGGCTTAAATTAGAATTAGTTCCATATAGTTGCTTGTCCGACCGAAGTGTGGAATCTGTGTGATGCTTTGGTATTTGACCTCACTATGATCCTTTGGTCCGGTAGGGACATTCTTCTGATAAAGGGCATTATAGTCGTTTTCAACGGCCCTTTATTAAACCTAAACTTCTTTGCCCCATATCGATGAGAATGTTGGCAATGATACCCTTTGTTAGTTAACAAGCCGCAAAAACTTAATTATAAATATTTTTAATATCAAAAAAGGGAAATAACAATAATCCCAAGCATATAATTAAGAACCAAAAAGAGAAATTGACTTAGGCTTTAATATTTCTTCCCGTTTGCCTACTTCGTATACTATTATTTTCAAGGTGAACTCGCACAGAGCCATCAACATCAATACACTGGTCGGCAAACTTACACATTCTAACGATTTGTATTTTATCAAACTTTATTTGAATTTGGGATTAAATATTTTATTTTTTTTTTTTTTAATTCAATAGGAGAATGACTTCATCGGCTTTAAAAAATGAGAATGGATTAAGAATTAATTTTTCGATTTTTAATTCCGATGTTAATTGTAAATTAAAAAATTCCAAGCCATGCTTCTGATCTAAGTACAATATTGGGACAAGGGAACTATTCTTCTGAGTGAGAATTTCACGAAAAAAATAAAAACTTCCCAACTATTATTTATTAAGCTAAGAATGAATTGTGTAATGTTAAAATTTTGAATAGGGGACCCTTTTTATATTATCACAACTTGTTGCATAGACTATGATAGTTTCGCTCACCTAACGGTTGTTTGCATCACCAATGATCAGCGTGACGAAACGAGTTGAAATCTGGGACTGACCGTACCAGCGATAACCTGATTAGAAATTGATATATCTTGATATTTTTCATGACATCCAAGGAGGGTTGGTATTGCAGAACGGATGATTTGGTACAGGGTATTAAATGGTTAAATGTACATATATTCAAACTAGAGAAGCTAACTCATCCACACTTGCTGAGAAGAAGTCTTTTTATCATTTCCTCGTACTTTGTTAGAATTGGTATAATGATATAATAATCACGTCCACTCTCCCCAAACAACGATTATGTTGAAAATAACGATAACTCACTGAACACAAACTTTAAATTTCACAACTAAAAGGGCAGGAAAGGTCTGTATGTGGCGTTGATAGTGTTGATATTGATTCCTGGGCGAAATTATAAACGACTTCAAAGTTTGATTATAAAAAGTGACGTGAGAACCATGTCGCGAGTGCGACGACTGTTTGTTTGATAAGAGGAGATATTTCATTTTGCCCTCGTTCACCACCAGACCCACCAGACTCTTGCTTACTTGAATCTTGAAACCTGCTGTTAGTCGCCGCATTTTTTCGTAGAATTTTCAAGCATTACCCTTGTCGGCCAGCTTATCAAGCTCTGGATTCGCATGTCTGCAAACGCGTCTCGCTTCTCTCTTCTATTCTCGATATCTATCCCATCCCTCGCGTGTTGCGGTCGATCATAACGTTGCGAGGTAAACAGTCTGTTTTCTCTCCGCTGCGACACGGCACTCCTCTTCGTACCAGCTGTTCTTTTGCTTTTTCCGAAAACCAATGGCTTCGGTTGCAGCTGTACGTAAGGAGCTTAAAATGCCGCCCCACAGTTCCCTTATAGCGAGTTGTTGATCTCTTGGATAGTGCTTCCGAGTAGAAATCTTATCTCTGTGATTTGTTGACGTGTATTGTTTTGCTGACGTGTATGCGAATCTTGGCTGCAATAAGGAAGTGGTCCAGGTCGATGTTAGGACCTCGGAGCGGACGCACATCTAGAACACTGAAGATGTGTATTCCGTCTAGCACAACATGATCGATCTGGTTGGTGGCTTTTCGATTAGCGATTTTTTTATGCTGAAATCTGGTACTACAGATAACCATATTGCGAAGTCGATCAGACTGAACCCACTTTCACTTTACAATGTATAATTCAAACATCAATGGAGTTATCAAAATAAAACTTAATACAAATAGTGTCCTCAAGTTATTTAATCTTACGCCCAAACATTGTCGACTGTAACTTTCCAAGGACATAGTCTCCAAATATGTTGACCCCAGTGGATATGGATAATTTTTTACCAATATATCAGCCAGTCCATAAGTATTGAAATTCGAGGAGAATATTTTTGTGAAAACAGCATGCCCTTCTACCAAAAATAGAAATGGGGCAATATTTGGCTTAGCTCTCAAATACGTAGTATAAATATTTCCGATCTTTTGTTCGCCGTTCCATTGGTCAATATGTAAGAAATCTAACTGAAATTCCGAAAGATTCTCATTCTTATCATAGCGTTGCGTTGCCTATGATTGTGAAGAATGGACTCAATACTTCCATTTAATTGAAATACATATGTACATATTAGGTTGTCTAAAACGTCTTGCGGTATTTTCGCTAGTTGGCGCTGAAAGCGCGTAGTTCTAGTTTTATTCGTCGCATCGGGTCATGCTATACCTTTCTGGAAAGCTCATTTCACGCGCTAACACGTGTTTGATTGATTGTCGTTTCTTTTAAGTCGTTCGTTAGTTATAGCGTCGCAAACATGGAGCAAAATAAAAAGAAAATACGACATATTTTACAGTACTACTACGATAAAGGCAAAAATGCATCTCAAGCCGCCAATAAAATTTGTGCAGTTTATGGACCCGATACAGTTTCCATTTCCACCCCACAACGATGGTTTCAACGTTTTCGTTCTGGTGTAGAGGTGGTCGAAGATGCGCCACGCTCCGGAAGGCCTGTCGTCGTAAATTGCGATAAAATCGCTGAATTGGTCGAAAGAGACCGTTATAAACCATTTGAAAAAGCTAGGAGTCACTAAGAAGCTCGATGTATGGGTGCCACACGAATTGATTCAATAAAAATACCGCAGGACTTTTTTGTGTAGTTGTCCGGTTACACCCGAACTTACACTTTCTTTACTTGTTCTTTTATTAGTTTACTGTCAGCCTCAGGGCCTAAGCTATATAACACTATATAAGATTTTATGTATTACAAATTTTAAGTCTATTGGATTAAAAGTTTTTTTTTTTAATATAATAGCGCGGTGTAAAAGTCGATCGTTTTCTCGTGCGGAATTGTAAAGCGGCAATAAATAAACTGTTTGAACATAACCTTCGCGTTCAGCTTTCTGATGCCTCTTTTGTACACCTGCAAGTACATTTTAATGTAGGTGATTATAAGTTCGGGCAAATATCACCACACGCTAAGCTTGGGGAAGCACTCAACCGACTTTATACTTGTATGGAGCGCGTAAATGGTGTGGATGGTATATTAAATTTATGCCGATTTAATACCCAAATAGAATTTTGTGATTTAGTAGTTAATTTGGGTAATCGTGCTGTCTTTGAAACTATTTGTAATTTAATCTATCGCAATGATGACAAATTTCACTCAGTGAATGGGTTGATCCTAAGCGATAACGGTATCACAACTGTAACACCTCTGAAAGTTTTTGCTGGTGCTGAATTTGTGGTTTTGGATTTAAGTAAAAACAAGGTAAAAACTCAAAAGAGATTAAATAATATTTGTAATAAAATTTAATAACTTTTCACAGATTACTTCGTCATCTCGTTTATGCCGCGATTTGAGCGAAGTGAAAGCAGACGAATTATTGCTAGCTGGAAACCCGATCACAACTGGCAACAATTATCCAGAGTGTCTACGACCTATACAAAAAAATTTTAAATTAGTTGTAAGTTCATGCAATACATAAATTTTGTATACAGACTTATGTATATTATTTTTGAAGGATGGTATACCGATCGAGAATTTATCGAAACTCTATTCGCCTTTGGACTACGAAGTAGACATCAACAGGAATGGGCATCGAGTAGATCTAAATAATAAGAAGGATCTTCTCAAGTTCCAACAAAGTAATGATTGGCATGCTATTGTGGTAAAAAAAAATTAAATGGTTACTCCTCGACTAAAAATTGTTTTTCATATATAAATACATGTTATTATTTTAATATAAACAGATACCTGATTCGGGACAAGAATTTACAAAACATGAAATTATGGACTATTTTTTTATTACTGTTTCACAAAAGCTATCTGAGATATATCCTTGTTATTATAAGGTGAGCATCTTTGTCTATATATAATTTTAAGTAAAATATTTAATTTAAATTTTACAATTCATTCATAGTTTTCGGCTGGTGAACATCAATTTCTGGTGCGCCAATGCTTTGATCAGCTCAAACACTTGGTTGATATTTGTAAAATGCAAATAAATGTTCCACGCTTAACTACTGTTGTAGATAAATATTCGGCGCTCTCGGAAATTCAAATAGACAAAACTTTAAAATACTATATGCTTATGAATGTTAGACCGTTCATACAAGGACAAATAGAGCCCATGGATTGTATTGATAAAGCCCTCACACGTCGTTATAACGGTATAAATAGGCAGTTGAATTTGGATAACTTTGAAAGCATCGAAGGTAAAATCCATTTTTAGAGAAGTGTAAAAAATTAGAAGTGTAATTCGCAGGTTTGGAAAATATTGTCATCAATTTAAGTTCGCCAAAAATTTTGAGGCGAGTTCTAACGCAGGCATCTCGAAAGCTTCTTACCAGTTGTGTGGAACTACGTTTGACACACAATAAAATAACGAATGCTAATGTGTCAAAAGCTTTAAATATAATGAGTAATTTAAAAGCTATAGACTTGGGGAACAACTGGATCCTGGATTTGGAGGACGTTAAGAAGCTTTCTGCGCTTGGCTTGAAAACTTTACGTCTAGACGGTAATCCTTTGTGCACCAAATATTCATCCGCTGGTGAATATGTAAAAGCCGTTAGAAGAGTCTTTCCGGAGCTGACAAAACTGGTAAGTTTTCGAAATGATATACATATTTGGTACACTATTATAATAGGGTTGCTTTTGATATTCGTGATTAGAGAACAATTAATCCAAGAAAATTTCTTAGTTAGGTCATGTAATTACTTTGAACCATGGTCCTTGTGACAACCAAAAACTTCTAAAAATTTATTACCAGGTCCTTAAAGATCTAAGAAGCGTTTTGAGGTTACTATCAAATTTTTAAGGCGGTTGATATTAATAATCCCATTTTGCTAAGTTCGCCGAGAGATTTCAATCTCAGTCTTGCAGTTGAGCAGAATCTGTCTGGGTCTGTTTGGTACTTGAGGAGAATGTGCCTTTTTATACAGCTCTGGCAAAAAGCTAACAATACCCAATGCTGGAAATTGCGAATAGGCTAGTTAAAATTTTTTCAATAGTTTTTCATGCAAAAAATTTAACATTTTTACAATTTTTAATGGAACAGTTATATGTATATTGTTGCCATATAATTAGGCAACATTTAAATCGAGAAAAGAAAAGGCTATAAACACCAACTTTTTGCACCCTCGAGGTAAGATTGTAAACGGTATTTAGAAGTTAAGAAGTAAAACTTCGTTCCTTCAAAATGTCGTTCACCACTAGAACCGAGAACATATACACATGCCCTCCGTTTAATGAGTCCTCGATTAACTCTTATTATCTCTCGGAATGTCCAAGAATCCCACTTATCCAGCAGCCCCCGACCCCCGAAAGGATTGGGTTACTCTAGTCTAGCCTACCTAAGGTTTAGATAACCGTTACAAGTAAAGGAAATATAACGTCACCTTGCGGAAAGCTACTATTTACTTGCCGAATGTCTGTTCACCACCCCACTTCGCCATAACCGACTTGAAACTTGTCAAGAGCTCCAATAATACATTCCGGCTGAACATTGTTGAACGCCCTTGGATAGCAAGGCAGGTATCCACCGCATGAAACCCTCAACAGTATAGCATGACAGCTAATTCCATATTGAAGAGAATCAGCGCTTGTTGATATTGTTCATTGGTTTTCTCTAGCCTTATCAACACGTCTACTCCGTCCTTTCCAACAAGGACCCAACAAAGGTCCTTAAGAGAACAACTAAGTTGTACGAATTATTCAAAATCTGTAGGGGAATGAAGACAGCTAGATAGATAGCCCTTCTCTACGTGTCACGGCCCTCACTTACATCTTGGTCATTTAACACATTGTATAAAAATTGCAAATTGATGCGGAGAAGAATAAACAGTCGAAATAAGAAGTATGACGTATTCCACTTGTTATGTCGTTTGTTTCACAACGATTCTGGTGAAAGGTGTTAAATTTTTCATGACTTTTTTTTCTTAGCACGAACTTAACACCTCGGATTTGCCTCATATTTTCACGAATAATGTCATAATTCAAAGTGGGAAACGTTTATGCCAAGAAAAAGCTTTAGTGCACCTTATGTCCACTTATGCTCAGCATTATTTTTAATCTATTAAATGCCACTGGTTTATTCAATAAACTTATGGTGATTTTCTATATTTGTTAATAAGAAACGATTGAAAACTTTAAACAGCTCTCCCTAAAAATTTACTTTTTTTTTAAATAAGCGATATGACTTCAATCCCTGTTAACGAAAGCATTCATTCTATGGTATACTCTATAGCCAAACTTAGTCGTAGGAATACTTTTTGTTATAATGTATTAAAATATAGATACAGATACTTCTTTTTGTATATACACTCTTTTCAGGATAACATTGAAATAAAAAATAAAGGTTACTTAAGCTCTCAGAAAAACTTCTTGTGCGATGTAAGTGGCTATGATTTTGTTAATGAATTTGTACCACGGTTTTTCAAGTGTTTTGATTCTCATGATCGCTCAAGTTTGAAGGGTGAGTATCTGCTCGGATTATTCCATTTCTATTTTATAAACGATTTTATTTTTCAGAATTATATCATCGGAACGCAATTTTCACCTTTTCCTTTAATTATATGGTTGCTCAAATGACTTCGCAAAATTTTAAACGCATATCTAAATATCGTGAAAATTGTAGAAACATATTAAAAATTTCAGATCTTTCTCGAGCACACATCAGTATATTTCTAGGTGCTAATCAAATCATGGAAGTTTTTTTTCAGCTACCCAGCACGCGGCATGATTTGTTGACTTTCAATACAGATACAATGATTTACAACGTATGTATTATATTATTTTGAAAAGAAATTTCTGATCAAATTGCTTTATATTGACATTTATCGAAGTCAGATTCTTCTTGATTCAACATCATTTTTAGACGTACATGAATAAAAGCTTTATTCAACTTCGCGGATAAGAAATTATTATAGTTGCTGATAAGAATTGTATTATGGGGTGAGGTGAAATATGACACATGAAAAAAATTACAATTTTATGTCATTTTATTTATTTTTTTTTTTTGAAGTAAATTATTGTACTTTAGAATAGTAAAAACATGGCATCATTAAAAAAGGTTTCGATTTGACTTGACAGAAATTATAAAAAATATAGAAAAAATTTTAAGTAATGGCTGTTTCAGCTTATCCATTTCCAACCGTGGCTTCTTGTTAGTCACCACAATCAAATTAATTGGACAAAAAAATCTAGGGCCTGATGGAATTTTTTAATAACCAAAATAAAGACCTGAAGAATATTTTTTCCGGATTTTCGAAAAAAAAATTTAAAAAAAGTCGAAATTAAAAAATCCTTCTATGATACACTAGTTTTTCATGTTTTCAAAAACCTGTAAAAATTTCATTGAATTCTACCGAGCGGCTTTCGAGCTAAGATGGTCACCAATTAAAAAAGCATAGCTTTGAGAAAAACGCTTTGAACCTGTACACTCAATTTGCGTACGTAGAAGAACCCTTTGCTAATTTTCGAATAATTCGAAGAGAAATTGTCGGATTTACTTCAGAAAAATTATTTTTGGACAATTCTGATTACCCCTAACCTCTTCTGTTGCTGACATTTTATCTTTAATTTTTGTTGATTCTACATAAATTAAATCGATCATGTTTTAAGTAAAGGAAGCCATATATTTTTGTATGAGACATAGAATTTATAGAAAAACAAGAAGATGTGGATATCGATATTACTTAGTACTTATATACATATGTATATTCCACAAAATACACCGCGACCGTATACTCATTAGTTTAAAATATTATATTTAACAGGAAAACATGATAACATTAACAGTTAATGGAGTATTTTATGATCAAGCTCCGAGTGTTATGGACACCGACATATTGATGTCTTTTACTCGAACATTTGTTCTTATGCCGGTGGAAACGAAACTTGTATGTTGAGTTATATGTATATAATTTCATTGCAAAACTTTTATCCGCCTAATATCTTATTACAGGGTATTCTCAACAAAGCTATCAAGTATCAAATTGTCAATGAACAATTAAGTATATACAATCCCTCAAGTCAACAGTTTAAAAATACCTTCAAATATTTTAAGAGTGAATATCAAGACGACAACGATGCTGTGACAGTATCAGATAAGGAAGCTCTCTTAATAATGCTCCAAGAAGTAACAAAACTCAAACCACTGTGGTGTACTCGGTAAGAAAATATATTAACGGAATAATATTGAATATTAGAAGTAATAATAATATACTTTTTATTAATTAGCTTCTTGGAAGATGCCAAATGGAATTTTAAAAAATCGTTATTGATTTTTTTAAATTATTGTGACAATAAAAAAATACCAGAGACTGCTTTTAATTAGAGTATACATACTGTTCCTATTTCTTTAAACTTAAGTGAAGATTTGTGTACATTAATTCAAAATAAAACATGAAACAACCGAGATGATATATGTATATTTCTGTACTTTTCTACTTAAGGGGAGGGATAGCGCTAATTTGCGTAAAACAAAGCGCTATTTTATGATTTTTTTAACAGTTAAAATCTACTGTTAAAAACTATTAGTACATTTGAAGAATATTCTGTTAAATTTCCATGAAGAAATTAAAAGGAAACGGCAGTGACAGCAATAGTGGATTGCAGTACTAATCATAACTCGATGCTGGATTAGCTGAAATTAAAATTATATCGTTAAATTGTTCAATATTTGGGAACACTTTGAAAAAAAAAACGCGGTTTATTAAATAAAAATGTAAAAAAATCGTTTAATTTGTTTAAAATGAAAAATATTAACAAGTCCAGGTTTCCGGCTCGTAAATTATCAATGAAATAGTATTCAAAATTTCAAAACGAGCGGTGCTGTAATAGTAGTTATGAGGCGCACTAACTTTGAAAACGTGATTTGTTGGGGGAAACACTTCATAGTTTAGAAATCTGATGTAAAATGTTCATAAAACAGGTCTAAAAATATTCGTCAGTTTTGCTCCAAATCGAAAAAATGTAGAAAAAACCCCATAAGGAGGAACTTGATGTATTTAAACTCAAAAAGTAATGTGAGGTGATTATCGTGGTGTGGTGAGCTTCGCACTGAGACTACCCCTGGTTAATCGAAATTTCTACATGTATAAACATGAACCACTTATCAACATACATAACTCCCAAACCATTGAAGTTATAAGCAAACTTACTCTGACCATATTCCTTAAACACCTCTACTGAAACGGTAAAATGGATGAAATCGCATTATGTATCGGTACTGTTAAAAACTACTAAAAGTGCGAGAAATCAACAATAAAATAAGGCAGAAGCATTAAATTTTTACCCCAGAGAGTATGAAATCGCTTTATAGAACGATTGGAGAAGCAATGCCCACATTTAGGTGAAATCACATATCTGTGCACGTACTCGACCAATTTCAACTAAATTCTGCATATAACATTTAAATTTGATTTGATTCTTTCACTTTCCAGTATACAAATAGTAATATAATAGTACATCAGTCCAACTCTTTCTTTGCCTCCAATATTTCCCGTAGAATGATTACCGTTCTACTACCGTCTTAGTTGTTAATAACGGAATTTAATTTTTGATTCCACGGCGAATATCGCATTCGATGGAACGATGAGCTGTACGAGATATACGACGACATTGACGTAGTTCAGCGAATTAAAAGACAGCGGTTACGCTGGCTAGGTCATGTTGTCCGGATAGATGAAAAGACTCCAGCTCTGAAAGTATTCGACGCAGTACCCGCCGCGGGAAGCAGAGGAGGAGGAAGACCTCCACTCCGTTGGAAGGACCAAGTGGAGAAGGACCTGGCCTCGCTTGGAATATCCAATAGGCGCCACGTAGCGAAAAGAAGAAACGACTGGGGCGCTGTTGTTGACTCGGCTATAATCGCGTAAGCGGTGTCTACGCCAGTAAAGAAGAAGATAAGTTCAAACAGTTAACAACTACACCATTTTTGGTATTACTTTCCCCAAATAAATCTACGGCGAATCTTTTAACCAAATTAATTTATATTATGATGAGCCTAAGCTCCAAGAGTTAACAATCACAAAATATTGGACGTTACTTATCATAGTCGATTGCACCAGATAAAAGATCATCATTCATTTAGAGCAGATAAGAAACTCGAAGTGCCTTGTGAATTTAGAGTCATTATCGCTCAACTTCGTTTTGAATACCGTAGGTCAAATTCTGTGTTGAGTTGGAGTGAAAAAAATTCCTTGGTGTGAACAAATTTTACACGTTGCCGTGCCAAATAAAAAGTAAAGTTTTGACAGTTCAATTTCAAAACAAACGCAAATGTGTCATTATACTGAAACTAGAAAAAATTCAAAGACTTGTTATTAATTGAGATGTTTAGGCAACGTACTAGGCTACTTATTATATCTTCATATATGTACATTTACATTGAAATCTCTTAATCAACTACAAAATTATTATTTTCACTTAATTCTTGCGGCTCAATTTTAGTTTTCAATATTTCGGATAATTAAAATAAATTCAAAAGGTGTCAAAATTTTTTATTTAATATAATTAATAATATAAATATAATATAACAAATTAATAACTATAAATTAATCACATATATTATAATACTATAATATATAGTTACTTGTTATGCTTCTTTTACATTCGTTTATTCCTGAATGCAATCTGTATTCATATTTCTAAGTTGTAAGAATTTTACCCAGCTCCCGCGCTTTTCGGATTCACCATGAAAAACGAAAGAATTTCACTTTTATCAATCGGAACTTTATTTTTTCTACCGTTTGGCACACAGGTTATGCGTTTGAGATGTCAATCACGTCTACAATGTTGCAAATACTTCAAGTACCACGTTCTGCGTGAAATTTTCGCCACACTTGCAACAGCAACACATTCTACTATCACTCTTTGTTCGCAATTTATACAAATGGTCGGCAGTACTAAATATTTTTCCGCATAGCAGCAGAGTATCAGCAAATATGCAACAGAGCTACTGTACTGCTATAATTATTACGTACCTCGAACGCAGCCTATCTTATGAACATTATACAATATATACATACATATATATATGTTTAATTTCTTAAAAATTAGTAAAAACGTCGGCCTGAAACACCACAAGCTCAGATATTGTAGCCTATGCGAATAGTACCATGTCAGGTTGAAGTTACATAAATTTTAAGATTTTATTGGCAAGAAAATTAAACTAAATCTTCACATTATAAGCATGAACTGCTTTCAATATCCACTTTTTATTGCAAGAATTATGAAGAAAAGAACTTTAAACAAAACTTTTGGAGAATTTATCATTACAATCCAATTTTTAAAATGCATATCTGTACATACATACATGTATGTATGTAAGAATATATTTATTCAAGAATGATAGAGACAAGATTGCATCACGTGACGTTATAAACGAAACGAATTGGTGAACTACTATTCCTTCCGTTTATGACATCACTAATCAATGTATTCTGCCAAACTCAAAACAAGTAACGAAACGAATTTGTCGTAATCTTTATTTCTATCATTCTTGATATGTATTTGAACTTTTTTCAGAAAAAAATTTAAATCTTTAATGATACAATAACAAAACATATGTGCTTTCTAGGAAGTATAAAGTGTCTACAGATGCATTATGTTATATTCGCTTTCTACCAAAAGAATTTTTTTTTGGGGTTAGAATAAAAATCCGCCTTTCGGAGTAGCAATGTTTGGATTGAATGTGTAATGCATTTCTTCCTCTGTTGGAGCTACACGGGAGTCTTCTTCTTCGTTGTTAAAATATTGTTCAATTATATAAAATGATTTGCAATAAATGTCGCGATTTTCGTGAGACTGCAAATACTCAATTTTGTCCAAACCTTAAATGAAAGAAAAAAGAATATTTACAATTTTGTTAAATAAATAGATTCATTTCATTTCTTAAATATGAAAAAATAAAAGTGTAACAGCATCCACCGAAATCAGATGTTCTCTAGATGAAGAATATATATGTACAAAACTTCAATTATAATTTAAACCTGTGAACTATTTAATATGAAACAAATGTGTAAAAACAAATTAGCGCAATTAATTTTAAATTGAAATATTGCATATTCTAAATTTAAGAATTTTTCAACTTTAAGGGGATATTCTACTCTAGAATTTTGAAAAATTCGATTTTCCTTTTCATTTTGTCCGTGTTCACTAGAATTTTCTCCAAAACTTTAAACGCATTTTTCTTGAAACTACTTTTTTCCACACGGTACCGGCATTGTGTCAAGTTCTATACAACCGATTTACTTGAAATTTTGTGTGAACCTTCTTTATATAATCCTTTATCGTTCCTACCAGCATCGTGACAAAGTTTTTGTTTTTAATATTAAAAAAACATTCAGGAATTTAAAAAAAAAAGCGTAAAAAATGATTTTTATTTTCAGGCATTCGCCATTTTTCAAAATTTTCAGGATCAATGTCACCAGGATGCGCCATTTTTTTTACACCTGTCCCTCTCCCCCCTCTAATTATTTTAATTTTTAATATTTTTTTGTAAAATTTTTTCTGTATTCTTAAGATATCAATAAAAATACCATAAAAAAATGGATGATAAAAATAATTTTTTTTTTTTTAATAAAATTCAAAAAACTGCCCAAAATTTGATTTCTAGAGTAGAATACCCCCTTAAATGTAAATAATAGTTGGATATATGGTGTGTACCAATACATTCTTAATCTGGAGAACCTTCTTCATTCGCCTATACCCAATTGTAACCACGAATTTGGGAAATTTTTAATTCCCATTCTAATGATTTATACCCAAACATGAATATAAAAATATAATTTATCAGAAATGTATAGTCAACGGATGAAAATTATTGTATAAACACAAGAAAATATAAAATATACAAACAAATAATTTTTTAAAGTATATTAATGTACCTCCACATTCTTCTATTGCTATGGCGTATGGATTTGGACGCGCAGCAAATTTTTCGCCAGCTTTCAAAATATTTTCTAGTGCGTTTAGAGCCACTTGAACAATATCTGAATCCACCACGGTCAGGAAGTCACACATAGGTGCTATGCATCCCACATGAACCTAAAACAATAAAAAAAATAATCTTTAGGGTACAAAGTATTTTGTTCTTTAATATTTAATAACACAACGTAGATCACGAGCAACTAAACTAGATTTACTAATATTTATATACTCGTATTTTAGGGATAGGCGGAGATATGGACTGTGGATTTATAAATTAATGGTCCTTTTTGATATATAAGGGGTTTTCTAAGGTTGTGAATATAACTAACTTATCTTACAATCCTTACCAATAATCCATCGAACGGAAGAAAAAATATTCTGATATACGGTATGGAGCGGCTAAGGAAACGCCTACACCGGTTTTAACATTTTTTATTACAATTGTGTAAAACTGAAATAATAGCTGTCTTCGATTTGTCAAGCGTTACTCTCCAGCCAATTTAACAAACTATACCAGATTTCCAAACAAACATGTCTTCTGACGCATGCGCAATTGTGTTAAAGACATACACTTGGTCTGTGCATAACAGCTTAGATAATACATATTTATTTGCCAAGGTGTTAGAAAAATATGTAACTCTAAGTTTTACAATGCTATACATTGATAAAATAGTATCCACAAGAATATATTTAGTCATAAATATGTACTCTTGGACACCCACACTTTAATGAGATATCCAAAGTATCGCTTCAATGCAACTCGATAATTTTGTTGTTGCTTTCAGATGTAAATTTTGTGTCAAAAGAGCAGAGAAATTAACCAATCGAAGACAGCTTACCGGCCAAAGGTAAAAAGTTGTACTCCGGCCGACCAAAGGTAAATGATAATTTTTGATGTACGTTCTTACACAACATTCATTATATGACGAAATTGAGAATGAATTAAAAATCATGGTATGGTATATCAGTCTGTGAAAAAGTGGATTTTAAGGATCGAAATTTTCTATATAGGGTTATATGAGAGTTAATTATGGTATAGTGAGGTATAAAAAACTTTAAGTCAGCTGGAAAGTTGGAAAACAAAATATTGGGTCCTGAGAAGAGAAAATAACATTAGTGTTGAACTAAAGCTCTTGACCACATTTACACCCAATTTTTTTTTTTCAAGGTAACACAAAATTTTACTATATTTGAGGGCGGGTGTACATATATGTATATTATCAGGTAGACGCAGGTAGACCAATACACATATGTAATATGATAATAGTTATTTGGGCACTCGGAGAAGTATTCATCCCATTAGAATTAATTTTAAACACACACATATTAGTATCAAGAAAAGATGCATTCTGGCTTTTACTCACACAGTGACCGATATTTTTGGTAAAAAGTCAGTCATATGCACTGAGGTCCACATATTCGGTATCCGGGATGTTGAAAAGCTTTGGTCTAATTCAACCATTTTTGGCCATATATTGAGGGCATTATTTGTGCAAAGTTGTATTACGTTAATTTCATTGGTGCTTAATATTTAAATTGTTAGGTGCAAGAATCAGGTTGATTCTATCTACACAGACTTTAGTTAAGCATTTGACGGAGTCAGTCAATAGATTCTTATATCCAAGCTTTACAGTAACGGTGTCATTGGTAATACATTGGATCGGCTTTACACATATCCAGTTGAAAGGTACCTACAAGTTGGTGCACCAACAAGAAACTCGGTCGACAATACAATCGCTAACTACTAGCTCAATGGTCAGAATTTACAAGAAGTCGCGGATATCAAGCTTCTGAAATTTTTTATTAACTAGCCCTCATTTGTGTAACACGTCGATAAAATAACCTTGAAGTCCTTCAAAGTTCTGGGACTCATTACAAGAACTAGGACAGACTTCCGCAATTCTTATATTCGGATGCAATACTGTCATATGATAGCCATACTTCATTTCATCCACCTTTAAAGTCAACAGCTTAAATGTTCGACGTCAAGTGGATGACCTAGCATTTTCCTAGAAAGTAGTAAAATTCAGATTGGTGCACCTGATGTACTTCGCATTTTCGAGTTTGAACCCCAGAAAAACTAGGTGTTCAACGGACCACATAACAAGTTTTCTTTCCATGTCAACCCTCTTCACTCTGAAATCGACTTCAGTTACTACACATCAAGAATACGGAATACAGACTATTTTCTACTAATGTATTAATTTTTTAAGGCAATGTTGAACTTCTTACATGATCTACTCGTATATAGCCGACTTTCAAATAAATAAAATAATGTTAATAAGAGACGTATTGCTTACCAAATATCTAATCTGTTCGGCTGTTCCACTACTGGTGGCATTTGCGATTGCCCATGCAGACTCCTTTTTAGTTTTGAAATCAGCACTTTGCATAATAGTTATAAGTACGGGAAAAATATTAGCATCAATCACCGCTTGGATTTGTTGTCTATTTCCGGCAGCTATGTTAGAAATAGTCCAACAGGCCTCTTTTTTAATAGTTTCATATTGAGAGTTCAATAAATCATTTATGCATGATAGTGCATTGCAGTTTAATATGACTTGAGTCTGAACATCATCTCCCGTTACTATATTTCCTACGGCTCGAAGTGCTGCTGTAACAACTTTGTTCTGCGGATGCCTACGAATATAAATATTAATTAATATTTTATTTCGGTTGTAATTTTAAAAATCAGTAAATATTACATAAGAAGTTCAACTAGGCGACGGCAAACTCCCGCATCTATAACTGCTTGCACTTTATCGTTAGGCCCATCAGACAAATAGCTTATAGCCCAACAAGCGTCACTTAATATATCAGGATCTGTATGATTTAGAAGCCGGGCTAGAATTGGTAGACCACTAACAATTTTAGAAAAATCCGCTGGAGGATTTTTACCACGGCACAAATTCGATAGTGTCCATACAGCATTCCTTATCAATGTCAAGCGGTTTGAAGTACTCAGCACGCTGAAATTTATAGCACGATTTATATTATATATTATTTCAATATGTACAATTTTAATAAGAACAATTTGAGTCAAATATGAAAAATAATATTTGAAGATAAAGAACTGAGAAAAGATATTGTGCTATTGAATCCTACTCAATACAATTTAAATTTCAAATGAAAGAAACAAAATAAAGAAACATTGACAATATGTTCCATATTTTTTTATAGCTTACTGCAATAGGGGTTGAAGAATTCCCAAATTAAGTAAATGATCACGGCAACTTGGCGAATCTCCAGATATATTTCCTAAAGCCCAGACGGCCTGCTCTTGAACATCATCATGGGGACTTAATAAAAGGTCTATGAAGACAGGCACAGCACCTTCCTCTACCACAATTTTAGTTTGATTTGAGGTTCCTGAAGCAATATTAGTCAACGCCCAAGCAGCTTCGAACTAATATTGAAATTTATTAAATTATTAATTATTTGTAGTAAATTTGCATATATCACTGCTTTGGATTTTACTTGTAAAGAGGCATTAGAATTATTTCCCAGAAAATATACTAAACGGGGAACTATCCCTTTCTGTATAACTTCTTCAATCGGCGGGTTTGGATCTCGAGACAATAGCCTGCGGAATTTCTGCGTAGCATCAAGTTGATCAGCTTCATTTTCACTATGTATTTGGTCTACTAATTCCTGTTTAATTACAATATCAACAGTTCCGAGACTTTGCTCACACAGTATTTTTGGAAGTTGCAATTCTACATTGTATTGATGTGCACCACTCTGCATTTCAACCTCCTTTTGAATAAAAAAAAAGCAAAATAAATGGATGCAAAAAAATCGAAAATATATATACCTACCTGGCCACCTTCCTCAATTTCAGATTGTTGTACTTCGGAAACAACATTACGTCTTTTAATTAATTGCTGTTCTCGTTTCTGTTTACGAATCTGGACACCTTCTTCTTCACGCCTTCGACGCATCTCCGTGGAATCCAAAGGCGTGTTTTTATAGCGATGCCTATGGGTCGTTGACATGGTGATAAATAAATAATTAAATTATTTTCCAGAGACTATGCATTTACTTTCATGAAACAATTTTACAAAAAATTTCCCATAGTCGATAAAATTAATCGATTTGTTTTAAAAATCACATTTCATCCTAATAACACGGAGGTTACACCATCAAGGAATTGATTTCTATTTACCATACACTATAATAATAATGGCACAAATGCGTCCATGACGGTTTATGTAAGGCACTCACGCAACAATTAGTTGGTTGATTGAGTTGTGCTAGAAATTGCTCTTGTCGCTACATACGGCACAACTCATAACACAATTTTGATGCCAACTTCATTTTCAATATTCACTTCGTTGCTTAAACATGAATTCGGAAGTTGTTGCTTTACTTATTATAAATGACACGTTCTCTTTGACAGCCGAAATAAAATGGCAAAATTGTTTGAAATTGTACGACCCACCCAAACACTATCCAACTAACACAACCAGCTTGACAAAATATCAAAAAATGTTGATTTTCATCCAATCAGTTGGCACAACTCATACAACTGCCCCACATACGTGGCAATCAGTTGTTCAGTTCGATGAAATTGGTACAATAATTGTTGCGTGTATGCCTTCCATAAAATTACATTTGGGCTTGTTTCAGAGCAAAACCGATTAAATTGTTTCCCATACACCCAAAACGGATACAATTTCTGTTTCAAACATTAAGTCGGCACGATTCCGATTACTTTGGCGGAGGGGTAAAAAAAACGAGTTTCTGTATAAACGGGGTATGTACGGATAGGGGAGCTTCTCCAGAGAAAAAATATGCAAAAATAGTGTGAAAATAACTTATACTTTTTAAAATATTCCCTTTTAAAAAATTTAAAAATTTGCACTAAAAATACATGGTATTTCTCTATGTTTCACTAAATTTTTTTACATTTGTCTCTTGGTATATTTAAATATACACTCTAAAAATTGAAATAAGTTCACATTTCACTTTTATTTTGTTATATTTTACCTAAATTTATTAATTCAAAAATCTCTTAGCACACTCATCGTTGAAAAGGTAAGACTGTTTACAATTATGAGGAAAACGAGCGTTGCCACATCTTAAACACCAAATATGTAGGATTTTAACCTTTTTTCCTTTGCTTGATTTTTCGTGTGATTCTTTTTTTCCAGCTAACCTCCGAGATAAAGAGTTCTTAGAAATCGAAGGTGCCTTTGACAACACTTCTCACAAGAACGTGGCAAGGGCCCTGGAGAAATGGAATGTGGTGGCTCCGGTACGCAGATGGATTAAGGGCGTACTGCGCACCAGAACAGCTGAGGCGGGGAGGAGTTCTATCCCCCCTGCTGTGGTGCCACGTCGTGGATGAACTACTTGTGTTGCTAAATAACAATGGAATCCGCTGTCAAGAATATACGGACGACATTGTTGTCATAGCCAAAGGAAAATTTGAGGGTACTCTCTGCGATATCGTACAAAGGGAACCAGGCCTGGCAGAGGGTTGGACCAGTAGTGTCGGACTAAACATCAACCTTTTGAAGAGGACCACCGTCCCGTTTACGAGGCGCAGGTCTCTGCCTGGCCTCAGGAACCTAACACTCGGGGACAGAGAGATAGAGGTGACCAATATGGTCAAATACCTGGGTCTCACGCTGGATTCCACGGTGCGATGGAAGCAGCATGTTGACCTTAAAATGGTCAAAACCACAAATGCGCTGATGGTATGCAATCGACTGACTGGTAAATCCTGGAGTGTAAACCAAGGATCATCAGATGATTGTACACCATGGTAGTGCAACCAATTATCACTTATGGAGCAGTGGCTTGGGCTCCGAAAGCATCGCAGACGTCTATCAAAGCTGCAAAGACTCGCCTGCATCTGTATGACGGGCGGGAGCTATGCGCACATGTCCAACAGCGGCACTTGAAGTCATGCTGGAACTCACCCCGCTTGGTCAAGTCGCCAAACACACTCTGCTCCAAATGACAGCAGAGGGGACTGGCAAAGGTAAGGTAATCTCTTCCCAACGGATGGAAGAGCTAAGTGCGTCATAACCCTGGTTCTTCTCCCTAGGGATTGCTTTACCAAAAGGGTGAACATCACTAGGAAGTTTGAGTTAACCCTCAGCAGCAAGGCCGAATGGAGCGACTCCGCTCTCTAGCTACTGCTTAGGGACACTACAATCAGGTGGTACACCGACGGCTCGAAAACGACGGAGGGAATTGGTACAGGGGTGGCAGGACCACGCGCAAAACTCTCCATACTTATGTGTAGGTTTCCGAACATATTCCAAGCAAAGGTATTTGCTATAAGTCGGTGCGTAGAGTTAAACCTCCAACGCAACTATGGAAATGAACGTATAGCCATACTAAGCGGTAGCCAAGCGGTCTCTTCGCCCGCTCTGCAGCATCCACCAACATGGTAGGACCGGAAACTCAGGCTACTGGTCGCCTTCTACACTAGCCATTGCAAGCTAAAAAGCACTTATTTAACATGGGCCTAGCTTCTTGTGCAAATCGCTGGTTCTGCAACTTGGAGTCTGAAACTCCAGAACACCTGCTAATGGACTGCACAGCAGGATTAAGGCTTGGATTAATGTTTCCAAATAGGGATCACATCGCCTCAATAGCACCTAACAGTATATTGTAACTCATCAATTTGCTGGGACTAGTTGAGACGTTGTGAGTTAAGAGAGGCGCAATAAAACCTAGGTCGCGATGCAATCCTCATTTAATTATCTATCTATCTACTTCAACTTAAGTCCGAGTTCAGATAACTTTTGTACTGTTTCATACAAGGAGACTTTTATATCCGAAACTCGTAGTTTACTAGAAAGACGAACTACATAGAGAGACAGCTAACACACTTCATTGTTGATCTAATTGTGCTCAGTTTGAAATGATTATTTATTATATGGTGGGAAATTTTAATTATATCTCGACGCGAAAAACTCTGAGCACTCCGATGTTGGATCGACTTCAGTATTTGTTTGTTAAGCCCAGCCGAAAGCCATTGCAGAAAGTAGTACGATGCAAAAGAACTGAGAACAACGATTAGGGTTTTTCTTTTTTAAATTTGTGATAGTCCGAAATCCTGTGTTGCAACACTTTTTGCCCTTACCCCTCGGCTAGCGAATTAAGGATTTTGTTGCGGCTCCGTGCGGATCTGTACGGATGCGTAACCCAATTTCTTCAATCCTGAAGAATCAGTGTTGTTGCTGTAACGATTATCTAATCCCCGCTTGGGTGACAAGGTTCAGGAAGTTTTTTAAAGGTCATCTACCGGTAGGCCCAATAAAAGTGCTGTTTTGACAGGGTCCGATCACAGGGTGAAGGGTGTTAGAAGAGTGGGGTTAGCAGAGCATGCAAAGAGGGGGGCATGAGTATTGGACATATATTTGGCTTGGCAGGGTCGACTCTGTATCTTTAAACGAAGACATAAGGAGGCACCCCGTTCTGACATGCATCTCCTGCAGTTTTGTACTTTGACAGTTATTGCGATCGTATGACGACTATTGATAGTATTCCTTAGTTCAGTTTGACAATATGCTATCTATGGATTTAGTGCGGGAGAGTATTAGGTTCCTTGCAGAGAAGAAGCGATTAAGGTCGTTTACTTTTGAGCACAAGCCATATCTTTTGCTACGTCTTCTAGTAGCGCTGTATGACCGGCAGCTTCAAAAGTATTTGACAAGTCCAACGCTACTACAATGCTCCCCTTGCATGTTAGTTTTTGATTAAGACCATTAGTTATTTGAGGATTATTGGGCGATGGCTACCCTTGGTTAAATGATTTCCCAGGTTTTGTTACAGTGACCAGTCTTCCGATTTTTCAGATATCAAGTGAGCAAGGATTGGTAATAACAGGTTGACGACCTTGGTGAGGAAATTTACTCCCGTCATACTGACATGTTTGGCACTCAAGATTACTATGCGGCTTCGTCGTGAAAAGCAAGCGATGCGCAGTTGTTTACCGTTTTGTAAAACCGTCGGGTAATACGTCAAATCGTACGACGTTGCTATCACCTCTTCTGATTGGAGAAAGCAAGACCAAGGATATGGATTTCCAGTCAAGCTGGTACTGGAAATACTAAGAGATTTTTCATAACAGGGCTATGGATGCTGTATTTGTGCTATAATATTTCCTTTTTTATTAATTTTTACTTTTTATACGTTAAAGCTTTATATATACTACTTAATATAAAATAAATGTGTTAGTGAGTATTAAAATTACCAATATAAGTTTAAAATCATTATAAATACAAAAAATACATAATCAAAATAGTCGAATTATCGAACTTTAGTTGCAAGACTTCAAACTATAAGTTGTGTGCTAACCCATTTTTTTACTTGTGAAATAGAATTTATCAGACAATTATTTGTTTAAATATTATCTTTAATTAAAACCAAAGTTTAATAATTACAACTAATATTATAGCTTATTAGATACAGATATAATTGATTAGAATTCTATCCATACATATGGCTTCAACACAACTATCAAAATGGTCTATAGTAACGTTAATGGTCAACACCGAACTAATATATATATGACTAGAGACATAGTATGTACATACATATCCTATCCTATAGGATTAAAAATTCTTATGTGTTAAAGATATATCAAATACAATGGGTGGATTATTAGGCTTATAATTAATATCACAAGTTGACGCGTTCACATAAATAATATTTCCGTCTGATGTAATACCATAACCCTCATGGATATGCCCAAATACATGATATTTGGGCTTAACTCGTTTCTGCACCGTAGTTAGCAAATCTACACAACCAGCACGTACGCCAGAGCAGCATAAATCTCCGTGGCCCACGGGTGGAGTATGTGTTACCAATATATCCACATTATTTGGTATGCGGTTCCAAGCATTCATACAAGCGTCTCCACGGGGTAAATTGAACGCCCAATTACAAAATTCTGGCTGCCAGGGAGTACCATATATACGTATACCCATTACATCAATTAATTGGTCCTCTATATAGGTACAATTTACTAAAACGTCTCGAATATTTTCAGTTTGTATAGCACTTTCAATGTCTTCTCTGGGATTACCCAGCATCGGCATACTGTCAAGGCTGAAGCGACCAGTGTGTTTAGTGCTGTACACGAGAACAATAAATTATAATAACTTTTAAAGCTTTCATTCGTATTAGACATACCGATTAGCAGGACATTTATTCGAAGAACCTTCTGTAAAGGTTGTATCAAAACTTAGCTCATGATTTCCAGCTATGACTACCTTATGCTTATGAGGAAGAGTAGCAATCCATTTATCAAAATCAATTACTTCGTCTAATTTACCACATTTCGTAAAATCGCCAGCATGAATAAAGATATCACCGTCCGGTATATCAAATCTTAAGTAAGGTGTTAATGAATGCGTATCGCTCATACAAACAACACGAATTTTATTAGGATCTTTCTGTTTGACAGTCTTACTCATAGACACTTTTATCACACGCTGCGTTTTGGAAATCTCGTTCCAAGCAGCTGTTGGATTATTGGTTAATGGATGTACAGTTATTGAATTTTCCAAATCCATGTATCACCGGTATTATTTACGTATAGGACAAATTAAATAAAGTACAAAATAAGAGAGATACTATTGTAAACATCGATAATAAACATAAGATGGCTGTTACACTTCACAAATTGCAATATCATAACGTTTAGTATACAATATAGTTGGATCGGTATCCACATCACACAGTGTTTACAAAAGTGATAAAAAGTGATAAAGACGATGTCCATCTCATCTCTCATTGGAAGTAAGAGAGCAATCGCTAAACGTCAAAACCTACTGAAATTTGATAGTTGACAGAGCTCAGAAGATTTTGATATTTAGCAATTGGTAAAGACGGAAATCTTATAAAAAAAAAATTATAAATGGTGGGATTTATTGTCTTGTTGAAAACCACTAAAAAAAATGTAAAACAATGAGAATTAAAGAAAAATTTGAAATTTAAATCTATCAATACATACATAAATAATAACGTATGTATAGTTGTGTTCACATAATTATACCACTGCATGGCGAATCCATTTCAGAATATAAAGTCATCGAAGTAGCATCGCGTTCTACTATATACCGGAATGGGGAAAATGTTCAGTTATCTGTGTCGAAATTACAAAGAACATATTCAGACGCCTTCACATAAAAAAAAAAAACTTTTATATGTTTTGCAGTTGGTCTAATAGCGCATGTTCATACTAGTACAGTAATACCCCGGACTTACGCGATAGGTGGGTCCGAGCGGTTGCCGTGTAAGTCGAATTCGCGTAAGTCGGGGTTCAACGTTGCATATAAATACATATAAAGTTTGTTTAATCGGGACCAGAGTTTAAAGAAAACAATAATTTAGAAGAAAAATGTTTAATAAAGTGTAGGATAATAAAAAAATATTACATTGTTATGAATAAAGTAAGCTAAACCGAAGTTATTTTGATGTCGAAGGCTTCATATATTCTAACAGTGTTGCCTGACGAGTTAAATTTTTCTTCTTTTCACGTAAAATTTCCTCGTAGCATACCAGTAATTTTTTTATCCCTCGTTTTGTAGTAGAAATGCGTTCTTCATTAGAATCAATTTTTTCTAAAATTTGTAACCCCTTTTCAATTGAATTGAGCCCCTCTGTTAAGTTTGCAATTGTCATTTGATTTACCGATTCAACTGGGTCTAGCGAATCAGTTTGGTCAATATCTTGCTCATACTTACGCATTTCTATAACCTCGTCAATTGTTAGCTCTTGATTGTGTGAATCTAGCAATTCTTGAACGTCATCATTATCGACCTCTAAATTTAATTGCTTGGCGATATCGACCACTTCTTCTATTATGCTATCGATTTGTTCAGGATCTGAAATGGTTTCTCCTTGGGCTTCAGAGGTGAAAAAAAATGGACACAGTTTTTTCCAGACACCATATAAACCATAGACATAGTTAGATGTATTTTATAATACCTTAATATTAAATAAAGAGAAACCCAGGAGTAATATCCTGGTAAAATATATATTTTAGAATTGCCTAAATAGCATTCTTAATTCGCGCGGCAATCAAAATGAAAAACCGCGTATCTTCGAATTCGCGTAAAACGGGGTAGCGTAAGTCGGGGTATTACTGTATACTTAAGCCAGTGTGACGAAAGACGCTTTTACTAAATTAAATACGTTAAATACCAGGAAAAGACTAAAAATTACAGAATCAAGTAAAATCAAGGTTTAATGAATACCACCACTATAAAAATTGAACTGACGATATACAAAACCAAATTGTGAAACATTGTGGTTCATCTGCCCAAACCTCAATGAATTGACACCAAAATATGTGTATATGATATAACATAATGGATTAGATTTTTAATTTTATCCAAAAATTTCAAGAAATTTAAATTATTTTTGACAAGTATGGTGGTTTGTTCGATCAACTTAAAACGAAGTTAGTAATCATGTAACTGCAGCGTTATTCTAGAACACCTGTCTGACGACATTTCGAACATGACTCAGTCGGAAAGCAACTCGCACAGAAATACTCCGATTGGCAATAAATTTGAAAATTGGTTTGTTGGGTTATTCTCTGAGGAAATGAGGGTTATCGGAAATTTTATTATCGATTTAAATGTATTATATATAAATCATACGATGTTTTCAAACGCAAGTGAACAGATTTAAAATGGATAAAAATAATTCGTCAAATCCTGTTGACATGGAGTTTTCATATGGAACAGGTTTTGATTCATTGGATATTTTTAAGGAGGAAGATACTTTGAACATTATAAAGGATATGGTGCCTCTGGGTAAGTAATCAAGCGTTTCAATGTTTATATTAACTTACATGTATACATTCATATATCAAATAGAAATGCAGAACTTTTTCGAGGATATTGATCAAATGGAATTCTCTGATGAAGCCCTGTCAAATAATTTGTTAGACGATTGTAGTGTGGACACATTAAATTTCATTGGACCTGATTTATTATTACAACCGAAAGTGACTAGTCCAGATTTAGTTAATAATGCTGTAAAAAATTGTACGAACAGTTACAACTCTTCAGATCCCTTGATGGCTGGCCATTTAAATCATGTCGCTACTTTACCTTCTTCAATTCATGCAGTTGAGTTTAATTCGTCGTCTAATAGCTTGCCTTTGGATCAAAAATGGATAATGAGAAATGAACAAAATCCAGTGCGAAGTAATCAAGTTGTCGATAAGCCGAAAGAGTTCTGCAATGTTAATCCTGTAAAGGAAGATGAACCCGATTTTTCTAAAAATGACTGTTACAAATCCAATGCCTTGGAAAATGTTCAGAACCATATACAATCTGTTGAATTCAGAAATGATGTGTTGAAAGAAGGCATTTATGACAATGAAAAGGTATGTAAAAATTTACTTCAAAAAAGTCAAATAATACAAAGTTGAGGGTATACTTTAGTTAGTGTAGGATTAGATCATGATTTAATTATATAAGGTTGTGTCGATACGTAGCGTGCAGCTGCTATCAGAAGGAAAACATTAAAATGTTATTTTTCCTTGTTACGCTAACAACATGTGCTCTCTTCTGCTAAGATGGTGTCGATATGAAGCGTGCTTCCTATTACGAATAAAGTGTTAGTATTCACAAAGTCAAAATCACTTCGTATTCTTATTAAGAAAACGCTAACAGAGATTTGTCTCGAATCACCTCGTGATCAACTTTATTCCGACTAGCCCATTTTTGAGCCCGCAAACCGAATCGATAATATTTTGTTTCCGTAGAATGATATTAATTTTTATGTTCGTGTGAAGTTTGATCTCCATGTGTCAATTAGTGTGTTTGTCAGCAGTTTTTGAAGACGCAAAAAGATTGTCTGGAGATTTTTAAATGTTTTGTGCAAGAAGCGTGAAAATGCTAGAGCCTTGTAATGTGCTGTCGCACGACTCGCGTGTTTAGGTAAGCTTTCGTCGTCGTAAACAAATAGTCACACTGGTCTTCATGAGGAAATCAAATTTCAAAAGCACAAAAAAAGTTTGTGCCAATCTAAAAAAAATAAAGGGGTTTTTTTAAAAAGTTGTGCATACATTTTTTGTTGCTGGCGCCTAAATTGGTTTTTAAGTAATTTATAAAATTTTATAAATTTATTTGTATCAATAAAATGAGAACTTGCTTATCAATTCATTGTTCATTTTTAGGTTTTTTCTTTGTTGCCATTTAATAGAGAAAAATCGATTAATTTTACAGAAGCTAGCAGCAAAAATTTTCCGATCCAGTACCTTAAAGTGCTTAGTTTTTCCGCTTAGAACTCCTTTCTTATAATAAGTAGCTTTTTTGATAACTTGGCTACCTCAGGATCACGTTATTCAGATACTACCCAATTATCATTTATCTAAGTGAATTTGATCCATCTTTTAACTAATTCTTTCTATACTCCAACATTCTTTAATCATGGGATTCCTTGATAATATATTTATGCGTGTCATTTATAACTTTTGGTTATGCTGGGCATCACAAGAAAGCAACACACGCATAGTACCACACATACACAGGCACACCGTATTATAGTCTGACGCACATTTAAAGAATAGGAAAGACCCTTGTTGCACTATTATTACTGTTCCACTTCTCTTCACTATCAATTTGCGCCCTACGCACACTTTTTCTTTCGGTTATCTAATAACTTTGGTCCCTTCTCATTTTCCATGCACTTAATTTTGATTTAATACAACCTCGTTTCCACTATGTATTTCGCTTTACATATTTAACTCTATACTGGATTAGGATTGATGTTCAAATTGAGGTAAATCAATTTCGAAATTACCAACCAACCACAACTTTTACTAACACTTGTGCGCATTTGGTATACTCGTATAGAAAAACACTAACAATCACTTTCCTTCAATGAACATTCAGTTCCAGATTTAAATCAAAATGGAACGGACTCACCTGATAATTTTACCACAACCTTTGACGAAACTAATGTGCAAATATCTACACGCATCTTCTATGTTTTCGCTCTCCCACTGATCCGGATTTCAGGACATGAAGTAGCGTAATGTCCCATCGTTGCACTTGAAACATCGCATACTGTACCGATCTATTACTCCAGAATTGATGCTGTCATTTTTAGTTTTCTTTTGCATTGTTTCACTTCTTCCGCCTGGGACGGTTACACATGGATCCTCTTCCGTGTTAGCCTCCAGTTGCTGTAGCTCATTGCGGCTCGTTACATTGGATGTACATACCCAGTGTAACAAACTATTGTCGGTTTACGCCATGTGTGCCAACGTTACCGACACTGGTTTTCCACTTATGTGTGCGAAACATATGGGACAACCAGCTATCCCAAGCGCCCCTTCAAGGGTATTTTACAAAGCGGTCTACCGTTGGGACCTTGCAAGAATCGGTCCACACATTGCAAGCATCCAGAAATGAAGCGCCTATGAGGATCACACGACTGATCTCAGGCATAGCCGCTCATTCGATGTCGTATCTTTTGATCAAAATCAGGTCTAACGGTTCTGCCTCCTTCACTTAGCATTCCGTATAACATCAACTTCACATTTATTATGACAAGTTCTGCTCCTATCAAGTACTTTTTGCTGATTTGCAGCATACCAATTATGTACCGCTAAATACTGTTCCTGCCTCTCTTCCCTCTGTTCGCAGTATACGATCAGCCACCATACAGTTTCTCTAGTCCAGTTACTATGCTTATTTGCGCATTTACAATCTATATACCGTAATAATATGCTGTCTATACGTCGCCTATTCAAATAACGTTCTGCACATACAGTTACCTAAAAAATATTAGCACTCCAACTACGCATGTAAACTGACATACAAAATACAGTACTACCGCTCCGACATATTCATATAATAAAATAATATATGTGTTTAGTGCGTAAAGGAAATTAAATTGCATTCAATTTGCTAGTAAATAATCAGGGGTGTTGTGGAATCTGATAGTTGTCGGAATCAGAATTGAAACCGATCAAAAAAAGCAGTAGGTGTCATGAATTCAGATATTATTGGTTTGATATTCGAAACAGAATTTGTATCGGTTTTGGGTGTCACGGAAACCAATTTTATCGGTTTTGCTGTCAGAAACAAAACAAGAAGATAGTCGCACACAGATTTGAAATGCCAGTTAAGAAATCAAGTTATTTTAATGTTGCGAATTAATTTACCTTTATTTCTAAGGAGAAAACATAAAAATAAAACACGAAATGTCTTAATTATTGATTTAAAAAAAAAAATGCCGATATTTAAGAGGGGAGCCTTTTTTAGAGGCTTAAAAAAATCTTTTTTTTTTTGGAAGGAAAAAAATAATTGATTGAAGCGAAATTTCTAGGATTTATAGTTATATATTTAAACATCATCCGCAAACTTTTTTGATACGAAATCTTTTACATTTGTCTTTGAAAAGCAATTGCCAGATGCTTATCGCATGTGCATATGCCAGACGGCGGTCAGGATGCAGGTCGCGATTTCTATCGGAAACAAAAAATTCAAAGAGATTAAAATATTTTAATAACTTATGTTCAAGTTAAACTGGGAAAATATAAAATAAAAAGTATAAAATTTTTTAAAATTTGAAAAAAAAAACAGATTTTGGTCTAAAAAAATTTTACTTTAAATATAAGTATGTTCAAACTTAACTTTTCTTAGTTTTTTTTTAGTTTAAATAGAAGATAATTTAATGCCAAAAATAATAAACTTTGCCCCAATTCCATGACGTTCGGTTTTTTTTCTATCCTGTCCGCCAATTAAGAAAAATTGTAAAAATGAAAAAACGAAATTTAACACCCAAATGCGTCATTATTCATTCAATAAATGTTATCTCTTAAAATCTTTCTTTAATTCGGAACTCATTAAAAACTTTAATAGGATTGCTTGGATGTATTCATTTGCAAGTTTTGTCACATTAGTAAACAGCTGGTTCGAATATTGGTTTTGCATATGTTCGAAAAGACAAAAATCCAATCAGATTTTGTGACACCATTTAAAATCAGAATTGGTTTGCAATTCTGACAGCTAAGCAATTCTGTCTTGGATTCCACGACATCCCTGAATAACTGATTAATTTTTTTGTTTTCTAGAATCTCTCGAATAAATTCAGTTCGGGCCACTATATCTTAAAGCTGTCATTCAAACTAACTGTACAAAATCCAGATAAAGATCTACATTAACAATATTTTTCCTTTATTGCATAACCTTAATTCGACTTGCATATTGTCTATTTCAAATAACAAAACTGGGGAAAACCAAGCAAAACGTTTTATGTTGGCTGTGAAGATCATTATAGTTCCGGTGTAGCCGAAGTTCTCTTTTTCTCTTGTTAAAAATAAAGTTTTGCCAACGACTGAAAAATGTTTCCTCACTTTGGATCGTTGCAAATGTAGTAAATAGATAGATAGACGTGGGAGGATGTGCACAGCGACCATTGGTCTATTGTGCCCTCTAATCCTTTTAATATTACTTAATCTAGTCCCATGCTCGAAGGGTTGATGGTTTTCATATGATTTTGCTACGGCTGCATAAGTCCTAAATGATTGAGCCTTTTTCTAGTCACAGAATATATAATATGTGCGCCGGCGTCTTGTTCTTAAGCTCACGAACCCTCACGTTTCTTCAGAGCTCATTCCCATCCTGTGCAGATGTTTGCGCAGTCTGCAGTGTGCTGTAAAAAATCTTGTTAGTATTCTTAAATTATTCTTGCTAAAAAAGACGATAGAGTGTCTAATTTCGTAATATCCGCGCCTATTTCTTGTGCTGTTTTTGATCCATGTATGTATCACAGCTGTGAGTGTGGCTTTGTTTCTTCCTTTATCTTCGATTAATCCCACGATATCTTTTCTCCTAGAGCTATGCTGAATTTGATATTAAAATTTATGGTCTTCTGAATTCCGTCTCTGCTGTTTGTGGGAAGTATACATGTTCTGCTGCACCCGAACTTACCGCTAGATATAAGGTTATATATCTATGTATGAGGAGAAAAGTTGAAATCCGGTTGACTGTCTGTCTGTCCGTCCGTCCGTGCAAGCTGTAACTTGTGTAAAAATTGAGATATCTTGATGAAAGTTTAGTGCAAAAAAAATTCAAGTGCGCAGATGGGCGTAATCGGACATGCCGAAAAGTGCCATAACTAAGCACTTAATTAAGATATAAAACTGTAATTTGGCGCAGGGGATAACAGTAGCAAGGGGACCTGTGCCTTGGCCCCACCCACTAATATGTTTAATTAATGTGCATATATCCTAAACCACGAAAGCTACAACAACAAAACTCGGCCAGCACGAATATTACAAGAACTACTACCGATAGTGTGAAAATTAATGAAAGCGGATGAAAACTCCGCTCACTCCCCATATAAAAATTTGCCGACAGGTTAGTATGACAAGGATTTTTAGGGGCCGGTGTAAAAATTGGACGATGAGCCTGGCACCGCTCACTTTTTAGTGAAATCCCATAACTCGGAACCCGACTGACCGATTTCGACAAAATTTGGAACGTTCGGTCAATATGTGATATATATAACTGGAATTAAGGGATAATCCTCCTCTTATAATGATATGTACGCATATCAAAAATGGGTTGAATCGGACCAATACTTCCTTTAGCTTATTGACTTTGTATTGCATATATGTATCGGCCAATATCTGAGTTATGCCAATGAAAATAAGAGGGTGTGTTTTATTCATAAGAGTGTATCTTTGTGAATAAAATATATAAATTTGAACGAAAACTTGGCCTACCAATATCAGGATTTTCGAACATCCGGCTGACTTTAATTTATACCTGTATGATTGGTTTTACACCTTAAATTATTTCCTGATTCTGGCAAGTTGCAAGAATATAAAATGTTCGGTTGCACCTAATTTAGCCCTTTCTTACTTGTTTAAATTCAACTTTATTGTATTATTTCAGATAAGCCAAGCAAATATAACTATCCAAGATTTGAAGGACATACAATCAGCTCAACATGTTTTGATACAAAGAAATCCAACGATTATGTATGCCACTCCACCTACTTCTGCGTCCTTTGCTGCTGGTCCCCCTATTATATCACAAATACCTGTCATATTTGAACCAGCTGTAAACGTTTCGTGCACTTTACCCAAAGTGGGAAACATCTCATCGGTAGAGAATAAAGTGCCAATTAATCGAATTCAACCAAAAAAGAAAGAAGTCAAAAGGTCTGCTCATAATGCTATAGAGCGGCGTTATCGTACTTCAATAAATGACAAAATTTCGGAACTAAAAAATCTTATAATAGGGGAATCTGCAAAACTCAACAAATCGGCAGTTTTGCGCAAGTCAATTGATAAAATACGCGATCTTCAAAAGCAAAATTCTGAGATGCGTGATGAGATACAGAGACTTCAAAATGAGCTTGTAAACCGAAGCAGTTGCAATGTTAAAAATCTACTCAACTCAACAAAGATCAATAAAGTTGATAATAGGAATAAGCCATTAATAACGAATGAGTTCTCACAAAAACAAAGAATTATTACGCCACCATGTAGTGACGAGTCAAATGCCTCACAATCTCCAACACACTCTGATATTTCTTTACCGTGTTCCCCAGTCAACGGGTCTGTTAAAAGCTTTAATTCATATAAAATGAAAAATGTGTCAACTGCTATACGTGATATGTCGCATTCACGATTAACGTTATGCATATTTATGTTGGCTTTTATCACAATAAACCCATTTAAGATATTTCTATACAGACCTACTGATACTATGGGCACTCTCGGAAATTATGAAAGTACTGATGATACTCATCACCGCCGTATTTTAAACTTCAACGATGATAGTAAGTATCTAACATTTAATTATTAATTAAAGGAATTTTTTTTTTTTTAATTTTTTTTTTTACTTTTTCGGAGGGTCACTAAGTTAAGAATTAGAGTTCTAAAAATTGATTAATCTTTTAAATTTTTGACATTAAGAATATACATAATTCTAGAGTTTTGAAAATCTTATCACACCCACCATTTCACAAAGTCTTTATATTTTATTCATTACTTTGTTTTATGACTTGTTAATATTATCAATTCCGTCCTCTTAAGAAAGGTTACGAAAATAAAAAGGAGTAAAATAAGTGTCCGCGTCCTATCATGAGAGTGTCCAGTAGTTAGAGTGGAATTCGTTCGGGAAACTTAACATAAAACTTGGTCCCTGAATTTTTTGTCCGGTTAAGAGAGGGGTTCGTATATTGGATGTGTGCGCAAGTATAGGCTTCACTGCATACTTTATAAGGTATATATTGTAGAAATGTGTGGTCAGAAAATAACTGTCGTGGACTACGATCCCAATCCAAAGTTCTTCAGCATTTTTGAATTGTTTCTTAGCAATCGACGTCTTAAAGCCCATAAGTTTTCAATAGAGTTTGCATCGAGACTTTGTGCTGATCAGCTCAGAACATCAATAATTTCTGCGGTGAGCGAATTTTTCCCATTTTTAACTTCGTGCTTTGGATCATTGTTCTGCATAAAAAACTAATTCACAGGCATCGATTCGAACGCGAATAGTTCCATGGATTTTTTTACTTATAGTCCAAAGTACTTTTTCCCCAAATTTGAAGACCTTTTTCGTTCAACAACTAGGCATCATCGAGACGCCTTCGTATAAGTCTACTGAAGATGCTAAACTAAATTTCTCATTTATTTTAACCATAATCTCTCAGGAAGATTTAAAGTGATTAGTCTTTCTTTTTCTGATGATGGATCTATTAGCATGTAACTCCATGGCCTACCGATTTTTTTTTATTTTTCAGCCGATTTAGGATCACTTAACAAAATTGATGGTGTTATTTATAATTCCTCCTTTTTTCCAAAATATAATTAAAATTTTTAACTTCGTGCTTTGGATCATTGTTCTGCATAAAAAACCAATTCACAGGCATCGATTCGAACGCGAATAGTTCCATAGATTTTTCACCTATGGTCCAAAGTACTTTTTCCCCAAATTTGAAGTCCTTTTTCGTTCAACAACTAAGCATCATCGAGATGCCTTCGTATAAGTCTACTGAAGATGCTAAACTAAATTTCTCATTTATTTTAACCATAATCTCTCAGGAAGATTTAAAGTGATTAGTCTTTCTTTTTCTGATGATGGAACTATTAGCATGAAACTCCATGGCTTACCGATTTTTTTTTTATTTTTCAGCGATTTAGGATCACTTAACAAAATTGATGGTGTTATTTATAATTCCTCCTTTTTTCCAAAACACAATTAAAATTTCTACCCATTTTTTTAATATTTTAATTTTATGTAACAGCTACAGTTTATCAATGTCTTTCTTCAACCACTGCCATTCATTAACGAGTATTTGTACAAATATTCTTTTTTTTTTCAATAATTACTTGTATTATCTTGTAGATTATATTATTAACTATGATTCATTTATGTATTTCTCATTTTTTTACACAGATACAAATAATGATTTTATTTGGAAAGCCTTCTGGGGCCCTTTATTCTTGTGGTTTGTTAACTTGATGGTCATGTTGGTCTGCTTCGTAAAATTGATTGGGTATGTGAATCCATTAGGAAATACAACTGCTGTCGAATTCAAAACACGAAAGGAGTGTGGAGATAAACTTTTCGAAAAGGTAGAATATGGAAATAAACAATTTATATAAAATCTGATCTAATTTGACCCGGACAAAACACTACGTTTTCACGTATTGTAATACAAATCTTTATTATTGGCTTCAAAAGAGTGTCTTCAGCCAATACAAGTATGCCAATTATTAATAAAATTTTCCAAATACGCATTATAATATTTGGCTGGGATGACTTTCAGTGTCTTCAGCAAATTTTTTTTTTTTTCTTAAAGCACTTTTCGATGACTTAATCATTAAAAGAGATGTATGGACGACTGGCAAATCTTCGATGACTTCACGTCATTAGCTAGACGCCGAATGTCACTTAAAAACTTTTGTGTTTGTAGACTCCTCAAAACACAATTTCAATCAAACCTCTTATTAAATTTTAATTACAATTAATTTACATATGTACATACTAATATGGAGATCAAACTTCACACGAACATGAAAAATATGTACCAATCCAGGAAAAAATTATCAAATGTTTTCGCGCGTAGATTAGATACACTAGTCCGAGTCAAATTTGATCATATGGCAATAACATTTCTCTCACTTAGGGCTATATGGAAGATGCTTACTTGGAGTATATATCTTGCTTGAAAAGCCTTGGAGTAACGTTGCCGACATCCACTTTTGATTTTATTATATTGACAACCTGGCAATTTATTCGTATATTTATTGGTCATCTAAAGATTAACTGCAAATATACAAAATCTGTTTCAAGATTACGAAAAAATGAGCACGGTTATTCAAATACTACAACAGCGAAGAATTTGGCCATTTTCTTCAACAGGCTGAATCAGTTGCATTTAACAACTGAAAACAACCCCAAACATGGCCTGACATTATCATTATATGCATTAGATATGGCCCAGTTATCTCAAGACACCCTCACAAATGAAGAATTGGTCGATATTTACTTAATAACGACTTTACTGGTAAAACAAAACTATCCTAGATCATTGAAGTTATTTGTACGATATTGCATTAAAAAGGGAAAACAAGAGTGGTTTAAGTCTGCAGGAAAGTCGAGTCAATATAAGTGGATATTTACTCCATTCGGAACACAATTTTTAATTGATCATGAATTTGATTTAAACAACAACTTACAATCAAATAATATGTTTATACAATTGACGAACAGTGCGAATCCTCTAACATACTTATTAAAGGTATAACATTAAGATTGTCTGACTTTCCACTTATAAATGATTTCCATTTTTCTACTATTTATAGAATTATCAAGAATATTTGCTTCATCAAGCTATTCAATGTCTGGTGGGATCCATCCAAATTTCTGATAAAAAAAGAACAAATCTTAAGGCATATGATATAGGAGATAATACTGTGGCTAGTAATGCGCTGACTTTTGTTTCTTTGCTGCGTGATTCCATTTCTGCTGATTGCAGCAATGAAAAGATTGAGTGGTGGGTTAATATTCTTGAAGTTTCTGTTTATTGGTTATTAGGCGAAGATGAAAAAGCCGAAAAATCATATCAACGTGCGAGACTTTTACCGAAGGAACTTGAGACAAGTAACGACAAACTACCACAAGCTTTACATTTGGCATTGGAAGCAAAATTTTTATCACTGCAGTAAGTAAAAACAAGAATACTGAATGAATACTTCGTATAAGCAAAAGTGTTATCAAATTTATATTAGTATGTTTAAATTCACCGAGGTAAGTGCAGACGATAAAATCTGTATTTGTGTTAATAAACATAAAAATCGTAATAAAGAGCTGTTATGCGGCACACTTACTAAAATTGCGAAAAAATCAAATTTATATAACTTAAAGATACATGGTCCCGTCGTCTTGATTTTTTCTATTTATTTTGTATGTATATGTGTTTCTACACAACAATTGACCAATTCGACATTTTTTCGAAGCCGTCAGTTTATTTAATTAAATTTTAAAACGTTTTGTACAGTAGTTTTCTTAAAAACAAATCCAAAATTCTTTAGAAAGTCTCCACAGCTAAGTCTCTAAATCGATCTGTTAGCATTAACTTTTACGACCATCATCATCGGCAGGCGCTAGCATTATTTGCAAGATCGCAATTTAAAAAATTTGAGTGTGGTACATGTTGAGTCATATATATGTATATAGCTGATTGATAAAAAGGCAGTTAATTAATATTTTAAAGTTTAAGTTAATTTTAAAAGTAAAAGAATCGGCATAAATGGCCGGCGCCTATTAGTCAGTCAGGTTATGCTGTGCTTAAATTGTGGTGTTGTATACAAAAAGTACAAGATGCCTTATTTTGCAGGTATAGTGGAGGCTTCTACAAACGTGATTCTCAAAGTATAATAGATATCTGCAATCGATCCAGTAACTGTCTTCAAGAATCTTTAACATTTAATAAAATTACAAGTGTGAAAAAAATTAAATTGGTAAGTTTTAATGTCATTTATGTATCATATATCTTGCTAAAAATAAATAATTGAATATTTACCTAAGATCTACCGTTTCTGAGATGTAATATGAACCCGTTTTCACGTTAGCTATGAGGTAGTGAACTTCGTGCGTTTTCACTATCTTTTGAATTTTTATATCTCAGGAACTGTTGGTCTTTGGCAGAACGTAATTTTTCATAGTTGAACGATCTACAATTTTCAACTTTTGTTGTATGTTCTTTTTTAATAATTTTTTTAACATGTTCATTAACTTTTACCTGGTTGTAAATTTATAAAACTTCACATTTATTTTCTGTTTTACCGGACTGTTACGAACTCAAATAAAACAATATATACGTATTTAAAAAAAAATGTTGAAACAAGCTTGTGATAACGTTCTTTATATCAAATTAGAATTCTCATAGTACCCATATAAATATGTACCAATAATACCGACTATTAAAATTGCGTTTTACTTTATACTTATGTATATAAAATGATCAGCATGAAGAATTGAATTTATTTCCGGAAATATATCTGTTCGTAAAGACAACAGCAACATAAAGACTTGTTTGCCAGTTTGAATGAGTGAAATTTAATATTCAGGTGCATCTTTAGTATTTTATTTATAATTTTTCGGAATCGGTTTTCGGACTAATATATCACATTATGGGAGATAACACAATAAATTTTTCAGCTTTTTTAAATTTCGCCTTAAAAATCGCTGGCTCGAAACCAGTTTGTGATCCATAGCCTGTTTTAAAAACTCAGACTTGAAAAATTAATATCTTAGGCAAAGTTGTTCAGAATAACAAGTAGAACATTTTCCGTATACGCGATTTTATAGAATAAATCGGCTCGCTTTACTATGGATGCTGTGATTTTCTGTACAAAATTACAATTTTGTTTCTTAATTTGGATATTAGTTATAGCACTTTATAGAATTTTAATTAACGGGATTTTGTGGCCGCGGCAATAATGCGATTTCGAACATAGGAACCATTTGCCAATTTTCATCAAGATATCATTTTTTTTTATTAACTATTATAATTCAGGTTTTTAATCAAGTTCACTGTTGATAATGCTATAATATTTTGACAACAATTGATTAACTATATCTTCATTTTTATTACAGTTGTTTCAATTGCTAACTTGTGATTGGGTGCTCGAAACAAGAACCCAGCTTTGGGAGACGGAATACATGAACGCTGATCAAATTCTGTGCAAACAAGTTCCCAGCGATTATTTGGAAAAATTTCAAAAGGATCTTAACTCTATGCGTTATGTCATAGAGGATTTGCATGTAAGTTTTATTGCTTAATTTCGTAGCAGTGTGGCCAAAGAGACACAGATTAAACCAATCACTACTGGTGATGGTTTGCATTGGTTAGGAGGTTTATCCATGGATTACAGGAATATTTTTCGATTTTTCAGATATAAGTCACGAAATATCCCACTTAGACATCTTAGAAAAAAGCGCTTGGAGCCAGTCATAACTTTTTTGATGCGGCTAATATTTACAACCTACAGCATATTTTTTTCAGGATCAATGTTATCATAATCTGTCTCCAAGTCTTCAATCAGCAGCATGCCACATTAACCATGCGCTGATAAACTTATCAATCACGCTTGTGGATAATGTTGATACATTCCATCTAGGCTTAAACTCTATCTATAATCAGATAGGAAGCTGTCATTAAGAACTCACAATTCTGTGATCTTTGGTGGAGGGGTAAAAAACCTCCCTCCTATCTGGAAGGGGAAAGTTTCATCTATAACATATAAACATCAAATTTTCGTTACAAATAAAATGCAGAAGCATTTAACGTATGTCTCGAGTTCACATTGGAATCAATTAAAATGCTGGTTCTCCTTTGTTTGTAGGCGTTGTGCGGCACGTTAGCTGAAACCAATCAACGCACTTGGGTGACGGATAAATAATAATAGCGTTTGATAACGGTTTTGTAAACTTAAAACCAAACACCTAAGCATAGTTGTGTAGGCTTGTTACCATGGAAGTAACAGATACACATGTCCACATTATCCGAACATCCCACAATACTCGATCTTACTCTAATAAAATATGTAAGATATTAAAAGTATGTTGATCCACCTCTTTACTAGTCCAGCTTGCATGTAAATATAGCTGTAGTAATAACCAAAAATGAAGTGCTGTGCTCTGCAAAAAATTGGGAGCGGTATGAGAGCAGAGCTAATTAAAATTTTCATGTGTAGCTGTAACTCTGCTCTGCTGCTCTGTTAAAAATATGTCCTCTATTACGCATGGATATATTGTCATCAACAAATTTTAAAAAGGAAGAACCTGTTTAACATGGAATGTTATTTTTGTTCTTAAATCTTTTATATTTTTCTTCGCTACATATATGTAGTTCACTTTTTGCTTATTGTTATTTGCGATGTAGTTTATGTTTTGACTACTTTTAGGCTTAAAGGGTAAAAAGTTAAAAGAAGTCGTCCTAGTAGATTGAAACCTATCTAAAAAGGAAGATAAATACCAAATATGAAAGGGAAAGTAATTTACGGGCGATATGCGGTCAGAAAGAGAAAGAGTAGAGGAGTGTTTGAATTTTTAAGAGTTATAAAAGGCAAGGCCTATCTCAGTTTTCGGCAAAACTATGAGTCCAATGGAAAAGAGTTATATGGCGAAGTTATATGTTTTATCCTACAATGATTTCTTTTGGTTTCAAAAATTATGTACCTTGGTCTACATACACATATGGACAAAATAATAGGTGTGCCTATGCGTGATGCCATTTTTTTGTCAAAAAGTGTTGTAACTGTTATTTATTTTTAATACCGCTATGTTTTTATGATGGACGCGTTTTAGTAGCATGGTGGTGTCAACAGTTTGCATTACTCATTCGGTGATTTTGCTTTTTAGTGACGAGTGATCATTGTTCATTTAATTTTGCTTGGCCATTAAAATAGGTGTAGTTCATATTTTTCGTAAAGAAGTTGTTAATTCGTACTATTTACCATACCAAAGTAAGTATTTGAGTATTTCCAAATTTATATTAGTTTAAATATCACAAACTGACAAACAAAAAATTTTCAGAATGGGTCGCAAGAGACACTGCACCGAATTGGTTAAAAAACTACGTGGTGAAGGGAAAACATATAAATTCATAGCCAATACGTTAGAGCGATCAGAAAATTTTGTCACTAATGCTCTAAAAGGAAAAAAAGGGAAGGAAACTCGTGGCCGTCCAAAATTAACCTGCCCAATTGATGACCATCGTATAGTACTTATGGCAAAAAAAGACCCTTTTATCTCTTCGCGACAAATTGAAGCGGAGGTGGGACTTAATATAAGCTCGCGGACAATTCGGCGTCGTTTGGTGGAAGCTAAACTACCATGGCGAACGGCCAGAAAAATTCCTCTGCTACGAAAGAACAATATTCAGAAGAGGAAAACTTAAAGATTGGTGTGGTCCCACTGGAGAAAAAAGGTGGCGAAATATTTTATTTAGTGATGAAGTGAAGATAAATCTTTGCGGAAATGATTCCATGAGAAGCGTACGCCGTCCGAAAGGCAAGGAATTCGATTCCAGATACACCAAAAAGACAGTTAAGCATGGGGGCGGAAATGTTATGGTGTGGGGATGTTTCTCCTGGCAAGGTGTTGGTCCATTATTTTGGATAAAGGATACAATGACCGCTGTTGAGTACAGGGAAATATTACAAAATATTATGCTACCATATGCGGAAGAAAATATCTGAGTGGCTCATAAATTCAAATGTAACCTGTATGAAGTGGCCAAGTCAATCTCCTGACCTCAATCCGATTGAGAACTTGTGGAGTGACCTCAAAAGGAGATTGGCAGGCTTTTCTTTTCGAAACAAGGAGCAATTGTGGCAAAAAACTAAGGAATTGTGGGATGCAACTCCCTTGGAGACTTGTCAAAAGCTAGTACAGTCTATGCCCAAGGGAATAGCAAAACTTATCCAAAACAAGGGAGGATATACTGGCTATTAAAAACTTATAGGCTAAGGAAATAATATACTGATTTTTTTTTATTTTGAAAAAACTTTTTTACACCTATTATTTTGTCCAGGGAAATATGTTTTTATAATTGAATTTTTTGTTTTAAAGCTTACAGTAAGAAAATTGCAAAGTATTTCTGTTTAATAAAGAGAAATACTTTTATTACTAAAGAAAAATTTGTTTTAATTGCATATGATTTCACGATATTTTGGTAAAATGTAATACACCTATTATTTTGTCCATATGTGTACATAGGTATGTACATAGTTAGTTTTGCTGTTTACGCTATCTACAACAATCTTGAGGGAGAGTCTCGTTGCGGTTGTTTTCAAGATGTTGCTAAATTCTTATTTTTACATATTGCCTATAGTTTTTTACCACATTAGCGTACAGTCGATTAATACCAGCTTACATTTATTTATTACAAAGACTTACGGGCATAATACCATATGGATAAAACGCAACAAATCGTATATATATTTATTTTTAGATTGGTCATCAACGAATTTACCTGTATGAAGCTGTATGTCGTCTTATGGCCGGCGTAGCACCTGGACCTACACAACAACTTTTGGATCGCAGTTTGCGGCATAGAACTCTTAGATCATCCGTTATATGTGGAGGAAAAGATAAGAGCAATAACTGTGTAGGATTTCAACGTGAAAGAGCGACAGCACTTTATATTGCATGTAAGTATTTACCAAATGCGTTAATTTGTTCGCCGGGAGAACGAGTTGGAATGTTAGCTGAAGCTGCCAAAACTCTGGAAAAGCTTGGCGACAAGAGAAAACTAAATGATTGTTATAAGTTAATTAAATTTTTTGATAATAGCATCGATGTAATCGATTAAATTTACTTATAAGTTAACTCGCAAATATATTAGTATTGCTGTTTTTGTAGATATAAAGGTCTAAATTCATCTGTTTTATTTACTAATGTTAGGTAAGTATAAGCAGACACTAGTAGCTTATATTTATTTAACATGAAACATTGAAAACTTTACTTAGATGAGCTATAGCAAATGTTGATTTGAAGGGTTGCCCGCCATCAATATGTTGCCAAATTTAAATTTTACAAGATTATCTTTTCAACCAGTTTTGTTAAAGGCGAAAGGTTCGATAAAACGATTTATTCTTGTTTTTTTGTTTTACAAGTCACCTCAGAGACAATATTATTTCACATTCAAGAATGAGAGTGTGATTATGTAATATTATTCATGTTAATATAGCTCGGACGCTAAACTACATTGTGGTCAAGAAAACTTATCCAATTTCATTAAAATGTCATAAACAATGATTGATATACGTAGAAGTTTGTAAACCGCCAAAAAAAGTGTCTTTTTAATACAGGAAAATTATGCAAATGTATGCATCATGGTGTGGGGTGTTCTTCCTCGCCTGGTGTTGGCCCCCATTTTATATTAAGATGTAGAAAAGCAGACCAACGTCCAAATACTTGAAGAGATTATGCCACCTTTTGCTGAGAAATAATTTTAACATGGGTATATCTAGCGAGACAATGATCCCAAACACACCTGAGGTTTGGCAAAAAGTGTCCTTTAAGCAATGAAGTTGATGTTATGGATTTACATGCAAAGTCTGAAGATGTAAACCCCATAAAAAAATGTGGAAAGTTCGTGAATGCGAAAGTAAAAAAGAAGTTTGCATGGTACTCGATCTCGCAAAAGCTGCATGGAGAAATTACTCTCAGAGGATTTTCTACCACATATGAAGTTTAAAATATTAGAAATTATTTGAGACCTTTGGAGTTTAGACCAATTACACACATATTTCCCACTAAACCCCATTAAGTAAAAAAAAAAAACATGTCC
Organism: Bactrocera correcta; assembly: GCA_027475135.1. NCBI lineage: Eukaryota > Metazoa > Arthropoda > Insecta > Diptera > Tephritidae > Bactrocera > Bactrocera correcta. The sequence goes on along the minus strand of CM050325.1, from coordinate 38,237,753 downwards.
ACTTAATTTGCATTTTCTAACAATTGCCATAAAAATCACACACTCATTAAAGGAACCACAGTCCAAGAACGTCAACTCAGGGTTGCTATTTGCGTTTTCAAGTAGACCATTTCTGTACTCCTCTGTAAATAACAATCCTTTTTCAGTATACAGGACATCACGGTTTCCGGAACTCCAATTAATCGAAAGAATTTGCGTGGAAACTAACACAAGCATACAGTGAAGCTTACATGCCTTTTACGTAAGAACGAAACGTTTAACAAGCTTCGGTTAAAATTGTCAATTGAATTGTACCTTAAGAAACTCATTTTAACTCACATAAATCTATAGATGTGCTTTTGGGAACTAACCGTTGGTTCAACCGATAGGTGGATAAAATATCATCTTAACTTTCAACGCTAAATTCAAGAAAATAAATTGTAAATTTTTGTCAACCAAAACTTGATCAATCTATTAACATTTTATTATTAATAAAAATTAAAAAAATATATTTTTTAGATATTTTAACACACAATTCACTATGTTGCATTGGTACGGATGTATGTCCGGCATCGTTCTTTGAAGGCTTTCAATGACCTCTGATTTACAATGTCTTCCACGTTAACTTCAGATTGTAAAAGACGAAGCTGGAATTGAAACAAATACAATTTTTGTACAAAATAGGTTAGAACGTATTCAATACAATTCAAGCCTTAAACACTAAATATAGAAGTTTTAAAAAATAATGTATAAACTAGTTTTTGTGTGCATATTAATGACCTCTTTGTTATGGAGCATAACTGACGAGTTCCTTCACCTTTTCACTCACAATGCGATTCGGCTATTCGTAAGAACCTAAAAACTTAGTAATGACTATTGAAATCAAATAGGCCTAGCCCTGATGTGTAGTTTGATTAAAAACACGAAAGCATTCTTTGGTACGCAAACAGAAGGATGTATACTATGGTCGTGCAGTCAATTAGCAAGTGTTCTGGAGTTCTATGCTGCAGAACCGGCAATTTGCACAAAAAGCTAGGCCCATATTATATAAGTACATCTTGAGCTTAAAACGGCCAGTGTAGAATGCGACAAGTAGCCGGAGTTTGTCCCTGGGGAAATTGATTACATATTTAAACCTGCTAAGGTTGTAACCACCCATTAGCAACTTGACATGGCGCATACCTTGGAGTTGTTGCCGAAAGCATTGCCCTGCTTGATCCTCCTTACGTAGCAGCTCCTATATGGAGGGTTGTGGTCCTACCATGTTGGAAGATGCTGCGAAGCGGCAGGCATGCACCAGATGATGCTGATAATCGGAAGTTACAATCTAACAAAGTTTAAATAATTATAATTCTTCTTAGAGACAAATTGCGACCATAATTGGAATTTACCACTAGACATTTCTAACATTAGTATAGCCTCTTGTGTAAACTGCCGGTTCTGTGACATGATGCGGGAAACAACAGGCCGCACATAGTTTTTGATTGCGCAACAATTTGTAGACACAGGGAAAGGGCTCCGGAGTCATAGTTTAAGTGTTGAGACCTATTATGATGTGACATTCTCCTTCTTTTAACACCTCACTATCAATTATTACTAACCTTACGCTGCTCCGATTTGAACTTCTTATCAATGTCGACATCATCGCGGTTATTTTCACGTAACTCACGCAATTTCTTTAACGTTTCCGCAGATGAAAGTATGCAATCATTAATTTTTTTCTCCCGCGACTTGTGGACTTGTTGAAGCTGGTTAAATAAGTTCGTACACACTTTTTCGGAATTAACCTGACCTTTAAAAGATTCAGTTGGCAGTGATGTGTTTAGCATATATATTATATTGTCGTCTAATGCCCGCATTTGTTTTATGCTTTCCTTTAAGTACATTTTATTAATGAAATAGTCATTATATACACTTGTAAATAAATTACCTGGAACTCCAAAAAGTCCTCGCACTGTCCTCCTGCTGACATTTTTAATCAAAATGAAACGATTCCCATTATGGGGCATCTCCGCTGATAAGAGACGTTTACTAGATAACATTATTGCTCTCACTATATTCAATGAAGGCTATTTATTGCGTATGCTTAATATAACGTGTTTGTATTCTGTAAGGTTTTCACCAACACATTGTAGCAAGCACGAATGTTAGAACAAAATAGAATCGAAGATAAATTGTCAGTAGTAACTAGGTAGTGAAATTCGTAGTTTCCAGAAGGGTAGTTTCCAGCTCTAAAGAAATGTAAAAACTTCATATCAAAAACGCTTAAGAAATGGCCAAGAAAAATTTCTGCGGTAAATTTTCTTGTGCTAGCATGCAGCTCTAAATAAAACTAATACTAATTTTTAATACATTTTTTCATTAAACTGCTAGTATGGCTTGTGCTAGTATGCAGCTCTAAAGAAAACTAATACTAATTTTTAATAAATTTTTTCATTAAATTGCTAGAATGCAACGCTGGTTTTCGAAGAAACAACACTTGTTTCTTGCAGGAAACTCAAAGTAATCGTTAAATTCATCCTAAATTAGTTAAAATCGATATTATGAAGTATAATTCAGTTTGAAATATTGCATAAAACTGTCCGATCGTCAACATTCCTTAAATGGCTACAGCTCAAGAAATAAGGAATTTTTTCTTAAGCATTTACTTGAAAGCTGGAACCCAACCCCTATTTAGTAAAGAGATATAAGAAATAAGTTGTAACTCTAATCACGAGTAATAAGCGTTAAGCTGTTTCAGTAAGAAATAAAGGTAAATACATAGCCATTATATTTCAATTGAAATTAGACGACGAATATAGAAGTAATGGAAGATACCCAATATTTATCAATGTCCATAAGGAACATGTTTTTGGCTACTATATCGCAGATGTCAACGCAAATAAGACAGTTTATGGCCTCATTATAATCTAGGGTGTCAATTCGAAGAGCAGTTCGCAGGCCAAGATGCACGTATAAAGAGCAGGGGTCGAATGCAGTTGAAAGAGTAGGGGTCGAATTGTTACATCCATGAACGTATCACTCGTCAGGTAAAAGTCTGTATTTCATATTATGACATACGTGATCGTAACGCTTATATCGTAATCTGTCATGATGACATACGTGAGCGAGTATATAAACGTATCCGTTCGTTCGATCCGTCATTCGAACGCAAACTGCCGATCGTAACAGACGAATTTAAAATGTGAGTAGATTGTAAAAATTTTATAATTTTTTCTTATTTTAGAAAAGTTTTAATAATAAATCTATTTTAGGACAAATTATAATAAACTAAATCCTACACAAAAAGATGTAATGGCGGAATTCATGTCAAGACATCCATGCTTGGCAAAAAATAACTTTCCAAACTCTGCGCAAGGAAGAATTGCGTCCAACAAATTATGGGAGGAACTGGCGAAGCAGCTTAACGCCGTGGGGCCACCAGTTAAAGATACTAAGTTGTGGAGGAAGGTATGTATATAATTTATATGCAATATCTTTTGATAAAATATTAACTTTTTATGATTTTTTTAGGTTTTTGCTGATCAAAAATACCAAGCAAAGAAAAAACTTTCCTTCAATAAGGCATCAAAGCAGCGAACTGGTGGAGGGCCCTATAACGAAAAATTGATCACTGCGACGGACGAACTGCTAATCGAAGCAGCTGGACTCGAAGCTTGCGTAGAGGGCATAACAAATGTTTCTGCATTTGGAAATATCCTAACTACGCAAGCTTCGACGTTTATCGTTAACTGTGATAGCAGTGATGAGGAGGCAAGCCAAGCTTCACGCACACCGAGGAGAAAAAGTAGGAGTGACGAAAAGTTGGAGTTACTTCAACAAAACATGAAGTCGCTATCGGCTTTTCAAAAAGGCATAGATCAGAAGCTTGAAAGGTTAGTAGCAGCACAAGAAAAAATGTTGGCACTACAGGAAAAGGTGGTTGCTATTAAGATGGAAAAGCACCGCATCCAACAATCGACACGGGAATTAGACCACGAGATAAAAAAATTGAAGCTCGAAACCTTACGAAGAAATTTATTATAAAACTTGGTACATGGATGTAAATATTTTTAGTTTTAAGCATTTAATGAATTTTTAGTTTTAAGCATTTAATAAATTTTTTTAATTTATTAGAGCTTTATTTTTTTTTTTAATTTTATTTATTTAGTATTTAAGAAATGTGATAAAGCAACAAACGTGATGAAACGACAAATTAAAATTAAAATAATGAGTTTAAATGAACAAAATTTTTGTATTTCAGTTTAGAAGGGGAAAAAAATTTACAAGGGTAAATACATAGACATTTTTATCTTCAATTTATCAAAGAGTACATTATTTGATCCCTTATTGTTTGGCCAATTGCGGTAAGGTGGTTCGCTAACCCGGTGTCGATATCCGTTGTTTGATCAGAATCGCAATTCTGAGGATCATAATTTATTTTAAATGCTGTGTAATGCACAAACGTTAGCGAATCTTGCCACTTTTGTCGGATGGTACCTTCCTCTTTTGCCATTTCCTAAAATTCTCCAGCGTCCTTTTAAAATTCCGATAGTTCGTTCGACGATACATCTTGTCTTCGAATGTATTTCATTGAACATAGCTTCACCTGCACCATCCGAAGCGTTTCTGTAAGGAGTTATGCACCATGGTTCCAATGGGTAGCCAGAATCCCCTGTTAAAATATAAATAAAATCAATGTGGTAAAAACAACAAAATGAAAATATACCTAAAAGCTATGAATTTTCATTCCTGTTGTGCTGAAATCGTTCTTCCAAAACTCTTCGCTGGTCCGAGTGTTTCCCAACAAATGAGTCGTCGGCTGCACCACCGTATTGATAGTTACAATACAAAATTTAACAATTATACATATATGTATATTCAAGAAATCATAGCGTTGATACTATGGTAGCCTTTTCAATTGAAGTACATGTGCTCGTTCACTGTGAGTTTTTGTAAGCTGATGTGGGTACCATCAACGCACCCAATAACTAAAAATTATTTATATATACTATTTTAGAAAAGTGTATATTCACCTCCAGGAATTTTATATTGCTGCACAAACCACTCTTTACACGTAAGGGAAACCTCTGGTGTAAACCGTGGGCACAACTACGTTTCCATTTCTTTAAGTACATGGGATGTCAACTGGTATCCACAGCTAGCCAAATGTGAGAGCGCGGTTGCTAATTGTAGCACTGGAGGCACTGCTCTGACGTCAGATTGCGTTAAACATATATTATTTAGGACATATTCAAAAGCCTCTTAAGTTAGACGAAATCGTTTTAAACATCTGCAAAAAAAAACTTCGTTAATGAGGTTTCATGATTTATTTTTTATATACCTACGCTGTGTTCGGCAGTGCCAAAGGATTGCTCCGATCTCTTAGTTGCCTTCGCACTATTTTTTCATCCCCATCACTCTCACTAGAGCTCAAATAAAAAAACAAAGGCGGATCCATCTTGATATCCAACCATTTGATATTTAAACTAACAAATTTATTGAATATTTTGCAACAATTTTGACAGTTGCACTTCTATTGTGACCTAAAAATACGATCCAAAGCAAAGTGGAATTTAAAAACTATTGTGAATTGAAAACACATTACGATCCGTTTGCTATCGTATGTCATAATGCCAATCGCCGCATACGATTGACGTATCACGTAATTTTCTTTCGTATGTTTGCCGATTCGTGAACGGATGTAACGATTCGACCCCAGGATGAACGGACATTGCAAAAAACTTCACAAGTAGGAGAGGTGTCCTCACAGATTTCGGAAGAGCGAGACAAAATTAAAACTGAAGTGGATGCACTGCTCAGCAGCTCACGACTTCTGGCCTTAAGCCAAGTATCCTATGAGTAGCAGTTTGAATGGAAACTAAAGTGAGAAGGCGAATTTTTACGTTATGGCAAATGCATTAAAGATAACGATTTAAGGGCATGCACCTAGAATATCCGCTCCTTAATTGGGAGGTGCCCCTGCTCGGCTGGTTGATTTCCTCGTTAGAGTAAAGGCTGACACCACTGCATTCCAAGAAATGCGATGGGTGGGACAAGAACTGAAACGAGTGATCTTTGTGGCATTTACTACAGTGGCCATATAAAGGAACGCAAATTTGGTGTGGGACCCGTGGAAGGAGAGAGATTCTGTCGCCGAGTACTATTATTCACTCCGTGAATGAACGTCTAGCCGCTATCCGCATCAGGGCTCAGTTCTTCAACATATCGCTTATTTGCGCCCACGCCCCTTCGGAAGAGAAGGACGATGTGACCAAGAACTCCTTCTATGAGCGCACCTATGAGAGCTGCTCCCGCCACGATCGCCACGATATCAAAATCGTTCTTGACGACTTTAATGCCAGGTATCTTCGGCTCAACAGTTGGTAAATTCAGCAGCTGATCGATTTCGCCAGGGCCCGAAATATGGTTATCTGTGGTACTAGATTCCAGTATAAGAAAATACATCAAGCTACCTAACTGTCTTCGGATTGAGAAGCCACCAATCAGATCATGTTGTGATAGACGAAAGACATGTCTTCAGTGTTCTAGATGTGCGTACGCTCTAAGGTCCTAACATCGACTCGGACCACTACCTTGTTGCAGCCAAGATTCGTATATTCGCCTCTGTACAGCTGCAAACACACGTCAACAAACACAAGGAAGGTTCGACATCCAGAAGCTAAAATTACAACAGATAGCCGAACGATTTGCGACTCGACTTGCACTCTTGCTCGCTGAGAGCTCTCGTCAACAACTCCGTATAAGGGAACAGCTGATCGAATAGCAATTACCCGTCTGAAGAACAAGAAAGCGACGGGGGGTGATAGATTGCCGGCCGAGCTATTCAAACGAGTCGGCGGAGAACTGATAAGCAGCATGTTTCAGCTTCTTTGCAAAATATGGTCGGACGAAAACATGCCCAACGATTGATATTTAAGTGTGCTCTGCCTAATCCACGAAAAGGAAGACCCCACAATCTGCGCCAACTACCATTGGATAAACCGCCTCAACATCGCATATAAGGTTCTATTGAGCGTATTGTGTGAAATATTAAAGCCCACCGTCAACAAACTGATTGGACATTATCTGGGTGGCTTTAGGCCTGGAAAATCTACAACTGAAGATAAAGTCCTCTCTCGAGGAACAAAAGCCAAATCCCTATAAGTCACTCATTATTCCCTTCCTGCGTGATGGTGCATAGGCATGGACGATGACAGCATCTGATGCGTCAACGTTACGAGTTTTCTAGAGAAAGGTTTTGCGGTAGATTTATGGTTCCTTGCGCGTTGGCCACGGCGAATATCGCATTCGATGGAACGATGAGCTGTATGAGATATATGATGACATTGACATAGTTCAGCGAATCAAAAACCAGCGGCTGCGCTGGCGAGGTCATATCGTCCATATGGATGAAAACACTCCAGCTATGAAAGTATTCGACGCAGTACACGCCGGGAAAAGCAAAGGAAGAGGAAGACCTCCACTCCGTTGGAAAGGCCAGGTGGAGAAGGACTTGGCTTCGCTAAGAACCACCATTGACGCCACATTGCAAAATGAAGAAACGACTGGCGCGCTGTTGTTAACTCGACTATAACCGCGTAAGCAGCGTCTACGCCAATAAAGAAGAAGAACAAGGTGGCGAAGGTTGTAGTTGCCAGAATGTTCAAGTGGCTATGTTTTGGCAACAATCTACTATATAAAAGAGACCGGATTGTGCAACAGACACAGTTCTAATTAGAGTCTTTCTTAGTAAAGAGCTATAAGAAATAAGTTGTGAACTCGAATTACGGGTAATAAGCGTTAAATTGTTTGAGTAAGAAATAAAGAAAGTGCATAATCATTAAATTGGGACTTTATTTAACAATCCAATGATAGAATTCGGGAGAAGTCACTCATCTTTTGTTATTATTGACGTCGGCATCAAAAAAGTTGAAAACTTCCCATGATGAAGCGATGCCGAATCAAATTGTGAACTTGCAGGAAATAGGAGAAAATCTGGCCGACGTAAAAAAACAGAAACATCAAGGGACGAAACCTGAGTTGCAATCAAGTATAGAACCCAAAAATCAAACAGGAAAAAGAAGAAACCAATCCACTAGCATAGCGGTCTAATGCTCAAGTTTTAGTGAAACATACTTATAAACAGCGACATATTGAGACAGGTTTAAAAATATAGAAATCTTAAGAAACTGAAGCGAAAATATGTCGGGAATAAGGAAAACAGCTAGACAGATAGTCGAGCTAAGAAGATCCCGAACAGGAAGTACTCATGAATACAGCGTTAATAAAGAAAGGGTATTGGTAGGTTTTAGCTACTGTTGGGTTAGGTTAAGTTAAATGGCTGATCCATAGAACGCAGTTGGACTGCTATATGTAGTCCTATAAGAAACCATAGAAAAGTCCAATTTCTGTTTTCGATCTAACAATTTTCTGGCTATTGTGGAAACGGTAGATTTTGTAAATATAGAAAATTGTGTATGGAAATATTAAGTATACCTAACTCGATTTAAGTGATTCGCAGGCGTTGATTTGTTGAAAGATGCATATAAGTGTAGGTCAAAACATAGTCTTATATCAAACAATAACTTAAAAAAAACTTAAATAGATTATTTCCAAACTAGTGGTCCAAGCTCTTTTGAGTTGGAACGCTGAGAGACATTCCGGCCTCAACCGGCTGAAGTGGGAAGTTGGGAAGTCGTAAAGATAAAATTCCAGCATCACATTCATTCCACGCAAGCTCTGGATTCCACCGAACCTACTTTATTAATTTTTTTTACTGTAGCATGTTAGGGCGATGGCCCTTACAATATTATTAAGATCTCTTAACCTAAAATAGTAGTGTTTGGTCTATCTACCCTAAACAGTACGCAAAAGTACTTTTGTGATATGATCTGTTCCAAGAACTGAGGTTTTCTTCTAGCATCCATTGCTTTAGATAACGCTTGAAGGAGGTAGTTTAGGGGAATTGTACTATTGGCTTTCCTTGAACGCGATTATATTTATGGCTTGCTTACGGAGTGAGAACTTGGGGCCGGTTAACGACCCAAAAGGGTAAAACCCTTTTTTAAAACTGTATTTGGGCCCTTTCGACCAAGAGGTTAACCAGCCCTTGCTTTTTTATTTAAAAGAACGTGTTTTCCACTTTGTACTTTTTTCCTGTTTTTTTGCCGAATTTAGTTACAAAATCGAGTAGAATGGCATGTCGATCGTTTGCCATTGGTCTAAAGTCTTGAGTCAGCTGGCTTTAAGTATTGATTCATACGGATATGACAATAACTCCCAGGGACTTTTTAAGGTAGTTTTCATTGCGGTCGAAATCCCCGGCATACAGGCCCATATTAGTAAGGCCCCATATGTTAGCATAGAATGGATAATACAGCTGTAGAGCCAATAGACCATGTAGAATCGTAAACCCTAATTTCGTATTGACTATTCTACGGTAGTTCCAAATTCGAAGAGTTTTCCCACCAACATAGATTTTATTTCTGGGATTACTCTAAGATTTGACAGAGCTCGACGGGGGTTGTAACTATTTGGGTGAGATTTAATTGCGTTGTAATTTGTCTTTCAGTGACCTTCCGACCGGTTGGCGAAGATAAAATATTTATACTTCACGGACCGAATTCAAAGACTCGCAGGCAAACAAAAAGGTTCATAACGTAACTACTGCCTTCTTCCAAGCGTCAACGCGTTGCTTGAAAAGAAATAATACTTTCAGAGTAAATAACAATAAATCAACAATTGGCATAAAACAGCTAAAATAAATAACTGCAAATCTAAAGCAAATTTATGACTTCCAGTTAAGTAAAGTGACAAAGTGGGAGAGCAGCGGTGTAGAAGGCACAAATAGGACGCCTCACAATTTTTAACTGATTAACGGATTTAAGGTGGTCAGTCAAAGTGCGAAATGATAAGCTAAACAGCTATTAAATTTTAGAATAGCAATATACCATTATGCAAGATAATAATAAACATTCAAAATACGAATAAAAGAGGTCAAACAGATTTACGATGCATTGGATTAATAATATTTCTTTTAATGCACGTATAGCTATTTTCATTACGTGAAACTTGTTTACCAGAAAAGTCTCAAGTTAAGTGTGTTGTAATTAATACAAGGATAAGTTGAGGGTATTGTCACTATCTCAAGCTTAAGTCGTTAAAGAAAGGCGGCAGTGCGCTTTTTCACGAATGGAACTAAGTGCAAAGGGAGGATAGATAATGGAGTCGGGAGCTCTCTATCAACCGAAGTTTCAGGCTACCAGCCCACTGTGTTGGCTTTCAAGCGACGGTGGCTGCCCTCAACTGCTACCTTGAGGTACTACTGCTCCAAAGTGAAGCTTTCTTCAGAGAGGTGTGTATTCACTCCGACAGCCGAGCGGATATTCAGACTTTGAACTCGCCGATTTTCGCTCAATACTAATCAAGGAGTACATAATCCCATGCGCAATAGCTGCAAGCTTCTTCGATTTTAGGCTGGTATAGGTGCTTAGTTACAGCAGCATTGTCGAATTCTGAGTTCGCTAAGTAGGTCTCTTTTTCTCAAATTTCAGCCGATTGGAAGCGAGTCGGTTTTCCGATATCTTCTTGTATACTGGCGTTGAAGCATTGGATATAATAAACTTCTCAAAGCGGTCAAAAAAACTAGAGATTGGAAACGACTTTTCCAAGGATCAATAAGCTTTTGATTTGGTGATTCCGTAAGGGTGATCCTATAAGCTACTGGCTGTTAGCAAAACCGATCTCGTCGCAATTGTAGATGTTTTAACTCGATTCGGTTCTATAGATTTATACGCGGTATCGCTAAATATTCTGTCGGACGCTCTTTGTCAAAGCTGTATTTTTTGGGGGCAACACTTTTTGGAGTTTATGAGAAACACTGCGGACGGGAAAATTTGTCCAGGGGAGATCCATCGATTTTGGATAAATCATAAAATAATGATTCGCTTATTACTTTTTTTGAATTATTATTATTTCTTAATTAAGCTTAACTTTCTTAAGCCTCTGCAATGTTAATCTTATAAAATATCTAACTTAATGCAGTTTGCTTTCTTTCTCTCGTTTTTTCCAACTTTACTTAACATTTTCACTTGAAGCTGCAATGTCAAAATATGCCAAGTGTCGAAAGCAGTGGACCATATTTTGAACTCGATTCAAAAATCAACAATGGACAACCGCTGCACCGCAAACACTGAGCTAACCAAACTGTAACCCATTTGCGGTTGCTAGCTGCCAGTTGATTGACCACGGTAAATAGATTATAGCAAGTAGCGGTTTCGGCATTGGAATAGTTGAACGCTTCCCTACAATAAACTTGTTTTAAATTGTGACAGCACGCCAGTTTTCGGAAAATCTACATACATGTATTATACTTAGACACACACGTACCCACAAATTGCATGGGCAGGTATTAATCACAACTCTCTTAATAAACTGCCGAATTAATTCACTATTATCTATAATGTTAGTCCACAACATGATTAGAAACAGAATTGACAGATTTTCTTAGAAGCTCAAGGCACGTGAATAGCGAAAATTTCATTAATCCAATCCATAATGCAATTAATTATACGGAGTAATTACGCACCACCAGCTGAATTGTCAAGCGTGTAGTTCCTGCGCCTATTTGCTTATGCATACTCGAGCAGTGGTTGCCGTATAATTTTATATTTGAATATAAATATTTTCCTTAATTAGGCATAAGGGTGTGCTAATTAAAAACTATGAAAAAAAAAAAAATAACCTATAAATTTCATGTGTAAGATTCATTCCTGCTATCCAGCTCCAAGAAACTGGACCAATAAATGTCCTAGAGGGGAACGTTCCGAAATCTTCTCTCATTTTGACTGTGTCTCTGATAACTTAAAACACTGCGCCGCGGAACCTACCCCCAGTAACATCTTCTCCGAGCACATACCTCCAAAAGATATGTATGTAGGGCGAAGTCGCTAGAGTAGAGATGCAAGTTAGCTTTTTCACGAATGGATGGTTGGATCTTACGTCGAGAACTCTCATTCAACTCTTGTTTCAGACTACCAGACCACTCTAAGACTTTTTAAGCAGAAATGGTACTGCTAAAACGAACTTGAGCTTTCGGAAAGTAGTCAAGGAGTATATGACCGCACTAGCAATAACATCAAACTACTCCCATATTAAGCTTGTCTGGGTGCCTAGCCACAGCGGAATCCTTTGGAAACCGATCTGACAAGAAATGGCACGCTAAGCTAAATTATATCAATATGGAAACGAACAGGTTTCCCTGGGTTCGAGCATAAGGGCGCTAGATATAATAGCTTCGCAACACCTCAGCAAGCGTTGGTCAGCAACCAACACTTGTGAAGTTACGAAAGCCTTCGGGTTCAGAGTGAAATGGAAAAGGTCCATTGAACTGGGCCAAATATCATATCTAAACAACCATCAGTGTTTAGTATGCGCTAGTCTTTCTGAAATCCATAAAGTGCATTCGGCGATTTTTACGATGATTGAAATGATTCAACAAGGAAGTTCCATTAAATTTTGTGTACGGTATCTTTTTTCTGCTGCCGAAATGGTCGGAATTTTGAAAAAGGCCTAAAGGAATTGATGCCTAAAGGAATTGGTGCTTGAAAATCGATGATTAACAGTCAGAGGTCTTACTGGCATCGTTGGAATATCGGAAGCATCAGTGAAAACCATTTTGAAAGATCATTTAGGGCAAAGAACAGTGAAAACACGAATAGTTCCAAAATCCAAAAAACAGCGTCGAGATAACGCCTGTGAAACAGTGCTTCCCCCCTACCGGAATTGCGAATCCTTGCATACGAACTCGAATCTATGCATACGAACCGATAACAGACAGTCATTCGACCGTCAAACCACGTCAAATCAGACCAAAATCAAAGTTATGTTGACAGTTTTCTTCGATTATCGAGGTGTGGTACACTCCGAATTCCTTCCGACCGGCCCAACTCACAACGAGGTGGTATAATATTGGAAGAATTGTGGGCCGACAACTCTTAGTTTTTGCACCACGAAAATGCACCGTCGCATACATTTTTGCGAAATTTTCAACCAATATTGTACCGCAGCCACTTTAATCAATTGAAGACAGTAAATGTGAATCGCTACGCGCAATGAAGGCTATTCCAGGAATTGACTTTAATAACTGTTTCAAAGATTGGAAAAAAATTAAGAATTTTAAAATTAGGAAAAAAGGTTTACTATTTTTTGCTCATAATAAAGAATATATTGAGAAACCAAGGAAATTTTATTTCTATCATTGGTTGTTCTCCGCCCACCGATTCCTTAATATTTTGCATAATTATTTGTACTTACTAATGTACGATGTTTATGTAAAATTTAGGTCCAATACATACCTGAAAAGATAAAATTGTTATCAAGTTTATTTATTTCTAATATTAACTTATAAATAGTTTTTTATACAAAACTAATATTACTAAATTGTGTACACTACTGTCAACAATAAAGAAATTTACAATTTAAAAAATCTGAGATTACAAGAGTATTTCCTTAACATAATTGAAAACATATTTATTCACGAACAACGTTTGTCCAGCAGTGCTTACGACCAGCCTCATGATTTTATTTCTGTGGACAACCGAAGAGACATGACGACTGAGTTGAAGTTCAATGCAATGGTCATGCCTCTTCGGACCCGATGATATGCGCGAGTTATTTTAGCCGGCAGTTTACACTGCACCCTTCGGTAGACAAAGCTAAACTATGTGTTAACCGACGGCTGTGGAAAATGTCACCGATGAGAAGGTTCAGGGTGTCATCAACAAGCCAAAATCCTCCAAATCCATTGGCGCTGATGGAATCAACATGCTAATGCTTAATCATCTAGGCTCGACGGGAGTAATAGGTGAGGTCCTCAACCTGTCGCTGACCACTCTTCAAATACCCGATGTGTGGAAAGTCGGAAGAGTGGTCCCAATACTGAAACCTGGGAAACCCGCCAACAAAGGGGAATCTTATCGTCCGATAACCTTGAGGCCTTGTTAATCCCGACTTTCACTCACCACCTGAGCCTAGACAGCCACCAGCATGGATTCCGAAAAGTGCACAGCACCACCACAGCACTTAGCGTCATAAACGCCCAGATAGTTCGTGGCCTCAACCAGAAACCATTCGAGGCGAAACGTCTAAACTGAGAAGAATTAAACAGGGGGTACCGCAGGGTGGTGTCCTCTCCCCGCTACTGTTTAACTTCTACATCTCGAAACTCCCGCAACCACCAGAGGGAGTTTCCTTAACCTCGTACGCTGATGACTGCACGATATTGACATCGGGCAATGGAATCGATGGCATGTGTTCGAAGGTAAACAACTACCTCACCGACCTTTCTCGTTTCCTCACTACACGGAACCTCACACTTTCCCCCAAAAAATCCACAGCGACCATATTTACAAACTGGACGAAGGAGTATAGACTTGAACTTGATATTGCAGTCGACGGCGTCAAAATTCTGACTGTCAATAATCGTTATGCTCGTTTCCTCCCCATACGACCGCGATTATCGCCAGCACCAATATGGTCCGCAGCACCAATATGGTCGCCTGGATGCAGTGGCACGCAAATGAGGAAACTTCTGACCTGTCAAAATACTGGACTCCGAACCACGACGGGATGCCTTTTGATGTCTCCCATAGAACACCTGCACAGTGAGACGCTTATGCTCCCAGTTAAGAAGCATAATGAACTCCTCTCCAAGCAGTTCCTGCTGGGATGTTTTCGTAGAAATCACCCCTGCAGCCATCTACTTGGAGCGGAACCGCCTCCTAGGAGCATCAAAAGGTCTTTCCTCGACTACGTCGACGATGTCGTACAGTACGCCGACCGGACTTCGGACGCAACTGACTTTCGATAGGTACTGATCGCCATTCACAGCGGAGCCATTAACACCTTCACCGATTCCCTTCTCGTGAATGGCCTTCTTGGAGTCAAATCACCATCCATAGCAGACGAAGAGCTGCAGCTGCCGCGAGAAACGAGAGTGACCCTAGCGCAACTTCGTACTGGATATTGTAGCAGGTTAAATTCCAACTTATCCAGATTGGCCCTGGACTTACCCAATGTATGTCCTGTCTGCAACGAGTCTCCGCATGACAATGACCATTTCTTTGCATGCCCTACGAACCCTACTCATCTAACATCCTCCGTCGCAGACGTAACAACCAAGACAGGTACAATTAAGCACATCACGCATAAGCCCGCCCTGTCTGTTAATTACGTATGTATTTCTCAGTTTGCTTTTGTTTTACATAAGTCGTGCACCACAACTTAATAACTTTTTTATTTTCTCAGAAAAGTTTGAGATGTTTTTGACAGTGTTTTTCTAGTTTTTGGTAATCTCAATTTGGTAATGATAAATATAAAACGTGTTTGTTAAGTTATAAAGATAAAGAAAGCTCTAATTAATTAGTAAGTGTACATTTGCAAATAGTTTCATATATAGCACAAACTATTTAATTGGCATTGTTAATTTGCAGAAGTTTTATAAAATAATTTGGCGAGTTTGTAAATTTATAGTTTCCTAGATGCAACTAGAAAATAAAAGTGGAAAATACATGTCGGAAAAGAAAAAATGATAATAATTGTTATAAAATCTTTCCCACTGGGACAGCTAGAAAATGCTGACCCATTGAGCAAGTATGAATCAATACGACCGTCTATCATATTGACAAAGCGCTTCGAGCTTGTTACGAATTTGTGTCGAAGAAGCTATAATTACCGAGATGAGTCTAGCGTAAACGAGGAGACGTGTTTAGATGTTTCCGCTCCATCTCTTGTCAAAAAAGATGAGTACCAAGAGGATATTGTTCCGTTAGAACTCCTATCATTGTGACGTTCGTTGGCACACCTTAATAACCACACCCTTCGTAAAAACTTCGTCCTTGGTCAAGCCGGCACTATCCGCTTTCTCGCGGGAGCTTCTCCAATATTAATGATATCAACTATAATTTTTAATTTTTCTCAAAATGGAAACGCCAGGACACATTATTTATTAATTTAATTTTTTATACAATTTAAAATTTGCGTTTGTCACCTATTTACGTTACTTCGACAGGGATGATGAATTATAAATTAAAAATTTACACATAGCTCAATGCAATAACAAGATATAAACAATCCAAAATGTATTCAAATAAATATATATTCTTCTTTGAAGGTATAGCGGTTGTGCTTCGAATGAATAGACAACCGATAGTCAATGCTACATACATACATATATCTAGATAACTCGTTTTCACCAGAATTGAATATTTAACTAGATCAAAAACCATTGTGAATATTTATTAGTACGTATATGTATATTTTCCACTAATTTTGTTTGTAAGCAGCCTTGGAATGAACAACATCCTTCCCTCTCCACAATTGGCTTGTCTTTTTTTATTGGTTGACTCATTTCATCACTAGAAAACATTTCGACAGATTGGGCATGTTGATTTACTGCTGGTTGTAAACCATTTATACTGAAAGTAAAGTTAGGTACATAAAAATACATTTAGTTTGTACATATTTAAAATGTATGAACATATTATAAATACAATGCAATTGTTGACAGGCTAATACTAAAAAAAATATATATTTTTTTAACATATAATATTTTATTATCTATTATTATTTTTACACTATCGCAACATGTTAAGTTAAATTAATTTTTACGGCTAAGGACAGTACTTATTGATACCGGCAAAACTCCTATAATTGAATCTCATGTCTCGTCATTATGCCTGAACCTTTCACCAATCTGCTTAAGCATTTTATTTCAATTTCCGCTACTTCACCTGATTTCCTGAAGGTGTAAGCCATTAGAATTTTGACCTCGCAAAGGTGGGGAAGTTAAGGTGGTAGTCTGGTAACTTGGGTTCAAAAAATCGAAATTTTTTTGCTTAATTTGAAATACAATGTCTTGAGATTATACTGTGAAAATTTCAAACAGAAATTCGAAATATTTCGGGAGTTATAACGAGTTTCCTAGAGGGCCTCGGAGTCCAACTTTTAAGGTCGACTGAACTTTAAACGTTTTTTTCTTTCAAAACATTATTTTGCTGGTCCGCCCGTGTCCTAACTTTTTTCTACTGAACCGATTGCTTTCAAATTTTAACAGGCACACTTTTACACACTTATAGTTCTCGTCGGTACTAACGAGAATTTTTTCACCTCTAACTTTTTATTTTACAACCCTTTCTTTGCTAAAGTAAAAGGACTCTTTTTTTCAAAATTCGCCATTTTGTTATTTACCCTTGAAATTTAACTTCAGTACTTCCGATCAGAATGACATGTCTTTAGATTAAGAATAATCAAGAATATTTGATTTCAGATAACACCAAGAGCCAAAATCACCCGGGCCACCGACGAGCATTTTTTTGATGTTCCAACTTCGAGTGACAATAATAATAGTAATGAAGTATTAAATTTTTTTAAATAATGTTTTTTTTATATATATATTTTCATTATGTAAATAAAAAAATATTCAAGATAATTCATTTTTATTTTCCTATAAAAAACCACCCTCCAAAGAAGTCATGAAAATAGACATAAGTTACCAGACTACTACCTTAAAAAGGAAATGATGAGATAATTAACGGTTACTCTTATGTGGTACAGAATCATGCAGTGCCCGCCGAAATATATGAATTTAAATTACTCAAATAAAATAAATAAAGATATTAACAGAACTACGGATACCACAAGGAACCAAAACCCGTTGCGCCAAAACTGTTTTCCGTCGGGGTATGTATTATGATGTAGTGAAATATAATGAAAAAAAAAAAAAAACATTATACATACTAACATAAAAAGAAACATAAGTGTGTTTTAAAATTAATTAAAGTGTTAATTGAATTATTTTTAATGAACAATTGGAACCCTGGTTGTAATATATATTTTCAAACAACGACGTTGATGAAAACAATTCTGATTTGTAATTGTTTAAAGATAATCATTCCAAATACAGTGGACAAGAAATAGTGGGAAATATTCCTAGAATTTGAACAATACAAAAAATTCAACAATGCTTCGAAAGCATACTTTTCTTTCTAAAATTTTTTTACCAAAAATTATTGTCGAATGATTTTTTTTATTTTATTTATTTTTTTTAATATACCATATATTGGATGATTATTAAATTCACTAGTGATAAAAAATTTATGAATGAAAAAAAATGGTACTCACCAAACACGATCCATGAAATTTCTTTTTGCAAGTTTTGCATGTGAGTTTAGGTAACTGATAGGTATCTTGATTAATAACGGTGTAGCACACGTAACATTCTTCGACACCTTCGAATTTTTTATCCAAGTTATTCTTCCACAGCGCTAATCCATCTATTATTGTTCCGTTCTGTATGAAAATTAATTAACAATGTGCTATATTAGTGAGTTCGGTAATATTAGGGGGATTCTCTTGCTCCTGCACGAAATTAAAAAAAGTCATTTACCAAAATATGCAGGAGCATAAGAACACCCCACTGTAGTAACATAAATATCAGTAAAATGTTTGTGTGTATATGTAAAATTGCAGCGTGGAAATGAATTTGTTTCTCCTCATAGCGCGAAAATTAACACAGATTTTGGCGTAGCATATTTTGCAGCCATTGCATATTTTGAGGTTGTAAAACTTTGAAATCCCTATACCGTGCAAGAGTTTTGCAACAGCAAGAGAGTTTATTATATGGTACTATGGTTTATTTAAAAATAAGTGAAGAAAGCAAAGAACTCATCCTGTTATTAATTAATTTAGTCATTTGACAAAATCGATAAAAATAATATAGATAGAAAGATAATACAGAGAAAGTGAAAAGGATTGCAATTTTAATGATAGCAAATACAAAAATAAATTCGTGTAAAATTTGATAATCCTTTTTGTGCTGTTTTATACTCTAGTAAAAAAAAAAAAAATAATGTTAAGATCAGTTGTACCGTTTCCATACAAGAACCTAATTTTGATCGGTCTGATCTAAAAAATTGTTTTGTCAAATTGTTCGGAATTTGTAGCGTTGTTTTTATGGCCCACTTATGTACACATATTATGCACTTGTACGGGGTAAACAAATTAATCGCTGTAGTGTTCTGTTGATTTTTCTTTAATCAGGATTCTAGGATTCATGGGTTGTGAACAATACATATATCAAAGTACGTATGGAATGATTTTAAACAAAAAATATATTTGGCTAATCATTTTAAGATTTTTATACCCTGAACAGGGTATATTAAGTTTGTCACGAAGTTTGTAACACCCAGAAGGAAGCGTCGGAGACCCTATGAATATATTTTATGAATGATCAGTATGTTGAGCTGAGTCGACTTAGCCATGCCCGTCTGTCTGTCTGTACATATACGAACTAGTCTCTCAGTTTTTAAGATATCGTTTTGAAATTTTGCAAACGTCATTTCTCCTTCAAGAAACTATTCATTTGTCGGAGCTGCTGATATCGGACCACTATAACATATAGCTGCCATACCAACTGAACGATCGGAATCAAGTTCTTGTATGGAAAACTTTCACATTTGACAACGTATCTTCACAAAAATTGGTGTGAGTTATTGTTCATAGAAATAATGTAATATCGGAAGAAATTCAGAAGAATTCAGATCGGCTCACTGTAGCATATAGCTGCCATACAAACTGAATGATCGGAATCAAATGCTGGTATGGAAAACTTTTGCATTTGACAAAATATATTCACGAAATTTGGTATAAATAATTTTCTATGGCACCAACGTAATCTCCGAAAAAATTGTTCAGATCGTATTACTATAGCATATAGCTTCCATATAAACTGAACACATAGTTACTAAAAGAAATGCACTTGTGAAGGGTATATTAGCTTCGGAGCAGCCGAAGTTAACGTTTTTTCTTGTTTTTACTTATTTCATTAAGATTGTTTAAATATAATATGTATGTAATAAGAGCCTTACCTGATGCATTAAGAATAACGCTAGCTGCATGCCATCGGTACGTGATGATAAACGGCCCCCAATACTTTTTCCGCAATCAACTTTAATCGGGCCTAATGGATAATTAGATGGAAGTGTAATCGTAAGTTCCGTTCGTACATCATCAATGAAATACGTTGCTATAACTTCTCTTGTTGAGTAATGGACGGACACCTTTATAAATGTTTGTATTTTTAGGATAAATATTGATTTATTAAAAATTAACATTATACTTACTTGCATATTTTCATGTCTCTCTTTATTAGCACCTATTGCTTTTAACTCCTCTTCGCAGATTAAAGGTGAAACATAATTAATAGTCAGTTTATCTACAAAAGCTTTTTGGCGGGATGGGGAAACACTCCACCACTTCCGAACTACTGCTGGTAATTTTTTCAAAACTTCGATATATAAATGGCAAGCATACCTTTCAAGAGTTAAATTTTCATCTATAAAAATAAAAAAAATAACAATCAAATGCCAGAAAAAACATTTTCTTATTCTGTTATTTAAGTTTATTAAGATCATCAAATTTGTAAAATGTATTCAACATTTGATAAAATTCCTAGTGTAATCGAAATTCAACTGGACCCAGTCAAGAAACTAACCGTTTCACAAGAACTCGAGGCTGCGAAAGCATTGCTGCATCAACGAAAAACTCAGTGCGCCTCCATAAAACATAAATACAAAAGACCCAAACGGGCGCCACTTTTATATGGATACAAATTCTTTTGTGTGTGCCCACAGTACAACCCCGAATATGCCTGTAAGCATACCGGTAGCGTAATAATTGACCGTGATGTTCTTACCAAAGAGGAACATATGTGTTACTTATCCACCCCGCGAGAAAATGTGGCTGCACCACGAAAAAGACCTAGATATTACCAAAAAAAGATTATTATGCCAAATTGTACGACACGCATAGAGCAATTGGCTATGCCGGACGTAAAGCGCGTACGTTATACACTAGACGTACATAAGAGTTTCCTTAGAAAACGACAAATAAAGTCGTTAAAACATCATTTGGATCACAAATCTAAAGTTGTGTCCTATAGCATAAATACAGCACTTTCTTATATTGAAGAAGAAAAGCGTTTAGAAAGAGTTGCTAAAGAGTTGCAGAAGCGACAATGTCGCAGACTCAAAAAGCATATACTTCGTAAGCAGCGACGTCAAATAAGGAAGATTATTTGTGTGTTATTTGAGGAAATGAGAGATTTTTTACTTAACGACCAGTTTTTGATAGATGAGCGGTCAACTCTTTGCGCAGTTATATTGGAGCAAATTAGAAATTTTACAGGTATGTAAATTCTAAAACTTCCTATAAATAATAAACTCTGTTTTTAAATTGAAAATATAATGTAAATACATATTAATTTATCGGCTGATCTCCTACATCAAAATTCTTAAAATATAATTATTTTCATTAAATTTTTAAAACTTAGATAATGAGTTCTACACAACAAGTAACCTAAGAGAATATCAGCAAGTCTTAGCCAACAATCTCACAGTATGGATAAATAAATTTATATCTAATCTCAACATACATCTGGCGCCGCCCCCAGTATTAACTGAAAACTTAGAACCTGATACCTTTTTGCCTGTCAAAGATTATATATCATGTTCAGAATTGGTTGAGAGTGAAGAATACCAGACGGAACAAAATATTTATTTTTCTGCCGAGGATGAAGAAGATAATGATTTTTTATATAATACTGAAGATACAATAACTAATACAAACCATTAAGTTGTTTCTGGGAAAGACGATTGAAAATTTCACACGATAGAAATTTACTGTCATGGTTTTTTAAAACTTCTACTGGCATCGCCCGTATAACAAAAAGCAAAAATTTCTGAAAAATAAGAATCATTAAAAAAATTAATCCAACAAGCACTGAAATGGAGGAGCATATTTTTGTATTATAAATAAATAAATCACATCACAATGGCATGTAAGGTTGTTCAAAAAATGCACTACGTTTTACTCATATGCTAGAATAGAAAAAATTGTATCTGAAATTAAAATAATGTGTTAAAGTCAAATAAATCGTAGTTGCCGTTTGTCATATTATTTAAAAAAAGTGGTTAGTGAGATTTATAACGTTTTATCTAATTTGATTTAAAATTAAAAAAGAAGTGATATTTTTTTTTTTTCTTAGTTTGACACCTTTAAAAAGTATGTTTAAATGTTGTTTGGTAAGTTCAGTAATCATCAAATAATTTTTAACGTTCAACTGAATTTCATGGTCGTATAGGAGTTTTGTAGCGAACGTAATAAAAAAGTTTCGGCTGCAGTCTTTTGGAAAAATATTAACAGAGATACTTTTCGAAAAGGCTCTATTTTTGCAAATTTTCATTTCTAATGAGAAGTTGTTCATCTGCTTTACGATTTAATAATTAACGAAATCAGCTTTAGGGGTAGTAAGAAATAAAAAATATCGATTTTTGATGAAGAGTGAGCGGGGTTATCATTCATTTTCACACTGTCGGTAGGAGTTCTTATAATATTTGCGCTAGGCGAATTTGGTTGTTGTAGTTTTAGTGGTTCAGGAGATATGTACATTAAACTTATTAGAGGGCGGGACCAAGTTTTTGCCCACAGATGCCCATTGCCACTGCGATCGCATGTGCGTAATTAGAGTTTTACAAGTTATCTTAATTTACTGCTTAGTTAGGGCATTTTATAGGTTTTCGGTTAAAGGCGTTTTGTTGGCGTGGCAATGGTCCAATTTTATACTCAAGTTACAGCTTGCACGGGAATCCCGCATTTCAACTTGTCATCCTGGTATATATATATATATATATATATATATAATAACCGTATATATGTATTTTGATTAGTCTTAGGTGATACATACAACCGTTATGTGTTGAACACAATGACGGCGACAGACTGCAGCAGCACGACAGTGAACTGAAAATGGCGCTGTGCATCCTACTTCATGAACATTTGTAAGAAGGCAGCAACATAACAATGGCCGGTATGTACACAAGACAACACAGCTTTCCATTTTGCATGTACACAAGTTCGTTGTGGCCATACTAATACCTTGCACTTCAGTGAAATTTTAATATTTTGTTCAAAGTGAAAATTTTTATACAAAAAATAAGTAAATAGGTAAATATTTTTATTTTAAATTACCAATTGTTATTACAAATGATATAATAGAGCTATTTTATGCTTTTATTTAGAGCTGTGAATAATTTTACATTTTACATATTAGTGGCATCACCACTCTAGCTCATCTCTCTACCTTCAATTCTACTGTCAACTCTTCTGTCGTCCTACTGTCGTTGGCAAATATAGGAATATATTGAAGTTAGCGCGAGCGACAACCGTTGGCCTGCAATGGTGTAGTCGTGCAGCTGTCAAAATAACTGTGTCCATAAGAACGTGTGTATTCTAATATTTGACAGATGTCGTTTGCAGTCTGTCGCCGTCATTGTGTTTAGCACTTTAGGTGAACAAAACTATTATACTCTGTAGCAACATGTTGCAAGAGTATACAAATTACAACAACAAATACAAACGTCGACTCAAGCTATAGTTATGTAAATGCACACTGTCCCGTCAGTCTCGAGAGAGACTTGCTTGCTGTGATCATTTGGCTATCTGTTTTAAAAAATGCGGTGTTTGTTATAAAAAATGTTTTCCGGAACCAAAAGAGCTATTGCATAAGCACCCCTGACTACACAACGATATAACATGCTTCATATGAATGTATATATTTGCAGTTCCAGTTCATGAAATAATATAAGAATCATTTTGCATAATATTTACCTCGAAAAATTTGTTTTCATAAAGCCAAGAAGTGTATATATTTCGTATATTGAGTGGAGATTTAACACAGGTATGTATTATGCAGTCCCACATCAAGAAATAGCTAAATCCCATTTCAACATCAATAGGCTCGAATTCATCTATTTCAGATATTTTGAAACTATATAATGAATCAAAAATAATAATTAATTCAAAATAAATATTACAACATTATATAATTACCTGAATTCTGATATATACTTATTAACAAAATTAAGTTGAGATGTTAAAACCCCTTCAAATAACTTTAAATAATGCTGACTTTTTCCACCCTTACTCAAGTTGTCATTTAATGTGTTAACTTTCTTAATGTCTTCAACAACATAGGCATGTGTTAATTCATGCAAAATGTGATGGCAGGTCTTTTTTAAAAAGATGTTAGGGTTAAAGAAGTTTTTGAGCAAAATGTTGAAAACATTTTCCGTAGATGTGGTTCGACTATGCTTGCAAAACTATATAAAATATTAATCATATTAATTATCAATCAAATATAACGAATACTTACGTTGTAAATGACATCAAAATCGGAAAGTATTATTACTCTTTTTAGTTCCCTTAAAAACACCATGAAATATTCGGGTGTGAACTTTTCTGAAAATAAAAAAAATTTTAGCTTTTCATGGAAAGCAAGGATCTAATTGTTTAACAATTTGTGTAAGTATGTAAGTCAAAGTTGTTAGTGTGCACCAAATGTACATACATATACACACTTTACTTATTCAGGGGTGTTGTGGAATCCAAGACAGAATTGCTTAGCTGACAGAATTGCAAACCAATTCTGATTTTAAATGGTGTCACAGAATCTGATTGGATTTTCGTCTTTTCGAACATATGCAAAACCAATATTCGAACCAGCTGTTTACTAATGTGACAAAACTTGCAAATGAATACATTTGGAAGCAATCCTATTAAAGTTTTTAACGAGTTCCGAATTAAAGAAAGATTTTAAGAGATAACATTTATTGAATGAATAAAGACGCATTTGGGTGTTAAATTTCGTTTTTTTCATGTTTACTATTTTTCTTAATTGGCAGGCAGGATAGAAAAAAAAACTGAACGTCATATGGAATTTGGGCAAAGTTTATTATCTTTGGCGTTAAATTATCTTCTATTTAAACTAAAAAAACTAAGAAAAGTTAAGTTTGAACATAAATATTTAAAGTAAATTTTTTTTAGACCAAAATCTGTTTTTTTTTTCATATCTTAAAAAATTTTACACTTTTTATTTTATATTTTCCCAGTTTAACTTGAACATAAGTTATTGAAAAATATGTCTCTTTTTGAATTTTTTGTTTCCGATAGAAATTGCGACCTGCATCCTCCCCGCCGTCTGGCATATGCACATGCGATAAGCATCTGACAATTGCTTTTCAAAGGCAAATGTAAAAGATTTCGTATCAAAAAAATTTGCGGATGTTTAAATATTTAACTATAAATCCTAGAAATTTCGCTTCAATCAATTATTCTTTTTTAATTCCCGAAAAAAAAACGATTTTTTTAAGCCTCTAAAAAAGGCTAACCTCTTGTTTTATTCTTATGTTTTCTCCTATAGAAATAAAGATAAATTAATTCGTAACAATAAAATAACTTGATTTCTTAACTGGCATTTCAAATCTGTGTGCGACTATCTTCTTGATTTGTTTCTGACAGCAAAACCGATAAAATTGGTTTCTGTGACACCCAAAACCGATACAAATTCTGTTTCGAATATCAAACCAATAATATCTGAATTCATGACACCTACTGCTTTTTTTGATAGGTTTCAATTCTGATTCCGACAACTATCAGATTACACAACACCCCTTATTATTTATTTATCTCTTTCGAAGATTTACTATTTAAAATTGTAAATCTAACTAAGCTTTTGTACTCTAAAACGTACGTATTGGAAGTAGAAGTGGCTGTAGCGACAATGACTAAAATTCTGAATATACATAAATAAAAATACGAAATTTGTATTTATATTTGTATTTCACACTCAAGTTTTCGAGAAGTAGTAACATGGGACTGTAATCACTATTTTTTATTGAGCAGTTACTAAACTACAAAAACAAAAAAAATGCCGACCATAGAATTGTAATTGACATTTTTCACCGTTTTCAAAGATGTTTCATTAATATTTCCAACAAGAGTATCCGATATTCACGGTAATAGATTTTGTATTGTTATTGTCCGAATTCGATAATTTTTAGACTTAAGATAGCATACCTTAAGGGACGCTATTTTTTCAAAGATTTGTCCCAATATGTACTGTACCATCTTTCTTAAAAATTTAATGCAATTGGCATATTTATTTAGATTGCAATACTTAGAGTACCAAGGAACACATGTACAAAGATATTAATTATCACTGAATGACAAGATATGAGAGAATTGAGAAATAACTTTTAATTTATGTATTTCGATTTGCCGTAAAATCATTTATACTCAAACAAAAAAAAATAGTCAGATTTTGTGAGACTAATTAAAATGCTTCCACAACAACCCTGAATTAAATAGATACGTTAATGAGGCGTTTTTTACAAAGTAAACTACGTTATCTAACCACGCTTGTAATTTTCAATTTTCGCTGTGCAAATATTTACCTTGTAGATGTAAAAGATCAAAAAACGATTCGAATATTTTGCAAATTGCATCTCTTGAAAATAACGACTCCCATTCATCTACCATATCTTTCAGCAATGCGGTCGAACTACGTTCCTTCTCGCCTTTTATAAACTCTAGGAACGTAGAAAATAGCTTACAAATATTAATAATAAATAACGCCATCTGTAACGGAAAATACAACTATGAAAAATTACAATACAAACTACACATGTTTACAAAACAAACCTTTGGATTTTCAATATTTTCGATCGATTTATGTACGCTTGGTACCCAAAAACCTAGTCCAATTATAATGTTATCCCAGTCTTTAGCACCTAGACTCAAAGGTATTTTTTTAAGTATTTCTGTTAAGAGTCGAATGTATTCATTTAGTTCAATAACGGCCCCGTACTCAAGCTCATTTATTTCTCTAAAAATATATTCAATATATTATTTTATTTACACCATAGTGTATGGTAAATATAAAAAGTAATAAGTCTTACACTTTATTTTGTATATAAAAATTTTCATTTATTGATCGAACAGATTCCAACAACTGCTTAATTACATTTCTGTCACTGATCCTTAATTCATCACAATTAAAATTATTTATTACAAGACAGCGCAAGGCTGCACATTTTATCCAAATATCAGTTGATTTTGCACAATCAAAAATATTGCTTACGGTAATGCTGCGGTAATTCAGGCGCGGAGTTTGATACTAAAACGAATTGAAAATAAATAAATGTTGCATTACATACATACCTAAATTATATTATAAATATAGCAACCTATGAACATTAGGATGGGTAAACAAAAATCGAATATTTTTTTTCGCTTGGCACTGTGAAAAATAGATCATTAGACACCTCTAAGAAAATCTGTCCAAATATGAGCTCTAATTGTAACGGACAATTTTCTATTTTTTTATATTATCTGAAAAAATCAACTTCCAAGTACTTGAAAAGTATCTTACGATTTTTCATAAGCCTAACCGTTAATTTTATAACTCAATGAAAAAAATTTCATAAAACGGAAAGTTCATAGTTTTGTAGGGAATTCACTGCTCTAAAAATGGTCCCTTATAAGATCTTTATCATCATATTCAGACAAGGCGACTCCCTATCGTGCGACTTTTTCAACCGGCTTCTGGAGAAAATAGTTCGAACCGCAGAACTAAATAGAGAATGTACCATCTTCTATAAGAGTGTACAACTGCTGGCGTATGCCGATGATATTGATATCCGGGTCATTCCGGTGCATAGAACCGTGGGTCTTGATGTCACCATGAAAAAAAAATTATCATGTCACCATGATCGCAATTTCCGACTAAAAATAGTTAGATATAGTTCCTAGTATATAAAAATAAAGTTCGGTTGATCTGAAGTTGAATTCAACTGAGTGGAGTTTCATAAATAATCATCACATAATAACTCTAAAAGTTGGTGGAAAAATTAAATTATACAAATATGTACCTGTAAGAAATTAATGTAAGCTGATAAAGCGTCTTTAGCAATAAGATGTTTGAAAAGTTCCTCGTTAAAAACGATTGATGCGCTTTCTTCGAACGGCAAATATCGGTGATGGTAAATTAATATGTGTAAAGAGCGATAATACGATATTTCGTCAGCTTCTATAGCATTTCGAAGAAGAATCTCATGTACTTTTTCGGATAGAATAGATTCATTTTGAATCAATAATTTAATTTGATCCTGCACTTCTTCAATCCAAATCTTCAGAGCAACACATTCCTGAAAAATTAATATTGTTAAATGAAAAATCATCAAATATCAATTGTATTTTAAAGTACATATTAACAATAGCATGTCATTATAATATTAATCTAATAACACAGAGGCTTACCACCCTATTACGCATCTATAATTGCGTGTATACGGCTGCCATTCGACAACAGAATACCAAATTTCTCATTACTCGAGAATATAGTCAACATATCACAGACAATTGAATATATTATCGAATACTATCAGCAATTAAAATATAAGAGTGTAAAAATTAGGAAACAGCTCAATAGCAGTTATTTTGCGAACTTGAATATCTTAAAAAAATATTTAAACTTTACTTTTTTGTCACAATGTACATATGTAGTATATGGAAGCTGCGGTAATTCGTGGACCGATACGCACATTTTTGTCATTAAAAAAAAAAATATATATATATAAAGCCAACCGGAAGTTTGAAATTCTTATTTAATTATGGGGGCTAGAAACATTTTGATCAGATCTATGAAAGGTAAGGAGGAGAACAAATACTTGTTCTCAGGAAGGTTGGTTGATTTAGCTTTAAAGGTTTGAGAGATATGTATGTATGTATAGTTGAGTTCGATAGGACAACTTGTATGACAGGTATACCATATGCTATAGTTGTTCGATATTGGCGGTTCCGGCATACCTGCGTGTGCCAAAGTTCAGATCGATATCTCAAAAACTTCGTGTATATACAGACAGATGGACGTGGCTAAATCGACTCAGCATATCATGCTGTTCATTTATGCCCTGCAACCAACTCAATATACCCTGTTCAGGATATAAAAACAGTTCAATATTGTTTGAAGCTTGCAAACAGATACATTATTCAGAATGTGAATTGGCCTTTATATAGAAATGTACATATTTACAACTATTTTTACATATATAAACGATGCAACAAACAAATAAGACTTACCTGAGGTTTAATGTTTAGAACACTTTCTGCAGCAGATGTAAAAACTATACAATTGAGCAATTCGTGATATAATTGGCGATTTATTATGCTCATTTCTTTACAATCATTTTCTTGTAATCTTTTGATAATATATACGTTCAGAAGTGATCTCTGTAAAATTATGATTATAGCCTGAAGTTCTAAACTTTCATAGTGCACTTCTACTTTTGTGGAAACAATGCCATTTAGGGCTTCCATAAATAAAGTATAATTTTTCAATTTTTCGTGCAATGCAGAAATGTCTGTAGTCGTAGTAAACATATTTATTAGATTATTTAGAGCAGTATGTCTCAATTGAGGTGTAGTGTATTTGGCAGTACTGCGGAATATATAACGAATTATTAAATCTGCACTTTTTGATATATTTGACAAGGTAAGCGTGTTCATCATTCGCAAATTTGAAATGCAATGTAAAGTTGTCACTTCATTTACGATATGTTCATCGCATAACACACTTTCCCAACATTTGGATAGCTCAGAAAGTGTTTCTTCCTTAAGGAAATTATTTGCTGACGATTTAATCAAAAACGAAAATAGTTTAATGAATGACTTTGTTTTTGTTTCAATAAAAACACTTTCGCATGAAAATATCTTCGGCAACACTTTAGAAATAATTTGGCCACATAATTCAATCAGCTCATTGTTGTCATCTCTTTCAAGAGGCTCAAAAATTATGCTTAGCAGTTCATCCAATGAGGTGGAACCAATGAAGAAATTACCACTGTCATTTTGTAGAAACAGTGTTTGCAACCAATTAATTTTTTCTTTCGACTTCTCAAGTAATGCTTCTCTTGTTATATCACTTATTATTGTCCTGACATCTGGGCTGGATAACAATACATCTTTCCGTTTTCCAATTTTCAATGGTTGCAACAATAAACGCTCAATAATCAAAATTTGCATATGCCTAGAAGCTACCTGAAAATAGAACTCATGCTTGTTATCAAGTTAACAAAAATATTCTAGAACTACTTACGGAGATTAATCTATTGTTGATAAAATCGAATTGTTGATCACCGTCCAAGTAATTTAAAAATTTGAAAATATTTTTGGCAATATCAACGTAAAGATTTTCATTCGCCATAGGTATTAAGTCAATAAATATTTCTAAAGATTTTGTAACATCGACATTGTTTGTGATATTTATATGGAATTTGGTGTCGGAAAATAGATCCATAAGTAACAACAGGTGTTTTAGGCAAGATTCACATTCTTTACCAGAAATTCGTTTTAAGCAATGATTAACTAATTCGGAGGCTAAGCCTTTTAATTTACTCTTATTTCTATCTTTTTCTTCAATAGGTAATAATAAATCCAACTTATTACTTAAGCCTTCTTGATTCAATTTAACTAGACTTTGGAAGATATCAATAATCCCCTCGGGATAATGTTCTGTATCAGTAATTAGTGAAGTTACCAATTCAAATATCGAATTCCAGAATTCCTTTAAAAGATATGCTTGTATCTGTTCATTATCTTCACTTTCTATTTGAATGTCAGCAAACATTTGAAGAGTTGAATCGAAAAATGTTTTACAAGAATTAATTATATTTGCTCTGAGTAACCATTTTGTAGGATCAATTATGTTTTTATGTAAAACTTCCAATGTATTTCGTTGCTTCTCATCAAACGATATTTCCGTACTATTCATCTTATTTAATACCAGCTTTAAACAGTCAAAATATGAATTCAATATAGCTAGGTGATCTGTTCCATTAGCCTTAGGAGTTTCAGAACAAAAAACATTTTTTAGTTTTTCTAGAAACAATTTCATAAAAATATACCAGTCGAAATTATTAATACGAATTGAGATTAATGCTGAACAAAATGGTAACATTTTAGGGCAGATGCTTTCATAGTTATTAAAGAAATTATTTTGAAGCAAACTCCACAGCCTGTATTCAACCGAATTGCTGAAGTCCAAATGTATGTACCTACAAAGAGAGTAAATTTAGTATTCAAATATTAGTAAATATATTTATTGATGATTATTATAACTTAAGAACCGCTTTCTAATATTGTTTTCATTAGTTGTCTTTACTGATTGGGCAATAATATTCCCTATTTTAAAGTTGATTTTAAGTATTAATACTCTCATATCGCTGGAAAAATTAAATTAATTGTTTGGCTCATAAACTTCAGCATTCTTTTTATCGATTATATATTTTAAGTTGTGTGGGCTTCAATTGAGAAACAATTTAATTATTCAAGAAAAACACAACTATTTTACTCAAGTAATATAGTATCTATATGAGTAATGTGTTGTGTTTGTAATTGGAGTTAAGCTCCTTCTACAACAGACATAAATGCTCTTTTATATATAGATTGTGACAAAAAAGCACCTGGAAAATGTAATTAAATTCCCCGGGTTGCGATTTTTGCAATGGATAAAAATATCGAACAACGAATTTATCTCAAATTTTAGTACTTGTAACCAAATAAAGCTTTTTTCAAAAAGAGCATCATAAACAAGTCTCTTTGGACATGCTTGATCGTGCTAATTCCGATCCCACATTCATGGAGAGCATTACAACTGCCGATAAGACATGTCACAATCATCGAAATAGAACCCATTTTCAGTTGATCGAAGAAAATAAAACGAAATTCACTGAAGGAGCCGATGGTCATCCCAAAAAATGTTTATGAAACTGTTTTGAGGACTAGAAAAATAGTTGCATAAGTGTATTACATCTGGTGGGGATTACATTAAGGCGACAAAATAAATATTGATTAATTAAATATTTTGCGTTTAATTTACAATTTCCGGGTACTTTTTGTCACAATGTATATAAGACCATGTCTTTTTGTGTTCTTTTTTTTTGGTTTTTTTTTTTTGAGTATTACTTCTTATTCTTATTTCTAAATGCCGTAAATTATAATATATTTGAACTTACCAATCGGCGTAGGTTGACTGTACAAGTAATATGCACTGCCATATATGTAGAGATAATATCCGATCGCTTTCATCAATTCCAGCAAAACATATTTCAATAATATCCTTTTTCCGTTCTGATATTATGGCATTTAGAGATGTGTTTAAAATCATATTATGTACTGCTTTGAACCACGCTCTCCTATAAGAATATATACATATTTTACATAGACATTATTACAGGCGAAAAATACAGCTCTTTAAAATAAGTGTACATATTTCATTTGCCAAACTAACTACAGCTGTATTCGATTCGCCAAGCATTTCTCCAGCTAATCGAACAAACTATACCAAATGCTAACAAACCCTGCACTAACATATCTTCTAACACTTAGATTGAAGACGTAAATTCTACTACGTTAATGAGGTATCCGTATACTCTCTGGCATCAATTCAATTTGATAATTTTGTTGTTTCTTTCACATGTTAATTTTTTGACAAGAGAGGAGAAAAATAACCAATCGAAAACAGCGAATATTAAATACTGGAGGAAATTCGTTTCAATTGATTTCATAAGTTATGTAATTTTCATCGTTTTCAATCGTTTATAAACAGTGAAAACTTCAATATCAGTTTCTTCTGTTTCATTTTTGCTTTGAGATGTAGATGAAAGACAATCTCGGTAATAAAGTACTCCAAGTAATTGGGGTTTAAATTTCTTCAGCATCCACCCTTTCCAATGGATTTATTTACCAATTTTTTTCTATTCTCAAACCCTAAAGAAAATGCCAGCTGGAGAAAAATTAAGTGGCTGAGGCAAAAATCTACTTTGAACCAAGACACATAATTAGCCTAGTTATAGCGAAAGTAGTCGTGATCTCGGCAATTTGAAAGGGAATTTCTTAAACCAAATTTGACTGTTTATGTTTAGGTTATTAAAAGGAGATTCATTCAAAAGTAAAATTTTATTCAGAAGCGGACGTTTTATATCAATTTACTGACATAATACAATATGAAAATTCTTACTTACCTTGTTAATTTATTGCCATTTCTTCCGCAGTTCCAAAAGCTCTTAAACTCTATAATGGAACGTAATATATTGTGGGACTTTGAAGACAAATCTGCGGTGTTTGTTTGCTCAGTAAAAAAAGCAAGAAGTTCGAGGCTTCCGTAAACTTTATTATAGCCAAACGCATAAATGTCAGTACCTTTTTTGCTATCTGACGATTCTGAAAGATTATTAAATATGTATTCTAGTATCTCTGATTGGCAATGTAAACAGACTTCCTTAACGCGGTCTGTTTTGGCATTGAAAATATTGAAGAAGCTGGCACGAGCAATGTTAGCAGCTGGAACATAATTATCAAATTGAGAACAGATCCAAACGGGTACTAATTCTTTTAAATATGGGGCTATCATGCGTTTACATTTCGATGCAAGCAGTTTTTGTACTTCCTGTGTAAGTTCGCGTATGTTATGTATCGGATCATATGCAAATTCAAGGTAGATTTTAGTCCAAAGTGGTAAAATTACCACAAGTTCCTCGACACTCGTCTCATTTATATCATGAATCAGCTCTTCCAAAGCCTTTTTTTAGTAGTTGGATCTTTTTTATTGAGCTTACGAATTGCATTATGAAGGCTTTTATTAGTTGTGCAATCAGAAAAATGCGCTATTTCATTTGATCGATTGATTTTCTTTGATTGTGTGGGAAATCCAATTCCAGTTTGGGTACCAAGAAGTTCTGCACTGCGACTGCTGCTGGAAGGCTAAAATTATAAAACAATTTTTTGTTTTTTAACTTAATAATGCATGCATAATCAAATAACATAACAAAAATAAGGGATACTAATTAAGTTGTTGATATACCCATATCAATTGCATATTCCATGAGGCATGTGTCAACATTACCTCATCTAATATTTTGACATATGCCCTTTGGTCCATGATGCTTTCAATTAAGCGAATTGGAGCAAGACAACAATGTGAAAAACAACCCCATACCATGATTTGGCATCGTTAAGTCTAACGGTTATTGTGGTAAACCGGGGATTATATTCTAAGTTAGGGGGACGTTGGACAAAGTTCCTAGAGCCTGTACTACCAAATAACCCCAAAACTTTGGATTCGTCTGACCACAATATGTTTCGCCATTTAGACATGGGTCAGGAGCCACGCTCTTTTGCAAATTGTATGCGGGCTTCCTTGAGCATCTTTTTTTAATAGGGGTCTTTTCGTGGAGTTCTGACAAATAATTTGTTCTGCCCCTAAATGCCTACGAATAGTTTCAGTATTAACTGACAAATTTAGTTCTTCATGGATGCTCATGGCTGAAGCAAAAGGATTAATTTTTCAGTAGCGTATTATATTGCGATCGTCTGCAGTGAATGTTTTGCGTTTTCGTCTACGAGTTTTATTTCTTTTTCTTTTATTTAAAGCATTTGCTATCATTTGAGGAGAGCATTTTATGATTTCTTGTAAGTTTTTCCCAGTTTTCCCAATTTTTTTTATCGTTTTCCGCTTTTCCTCTGTACAAAGATTTCCTCTATCCCCTGGAAAAAACCCCAATGATAAAATAAAATAATAACTTTAAATTTTAAAATTGCTGCTAGATTATGGAACTATACTTACTTTTCTAATTTTGTGAATATTTTTTATGTTAAGGTCTATTTTAGGGAAAGCAATAAGAAGTGTCTCCGAGACTAGCACAGCAGAAGTAGAATAGCAAATCATCTCAATAAAAATTTGTTTTGTATTTTAATGCTAGTATCCCGTTATGTGTACCGTTATTGTTTCGCGTCAATTACATGTGATTTAAAAAAGTTATGCAGCCAAACACATTTTTCATATTGGCACTCCTATTATTTTGTGGACAACTGTATATGCGAACTAATCGTTCAGTTTTGAAAACTAGCACACATACTTTTCTCCCCAAGAAGCTGCTCATTTGTCGAAACAACCGATATCGGAACATTATAACATATAGCTGTCATAGAAACTGAAGTGTTGAATGAAAAGCTTTTTTGAAGAGATATCTTCACGAAATTTAGCAACGGAACAAATTTTTAGATAATAACTGTAGAATATAGCTTTCATACAAACTGAACGATCGGAAACAAGTTCTTGTAAGGAAAATTTTGTATCTATGAAAAATAGCTTCGGTTAACTGAAGTTACTGTCTTTTCTTGTTTTTACTTTTTTTGATGTGCTGAAATTTTCAAAAAATTTTGTGGATATACGAACTTTTTGTAATGAATATGTAACTTACTTTAAAAGTAAATTAATATTCCTATTATAGATGTATGAATGTTTAACTTAGATAAAGTACAATTAAATTATAATTAACTTTACAAAAATAAAACAGAATTGTTTTATAAAATGTCTTAAAACCAATTATTTGGATAATATATTTTCGTTTTTTTTTTTAAGAACGCTGTTAACTGAAGAGTAAAAGTTTTCAAAATAGTCTACAAATCAGAGCAGTAAAATATCTGTAGTGTTTGCACTGAGAGAGAGCGAGTAAGATAATCACACCGACGTATAGTTAAAGAGGAGAAATAGTTACTTTTTTACCGAGGCAACAAAAGTAACCAATCGGATAACGAATGCATTATTTACTGATAACCTTTCGGTAACCAGTTATCTAACTTATACGGTGATTTCATACCGATTGACCAGTATGACTACTTTAATCTATTTATATGGTATAATTATTTAATCGGTTAATTTACTAAAATTGCGCTAGTCATATATTAGCAATTGTATATATGACTATAATATTGAACACCATACCGGAAAAAGGATGAAAAATCATAGTTACACAAAAGCTTCGGGTTGAATACTCAATTAAACCTTGTACTGATTCACACACAACTTTCCTCTTTTTCCTTGACAGTTCATACTCTAACAGAGTGAAGAAAGCAAAGGGTATTTCAGAATTAACGCTTTGCTTTTAGTAATAATCTTTAAAAAAAGTACAGCGCCTTTGCCTGGAAAAACGTATGACGATGAGAATTGCTAACAATTTGCTGGGGGAATGTTTAGTATCGCGCCGGTTAAGTATCGTTTATGGAGAAAAACAAGGGGGGGCTACCCCCCTTATTGGAAAGAGGAAGGATCGAACTTTTTAATAAACCCCCCTCAACCCCCTAGAGCCCCTATAGACCTGTAGGGAGCCCTTTGAAAATGACCAAAAATCAGTGTTTTTGCTCATTTTTCCATACAAACTGAAACCAATGCAACCCAGCGAACACTTTTGTATGGACAAGAAATCAACACCGGGGTGTGCCAAACTTTTTTTCGCGTAGAACTCCTTTTTGCGTGGAGGGCCTTCGGCAGCGCTTCAAAAAAAATAACCCTGGTCGGTCCAACACCGGGGTGTACCAGATTTTTTTCGCATAGAACTCCTTTTTGCGTGGGCGGCCTTGGGCCGCACTTCAAAAAAATAACCCTGGTCGGTCCAACACCCGGGTGTATCAGATTTTTTTTCGCATAGAACTCCTTTTTGCGTGGGTGGCCTTCGGCACCGCTTGAAAAAAATAACCCTGGTCGGTCCAACACCGGGGTGTATCAGATTTTTATCGCATAGAGCTCCTTTTTGCGTGGGCAGCCTTCGGTCGCGCTTCAAAAAAATAACCCTGGTCGGTCCAACACCCGGGTGTATCAGAATTTTATCACATAGAACTCCTTTTTGCGTGCTTTAAAAAAATAACCCTGGCCGGTCCAACATTGGCTACGCCATCCACAGTATTTTAGCATTGAACACCTATTCGCATTCACTTTCTCGGTAATTTGACAGTTCAAATTAGGCAGTAATTTTGGTTTTTATTGAACTCAATGAGGAAAAAGGTGTATTTTATTTAAAGATTTACAAAGAAATTAACAATCCAAAGTAATTAAAAACATTACTTGTGGTTTTTATAATTCATAAGTAATAGATGTGCGTGAAAATGTATCCATAATTGGTTTGGTACAATGCAGAACAGATGAAAATAGACTAGCATATACTTAGAAATTTGCAAAAAATAGCATTTTTTAAAGTGAATTTGTGGAAAAATTTGTGAACCAAATTTTAAAAATTCTGTTTTAAAATAAAGTTCGATAATTTAAGCATACATGCGTGTTTAAAATTTTCGGCTGGGGTTTAGAATAGCATCCCCGGATTTCGGGAATAAAATAGGTATCACAGCTGCCAGAGTATTTTTAGCAGAATTAAATACATTTGTATCTTCGCGGATACTTTACAATGTGTCTGTGATTAAGTTTTTAAGTACACTAATATTGTCA
This sequence comes from Bactrocera correcta, assembly GCA_027475135.1. Taxonomy (NCBI): domain Eukaryota; kingdom Metazoa; phylum Arthropoda; class Insecta; order Diptera; family Tephritidae; genus Bactrocera; species Bactrocera correcta. Next base: position 38,200,561 of record CM050325.1, on the reverse strand, counting down.
ATTTTAAGAACCAATAATTACATTTGTATATACACATATATTCTTAATTTGGGGATCCTCCTTCAGCAGCCCATATATTTTGTGCCCCGAATTCGGTGATTGATTATAAATGCCATATGCATATACTCCTAATCTGGGGGCTCCGGCCTCTGAAAGCCAAGAATCGTATCCAACTTCCCAGCCGATTTTGGTAAACAAGCATTGTGATACTAAGCGTACTTGACAAAGTAACAAAAAGTTTTTTCTAAATCTTATACAGCAAAATCATGTTCGCGAATTATCTAATTCGACTTACTTTGGAGTTGCTTTTCACTTTAAAAGTACTCCTTTTGATATCCATATTTTCAACATGCGTTATCTATCAACACTACTTTGTACACAATCTGCAATGTTTTGAATAAGTGTTGAAATAGTTTTATCGTTATCGATTTTACCCGTACGTTACACGATCATGATTATTCTTTCTATTGCAATACGTTCACACTTTTTCACAAACAAACTCGCACTTCTCGAACTTGCACGCCGATTTGATATCAGTGTTTCTTAATAAGTTGTGTATCAACCTGTTGGCAGCATAGTTTTTATTATATCGATGAACTAATATTTTTAATTTAAATTACTTCGAAATATTTTTTCCTGGTTGATATGACTGTCAGTGACATCTGTGCTAAATGTCACTTCAAAATAATTATTAGTGCTTAGTATACGATTGTCTTTCTGAAGTAAATAAAACTATGAGTGAAATTATTCAACAAAGCATTTCCATTAAGGATAAGGGTACGAATCCATGATTCACCATGGCAGCTGGAGTCAGCCAGCAGAGAAATGGGGACTCGTTAAGACCTTCGAAGAGCCCGCAGCGGAATCTGGTAGTAGACTATAGAAGCCACAATCCAGATTCTGCTGTTGTTAATAAAGAAATCCATAGAACCGCTGACGAAAAGTTGCGGTGGTATTGACTATGTCGAGAAAGACCTAATGAAATCCTTGACGTGGAAAACACTGATCGAGGTAAGTGCTCCTCGGGATCTCAGCTGGCAGACAAACTCTCTAAATTATGCACGGAGAGTGAACTTCTAAACGACTGTCAAGACGACGCAGATTAGACAATCTTTAATGCGTCTTCTGCAAATTAATCTCTACCGCGACTTTAGGTCTATTGTGCCCTCTTCTAACTCACAATATGCCCCAGCATATTGATAAAGTCCAATATCCTGCTGGGTGCTCTATCCGGAAACATGGATCCAAGGGCCTTTAACCTGTGTCTACAGGCTGCTATGCAGTCAATTAGGAGGTGTTCCGCGGTTTCAGGCTCCCTGTCGCAAAACCGGCCATTAGCGCAAGAAGATAAGCCCATGTTAAATGAATGTCTGTTCAACTTGCAGTTGCCGGTGTAAAATGCGACCAGTAGCCTGAGTTTATCCCTTGGGACCTGCCCACTCCTTCTTCTTTGCGGAGCAGCTCAGTTAAGGTACGGAGACCCACCCTGGTGAATGGTTCAGGCCCTACCATACTGGTGGATGCTGCGGAGCGGGCGAGCTCATCAGCCAGTTCATTGCCGGTTATACCTCTATGACCAGGCACCCAGACTAGGTGCACCTGGTTCCACTTAAGCTAAGCTGTTCAACCGTTCTCTACACTCCTGCACTAGTGGCGATTTGATCTCGTAGGAGGACATCGCTTTTAGTGCCGCTTGACTATCGCTAAGTATGGTTATTCGCTCATTGCGATAGTTGCGATGGAGGTTTATCTCTATACACCGACTTATGGCAAAGAGTTCTGCCTGAAAAATGCTCGGAAAGCTACCCATCGGTATGGAGAGCTTGGTGCGTGGACCCGCAATCCCTGCACCAATTCCCTCCGACGTTTTCGAGCCGTCGGTATACCACTTCAACGTGCTATCCCTTAATTGTTGTTACGCTATATGTCGTATGAAGAAGAGGTAGTATCTTCGCAGTTGATGAAATGGTTGGTACGGGTCAGCGAAGCATCATTATGGGTCAGAACGGATATCAACAAACTATTCACTAGGTATTGCGGGTAGGAATTTAATTTATCTAATTTGTCCCATGGAGAACAGAAGTGGTATAACTATTATAAAACTCGAATATAACCTCTTTGAGAATATCACAGAAGTCCTAGGAAAATAATGGCGCATTTGGTGCATAACAACTTCAGAACCAAACCACAGATGGACGGTATCCAATAAAGAGTCTTTACGCCTTCTAATGAAGTGTAAACTGGGCAGAGAAGTAGAGGAGGAGTTCATTTCTAAAGACATAGTGTTAGTAATGTACATTGGGCGATATGCAATTTCAACCCTTTCAAATAAGCCGGAGTTCAGTTGCAGGAGTTCCAGAGCGACATAAAGATTGATTAACAACCATGCTTAAAGGGTCATTGCAATTCAACTATACTTCCTCGTAACAGAGGAAAGTTAAGGTTCCTAATTCCTCTTAAAAACGTTGGAAAGGCTAATAGGGTAACACAAACGAAGCGACCTAAACCAAGAAAAAAACGGCAGTTTCACGGCTTGCGAATTCCAAGGGAAATCCACTGAAACAACACTAAGCTCAGTGGTAGCAGAGACTTAAAAATCTCGAAACGTAAAAGAATACACAGCTACTAGGCTTTCCTAGACATAAACGCTTTCAACAACATTCAGCCTAAGACAAAACTAAGCGCCCTAAAAGATTTGGGTATATCTGAGTCTCTCGGAAAATTAATTGAACAGATGCTCATTAACAGGTCAATAACTTCAACGCTGAAAGTTTCAACGATGTGCAGATCTCTACGAAGGGGTACAAGGAGACGTTATCTCCACTTCTTAAGATATTAACTTTAAACAAAATGCTGGTGGTCCCGAAAATGAATGAGTACACGTTTTGGCAACGCTGTCGTCGTGGTTTCGATTAGAGGTAAATTTCCGAATACCTTTGCTAACTCGCAGACATTTTTAAATGATATTAGTCAATGACTTAGTATTGTTCACTAAGAAAGACAGGTTTACAGAAATTTGCCGCCATTATTAAATGTTAGTAAGGTAGCAATAGGAGATAAAGCAAGCTGCTTGGGATATAATCTTTCACATGTAGTTCCCACGGAAACCAAATTTGGAAGAACGCAGCTACAGAGTTTACACGTGTAATATAATCGTGTATCCCAAATGGGGGTTAACACCTCGGTAGTCCACTGACTTTACACAGTAGTTGTACGACCGATTAGGATTTACGGTATATGGTCAATAACGGAAAAGAAATACTCAATAAGACATATGGAAAGCATACAAACGCCAAGCCAGTCACTTAAAGTAATAAGCCAACTCCTCTTAGACTGAGAAAATCCTCCCTTTTAGTCGTCAGTACTTCTATAATACTTAAAAAGTTCCCGTTTCTTCCCATTATAATGGTTTTTGAAATCCTACAGAGCTGAATTTAACTGTATTGTCTCCCCTTCCAGAAAAGAGTGCGCGAGGCTCAAAACAGATGGCTCAAAACAGATGGCTCAAAACAAAATACCTGAGAGGAAAGTGGGGTGTTCTCTGCCAACTAAATACAAAAAACGTCTCCCGGCTACCACACCACTGCAGTGTCTTCCAAGCGGAGATCACAGCAATTAAAGAAAGCCTTTTTGTTCTGACTAGATATGTGCTCACAATCGACAGTAAACAAACAGAAAAATGTCGAACAAATAGAGTGAGAGGACTTTAGTCACGGTGGTATCAAAATGGATCGCCAAAAGGTCTACGTGCATCGTTAGACAGCCACAATCGCATAGAAGATGTTTAATTGTGTATCGAAGCCGCTAAATAAATTCCTTATTGTGAGCACATATCTAGTCAGAACAAAAAGGCTTTCTTTAATTGCTGTGATCTCCGCTTGGAAGACACTGCAGTGGTGTGGTAGCCGGGAGACGTTTTTTGTATTTAGTTGGCAGAGAACACCCCACTTTCCTCTCAGTTATTTTGTTTTGAGCCATCTGTTTTGAGCCTCGCGCACTCTTTTCTGGAAGGGGAGACAATACAGTTAAATTCAGCTCTGTAGGATTTCAAAAACCATTATAATGAGAAGAAACGGGAACTTTTTAAGTATTATAGAAGTACTGACGACTAAAAGGGAGGATTTTCTCAGTCTAAGAGGAGTTGGCTTATTACTTTAAGTGACTGGCTTGGCGTTTGTATGCTTTCCATATGTCTTATTGAGTATTTCTTTTCCGTTATTGACCATATACCGTAAATCCTAATCGGTCGTACAACTACTGTGTAAAGTCAGTGGACTACCGAGGTGTTAACCCCCATTTGGGATACACGATTATATTACACGTGTAAACTCTGTAGCTGCGTTCTTCCAAATTTGGTTTCCGTGGGAACTACATGTGAAAGATTATATCCCAAGCAGGTTGCTTTATCTCCTATTGCTACCTTACTAACATTTAATAATGGCGGCAAATTTCTGTAAACCTGTCTTTCTTAGTGAACAATACTAAGTCATTGACTAATATCATTTAAAAATGTCTGTCGAACAAATAGAGTGAGAGGACTTTAGTCACGGTGGTATCAAAATGGATCGCCAAAAGGTCTACGTGCATCGTTAGACAGCCACGAGTAAATTCTAAAGAACGGTTTCACTGATGGTATATACATATTATGAATGCAGTCTGGACAGCCTCGAAATCCAACGCAAAATAACTCTTGCCGACAGGGCCTACTTCGGACTGAGAGTTAAAACGCTCTCTCGACGAACAAACACCAAATTATACAAGTCACTCATTATCCCCGTCCTGATATATGGTGTAGAGGCATGGTCGATGCCAATATCTGATGAGTCAGTCTAAGGACTGTTGCAGAGAAAGCTCCTTTGCTCTTTGGCAACAGCGAGTATCGCAATCGATGTGAGGATGAGGTGTACGAAATATACGACATTGACACAGTTCAGCTGATTAATAGACAACGGCTATGCGTGTCATGTCGTCCGAATAAATGAAAACACTCCAACTCTGAGTGCCCATCGGGAGAAGCAGAGGAAGAGGAAGACCAGGTGGAGAAGGATCTGGTTGCACTTGGAATCTCTTATTGGCGCTAAAGAGTGAAAAGCAAGAACTCGGCTATAACCTAAGCGGTGTCTACGCCAATAAAAAAGAAGAAGTCACGACAAAACTGTAATATTAGTTATTAAACTTGTTAAGACAAACTTTAAATAATCATATTATATGCACGTTCTTTTACATAAAGCGGTATGCACTTTGCATAAGATTTTATTGGAAGACAAGAAAATAAATTCATAGGAACCGTTTATAACGTTATTACGTTGCATTAATATATATACATGTACACACTTTTAATGTATAGACAAATTTTGCTACATGATCCATAATTTATACTTTGATATGACTTTTATAATATTATATTTCAATAGTACATAATAATTAATTATTTCTAATATAGTAATCTAAAAGATAATTATTTAATAACGAACATAAATTTTAATACTTCAAGTTTCCCATGCAAATATATTTAATTTCGACGTATTCGTCAATACCATGGTGGCTACCTTCGCGGCCAATACCTGATTCTTTAACACCACCAAACGGTGCTTCAGCGGCAGAAATTAATCCCTCATTAACGCCAACCATACCAACTTCCAAAAGTCTAGCAACTCGAAATACTTGCTGTATATTTTCACTGAAAAAGTATCCAGCAAGACCACGCCTGGAATTATTAGCCGCAAGTATAACCTCTTCTTCGGTTTTAAATTTGACTATTGAGACAACGGGACCAAAAACTTCTTCCGTATACAATTTAGCATTAGATGGCACATTTGATATTATTGTCGGCGAGTAAAAAAGATTTCCCAACTTTTCTAATGGATTACCACCAAATAATATTTCAGCACCTTTTGAACGAGCATCTTCAACGTAACCGCTAACCTAAATTGGGAAAAGTAAATATAAGTAATTCTTTTTCAATAACTTTATCTTCCTACCTTATTAAATTGCATGTTATTTATAAGAGGTCCGATTTGAACATCTGGCTTTGAACCATCGCCAACTTTTAGTGATTCAACCCGTTGTTTTAGTAAATCAATAAATTTGTCGTGTATTTCATGTTGCAAAAAGAAGCGATTAGCTGATACGCAAGTTTGTCCACAGTTTCGAAATTTCGAAGCAATGGCAGCATCCACAGCCTTTTCTAAGTTGGCAGAGTTGAACACAATAAATGGAGCATTTCCACCTAATTCCAATGATATACGTTTAATTCCATCTGATGAGTTTCGGAATAACCATTTCCCAACTTCTGTAGATCCAGTGAAAGATATGCCCTTAACGTCAGGACTCTTACAAAACAATTCACCAATGGGCGCAGCATTATTCGTCGTTACAATGTTGATCACTCCATCAGGAAAACCAGCCTCCTCCGCCAGTTTAACAAGGGCTAGAGCTGTAAGTGGCGTGTCCTCAGCTGGTTTGATCACAATAGTACAGCCTATTTGAAAACAAAAACTTAAGTTTAATTTATAGAAAAATCAGAAATCCGTGTAAAAAAAGAGGCGTTTCCTATAGAAAAAGGGGGGATACGTTCAATGTCATCTGAAAACCGTGTAAGATTAAATAAAGAACTATATTTCCTTCGAAAAACCGTATAAAAATGTTGAAAACTATAAAATTTCAGATATGCACACAAATTGTATGTTCATATGGCATTTTATTGAACATTAAAACTTAAAATATATAATTTATATACGGTGAAAATTTGGTAGAGCAAGCAAAAAACAAAAGAAATCTGTTAATCCAGAACTAAGAACAGAAAAATTAGAATGGAAATAAGGAAAAAATATTTACATTGTTACATAATTATGCGTCGCTACTTGATAACAAGCGCAATTGTTTGCTACAAACTGGAATAAGGTCGTTATCATCGCTGGAGATATCCATTTCAGCAATGTAAATATCATGCGAACAAAATGTAAGAGTTATCGAATAAGGGGATTTCCCAGTTACTACAATGTATGTTCATTTCAGCAATGGTGCTAAGTGTGGTAAAAACAAACAGTGATTTAAAATCCGTAGTAGATTAAAAATGTTTTACAAAAAATTTTTTTCTCAACCGTGTAACTTCAAATCCGTGTAGAAACGATTTGGGTGTACATAAATAATACACTTTAGAAGAATTTGGATTTCATGGAAACCCTTAGCTTGACTTCTTGACAATATGTTCTTTTCTGAACCACCAATGATAGCTTCTATATCCTATAATACTCTCAATGCTGTGCAACCTATCGTTATACTGCTAGTGAAAGAAACTTGAATGCAAATTTCAACGTAACTGCGTTTCTTTCGCATTATCCAACAAATACTTTTCGCAAGGAGCTTCGGTTGGAACAGTATCAACATAAACATCCATTACTTTTAGAATTTTTCCTTTTTTTTAATTTATATCAAGTTGAAATCTTTTTTAGTTATGCTGTTTTTACTTTTATCAAATACAAAATGTACCGGAAAAAAGTTGAAACTAACTTTAACTATTTGGAATATCGAAGTGCTCGAATAGTAAAAAGAAAATTTATATGTTGTTAAAATATTCAGTGTTGTAAAGAAATTTGTTTTCTTCAAATGTAATTTTTTTTAGTTTTACATAAATTAAAATAGAACTAAAGATAATGCCTTGCAGTAAGCCATATTCCCAACAATTTTATTGTATCTGTTATACAAAATCTAGTGTCGATATCAGCAACTGAATACACCTTCAGATGACAACGAACCTGAACCTTACCTCCTAAGCGGCGTTTTAAATAACCGTTACAACAAAAACAACCCAGAGAAATCAACAAAATCAGGCATTTATTCGGGATGAGGAACATTCATATCACTTAATATTCTGTCCACTTAAACTATAAAATTATGAAAAAACTCTAACAAATTTGTTCGCCATTGTTCAACAGTGTTTTGTAACCCTTAACAGCAATCGAAATAGATATAAAAATGAGTTTTTTGGTTCAGTTAATTTTTTCTTTATTACTTTTCAAGTCATCACCTTCTCTACGAGCTCTAAGAGATAAAGTACAAGAAGACAATTGCCAGAAAGACTTTTAGGATTATGTATTCGATAAACTCCTGATAACCTGTCTGAGTCACCGCTTTAAAATTACTAGAATATTTTGATACTTTTCAATTTCTTTGTTGTCGGCCACATCTGTTCGAACTTCAACCAATCAAACTTTTATTGAGGCTTTGAAAAAACATAAAATCGGTTATAACAGGCATGTATGCAAAAACGGTTTTATTCTTTAGCAGATTAATATTTCTTTTTATTTCGGGCTTATATTTGTGTAGGTGTGTGGTGTGTTTGGAACTCTCTCTGAAAACAACTTCGGCATTTTAAAATGCTTTTATATAATGTTCATGATTCAAGTTATTTTCGTTCAAATAAGGAATAATTTTTTTTTTCTAATTAATAGAAGGAATATTTCCACAAACTGCAGTATTTACTATATTCAAAACATACGCAACTTATATTTCCTTGCTGACGGTAGAATTGAATTTACCGTTGTCTTGCACAAGATAAGACACATACAAGTACATATATTGTTGTTAAAGAGGTGTTAATTATTAAACAATACTATAATTGTGCATAGTGGATTTAAACTCCAGTGAATTAAGAGGAGCGAAGCGCTGTAAAAATCTATTCAAAACAATTTTACTTAAACAGAGCATACCTAGGAATAGTACACTACATCGAATTTTGATCGCAACATTTCTTATATCCCCACTCTTTTTTGCAAAGCGGCAACGGCATCTATATATATACTATATATTCTTAATTTGGAGAGCCTTCTTTATCCGCCCGTACCAAGTTTAACCCGAATTCGGCGGACTCTACTCTAAATTAACGTGAAATTTAACTACATAATAAAATCGTTGGTAGCATTAAACTGCACAGTTGCGTCTTAATAATTAATAACAATATAAAATCAAGCAATAGTATGTTGATTTTTTATCTTGGCCTTAGATTTTGAAACTTAGCCTTACTTAGAAGAAATGTATGGGCATACTTAAAACAAAGCAACCATATTTGCTCATCTCCACAAACAGTTCTGTAAAACTACAGTTTATAATAATAGATAGTATAAAAGGGTCGTTCAACTAATTAACAACGCTTTATGAGTTTTTAAATGAGACAAAAAAAATCTATATTATTATGCAAAATCATTACTGCTGATTACCGCTTGACATTCCTATTGACTCCATTAATTCAGGTTAGATGGCCTGTGGAATCGCTTTTCACTCAGGTGAGACCAAAACTCCTTGATATGTTTAAAATCTCCACTACAACAAGGACATTCGTTTATAATCAATATATAATTACAGCGTATCATTCTTTCACTAATTTTGAATATATGTTCGATGCCACGCCATGACATTGCACCACAAAGCACAATATTGCTGCCGTCATGTTTTAGTGTTGGATCCACCTGTTTTCGTTTTGGGCTCCTAACATAACTTTTCCCATCTGGACACACTCTCTTCCAAACAGTTCTGATTCTTGTAATCAAATTTGAATAGTATACATATATCGCAATCATTTTGCGTGGATCTTGCTTTGTAGTTTTATTATTTTTTTTATAATTATTAAACCCCATCCTTTCGGAATGTTGCGCAAATTTACGATTTCATCATATGACACCATTCTTTCGTATTTCTTTAACGCACACTTTTTCACTAAACTATTTTATTTAGTAACTTTCATCAAGAATAAAACGGAAGTGATACACAAAATATCTTAATTTACAAAAAAAAAAAAAGAAAAATATAAAAGCGTTGCTAATTGGGTGGACAACCTTTTTCATACTTTCAATAAAAAGAAAATACATTTCTTCAGAATTTTTGATATGAATATTTAACAGCTTTCGAGAGATATACTTTCATGCAAAAGAAAGCAATAAAAACATAACTTTTATTACCTCTGCATTTTAAAAAGGTCTAAAATATTTACAGGGCCATGTCGATGTTAATTAGTTGCACGCAAATATATATTACTACTCAATAGAATCCCGTTTCTAACACCGTATTTACCTTCTTAGAGTGGATTTTAATTGCTGATAAACTTTTACTTTTTGATATTTGTGGATTTCCGATCTAATCATTGTTATGAAAAAATAAATGCTAATGAACTTCTTGCATGCATTATTTCAAACCTGCTGCCAATGCCGCACCAGCTTTTCGAGTTATCATAGCCAAAGGAAAATTCCAGGGAGTAATAAGAGCTGCGACTCCCAAAGGCTGTTTCATTACAATTATTTCACGATCCTTAGCCGGACTTGGTATTATGTCCCCATATATTCGGCGCGCTTCTTCCGCAAACCATTCGATAAATGCATTACCATAGGCAACTTCTCCACGAGCTTCATTAATTGGTTTTCCAGATTCCGCACTCATAATAGAAGATATTTCATTTACATTTTTATCAATCAAAGAAAACCATTTCTGCAATATAAAGTTTGAGTTATTTTATTTTTCCAAAAAAATTTAGTACCTTTAGTAAACTCGAACGTTCTTTGGCTGTAAACTTAGACCACTCAGATTGTTCAAACGCATTCTTAGCCGCTTGTACTGCGAGAGCAGCATCATTAACATCCATATTAGGTACCGATCCAACCACACTTCCATTAGCAGGATTGGTGACATCAAAGGTTTTATTACTGCTTGCATTAATCCAATTCCCATTTATAAAGGCCTTTGACTGCACCAAAGATGAAAATGTCCTGGTACCCCGTAAAACAAGTTTCTGTCGCAAATTATTACAAAACAACATTATGACTTTAAATCAAACAGGAATGGTCGCGAATAATCAATTCCGAGGTATTCAACGATAAGGCATTATCAGTTTTGTAACGATTTTTAATTTGAACCCGGTAAGCAAACTATCGGGTAATTACCCTAAAGAATCTTGTGCATGGAATATATGAAACTACCCTCTAGAGAGAGCGATATTTAAAGTGGCAGCTTGGCTACAAGGGCAATTCAACAGATGACAAGCAAACAATCATGGACTGCATAAGAAATTCTTGCTAAAAATATATAAAAAAAGTCAATTCGTTAGTGTTCATAAGTAAACTATAAGCATTCCGGAGTTATTGCTTCTTTTCCATTGGACATCGCTTTTCGCAAACACAGAGTATAAAGTTTATACATACTTATGTAGCGAAAGGAGCGGCTTCTTCTCCTTAAGCCGTGATCCCATGCTTTAAAGGTATAGGCTACTACTTTTTACAAAATGGCTACTCATATTTCCAGGGTACGCGGCGTGAACGCAAGAGTAGGAGTAGAAAATTGACTATACTCCATTACACTGAATCATCTGTTGAGTCGGCCTTGGGAATGTTAAAGAGAAAGGTTTTACGGAAGATTTATCGTCCTTTGCTCATTGAAAACGGCGAGTACTTTAGTCGATGGAACGATGATTCAATACTCGCCGATGGAAGCTGAGGAAGAAGAAATTCTTCTGTTGATTGAAAGAATATTGAGAGATTACCAGTTTTGACTTAGATTTTAACCATAATTTATACTCAGTGAGGACTAGATTACCCTCTCAACAGCACCTGAAAAATCCTTTTTTTTTTTTGTTTTACATTTCATACATTTTTCTTCAATACACGACATAGAGATGAAGTTTACATTCGCCTTTCAATGGGCAAACATGTTTCAGAATAAATTAATTGTGTTTTTTAATTCTGGTAGAAATTTCTCATAAAAGCATATTTTTGTAAATGCCTTTATGTAGGCCCATAATTAAAAGAAAAATCGGAAATATTCTCCTTCATGGATATGTATACACACAAACCCATACATGAGTAAATTTCACTTGCATACATACCGGTTGAACGAACATGTATATCGTGTATGACCACCTTTGGATTGAAATTTATTTGGCAATAGTTATAGCTGATTTTATAAAAATTGAATTATATTATCGACTATTGCTATCGATTTTACCATTGAATAGACAAGTTTTATTATCGCTAAGTATTTATGTTTTACTTTGGAAATGGAAAAAGTGTATGGGATAGGCGCTACGTTTGTTATCTGTTTTTATTAAATTAGTAAATAGTGTTTTGTAATAATGTTGTCATTATTACAAGAAAAACGGCCTTTAAAGAGAGCTCGGTTGGGGCCTCCAGATGTATATCCTCAAGAAGCTAAGCAGAGAGAAGATGAATTAACGCCGACAAATGTGAAACACGGCTTTGCAACTACGCCTCCATTGGCGGATGAATTTGGAACTGCTCATAACTCAAATATGAATGCAAGTAAAGTGGGTTCTTTTATTAATTCCATTTTATCAAAAAAGGAAGAACTTATGACTTTACAAGATACTATGAGGAAAAAACAACAAATTAATTGTAAAGATAATTTTTGGCCAGTATCGCCGCGTACAAAAACGGCATTAGATGCTTGGTTCAAAGATCTTGCAGGCAACAAACCTCTATTGAGTTTAGCTAAAAAAGCACCGTCATTTAATAAAAAAGAAGAAATTTTAATAGTTCTTTGTGATAATCAAGTAAATATGCAACGTGCTGCATGGTTTATTAAATTAAGTGCAGCATACACATTAAGTTTCACCGAATCAAAAAATAAAAAACGTAGTATTTATGATCCTGCAGTAGAATGGACCGGCAACATAATAAAATTTATGAGAGAACTTTTGCCAAAACTTCACGAGTATTTTCAACGTAAGAATATGTGATAAGCAAATTTTAAAAATTCTTAATAAATATTATTTTCAGTTGGTGCTGATAAAAACATTCAGGGTTCTAGCAATTTCTCTTCGGGAATAAATTTAGGTCATATGATATCAGCTCCCTCTGTCAGTAGTCCTGCAACTGCTCATAGTCCATTAACCGCGAACACGTTGACCTCTACAAGTTGCCCCTCATATTCAACAAATGCTTCATCAAACCCATCTGGAAGTATACTGTGTTCTGGATCAGGATCTCCTATATCTGGTATTGGCAGTAACTTCGAGGATTGCCGAAATGCATTAAAATATTGGAAATATTGCACACGTCTTTGCAAGTATATGCACGAAGAATCACTGCTTGATCGACAAGAATTCCTCAACTGGATATTGGAACTAATTGAAAAAATGCGTTCACAAATATCATTTGATATGTCTTTAAAAAAGTTAATACTTGTATTTGCTTTGCAATACATGCCTGACTTCGTCCAATCAGAGCGCTTAAGTAGAAAATTGGCAGTGCTGGCTGCGAAAAATTTGGCTATACTTTTGGAACTTGGTTCAGGAACTGTTGCACCAACAAAACATCATGAAGCAAACGCAGCAACCATGGAAGCCTCCAATTCAGAGGAAAAAAATGCCACACATAGTTTAGAAGTACCTTTAAGTGATTGTAACAATTGCCCTCATCACCGAGATATGGTAATATATTTAAGTACAATACTTCAAACCATAACTTTAGAATGCCCCACCGCTTTAATATGGAATGGAATCAATGAAAGTCGAGCCCTATCTTCATTGTGTGGTAGCCCACTTGATTTTATTTCTGTCGTTCCTTCTCAACTACCAATGCCACTTAAGTGTGAAAACTCGAATGAAAATATTAGGCGGCAATTACAAATCGCAGAAGCTGAAATTGCATTAAGATCTAAACATGCTGAAAATCGTTGGTTTGCGGAGAAATGGCGTAGTTCCAAAGTAAATTGTTTTACTCACGTACTAGATATTCTTGACAGTTTGGACACCCACTGTTTTGATCGCAGAGATAAGGATAACAACATAGACTCGCTTTACTCCAAAATATTTCCTAATTATGATTTAAAATACGATGACGCTGAACATAAACGTAAAAAATACACTTACAATTCCGATAAAGACGCTGCCACTGTAAAAATATTATGTGAATGGGCGGTTTCTAATCAAAGGTAAATTACTTACATACGTATTGCTAACATATATTAAATCAAATTTAATTTTAGATGGGGTGAACATCGTGCAATAGCTGTTGCTATATTGCTGGATAAACGACAAATTGAAGTTACTTCAGTTGTAGATATCGATTCTCAACAAAATTCAAATGCACCGGATGAGAAAGATTCTATTAATTCTGGAGTTGGATTGATTGGTGGACTTCCAGTATTTCAATCCGTTTTAATGGATTTTCTAGATCGCGATGCTCCCGTTCTGGATGAAAATGGTACAACACAAAATCGTACACAATTTATAAATCTAGTGCATCTTTTCAGTTCATTAATTCGTTACGATGTATTTTCACATAATGCCTATATGCACACTTTGATTTCACGAGGCGATCTTTTAAGAGAAAACTGCATTCCAGAATTAGAACAGGTAAACAGAAATGAAGCTTCTTCGGTATGTGGGTTAGAGTCGGTAGATAACAAACCTTCTCCCTCCCATAATTTTGATGATGAATTCAGTTCTGCCATTGATTTTAAACATAGTGAATTTGATGATTCCAATGTCGATGATGATTTGGGAAAATTGTTACAAAACATTAAAGAGAAAGGACAGAGTGCATTAGAAACGCCAGATAGTCCGAAAATAGCTGACAACTCTCATATGACTTTGAATGGATACCTTATTTCACGCCACTACATATATACCAAACATTTTCCCATACCCCAGGAGGAGGCATGTGTATCTTATAGCAATGAATGTAATCAGAGATATATTTTACTATTTGGCGTCGGAAAGGAACGTGATGAAAAAAAGCACGCCGTTAAGAAAATGTCTAAGGAAATTTGTAAACTCTTCTCTAAAAAGTTCAGCATTGACATCGCCGAGGGTGGCAAAGTTAAGAAGCATTCTCGAAATGAATTCAATTTCGAGGCTACCACTAGTAAATGCAAGAGCATGTCGTATTTCGAACAGCATGTAGTTACATCCCAGTGTGCAATTATTGTTTTAGAACAACTCAATGGCTTTGCAACGGGCAGTAATAACTATTTGCCAGTTCAAGAACACGTTGCGTTTTTGTTTGATCTGATGGAAATGGCTTTGAATATACATAGCTTGTTAGATTTTTGTGACCACATTTTAAAGGAACTACCCGAAATTGAAAATCAATTACAAGCTAAGAAGTCCATTTTGGTTCGAATGTATACAACTTCTTTAGCTCTTTATATCGTTGGCATACTACGTAGATACCACTCATGTCTTTTGTTGAGCACAGAAGAAACTTTATCAGTGTTCGAAGGGTTGTGCAAAACAATTAAACACGTAAACAATCCAAAGGAATGCAGCTCAGCAGAACGTTGTATACTCGCGTATCTTTCCGATTTATATGAAATGTGTGATTTGCTTAAATCTGAAGAAAATGAGACTGAGTATTTTCCGATAATTGGAACAATGAAGGCGTTTAAAGAAATCTACAATTCACCGGAACAATTAAGGTAAACCACAATAATCATATTTTTGAAGAAAATCTAATTTTAAATGTATTTTCAGTGCCGCACCGCAGTCTTATAATCCGCATTTCCTGCAAGAATTATTTATTTCTCCAAAACGTGGCGGTCGAATAGAATATCATTGCATTCGTCAATTGCAGGAGTCCACAGCCAATGTTTATAGTTTTGTATCGAACGCTATTTTGGCTGTTTGTCAAGCAACTGATAACGATCACTTAAATGAAATCGCCATTTTATGTGCAGAGTTAACGGCTTCGTGTAACAGTCTTTCCGAAGAATGGATAGCTGCGCTGCAAAGTATTTGCAATGCTTCGAAAAAACTTCGATATCCTCATCTTTTTGAACAAGTGGACATACATGATAACAAAATTCACAACTCATTAGCTGTTTTCATTTGCATTTTGGTAGCAAGGCACTGTTTCTCGTTGGCTGATTTTGTGCTTAAGTTCGCATTACCAACATTAGCATATGCATATCCAGTAGGCGGTGAATTCACCACCGATGCTGAAGCTGGCGCACGTCTTACCTGTCATTTGGTCTTGAAATTATTTAAAACAATTGAAATACCGCAACCAAGAATGTATTCTGTGAGCACTTCTCCGAATCCCGTAAACGTTATTGAAGATTCTTTCAACATAAAGTTGAGCTGCGATCGTCACCTCTTAGTCGGCGCACACAAAAACATACCAATACAAGCAGTATTAGCTGTCATAAAGGCAATATTAATCGTTGTTGATCTGAAAACACCAACTATATCAAGCAATAACTCTGTTGCTATAAGTAGTGGCAAGCGTAGTGGTGTTAACACACCTGTGCATCCGGGGAGTACTCCAAAAAATACCGACAGGCCCGCGGATTTGAGCCAAATACTTGGTACTAGTGATTTGTCAAATGTTAGTAATGGCAATGACCAAGATGTCAATAAGCCGAATACTGGAAATAGTAGTGCAAAATCTTTGGAGCAGGTGTCTTTACTTGAATTTGCGAATCATGTCTTGAAGCAAATATGTTCACAGGAGCATGTATTAGAACGCTGTTTGAAACATTCTGATAATTTATGTGAAATGATTATAGACGATATGCTCACTACAAAACAAGTTCAGCGAGTATTATATATGATTTGTTATCCGGAAGCTGAGTATAATATAATTTCCGAAATGGATCAGAGATCAATGATTATACGAATTTTGGAAAATCTAGAACAGTGGACTCTTCGAATATCGTGGTTAGATTTAGAATTAATGCACCGTCAAATTATGAACAACCAAACTGAACTTAATAATTGGTTAGACACTGTTGCCAAAGCTGCAATTGCCGTTTTTCAGAAAGATGCCTTATCTGCTGAGGGAAAAGAAGTATATAGTGAAAACCAATCTACGTGGTTAATAGTTCCCTTAATTTCCAAACTCACACCAGCAGTTAAAGGCCGAATTCTACGCGTTGCGGGGCGAGCACTTGAGAGTATGAATTTTTGTGCAAAAATACCCAAATCGGATAATTGCAATAGCAGTGGAGAAGAAAGAGAGCGAAGTAGTACATCTATGAATTACTCTCTAAGCGGATTCAATATTTCTACTGGTTTCAAAAAGTTCTCTTTAAACTATCAACCTTTCTTAGGATTAATTCTTTCCTGTTTAAATGGTCAGGACGAATATAAAGAGAGTCTTTTGAGTTCATTATACTCTCAACTCTTTTCATTGCTTGCAGTCATTTACTGAGGTAAATATGCAATATATACATATGTTATATCCTATGTAGTTGTGTATATAATTCTAACCTTACGCCACATGAACTTATAAGATTTGACCGTTTAAAACATAATTTTAGTGTACTTGCCGCCTTACTTAGGGTTGCACTTGGCATGCAATGAAGATACCTCGCTAAATGAAAAAGTTTCCGATGATTCCGATCTTTCAGTTTGTATGGCAGTTATATGCTATAGTAGTCCGATATGAACAACTTGATTAGTCAGGTTATTGGGAGAAAAAGGCGGATGCAAAGAAGATTTAAGGTCGATATCTCAAAAACTGAGGGATCAGTTCATATTATTAGGGTGTTTTTTTTTTAACTATTAATTTTTTTAATTCCCTCATAAAATTTCCTTGGAAAAAAATTCTCTGAAAATTTGAGTCCTTAATATTAACATTAATGACTGGACCAAGGCATATAAAAATTTTTCATTGAAAATACACGTAAATCGTGATTTTTTATCTTTAAATTTCCATAGCTCAAAGTCATTTTATGGCATCGCTTTGACTTTAGACACATATTCTTCAGATTTAGTATTTATCTCGTAAACGCCAAGAGCTATAGAAAAATTTTAAATTACAAACTTGTAGGACATTTTATTTGCTACAAAAAAAGTCCGAACGCAAAATCGCTATCATTAATACTTCCGCCGAATATCTCGATATGCATTCGTTTAAGAAAAAAACCCAAAAATTTAATATATGTATATATATATAATTCAACAGCAAAACAAGCTGAGCCATGTCCGTCTGTCTGTATGTGTATAAGCGAACTAACCATACGAACTCAACGAACAAATATATGCCTTTCTATGGAAAACTATTTGTCGGGATATATTGACGAAATTTTCCACAAAAAAGCAAAGGTACAATATCCGAAGGGTTTTTTCATATTTAGCTTAGCCGCAACCGAAATTAAATTTTTTTCTTGTTTAAAGCTAATGTATTTTATTATAGTGCGATTCATAACACATAACGATGTTTAAATTTCTACATACCGTCACCTGAAATGCAAAATAACGTATCATCAAAAAATTCGAAATTGCGTGTCTTATTGATTACGCTTCACTACTTCAAATTACATACATAATATTACATATGTTCAACATTTTAAGGTTTTGCGCTCAGATATAAACCAGCTTTAACCCCTATAAACATTTTGTTTCACTTATGTTCCGTTTTATTTCGTGTTTCATCCTAGCCACTGTAAATTTCCGAAAATGTTTTTTACGTTATTTTGCATTTCAGGTGACGATATATACTATTTCAAAGTTAATTTAAGTACAAAATCATTGATTAGGCATACTAATTAAATTTAATATCAATTTTTTCATAATTTTAGTATGATTCTTCGAATGGAATTAATGATCTTCTAGACCGAGAAGAAATTTTAGATGCGCTTCAATTACGTTTTTCCCTGGTAGGGGGAATGTTTGAAACAATTCAAAAAAATGGAAATTCTACTACGGAATGGGCCATATTACTGGCACAGCTGGTCTGTCAAGGAGTAATTGATGCAAGTTCGAATCGGTGAGTAAATACATAATATAAAAAGCATTTATAACCTTTTGCCTCGGTAAAAATTCCCAACGCGAATGTTAATACTGATTTGCATAAAATTTATTAATACGCTATTATGGTTTGAAACTCGACTCAGTTGTAATAAAGTTAAAGCAATTGAACTTGATATCATAATATTTTGGTGATCTTGCCAACCTAAAAAGTGAAGTTTGGACAAATAACAGCTATTAAATGGATTTTGTATAAAGTAGTCATGGTGGTGAGGTGAATTTTGCTAAGGTGCGGCTTAGTTTAAGACCGGCCGGCCGAATGCCTTATATGTTTCCAACAACGTTTCTTTGCCTTTTCCGCATGAGCTGCCGGCTAGTGACTTGAAGATTTTGTTGCGGCTCTGTACTTTAGCAGTTTTGGCGGTCGTATTAAGAGTGAAGAGCACAGGCTGTCAAATGTTAGATTTTCTGTTCGTAAATATGGACGCTGTGGATTTAGTGGTTAGATTCCTTGCAGAAAAGAAGCGAGAAAGGACAAAGAGAGCCGTTTACTGAAAGTATCGTGGATTGTTCGCTGTCTCAAGTAGGATCACAGGAATCGGCGTGGCGCTTGTTAGGTAAAATAGCTGCTTTAGCTGGAAAATTGGCGTGGAAATTCTTCGAGTTTGTCGCGGGTGACAATGGGAGAGAGGGAGTGGCTTGTATGTGCCGGTTTTTGTATCTGTTGAACCCGCAGGTGCGCTTGTCACAATGTGGTCAGATTGGGAGTCAATAGGGATTTATATTGGCAGCAGTGTAACTGATATCTTAATACACTCCTATTTGTATATTTCTTGAAATTTATACTCTTTCAGCTTGTATCGTTACCATATATTCTAAAAGCACTATTTTAGGGAACCAGGAAAGTATAATTCTTCTTGAATAAAATATTTGTAATTGAATTAAATTAATTATAATCTTTACTATTCTTATTATTTCAAATAAAAAAATTTAAATAATATAAAAATTTATTTAAATTTCATATAAAAATATTTTTGTTTATCATTTTAGGGAGCTCTTTACTACTGTAGTGGATATGTTAGTTACGCTAGTTCACTCGACATTATTAACAGAGAACCATTCTGAACGAGATGAAAATAAAAAACTGTACCTTAACCTGATGAAAAAGTTGAAAAAAGAAATTGGTGAAAAGAATAATGCGTCAATAAAAGTTATTCGTCAGTTACTGCCACTTTACAAGCAAACAACCGAGGTATGTTAATATAGTCATTTAATTACCCATTGTAAATAAAAAGATATTTTTAATTTATTGATAAAAAATAATAATATTGATTGAACACATTTGAGAAAAAGAAACCCATGTAAAAGCAACAACATCGAATACCTCTTTAAAGTGGTAGAATCGGTATTTTCAATGCTACCAAGTTTTGTTTTGCATATTTTAGAAAAGTTTTACTATTGTAAATGTTGGAATAGTTGGAATATATTGAATATCTTTAAAGAAAGTATATAAATTTTATTTTTTATCGAGGACAGAAAATAACAGTTATTGCACAATTTTTGATTAAAAAAACATTATGAAGGAATGGAGAGATATATAGGAATGTATTTATGATGTAGTAGTAGAAAATTTTTGTTTTTTGTGAGGAGTACACAAATATGTGAAAAACGTTTAAATTTTGATTTTTATTTGTTTCCTCACAAAATAATCGTTTTATTTTGATTTTTAGAAAGTAAGTTATTTCATAACTTTTATATATTGCAACGCAGAATTATAGTTATGCGTTAAATTTTAATAAACTCTTAATCAATAAATAAAAGTTATGATATAACTCTTATTTTCTAAGCGAAAAATAAAAATCAAAATATAAATTGTAACATGTTAATGTTTCAGTACATTATAACTTTCATAAATGTTCTAATTTTTGATGTACATTGCAGGTTATATCATGTGAGCCGGCCGGTATCGATATGAAAGGAAATAAAATATGTGATATGGACAAGAAACAACTTCGTATTTCAGACAAGCAACGTATAAGTGTTTGGGACATATTGGAAGGTCATAAGAATCCAGCACCCTTATCATGGGTCTGGTTTGGTGCAGTCAAATCTGAAAGAAAAAGCTTAGCATATGAAGAAACACATCGCAGTCTTAAATATCACGCGCATAGTTTAGTTAAACCCATTAGTTATTTTTATGAATCCTTACCGCTGCCTCCAGAAGACATAGAGCCTGTGCCGGAAAAGATCTGCATTGTAACGAAAGCAGAATTCTTTAGTTGTTTAGTTTTTGTTAAATTTTTCTATGCATCCTAGAAAGACGAGATGAAACCAGATACTCCTTCATCAATTGATCAATCACCTAGTGCAGTTACTACTGGGAGAACACGAGGAAAGGGAACCACACGTAAGCGTAAGCCGAAAGTTTCGAAAACGTCTCCCACAAATATCCCAACGCATGCCCAAGTGACTCCGCAATCGCAGCAACCTCAAGTTCAATCACAGACACCGCAACAGATGAACCCACAAGGTCAAATTAATCACCTTCAAATGAATGCACAGGTATGATTTCTTTTTTCATTTATAGATATTTTATTATTACTTCTATTGTAGAAGTCTCCTCAATTGTCAATTCAAGAAACTTTTGCCAATATTATAAGAAAGATTCTGAATGTGTAACTTACATAACACTTAAATCTTATTTTTGGAAACTTAATAAATAGCATATAATTATTATTCTAGTGTTGGTTAGGACATTATTTATTTATCATATATTATAAAACGTCAATTCATAGCACGATTTCGTATACTATGATGCTTTTCGCCTGCATCGTTAAGTCTTGACAATGTAAAATTTTGTTGCAAAATATGTTTTCATGTTGCAATGTATTGCACATGGTAACTTTCTTCAATGCAATCATATTAAAAACAAAACCAAAAATTGTTTCATGGATCAAAAAACTTGGCAGTAAGCTTTTATCGAAGCAAGCAACAAAATATTTGTGACGTCACTACTAAAACCTCTTTCGCGTATGGATGTCAAACGAAACGTAACTATGCCCACGTTTTGAGCTCGCTAGCACACCGTTCAGATGCTGTTAATCAGACTACATACGAGCACTAATCACTAAGCAGTATAAATGCCGACACTTCAATACGTTTAACATTGAATGGGATTTTTTAATTTATAAAAAATAATATAATATATAAATGCAATTATTAAAAAACAAGATGGAAGGGCTAAATTCGGAGTAACCTAACATTTTATACTCTATCAAGGGTAAAATCCGGGAAAAGACCTTGAGGTGTAGGCCAAACTTTGTTTTAATGAATGTTTCGAAAGAATTACACATTTGTTATTCGCCGAAAGGGTGAATGGAGTACAATAAAGTTTGGCATTTTATCAAATTATATTTAATCTTTATAACGGGTATATTTGTGCTAGGAAAAAGTCTGGATTATATATTAAGGTCTGTCCGCGTTAAGTTGTAAATTACTCAAGTATATTCTGAAACATGATCCCAACAATTGTATGAAAATAACACACACTCTGGCCGTCATATACATAAAATCCGCTTAAAGAAAAAAATGCATTTTAAATTGCAAGTCATAGTTTTGTTGGAAATTTACTGCTCTGCAAAAATGGTCTCTCTTTTTCTTTTGATAGGCATTAATATTTGACGATTCAATTTCCTTTCTTTTAATTAAATTATGAAAATCATAAGAAAGAAATTATGTTTATGAAAAAATCATAATAGACCTTTTAGAGGAGCATTCAATTTCATACGAAGCCTATAAAATTATTTCCCTAGTAGTTAGAGGCGCAATTTGAAAGTCTCTATCTGATATTATGGGGTTACATGGGTTTCTTCTTGGGGATAACATAATTTTTTCAAAATTTTTTTTTTTTCATATTAAAAATGAATTATTTTAATTATTTAGAAATTCTGAATTTTTGGAAAAAACTATTTTAAACTCCTCCATTGCGACGCCATTTCCGATGACTCCTCGACGCCGGCATTGACATATATACTAACTCCTTACAAAATCATCTAAAGTGAAAAATACGTGCTTTTGTTAAAACCTTTACTTAGAACTTTGACGAAAAAAAACTGAAAATTGGATTTTTGGCAGACTACCAACTAATAAATAAAATTGGAGTGTCTGTTTGCGATATGAAATTATAATATACATTCGTAAACCTTGCCAACTGAGCGCGACGAAGTCCCAATCAAAATAATTTATTTGTTTATAATAAATTTGGTTGTAAAATGTAAAATATGTTCCTAATAGTATTTAAAAAAGTATTTTTCCGTATGCATTTTAGGCTACTGTTCCACAATTTAATTCTAATCAACTCCTTCAACAAAATTCAGCGATGATGATGCAACAACAAATGCAAGGTAATTTACAGCAGCTTGGCAATGCTCAAAACACACAAATTGGTTTTATGGGAAACGTGCCCCAGGGAGTAACACAATTAACTGGTCAAAATCAACAACAATGGATAGGACAAAATCAATACCACCAGATGCAGCAACAACCACAATTTTATCCACATCAAGGTGTGCAAATATTTTTAACTTATATAGTTATTATACAATGCCTAAATGGAAGCCCCTATGGGCCATAGATATATACTTCTCATTAATTCTCTATTAATCCTCATTAAATAGCAAATCGTTTCGAGCGCCCACAACATAATCAATCTAAGCAGGCTTTATGCAATATGCTTCGGCAGCGTCAACCTAATTTTAATCAAAATAATTCATCATCATTTAACGCTCTTCAGCAGCATCAACAAATACGACAGACACAGGGACTACAACCGCAAGGTGCTGTTAACTCCGTCCAACAACAATTCGTTAGAGGAGGGATGCGAGGAATAACATCAAATCAGAACCAGCTAACTAGTAATATTGGTAATATGCCTCAGGGATTAAATGCAAACGGTATCATGGCTGCGCAGCAGGGCGCCCAGAATGTAAACTCACAAGCTAGTAATCAAACAATGCCAATGACCCCAAATACAGGTATCATAAATACGTCATCAAATAATCAAAACAACTTGATGAATGTTCAATCTGCATCTGGATTGGTAGGATCAGGAAATGTTTTACAGCAAAATGTTAACATAGGAGGTGGAAATTCGAATCAAAACATCATTAATCAACCAACGAATCCATTTCATAATTTTAATCAGTATCAACAATCTGGAATTATGAATAATGGTGGAAATAACCAGGTTCCACCCTCCAACATGGTAGGCTCCTACAATCAAATGAACCAGAGGAGCGGTTCTTCAGATTATCTCCAACAACGCGGAACTAATCCTGTAACTAATAATCGTGGTCAGTTTGTCAATCCGACTCCCAATGTAACCATGGGAAATATTATAGGACAGAATACTATACAGCCTTATTCAAGGCAACAATGTACTGGTGGAAAACCGAGTGTAGTTTCCACACAGCAGCAATTTCAACAGCAGCGAATACACCACCAAATGATGCAAATTCAAGGTAAGCAAAACTATTTAATGTTTAATTTTTTAAATAATTTTTCAATTACATATAAATATTCGATATTATACGTCCGATACCAAAGTGTTTTTTTAGTATTGAATATTATTCCTATGTTCTGATATATCGCTGTATACCGATAGACAACCCAGGGTTAAAAGTTAAAAACCGGTACAGGTAGTGGCTAAGCGTTTTCTTCACATTGCCAAATTCCCCAACGACGAGTAAAATGATGAATGTGGTGACTTCAGAATAGTGTTTTTTTCTTTGTTATCTTTAGTAAATTTCTGTAGTACTGCAACATCAACCATAGTACGAACGGCACTTAAGGTTATAGTATTAAAATTGTGCCTTCTATTTTTGATATGCACTACACGCTTATGGATTTTATGTTCGTGACAACATAATATATCGGAGCTGACCTCTATCATCGTCCAGAATCGGATGAAACTTACATAATTCTTAAAATTAATTTTAGGCTTTAGTACTTTTACATTTCGCAAAAAGGTATTTTAATACAAATCCTTCATTACAGTCTCAACAAAAAATTGGTGGTTGTATTAGTTAGAAACATGCTATTTGAAACGAAAAAAACCTAAGCTAAAGAAATAAACATTTATATAAATTTTCAAATGTTAGCAATTTAAAAGTGTGTGAGATAATAATTGTTTATTATATGTTTAGGCCTAGACTAGCCAGTGGCTTTCAAAATTTCATAATCATTTGACGAAAACTTTCTACTTATAGGTGGAATGGTGCAATCTCAAAATCAAACTATAAACCAGCAACAAACACCAAATTTAGTCGCTCAACTACAAAGACAGTTACCGAATCAACAAAATATGAATGTTCAACAATATCAACATCACCAAGGTCCATATTAAGATAATAAAATATTAAATATCGAAATATACTGTGTAACATATATATTTATGTAACTTAATTTTCCGATATCATTAAACATCGTCATTTTTGCACAACTCACTTCATTGTAAACTAAGAAAAAATTGTGTGCTATTTTAATACACAAATACTTGTATTGAAAACTTATTACTTTAAATGGAAAAATTCAAGGTAGGTGTTTTATCAGACCTCCAAGTCTTTTAACCTTTAACTGATGTAACTTTGTGTAACTTAACTGGTGACGAGCGGCCTAAGAGGCCGCTGCTTTACATGGTCTATAGCATCGAAACTATATACGATAGCTTACTGCAGTCTTTCAAACATTAAATGAATATATAAAATGATAAAATAAAACTATCAATAGGCTCTAAATGTGATTTGTAATTATTATCTTTCTAATGCAATCTATGTAGAAACTAAAATCAGGGGGTGAAATGATGTTTCACTGACTCCGCTCGGCCTGTGAGACCGCTTGTCACCAGTTAAAGGTTAATGAAACCGAAAGTGTTTTATTTTATAAAACTAAAAAAAAAATGCACCTTTAAGAAATTTTTCGACAGGACTTGAAAGAAACAAAAAGTAAATAATTTTAAAAGTAATTGTTATATGTATTTATCTAGTTCCTTCGGTGACCTTCACTAATCCTCGGAGATTCATCTAAAATCGATCAGCCAAAAAAATTGTTTTATTATTAAATAATCTAGTGCCTGATCGAAGCTGTCTTTTTTATAACAAAACGGGGCCTCAGGATATTTGTTCCAGATTTTCAGAAAAAAACAACAGTTAATTCAACTTAGAAGGTTTATATGTTAAGGTTTGTATAAATAAGGAAGTATTTTGTTCTTTACTAAAATGACACGGTGGAACATTTCCATAAACTATTGCTATTGAGGGAATGTTAATCAATAGAGGAAATGTTATATGTCTAAAATGTAAAATATTATAAGAGAAAATAGAACAAAGCAGAAGTTCGTAAATGAAAGTACACCACGTCATAAAGGGAAAGCATTCCTTGCTTTATAAGAAAACTCAACAAAATAATCCACTATATAAGAGAATTCATCAAGACTTCACAACTCGTAGAAGGAACCAAGAAAATTTTCACCACCCTATAAGGGAATCTGGCAACTGGAAGATGTATGCATTAAGGAAAATTACACCATATTTTCTTAATATTTCAAATAAACCATAAGAAATTCATTCATAAGGATCACGCCCAAGCTATAAACCCAAAAGTTTATATAACTCGCGCTCGTTTTTTCTGTGCGCCTGGTCACCCACAATTCGTTTTTATATGAATTTCTTTCTCCCAAGTGCGGGAGAATGACTAAAATTACGTTTAAATAAAATTAATGATTCCAGTAAAATTCAAAAAAAAAAAAAAAAACAGCCAAGAATTCCGGTTTACAATTACTACAGAAAATACTACCATGCCCCACGTTTCTTAGTTTTAATTTAAAATCTCGATAACTTTTCTTTGACGTTACGATATACTAAACGAAAACGCCAACGGGAATAGGACCGACTATTTTAATTTATTTCATATTATGCACTATATACGTTATTAAGTTATACAATTTGTATAAAATTGCCATTTGTATGAAATTCTTTATTACTTCTATTTGTTCTAAGCTTATATAGTGCTTTTATATGTTAACTTATTATCATTATTTCATACATTTTGTTTAGCCCTTTTTGGTAATTGTATTAATACAAAAGCAGCAAAAGTAATTTTTTTATTACAAAGCATTGCAAAAAGGGCAAAACCGACGTAAAATTGCCGATTAAAATATTTTTTTTTTTTTAATATGTATGCGAGCTCAAAGTTTTTGATAAATTGTCATTTAGTTTTTTTCAACATTTATTAGAACTAAATTTTTTGCCAACAACACAATGTTGCTCCGCTCTACGCGCGAACTCGCAGTTACTACGATGGCATGCCACCACGCACAAAGGCGTTTCATCTGAGACAATATTATTAATGTTAGGGATTGATTTGTATGGAGGAATGCTTACTTAAACATTAAGACGTTATTTTCTTAATACAAAATAAAAATTTCAACAAAAAATAATTAAATGTGTCAGTGTGCCCCCTGACCCCATTTGCCTTCGATTTTTCAACTTGCTTCGATTTAACCGGTCTCGCATAGAATCAAAAGTGAAGAACTTGGAACATTGTTTGCTTGGGGATATTGTTGGGTATATCTTTTGACCATTGAGATATTATTCACGCAACGCACAATATAAATTGTTGAAGGAATTTATCTAATAAATGTTCATTTTGTTCTGAGGTGTTTCCAATAATACTCTTTTTAATTCAAGAGATTATTTGCTGATAGTTGTCGGAATCAAATTAAACATCAAAAAATTTCATGAATTCAGATAATTTATGTTCGAAACGAAGAGTTGGGGGTAAAAAATTTATCGGAGCAATGGCAGTCGCACACGATTTGAAATTGATCATTATTTTAGTTAAGAATAATTTTCTTTTTTTGTAAGTCCGAAATTTTATTATGAATTTGGCCGATATTTAAGAGGGCCTAATTAAAAAAATCTTTGGGGAAAAATTGATTGAAGCCTTTTTGGATTTTTATATTTTATCAGCAATTTTTTGACGAATCACATTTGTTGTTTCCTCTTCCTTGAATGGGGGGGGTTTCCCTTTTTTGGTTGGGATATATTTAATAACTTATTTAATTAAATAAAAAATTAAAAAGTAAATTTTTAAATTTAAAAAAAACAAAAATTTTACTTTTTATGTTCAACTTAATTTTTGTTTTTTATTTAAAAAAATTTTAATGTTTAACTTTACCACAATCCATTCCCTTTTTTCTATTGCCCGCCAATTAAGAAAACGTAAAAAAAAAAACTAAATTTAACACCCAAATGCGTCTTTACATTGAATAATTTTTCTTTAAATATTTCTTTATTCGGAACCCCAATTGGATGTTGATATTATTTGCAATTTGTCACATTAAATAAACAAACTTTTAATATGGTTTTGCGTATGTTTAAAAACTTCAGTTTTCCCTTAAAACAAATTTTTAAAATGAAATTTTCGGAAAAACCCCCCCAAGAAGAAAATACAAAAGACAAAAAGATAAAGCTTAAAAAAATTTCAATTTTTTTTTGACCTTTTTTTTGAAAAAAAAAATTAAATTTTTTTCATTTTTTCCAAAAAATTTATCTAATTGAAAATTTTAATTTAAAAGCACAAAATTTTGTTTTATTTATTTTTTTGGTTTGAACAACTTTGGAGAAATTTTTTCAAACTTTGTTTTTTGAAAGATAAATTTTGCCACCCCAAAGACAAAAAATACTTTGAATTTAAATTACCCATTAACATATTTTTATTATCAAAAATCAATTTTTTTAATGAAAAATTGAATTTTTTTAACTTTTAATTTTTTCCAAAAAAAAACAAATTAAATTAAAAATTTTTTAAGCAAACCATTTAAAAACTGATTAAATATTGCCAAAACGGCCCCAAGGGTTTTTCTTTGGGGACACATTTCGATGATGCCGCGTTTAGCTTTCCAACCGAGAGAAGCTTCAGCCAGCGAAGCATTGGCGAAACAAGTCGCCACATCACCAGATCGCCGATCAGTTATTTCATAGTTAATTTTTCGTTTACTAGCCTCTTCAAAGGCATGTACCATTTCCAGAACAGAATAACCAACACCAGTGCCAAGATTATATGCAAAAAATCCAGTCTCAGCTACATTTCTTAATTTTTCCAGAGCTCTTAAATGTCCTTCTGCGAGATCTACAATATGAATATAATCCCGAACTCCGGTTCCATCTTTTGTTGGAAAATCAGAACCATAAATTTTCAAAACATCCCGACGTCCGACGGCCACTTGAGCAATAAAAGGCATCAAGTTATTAGGCTCTCCGTTGGGGTCTTCGCCAATACATCCACTCGGATGCGCTCCAACTGGATTAAAGTAACGCAATGACATAACTGCCCAACGCTAAAAATTTTAAAAATTAGTAAAAACAATTGAAAATAAAAAAGTCTTTCACCTTATCGGATTTACATAGATCCTTTAAAATTTCTTCGGTAAAATACTTTGTTTTGCCATAAGGACTTGTACAATTGCCGGTTGGATGTTCTTCAGTTACAGGCAAGAATTTGGGTTCACCATAAACAGTGGCGCTGGAGCTATACACAAATTTAAACACATTGTTATCAGCCATAGCTTCCAGGAGAACATTTGTTCCCGTCATATTATTATGATAGTATTGTAGCGGTATACGGCAAGATTCCCCAACTGCTTTAAGCGCAGCAAAATGAGCCACCATATCGATTTTGTGCTGAAAGTCAGTATACAAAACGAATTAATAGCAGAAAACAAAAAAGTGAAAGTCTATCGGTTGAAATTAATAAAAAAATAAAAGTGCTTTTTAAATAAAATGGTTAATATGTCAAATATGTTAAAAAAATATGAAGCTTTGCTACACTTAAGTGCACAATTAACATATCTTTATTAAAACTAACGGTGAAGTAAAGCATTCGAAGAATATTTTGTAAATTGTTTACATTATTTTGGGATTAAAAATTAAAATTTAACTTTTTTATCCGAAATATCTTGATTATCATGATTTTTATAAAAATTAAATTTAACTACAAATCTAATATTTTGTCCAAAATTTTGAGCTTAAAAATCTAAATTCTAATTTATGAATAATATACTTTAATGAAGACACTTTTTATTCTAATACATTGTGGATAGTTAAGAAATTAGCGAATTATCAAACTAATAACTTTAAAACAATTAAAAATTTACCTCTTGAAAAACAGAACGAACTTGATCTCTATCAGTAATGTCTATGCAATAGTAAGTTAATGTTTTCCCAGTCAATTTTTGAACTCTATTTAACGACTCCGGTAGTTTAGATGACCCTGAGCTATACGCATTACTCAAGTTATCTATACAAATTACGTTGTAACCTGCATTCAACATCTCCAATACTGTATGGGAGCCTATATATCCCGCACCTCCGGTTACTAAAACATTTGGAGGACTCATTCTAAATCCTGTAAGGGGAAAATATACAAATGTGTTAATAAAGTGAAAAGTAAGTAAATATTCAGTTTATAAAAATTAAACTATAATACATTTTTTAATAAAATTAAATATTTATAATATTGAGCGAAGTAAACAATTATATTTGAAAAGGTCACCCTTTGTGTTCATCCAAGCCATGAAACAATTCAGCTTTGATGAAAAGCAGCACGCACTGTATTGACGACGCTTCTCAAACCAAATATTTTTGAAGATCTCCTAATTTCTGTGAGATATTCGGCAGGTCACGTTATCTAACTCTGCCAAAACACTGTAGTCTAATGGATTCAAATCTGGACTTTTAGGCGGCCATTCATCTGCTTCTATGAAAACAGAAATATTGCTTTTAAACCACTGCTTGGAGGTTTATGCCTTACGTACAGGAGCACAATCTTACTGAAAGATCCAATGCTTTTCACCTGCTGGTACACTTTTCCACCCGTTTTAACTTCTTTTTCACAGATATGAAGAGGTGTAACTCCTTTACAAGAACGCCTAATAAGACATACAATATTTGCTAAAAGTTTTTCATTTTAGCTAAAAGTGATGGCCTGTACTACCTAATTTGGACATTTAAAGTAAATCACCAGATTTGTTCTCACAGAACAAGCTCTGTAAGTGTAACAAAATAGAATTGCTCCTTACTAAACCAAAAAATTTATTATCCCAACATTTATTCCTTTAGAAAATGTTTTTAGTTTTCATATTTGATTATTATTTCTGAAACGGCTGCATCGCTTTGGCTATGGGCCCCTGTATGTGGGGGACAGATTATCAATAAACGATTTTTTTCTTCATAGCAGTTATCTATAATCAGTTATACTATAAATGTAATTGTAATATATGAATATGACTTTTTCCGCACTGTTTACAAATCTTGACAAGCAATCCAACTTGAACTTATTGCAAAGTACAAAATATTCCGATTTTAGCGCTTTGATATATCTGTTTGAATGTGTACTATATATATATATTTATATACAACACTCTCGCAATAATCTCAAATGAGATATAAGCAAACTAAACTAAACGGAAGAGTGCTAAATTTAATATTTACTCAATGTGCAAAATGTCAACCAGAAGATCGGAATTGATATTAGGGATATGAGATTACGACCAAGGTCTAGACCAAATCCATTCATGTTCAGCACTAAACCAATAATATAATAACGGAAATTATTTAAGTAGTATAATATAAAAATCACTTTTTTTGGCATTAAACTATAGTATATTCAATATTATTCGTTCAGTTATTTTGCTAAGTTATCTAAAGGTAATAAGATAGGGTATTATTAAGCAGATTTTATCTACTTTTAGAATTAACGCAAGTTATTATAAAGTTAGTTAATTGTATAAAGGCTACGCTTACTCAATTTAATGAAGATAATTTACATATTGATCTATATATTGGGTATAAAGTGAGGGGAAATTCGAATTAGGTATATGTTGGCTAAGGGAAATATTGTCTGATTGAACCCATTTTTGGCATACAGATATACATTATCAGGAAAAGACTATTCCTAATTTCCAAAATATATTTCACAGATTGACCGATATTTTTGGCAAAAAGTGAACCATACGCATTGGGGTCTACATGTTCGACGTCTGGGCCGAAAATGTGTAGTCCGGCTGCAAGATGAAATACCTTGAGGGCTCTATTTTTGATTGGTTCTTGATTTGTATACTAGAAAGTAAAACCGTCACCCATTTTCATACTCTAATGTAGGAACGGTTGAAATTTGTAAATGTGAGTGGTGCCACACCCATCGTCCAATTTTTATAACTGCTCCTATAAAGCCCTCTTGGGCAATCCATGATGTTAAATTTAATGTCTCTGGCGCATATAGTTAATGATTTATCGTACTTTGAGCAGTAAACCTGTGTCACATCCAATTTTTAAAAATATTCAAACCACATATACTCCTCGTTATTGTGATTCATTATACCAAACTACAGTTTTGGTCGTGCCAGTGGTCGTATTACGCCCATTTTCGAACTCGTCCTCCTTTCAAGGAACCAGTGTATCAAGTTTCGTCAAGATATCTCAATTTTTACTCAAGTTATCGCTTGCACAGACGGGCGGACAGACAGTCGCTCGAAATTCAACTCGTTTTGTCATCTTTTATATCTAATATATACATATGTATAAACCTATTCTATGTAAACTAGTTTTGGGTGATAAAGCAACCGTTAGGTGAACAAAACTATTATACTTTGTAGCAAGTTGCATAAGTTTAAAAATCGCACTAGGAAAAGCGCCTGTGGTTTGAAAACTTTTAAAAAGTGGTCGTGGTCCAGCCTCTTAAGAAGTTTATATTAGAAATTTCAATAAATATCACATCCTATACATATGGGACAGAAAGCCCTCTTAGGAGGCAGTGAAAAAACATTAGACGTAGCGCCATCAACATTGGATGAAAACTTATATCTGAGTAATTGCTCCACCAAATTCCAAAATTGAATGCAATACATTAGCCTGACGTTCTTAGACTACGATGTGATAATTAGCGAAATCGGATCACAACCATACCTACTATCTATGTATAACATTTTTCAATTGTATTCGAAAGCTTTGACGGCCTACAAATCGAAACTCAACGATGTTGGAGAAAAATCATTTTGGGTAAATAGTGCTTCTACGATA
Source organism: Bactrocera correcta (assembly GCA_027475135.1). Classification (NCBI taxonomy): domain Eukaryota; kingdom Metazoa; phylum Arthropoda; class Insecta; order Diptera; family Tephritidae; genus Bactrocera; species Bactrocera correcta. The sequence continues at coordinate 38,167,729 of CM050325.1, read as the reverse complement.
TTTCATCAATGAAAAGGATACCGTTTGATCCCATTTATGATTAAAGCGCAAAATATTGTTATTTGTTGGCGAATCAGATCAACGAAATTTTTCTTTTTCTTAGGCGGAAGGCTAATACTGTAATGTATACCAATTTTCTTCTGGATTGTAATTCTTCCCATATTCTCAGTGAAGAGCCTGAGGATAAGGATCACATGACGTTTTTATGCGGGCAAAAGGTGCGCAGAACCCCAATAATGACTAGAAAACTAAATTTGTATGACTAAAAAGCCTATATTTATCAAAACATTAGATATGTAATTGCCTTAAAAACATGAGCATATTCAAAAATTTCATCAATAAAATCGTAATCTGGACACTTGAAAACAAAAAAAAAAATGGTGTTCTTATAGAGCTGTGTAATTTATTGTTTTCCCATTCCTCCCACTGTTAGTATGAAGATGTTGGTTTAATGATGTCAATGTTGGCATAACCTTGTATTCTGTGAGCGTTGAGGGTATGTCATTTCATTCAAGATTTCCCACAAATGTCAAAACCAAAACCCAAATAGTCGTTTACTATAAAAAGGTTTCACTCAAATTAGGTGGTGAAGATGGAGACCAATACCTACGGCTCCGATTCTCCACGGTTTGATAAGCCGTAGATTTAAATGTAGATTATACAGGATAATAAATTCATATTTTCATTAAAAAAAACCCATCGTTCATTGTTAGGTCAAGGGCTTTTCAAAGTAGTACCTTTCCCCGGTATGTCCCGAAATTTAATATAAATATAACCAGGTGTTTACTAAACTTTATAAATTAAAATTAATTAAAATGTTATCAAAAAATATTCTCACCTAATTTCATTAAGATAGCCAACTATAAGCACTGAGGTCCTCACATTCGTAATATGAGTTTTGAAAAATTCGTCCAATTTCGACCATATGTATGTAATTAGATGAGAGGTGCTACACTTCAAGGCAGTATTTGGGGATATTTTAATTCTGAGATCAAATAATAATAATAATACCCAACGATGAACTCCCTCCCGCCCAACCGACGCGAGGGGACCAACAACAACAATTAGCCAACAAGAATTAGGTTAAAATAAGTTTATTATTTTTAAATGTTACTTTTTTAAAAGTAGGTAAAAAATTTTTTTGTAATGGTAAAATGGGAATGAAAAAATTTATTCTAGAAAATTTTAAAAGTAAAGGCCGACGGAGCCGTTAAAATTAGTATCACACAACAGAGATGGACTAACCTATTCATAAGTTTTACAAGAAATATGATACTTAGCATTCCCAACGACTAGCGAGTGTAGGTAGATTTATAAGTTTAAACGATTAGTAAGTTAGGTTCTTGATTAATTATTATAAAGTGATACTATCTGATGGAAAATATAATATTAGTTTGCCAAAAAAGTCTTGCGGTATTTTCGCTAGTTGGTGCTGAAAGCGCGTAGTTCTAGTCTTATTCGTCGCATCGGGTCATGCTATACCTTTTTGGAAAACTCATTTCACGCTAACACGTGTTTGATTGATTGTCGTTTCTTTTAAGTCGTTCGTGAGTTATAGCGTCGCAAACATGGAGCAAAATAAAGAGAAAATACGGCATATTTTACAGTACTACTACGATGAACGCAAAAATGCATCTCAAGCCGCCAATAAAATTTGTGCAGTTTATGGACCCGATACAGTTTCCATTTCCACCGCACAACAATGGTTTCAACGTTTTCATTCTGGTGTAGAGGTGGTCGAAGATGCGCCACGCTCTGGAAGGCCTGTCAAAAGAGACCGGCATAGTATCATCTGTATCATTTGTCAATAGCTGGGCATGAGTCATCAAACCGTTATAAACCATTTCAATAAATCATTCAATAAAAATACCGCAAGACTTTTTTGACAGCCTAATATTTAAAGCGAATCCTAAGAAATTGCACCAAATTTTGTTCAGATTATTAGAATACTTTCTGATATAAGTTAACACATTAATCTGCTAATCTGCCCACTGTAGCGTTCTTAGAACTACACCACGCTAGCCAGTAAGCGAGGGATTAGTCCGCGTCAGCATTTTCCCATCAACTGGCAAACTCTTCACTGCAACAACATCAGCGCGGTAGCAGCGATTCACAAACAACAACCAACAACAGGTGCAGTTAAACAACAACAACAGCATCAGATGCAGTAGCAGCAGTAACGCCAAAGTTGTGCCAAGTGTAGGGACATCAGGCAGGGCTCCTGAGTTCAGTTGTAATTCAGACTTTAACAACAGCACATAGAGCTGAATAAAAAATGTATATTACAAAAATTTAACTTGGTTTTAATGATGAGAATTAATTTAAACAAAACCGGAACAGCACATAGTGCAGAAGATTAATTTATATGAGAGTGGGCGGTGTCCCACCATTTGTTCAATTTTAACATTTCATCGTATTCAGAAATGATGTTTTATCCTTACAGTTAGAAATAATTATTCTTCTGTTGTGTGAGAGTTAGCGCACTTTTGGTATCTTGGGGTGGATAAAGGCTTAGTTGTTTGGGAGATATGAAAATTAAACTGAATACCAATTTTTCGAAATTTTTTAATCACTGATGACCCGGCTGTGTTACTCGGTACCAAATTTGCAACTTAAATTGGCATATATTTTGAACACTTTATTTTTCAATTAACGGCATTTTGTGGACATGCCAGTGGTTCGGTTTTGTCTACCTGTAGTATCAATAATTTTATAATACTATTTTTACACATTACTTTTTTGTTGATGTTTTTGAAGCTTACATCGCATGTTAAAAATATTTAAAAACCAAATACATATTTTCTAATAATTATTTTCATAATTTTTCATATACACTTTTAACATTATGTGCATACTGCATACATTGCTTTGTAGTTAGGCAATAAAAAACAAAATTGCATTGACTTTCCAGCATTGAAAAAAGAGTATGTGATGCTTGCATTATTGAGAGAAACAAACAAATGATGTCTTTTGTCTTCGTTGCAATTCAAATTAACCACTTACATTGCTGTAAATGATATCAAACAATGTAAATGCAATAGTTTGCTTCGGTGATATCAAGTATGTACATACATATGTATGTAAAGCTATACACATGTAAGTTAACTCAACACTTGTTACTAATAAGTATTCGACTTACAACTGTGACCGAAATGCACCAGAAAGTGCATGGTCAGCGTCTGCAGTACCTGTTGTGCAGAATAAGATTCGTGGAAACGAATCACGCCACCAATAATTATTTAGTTTAGTATTAAGTATAAATATTGTAATTTGGTTAAGCCCCAATGCAGCGACGATAAAAAAAAAATTTTTTGGTTATTTTATAATTAAAAAGCTTAACTTGTATATACAAAAAAATAAATAATGAGACGCCATTTACCGTTAGTAAATCGAATATGTAGTTTTACAATCAATATGCCTGACAAAAGTTGCTTGTTGAAGAAACAGTGAATTTTGTTTTGATCACATCAGCGCCTGCCGAATGTAAGCAAACAGTCTCCAAAAACTGTAAGATTTTTTTAAATTAAATTAGGTCTAATTGATTGACGGTGGATTTTATGTTTCTGGACGTATATACTTAGATATAATGAATATAGAAGAAAAACTTTACTTAAGGGGTTAGGGATATTTAGAATTATCAAAAAATTATTTTTTTGCATTTTCGTTAAGTGTAATATCTTAAAAATATTCCCTGAACCGATAATTTACGTTGATCCGATAATTAGTTTTTGAGTTATTCGAGAAATAAGAAAGAGAACTCGGGCACTTCAAAGCGCTAGTGTGAACTTTAAACGCGTTTTTCTCAAAACTATGTGTTTTGAATCGGTGACAACTATAACTCGAAAACCGTTCAGTAGATGTTAATAAAATTTATACGGCTTTTAGAATACATAATAAACTCGGGCCTGATCGAAGGATTTTTATTTTTTCGAAAATTTCGATTTTTTCGCAAAAATTAAGAAAAAAATTTCCGGAGGCCGCCATTTTGTTAATTTTGAAAACAAAATAAAATCCTTTGATCAGGCCCGGTATTATCAATTTATAAAACTAATTTTTTATTACCGCAAGTACCTTTTTTGGAACAGGGCCAACAAAAACAACTATAACTTTGAAAATTAAATTTTTTTTGTTTTTGAAATTTTCGTGACTTCAAGTCAACACATCCTATAATAATGCCATATTACTACTTTTCTAAAATAACATGATTTAGTAGCAAAACAAAATACTCTCATTTTTTCGTGCCTTTGACTACACATAACCCCTTAAGGAAGAAAACGTGGATTTAGAAAACCACTTGGTTAGCATCAACGAAAAAACACTGCTCAATTAATGGTCCCATTTTGAAAGCTGATGCAAAGGATCTTTTTAAACAAAGTTATCCGAATAGACCTCCAAATTAACAGTCAGGTCTGTTCCAATAAAAACTACGTCACCCCTTGTGAAAAGACTAAGCCAGGCAGAAAAATACGTAAGAAAAGAGTTACGTGTATACATACATACTTTGAATAAACAAGAAATCGCAATCAGTAATTGGCATTTACTGTGGCTCAATAGGGATTATAGCAAAGACACGACCTTCGTCAAGCCATTTTGCTATTATAACTTCAATAGAATAAACATTACTAAACTGAGATAATCATCAGTATGATGATGAAGACATTATCCCTCTGTGGGTGCTTTGTCCACCAGATCTATCTTACAAACGCATTTTTGAACCGACACAAAAGTTGTTGACAAGACTTACGCCTGATTTGTACTCTATCAGCGGAAGAGATTACTGCATGTAATGCTGACATAGACACGAATGAAGACCATTACGATGTTTCCGAAGCATTCGGTACAATGAAGCAATATTCGCTGTGAAAACGCATATTACTTAAATGATATTACTTGAATGAGTACAATACAAAGTTCTCAAACAAATTGTATTCGGATAAAAGCCTTCATCAGAATAAGGTTACTGATAACACTTGAATACATATTAAAAATATATATGTATGTACATATCTATGTATGTATATATTGTTTAAATACACATGCATGTTTCATATTGCTGTGATCATTTTACGAATTGTTCTTAAAAACAACTGTCCCAAAACAACAAACTAATAAGAGTTTATAATCTCACATATTTTTCAAAATTTTCTTGACACACATGTTATAAAATTTTGTCAGTTTAACAGAGATAATTTAAACGAAATTTATCTAAGTAAGATCTGTGCCCGGAACGTACTCATGTCATGGTGTTCATGAAGTTTTTCCGGTTATGGAACAACCTTTGTGGTTAGGAGCGCCATATCGCGCGAGAAACACAAGTGACCCTAGCGCAACTTCGTTCTGGATATTGTAGCAGGTTAAACTCCTACTTATCCAGAATAGACCCTGACATGCCCAATATATGTCCTGGATGCAACGAGTCTCTGCATGATACTGACCACCTCTTTGCATTCCCTACAAACCCCACTCATCTAACACCCTCCACCCTCCTGCCCATCGAAATAGCACGTTTCTTATGCCTCCCGTTAGATGACGTCGAAGACAACGCAAATAACCCTTACCATCCTAACGGGGATTAGATAACCGTTAAAACAACAAACAACAACATAGTTTTCTACAAAATTCAGGGTAATTCCTCCTAAGCATTATATGAAGCCAACATAAAAATGAACTATGCATCACGCTGTAAGAGTCGTGTAGCCGAAACGCACAAACATTTTTGAAATTTTATGAAAAAGAAGACACTAAAACTAATCGAGTTGCTGAATTCTTTTCGTTAGTATGAACGCACGGAATGGTACCAAAAGATAATTTGCCAATAATGAGTGACAAGAGTCCCCATGTAAACGCCATCATAGCAAGCATTGTGACGTGGATTTTTTTTAAAGATAAAACAGTATTGATAAAAACGAGAAAAAAGAGCAAAAATAAAATTAGGCGGCGCTTAAACGGATATGTGGCCCTGTACGCCAAAAAAGTAGAGTAGAGTTAATGGTGTTGATATTATGGCTGTCTGTTCTATCTCCTGACCTCAATCCCACAAAAAACATCTGACCAATATGAAAAGAAAGCTTTACTAAACGAAAATCAACCTTGGGAAGGATTTGATAATCGTTGCTGAGATCTTATAGAATATTTCCAGAAAGATGTCCTGTTAAAAAACCAAAACTATTCAATAAAAAACTAATTATTTTATAATTCTGTAAAGGTTTAAAACCATTTTAATTTAAAAATTTCAGACTTTTTAATACTATGTAGAAAACTCTTAATTTTTCTGGAACTCGTTTTTCGGTTTATTTAATACAAAATGTTTTATAAAATTTTGTTTACGTTCAATAAAAAAAAGGACTGCAAAATATTAATACATCATTACTGATATGCTTTGGAAAATTTTTTAAAACAAAGGCGTTTCTTATTGAAAATTGAAAGATTCGTTTTTTTCTTGCTGTAACTCTAGATTTCAATTTATTTTATTTTTTAAAGCGCAGCACTCGTTTTTAACAAACATATATCTGAACTACATATGAGTCTGCAATAAAGTTATGTTTTCTGTATTTCAATACTATTATGTGTATTCTTCACATATGTATATTAAATAAAAATGTATATGAATTGTGTCTAATATAAAAGATATCATGTACTTGTTGTTTTTTGACAATTTAAAAAATCTATTTGTTAATTTTACAAAATGAAAACTTTTTTCGTTCAAAATTCATTAACAAATGTTTAATATTAATTGCTCACAAAAGTATTCGAGCTAGAATGGCATATAAATTTATTTACGAATAATTTAGACTTTTGTTCTTTTAAATACCTCTAAGCTTTTTGGCATACATCCTAACAAGCTACGACTATAATTCGTGGATATTTTCCTCATTTCCCTAACATTTTGACGGCAACGCTGTATGTCCTATACCCAAATTACAGTACGTTGCACATTTATACGAAACCTTTTTTTGTACAATTATGTAATATAAATATTCAATAATTGCCAGCTTCAGTCACACAATTTTTTTTTTTAACGATTATCTAAAACTAATAAAAAACCCATTCAGGTAATACTTCGGAATAGTGTCTTCCGCTATTTCCCAGTAACAAAAGACATTACTTTCACAAAACTCATATTATTAATTAAAAACCATTAAGTGAAAAAGAACTTATAAGTTTTTAGGCAAAAACTTCAGAAATTCAGGAAAATTATGAAACACCTATTGACGATTCTCTTACGAAAATTTAATTTTTTTAAGGTTGGGACTTAAAATTAGCTAGAGGCGGTTTTTGGCAATTGTATTCTCCAATCAAAATTTGTGATACAACTGAAAATTATTATTATTAATTTGTTTTGCTACTGATACTGACAACTCAGCAATTCTGGAAAAATTTAAATGTTAGCTTTGTTTTCCACATACTCTTTTTTACAAAAAATTACGTTCAAACTATACACTGCGGTTCAAAGAAAATTCGGCTATTTTATTGAAAACTGTCATTTCGATATATCCCAATAAAAATTAGATTTAGACATGAATGAAAAAAAAACTTGTAATTCTAATTTCAAGTGCATCACAGCAGGATAGTGCTCATTTTCTACAGTATCATACGAGCCTCATTAAGCAAATGTTATCACTTGTGAGTTCATTATTTGTCGAGTAACGTAAGAACCACGAAACCTCCCAATTGACTGACCAACCCTAAGTTGATTACATTTCTAAACATTCCCCCGGACAAATGACAGCAGCAAATCTAAACCATTTGCTACTTATTATATTACAACAGGTAAAAAAATTAAAATAAATTGTGAGCACTTTTTAATTAAATGCAATGTTATCTCAAGGTTGTATAACAAGCCAACATGTTTACAAACATAAAATAATACAAATATTTTGTAACCTGAATAAATTTTTTCACCTGATTACACAAACCACGTACTTAAAAACACCACGTACTTTACGCTGCCACGTTCTATCCTCTACTAAATTTATACACAAAAAACGGAACAAATTGTTATCTTTCAGAGTTCAATCTGCCACGTTCTGTTTAATACTAAATAAAAATTATTAAAGTATCATCAATTGCTATCAACTACCGCATTTGTTATCACTTAATTTCATATATACTACGTTATCGCATTTTCTGTTGCATTCCACAAATACATATAAGACATTCGCAAAGTAGAGCTAATTAAATGGCGACTTTAGTCCAACCCAACTTATTTTTTAAACGTCGAAAAGAACTTGAGGAAACTATAAATTCATAACTCAGTACAAGGGCATACATTTTAACTAACGAACTAAACATGGCATAACCACGCAATTTTATTGAATTTCTAACTGCTATATATGTTAGCTATTGTCACCATGTAATTTTTTTAAATAATTGCCAAAACATAGTTCAACATTTTATAATCAGCTGAACACACTACACAACGATATGGTGCAGACTTTCGAATGTTACACCCCGTTCAAAGTAGGCTATTGTTCAGAAGTCTCTAAAGCTTTGTATCCAGCTCCCAAGAAATGTAAAAACTTCATATAAAAAAACGCTTAAGAAACGGACAAGAAACTTTCCTGCGATAAATTTACTTATGCTAGTATGCAGCTCTAAAGTAATCTAGTACTAATTTTTAATACTTTTTTCATAAAATGCAAATATGGAAAACCTGGTTTGGCGAAGAAACATCAAATCAACAATTGTTTCTTGAAGGAAATTCAAAGTAATCGTTAAATTCATTCTAAATTAGTTAAAATTATTATTATGAAGTATATTTCATATTGAAATGTTGTATAAAACTTACCAATCATCAACAACATTCCTCAAATCGCAAGGAAAATACTTATGTTACAACACACATACATACATACATATTACGCACAAAGTTTATTTTCTTTGTTTATTCTCTCTTGCTCTTCTAATGTGGATCATTCACAATGCGTAACTTGCTGTCAGATTAACTTGAAGAAATAATGTGTTTTTTTCTTGAGCAATTACTTGAGAGCTGGATACCAACCTTAAGTTACTAAGGTAATATCTCTGCTTTCTTGTGAAAAAATGAATGAAATGAATTATGAAATTAAATCGAAGCAAGAAGATATGGGGATACCCCATTAAAGTGGTATACCTTCTATCTTCAAACCTTTATCCTGCATCTGCAGACTGTCAGAATAGTCAATTAGCAGGTGTTCTGAAGTTTCAGGACTCATTTCGCAAAACCAGAAATTAGCACAAAAAGCTAGGATCTTATTATGTAAGTGCTTATTGCGCTTAGAATGGCCAGTGCAGATTGAACCAAGTAGCCGGAATTTATTCCTTCGGAAATGATTACGTATTAAAACATTCTAACGTTATTACCACCCAATAAGCTCATGCCTTGGCGTTGTTGCCAATACCTCTCTCTACCTATACCTTCCTCTTTGCGAAGTTCCAGCAGCTACAAACCAATTTGAAATTGCTCTATTCTGTTCAATATGCTTTAGCGACTGAGCTGTCTGCAGCTCGCTGTACATTTGTTCATCTCCACTTCCTTCATTGCTCCTTGCAAATCTGAATCTTCTTGCAAAGTCTTGCGACTATATAAGGGATTGTGCAGCAGGCACAGTTTTAGAGAGAATGCTGTTGTGTTAAGACCAATTGAGATATAAGTAAGAGGTTATAAACGCGGTTAATGAATAATAAAGTGTTAAGCTGTTCGAATTAGAAGCATCTATTAATTTGGAATTTTTATTTAACAATGATCAAGATTCATTTACTAGGCAGACGATTAATCGATAAGTCCGGTACAATCGTTTCTATGATTGCAAAATGGTCTATGATTACGTTTATTTACGAATAATTTTGTTACCCGAACTTGTAGTTTGTGGTCGAAGAGTGACAATAGGAAACAATGGGCACAGAAATGGTCGAATTATAATCCCGTTCGAAATTTCTTCCTGCCTTGCATTCCATGCTTGCGATTACGTTATTGGAATATGATATGAAAGAAAATGGAAAAATGGTAGTGTGAACGCAATGGGGAAACCCAACTACGAATTTGACGATTAATGCAGCAAAAAGCTTAAGAATGTGTTGCATTCTGGACTCTTCATTGTGAGTGTTTCTTGGAGTAACTAGTTGTATAAAGTTGCAGCACGTTCTCACTTTTTTCTATCACACTTTCGTTTTTTAAACTTTAAACTTTTTGTCGATATAAATTTTTCCAATCAAATTGTGTGTTAACTTTAAACTACAGTCAAAGCAACTGATAACGTATTTTTGCACACAAAAGCCATTGTTACCGTGGACTGATATAAAAATTTAACAATATCAATCAATTTGTTTGGAAATGCAAATGTGTGTGTTTTTTTAACACTTAAAAACACAGAAATAAATTAAGGCAAAAAGAATAAAAAAACTGAATATGTATATATATGCCTTCAAGTTGTTCGCGTCAATCAAATAATTTTCTTCGTCAAACTCTTGCAATGAATTCACGTGTTTTTCCTTTCCACGGCATCTTGAAGCTGTGGCAATTAGCCATGATAACTACTACCTACTTATTTGCAGCATACATTATGGCTTTCCATTTAATTATATTCTGGGTCGTAGAATTGCCACATGTATGCACACAACCTTAGTCGGATATAATTTTATCGGTGGATTGTCGTATCGATATTGTTGTCTGTTTCGATGTTTTGAAAATATCGATATTTTAAAAATGCTTTCCATAATTGAAACTAAAATCCGCGTGTCTTACATTATTTACAATAATTTAATGCGGTTTTTTCCAATATTGTGATTAGAAAATGAGTGTGACAAAGTTTTTAAAATTTATAAATTTATCAAGGATTAATGATTCTAAAGATTTTCTTGGTATTTCTCCTGGTGATAGTAATGGAAGTGTAATAATCACATTAAGTAGAAATATTGTTATTGTTGTTAAGGTAAGTACTAGGAAAAATTTATCACACAAAATTCTTGAATGCATTTCCAAAATTCGAAAATAAAATAGATGATATACATAGATTCCACGGCTTAGGAATATACACTTAGCAGAAAAGGATTCCGCACTTTTTTCAAAATGTTACTGTATGATAATATGAGAGTAAATTTTTTTTTTGAATTTTAGAATAGCTTCCCCGATTTCAAGGTTAAAATGGGTATATACGCACAGAGGGGTGCGCACTAGTTCTCGATCGTTATTAGATAAATTTACTGCCATTGTAGGGATATGGCTACAATGTATTCCTTAATTATTCCAAATATCTGATCAGGTTGAGTCATGCTTAGAGTTCCAGGGAATAGGTTCTTTGTTGGCCACTAGGCTTGAGTGGCGGCGCGAACTAGGTGCTGATTACAAAGCCTTTTAGACTAAAGACGCAGGGGTGCGTTGGCACGTAACTTCTCCACTCCCTATGTGTCTTAAGACATGAACAGGTGTTACTATGGAACCATCCTTTGCATGTATTACTCCTGACTGAGGTGAAGATAGAGCCTTCTAGCTAAAACGCAGCAGGAAAATTCCTCCGGTCCGGGTTGGACTCTATGACACCCCTGCTGCTGAGAGTTACTCAAATGGTGACAATCTTAACCTAAAACAGGATTAGGTAGCCAAAATAATAGACTGTAAATACTCAATAAATTCAGTACATAAATATATGTATAAGTATCTAAATGTGTTTAGAACGACTACTATGATTTAGTTTAAAAAAAAGTTCATGATGTGTAAAATGTAGTGTTTTTCTTTGTCAGATATCCACGCAACAACAGATTTGTAGCTGGTCGACGCAAGAAAAATTGTCTTCAAAAGTTATCTTTGACAATTCAAGAAACAAATATGTAGGAATCTTCGGAAACCGATATATTCGTTGTTGGGACGCCTCTGTTACTGATATAAATTCGATAAAAAAATTGAAGGTACGTACTCAAGCACACTACATAAACGAGAAATTACAACTTCTTCCAAAAACAGTTACAGAAATATGTTGTGGATGTCATACCAAGCAAAGGCGAACCAATAATTCTTTATAGTGATGGCTATTGGGATCGACTTTCAGAAGCTCTTTCATTACTAAGAGAATCACATCCTATTTCCGATTCGTCGGAAACCGCACTTCAAAAATGTGGTAACATTAAGGACGCAAATACAAATTTTTGTATTAATGGAGAACAAGTTCTAACTTATTTTGTATCATCTGGAGACAGTAATGAAATAGAACTTGTAATTATGCCATTAAAAGTTGGTGGAAAAAGAAAGAGTTTAAAAATTGGGCGAAAGGACATTACAGCCAGTTTATCAGGTTATGCTATAGTTGAAGGAGAGAATAATTGTGTATTACTAACAATTTGTAAGTAATTCCCATAATTACCAAAAAATATTATGTTAAATATATATATAATGACGTTTCAGGGTCAGACCGCAGACTATTTCTACTTAACCTAGATGAATGCATGGAATCGGAACATTCTCCGGGCAATTTCGTAGCCGTTATTTCAACACTTAACGTTGATTCTCCACTATCGATTTTAGGAATAGCAAAGAATTGCGTAGCAATTTATGGTGCAAATAATAATCAAGAAGGCGCTTCGCTATTATTATATAATACACAGTTCAAAGTAGTCAAAGCACAACAGTTTTTTAAAGTGTTCTTCGATTCTTCTCGCATTTGGATAATTGACGACAATATTCTGTTAGCTATGGGTCAAAATTTATCTGTGGTAACATACCGCATGCCCCAAGAACTTTTGGTTGATTTACTTGGAACTTATCATTGTGAAAACCCCATTAGAATTGAAGGTGATCTTATAAATGAGGAGGATTATCTTCAATCTATCTGCTCATATAAAGAAAATGTATCCACTGTGAACACAAGTAACTATGAGTCCCTTACGAATATTCAAGATTATAGAAATCATCTTCCAACGTCCCACGAGACTTCATACAAGTACTTTGATTTAAGAGAAAAAAGTAAGCCTTTTATAAAAGTCGATCAAGGGAAATGCTTTTTAAATAATACAATTACTGTGCAGGAATCGAAATTGGAAACAGATCTAATCAACAGAACACTATTTGAGTTTTTTATTCATCAATTAGAAAATTATGGAACTACTAAAGAAGAAGTTTCAGAAAAACTTTTATTTTTGTTGGAAAAATGCGGGGCCTCTTCTAAAATGACGAGTTTATTAAGTCGATTGTCAAGTGCGCCTTTATCTGTATTTGCTAAAGTTTTTTTCTCTATTCTTATGAAAAGGAGTTCCAACTCTACATACGAAAGTTTTACTGCAGCCATGTTAAAAGCGTGTTGTCTTGAAACCGGCATTCAACCCTTACAAGCTGCAAAAATTAATAATTTTAGAAGTGATTTGAGTTCATTTGATTTGATATTCCTGCTTGATTACTTTTATAATCAACTTAGCCAACTATCAATGTCATCTTCCGAAATCTGTAATATGAAATTAGAAATGAGAATATTTTATTGGTTTGATATTTTGCTAAATGCATATTTTCAGCAGCTGCTATTGTCAAAGGATAATAAAGTGTTTGAATTACTTTTAAAGTGGGCGGATTTAATTTCTTCTTACCGAAATCAAATAAAAATGCTGGAAGACTTAGCAGCACGCCTTTATAATCTTGTCCAAAAAGAAGACTTTGTAGAAAATTCAAACTCCTTTCTGTGGTACAGCATTGAAGATTTATGTTTTTGAAATAATTACCGATTTAGAGAAATGTTTTAAATTTCTTTAATGTATGTTAAATGTTTTAAGTTTCTTTGAATTGCTTAATAAGACCAACTATTCGGCAAACTATATTTTACAACAAGAGTGTACTATCGTCTTTTCGATATTTATTTAAAAAACATTTCGTCAACGGTAAAAATAATAAAATATACTGAATCTTTATACTGTTAGCTTTGTATTAAGATAATTGTATAATTAAACCTGCTGTGGAAATAAATAAATTTGTAGTAATTTTGTACTAGTAAATCTTACATTATTTAATTAACAATAAAGTTGTGCAATAAATTTGAGGGTCAGATTTTAAGTTAATAGCGGTAAAGGATGCAGAATGTACCAAATTCTGAAAGAGGCAGCATCTGTGGAATAGGACTTCAAGCAAATGTGTACATATATTGGATAAGAAAATAGTGCTGGGACATTAAAAAAGGGTTGAACGATACAATCCAAGGCTTAAAGATTCAATTAGAGAAGATATCAGACTTCTACGCTACCGGAATTGTCAAGGGCGGTTATTTCCGCAACTCCTAGCAACAGGGCTGGCATGTAGTCCAACCCGGACCTGGGATTTTCCTGCCGCGTTTGCCCTAGAAGGCTCCATCTACCTCGGTTTGGTACAAGTCATGCAATGGATGAAGCCACTTTAAAACCAGTCGGGCCTTAAGACATACCGGGGGTGGGCCAACGCAGTACTGTTACATTAGCCTCTACGGCTGTGTAATCAACACCTAATTCGCCCACTACGACTGCACCCGAGTGGCCAACAAAGAACCCCTAGGGTTCTTAGAAGCTCGAACAGGTAGCATGACTCCCATTCTGATCCCAGCCTTCATCCCGCTCCAATCCTCGTGTTAGAACCACTCAGCAACTCCTGCTTCCTCGCACAGTCTTTCCGCGTATCAGACCGTCATACATCGGTACGTCGTATCAGTTAAGTTCAGTTCTTGTCCTGGCTGCTGTCATCCCGCCCCCTGTTACATGTTGTCCAATAGGATATCAACCGGACCTACAAAGCTGCGCTACTATAGTCCAGTCATTTAAGCTTAAATTAGGTAAGAATCTCGGTTTTCGGCCATACTCTCAGGGTGTCAATATAAAAGTATTTACAGACATATAAATGGGTATATCGAATTCCGAGGTGAACTTACTATAAAGACTGAACTACTTCGTTGTTTAGGGAGATGGAACTGGCGGAACAACTAGACGATTCGACATTTTGTACAATGAATGACGAAGTCCCACCTGAAATATGGGCACCTTTAATAGCTGGCTGGATATTAACATCGCTAGCGATGGTCTGAGACAATCTGCCTAATTTATTTCCATCGGGAAACATGCCGACTATATTTCGGTAGACAACTATTGTTAACCCTAATCAAGCAAACTCAGTCGGCTTCACAGAATTTACAGATAGCAGCTTCACCGTAGTCGCTATTTCTACGGACGTAATCGTTGGCGAAGGTCAAATCTGCAAGGTGATCGCGGCTGCTAGCGGTCGCCTCATCCCATCTCGAAAAATAGAGGAACTCCGCTTCAATTTTCTAGACACAGTAACTGTTTAAGGTGGTTACACTGCAAAATCCTTTTTCAACGTAATTGAAGCCGGTCTTTTTTTTGGAAAAAAAATGCCTAAAAGAATTTTTATCACACGTGAAAAGAAAACTTTTACAGGTTTTAGAGCCGCTAACAATCGGTTCACTGTGATGGTTGGTGCAAATGCAGCTGGAGATTGTAAATTGAAACCTCTCTTATGCGAAAACGTGGCTGACAACTTCTCACTTGGAAGACTGATTTGGCTATCATTTTATTTCTAAAGTCAAACGTTGCAGACAATAAAAGAAATGCCATTTAAAGTGATAGTACCCATTTGCAATACATGTTTAATGAAAATGGTACTAATTTTACTTTTCCGTTTTCTGTTCGAAATTTTTAAATACAAAAGTTGGGAAGCTGTCAATCGTTACCGCTCGAATATTATGTACATATAATTCGGTCTGTCAATTCAAAATATTTAACTATATCATGAAATGGTTCGCGATCTATAAAGGCTTTAAAAATTTGCGAACTTTATTATGGCGATATTGTATAAATATAAAATTGAACTGTATTACCTTATCAAATGAAGTTCGAAATTACAAACACTCATAAATGATTTGTATTTCATTTTTTGTAATTTATAGTTGTACAATAAAAATGTTCGGGATATTAAATATTGTGGCAAATAGAAAGAAATATGCCGAGAACTTTAAAATTGGTAAATTTTTTAGCCAAGAAACCGGAAAGACTATTCATGGCCATACTCCCAACAACCTCGAGAAACGTTTTTTAGTATGGAGCGGGAAATATAAATCCATTGAAGAAGTACCATCTTTTGTTAGGTAACAAAGATAGCAGCAAAGAGCTTAATTACAATGTCGAAAATTCTTGATAAATTTATGACAAAACATACCTATTAATAATAGTGTTATGATATCCTCATTGTATAAGTATACATGCCTAAATACGTCCGTCCTTTGATTTTTTTTTAATAATTTACGCGTAATCAGTGAGATGCACACAAAAAGTCATAAACGCAAAATAAAGCTGGACGTAAGGGCAAATTTTAGAAAAGCATCGCATAACAGGTTTAAAAGTGGTAAATAATGTACAGACAGTGACCAACAAAAAAATTGTACGTGGAGGTGTTTTGACTTTGAAGTGACATTCCTCTTATAATATTATTAAAAATGTAAAAACAAATTAATTTGATATTAACCATTACAGTGCAAAAGGGGAAAAACACTCTCAAAATAGACGATATGGCTGGGATTTAGAATAACATCCTCCACCCCACTTTCGTGGTAAAAAGGAGTATGTACGGGTAAAGGAGGTCGTGTAGATCATGATATGGCTATGCTATTCTAAAATTCACCCGCTAGATGATAATTGAAGGCCCAAAAATTGGCACGCCCCAAGCGGAAAATAAAGTGTATGGCCATTTAAAAGAACTTACACAATTGTCCTGGCACTAATATGTTATCAACCTCGGCGTATGCTAAGGATCATTATCCTGCTGAATTTTATTATGGCATATTGTATCAGATCATAATTAATTATAGTACCTTACTCGAAAAAAAAGAAGTTGCGAAATTACAGAAAACACCCATACATATGATTTGTTTTTTTTTGTTTTATAGTGGTACCAAAAAAATGTTCGGGATATTAAATATTGTGGCAAATAGAAAGAAATATGCCGAGAACTTTAAAATTGGTAAATTTTTTAGCCAAGAAACCGGAAAGACTATTCATGGCCATACTCCCAACAACCTCGAGAAACGTTTTTTAGTATGGAGCGGGAAATATAAATCCATTGAAGAAGTACCATCTTTTGTTAGGTAACAAAGATAGCAGCAAAGAGCTTAATTACAATGTCGAAAATTCTTGATAAATTTATGACAAAAACATACCTATTAATAATAGTGTTATGATATCCTTATTGTATAAGTATACATGCCTAAATACGTCCGTCCTTTGATTTTTTTTTAATAATTAACGCGTAATCAGTGAGATGCACACAAAAAGTCATAAACGCAAAATAAAGCTGGACGTAAGGGCAAATTTTAGAAAAGCATCGCATAACAGGTTTAAAAGTGGTAAATAATGTACAGACAGTGAACCAACAAAAAAATTGTACGTGGAGGTGTTTTGACTTTGAAGTGACATTCCTCTTATAATATTATTAAAAATGTAAAAACAAATTAATTTGATATTAACCAACAGTGCAAAAGGGGGAAAAAACACTGTAAATAGACGATATGGCTGGGATTTAGAATAGCATCCTCCACCCCACTTTCGTGGTAAAAAGGAGTATGTACGGGTAAAAGAGGTCGTGTAGATCATGAAATGGCTATGCTATTCTAAAATTCACCCGCTAGATGATAATTGAAGGCTCAAAAATTGGCACGCCCCAAGCGGAAAATAAAGTATATGGCCATTTAAAAGAACTCACACCATTGTCCTGGCACCACTATGTTATCAACCTCGGCGTATGCTTAGGATCATTATCCTGCTGAAATTTCCATATTAGTGGCATATTCTGCATATGGCAGCATCGTGTTTTCCAAAATATCTTTATATTAGAACCTATTCATGAAATACGATGTATTGGTCCTACACCATAACACTAAAAGCAGCCCAGACCAGATTAAATAATATTTTTTCTCGTCGCTCCACAAGATATTGCTCCCACTTTTTCTCATCACTTGGACCAGACCAATTTGCATGATTTTTCGCGAAATTTAATATTATCTTAAATTTTTTTTTGTCCGTTGTTGATATCTTCTTTAATCGACCATGAGTTTCAACATTATTTTTAATCCTTAGGGTATTCTGCACGAAATGCAATGAACGGAATAATGTTTTAGCGGTATTCCTAAGACTTTGGCCCTCTTTTCTGAGGTTTAAGACGATTTCCTTTTCCTCCGCACTGCAATGTTTTTTTTTAACCATCTATAAATTTTTTTAGTTTTTAATGCATTTTAAACACGGAGCTGTACAAAGGAAAGAGCAAACGATTCAAATAAATCGTCCGACTTATTGAAAATCTTAAAATAATTACCAATGTACTTATTATTTTGGCCACTTAGAAACACGAATATCAACAATCAGTTGCCACGCCCGCTACAAAGGATAAAAAATTTTCTTTTCACTATAAAAGGTACTTCTTTCTTCTTAATTGGCGTAGACCCCGCTTACGCAATTATAGCCGAGTTAACAACCGCGCGCCAGTCGTGTCTTCTGTTCGCTTTCTGGCGCCAATTGGATTTTCCAAGCGAAGCCAGGTCCTTCTCCACTTAGTCCTTTCAACGGAGTGGAGGTTTTCCTTTTCCTCTGCTTCCCCTGGCGGGTACTGCGTCGAATACTTTCAGAGCTGGAGTGTTTTCGTCCTTCCGGACAACATGACCTAGCCAGCGTAGCCGCTGTCTTTTATTCGCCGGCGAATATCGCATTCGATGGAACGAGGAGCAGTACGAGATATACGATGACATTGACGTATATCTCGTACTGCTCCTCGTTCCATTGAATGCGATATTCGCCGGGGCCAACGCGCAAAGGACCATAAATCTTTTGCAGAACTTTTCTCTCGAAAACTCGCAACGTCGACTTATCCGTTGTTGACATCGTCCAAGCCTCTGCACCATATAGCAGGACGGGAATTATGAGTGACTTATAGAGTTTGGTCTTTGTTTGTCGAGAGAGGACTTTGCTTCTCAATTGCCTACTCAGTCCGAAGTAGCACCTGTTGGCAAGAGTTATCCTGCGTTGGATTTCTAGGTTGACATTGTTGGTTGTGTTTACGCTGGTTCCAAGATAGACGAAATTATCTACAACTTCAAAGTTATGACTGTCAACAGTGACGTGAGTTTTAAGTCGCGAGTGCGACGACTGTTTGTTTGACGACAGGAGATATTTCGTTTTGCCCTCATTCACTGCCAGATCCATTTGTTTTGCTTCCTTGTTCAGTCGTTGGGCATGCTTTCGTCCGACCATATTCTACAAAGAAGCTGATGCATGCTCCTTATCAGTTCTTCGACGCCGTGTTTGAATAGCTCGGCCGGCAATCCATCGGCCCCTGTCGCTTTGTTGTTCTTCAGGCGGGCAATTGCTATTCGAACTTCTTCATGGTCGGGTAATGGAACGTCTGCTCCATCGTCGTCGATTGTGGAATCGGGTTCGCCTTCTCCTGGCGTTGTGCGTTCACTGCCATTCAGCAGGCTGGAGAAGTGTTCCCTCCATAATTTAAGTATGCTCTGGGCATCGGTGACTAGATCACCATTGGGGGTTCTACAAGAGTATGCTCCGGTCTTGAAACCTTCTGTAAGCCGCCGCATTTTTTCGTGGAATTTTCGAGCATTACCCCTGTCGACCAGTTTATCAAGCTCTTCATACTCACGCATTTCGGCCTCTTTCTTTTTCTGTCTGCAAATGCGTCTCGCTTCCCTCTTCAACTCTCGGTATCTATCCCATCCCGCACGTGTTGTGGTCGATCGTAACGTTGCGAGGTAGGCAGTTTGTTTTCTTTCCGCTGCGACACGGCACTTCTCGTCGTACCAGGTGTTCTTTTGCATTTTCCGAAACCAATGGTTTCGGTTGCAGCTGTACGTAAGGAGTTTGAAATGCCGTCCCACAGTTCCCTTATACCGAGTTGTTGAGAGAGGACTTGAAGGGAGCAGGAGTGCAAGCCGAGTAGAAAATCGTTCGGCTGTCTGTTTTGATTGCAGCTTCTCGACATCGAACCTTCCCCGCGGTTGTTGAAGTGCGCTTTTTGCTGCACATAGGCGGGTGCGAATCTTGGCTGCAACAAGATAGTGGTCCGAGTCGATGTTAGGACCTCGGAGCGTACGCACATCTAAAACACTGGAGACATGTCTTTCATCTATCACAACATGATGGTGTTTTTTCCATCCGGAGACCGCCAGGTGGATTGATGAATCTTCTTATGCTGGAATCTAGTATGTACTACGGATAACCATATTTCGGGCCCCGGCGAAGTCGATCAGCCTCAACCGATTTGAGGATGTTCCCTCGTGCAGGCTAGCCACGCACGATTTTGATAGCGTGGCAGGGGCAGCAATCATAGGTGTGCTCCAAGCGCTCATAGAAGGCATCTTTGGTCACATCGTTGTTGTTGTTGTTAGCGGCAAATTCTGCCGAGTTGACAGTCCCTGGCTGGATAAAAATTCGGGTCCGTTCCGGTTAGTAGACCCGACTGTCGTGGGAACGGTTGGTCACATCGTCCTTCTCTTCCGTCGGGGCGTGGGCGCAAATCAGCGAGATGTTGAAGAACCTCGCTTTGATGCGGATTGTGGCTAGACGTTCATTCACCGGAGTGAATGATAGTACTCGGCGACGGAGTCTCTTCCCACCACAAACCACACCAAATTGCGCTTCTTTAGGGCCACGGGTAATATAAGGCCCTATCGCAATCCTTTTCACCTGACAAAGGACATCCGCGGGGGGCCTTCCCAATTAGGGGCGGAAATTCTGATCCCTCAAATCATAGTCGTTAATTCGTTTCATGTCGTCCATCTACCCCGAATCCCAAACGCCAAACTGGCTTCTTTGGAGGGCCCATGTCATAAATCCCGTCAAGGCCCGTGGGCGCTCAATCCGTTATGTTAAGAACCTCAACCAGCTGGGCAGTGGACCTTCCCAATTAAGGGACCGGACATTCCAGATGCATGCCCTCAAATCATAGCCCGTTAATTCGTTTGCCATGGTCGTCATCAAAAAGGGGATCACTCATCCGAGGCTTGTTGTTTCCTTTCATTGGGGGTGTTTTTTTACGTGGCGGGTCCCAAACCCAGCGCACAACCCTTTTTAGGGATGTTTCACCTTCTCACTTTAGCTCGCCTTCAAACGGATGTTCTTGGGCTACCCAGAGGATACTTGGTCAAAGACCGGAAGTCGTGAGCTGCTTCAGTCATATGTAAAAGAATCGTTTCTGGCCACTCCCAAATGAATGGCGATCAGAGAACTTTCCTCACTTACGTGAACTTCTACACATGACTACATCCTCCAATGTATGTAATATCTAGTAAAAGTATAATAACAATAGGCTTACATAATTATAATTTTGTGAAAAAAAACTTAATTATTTGTTTATAGAAAATTTGTAAGATAGTAAGAAACACTTTGTAAATTTTTATTAAATAAAGCTTATTCTGAACGTAAATATAATAAGAAAGCCAATAATAAATCATAACAATAGACACAAATACGTTACAGAAATATGGAACATTTTTGTTGCACTCATTGCCATATGGCTTTTTTTTCATTGCCTTTGCCATTATTGTCTTCTCCTGCATTATTGTTTTAAATTTTACATTAACTGCTCTCTATGCTCACATGAATTGATTTGTTCGTCGAAACAAAACATTGCAGTGTGATGATGAACGAAGGAATGACTGTCAGAGACTCCTTAATTACAACCAATTTATATGATTAATATGATCAGCGTGACGAGCTGAGTTGGTTTAGCCATATCAGTCTGACCGTCTGTATATCGATCTGATATTTTGCTCGCGTCAATTTCTGCCAAGGAGCTGCTCATTTATCGCTTCTTGTGAGTTAAACTTTTTTATTTGACAAGATATCCTCGAAATCTAGTCATGGACTATTTTCTAATAAATTTTTCGAATCGGACCACTATATCTGCCATTTTGACAGGTCTTCGATAAGCTTTTAACCTTTGCTCGATGGGGTTCTTTATATCCAGAGCATGCAGCAAGTTGGCTCTTCGGTAATTCAAATTGCACAGTATGTATGACTCAACCAGTTCGAAAAGCAAACTTTAAGCATCGAGCATCTCTGTCATAGCTCATTGGCTAAAACAAGCAAAGCAAATTTCTTATTTTTACACGTTTGGTTCTCTTTTATGTATCTTTCAAATATAAATTGATCATTTTTGCTATCTAACTCGTCAAGAGAGTATACATAGGAATTATTTACAAATGTTTATGTTTTAAAATGCAAAATTTCAAAAGCGCATTTTTTAACAGACTCATGCATGCATTAAAGGGTCGGCTTTAGAATACCGTCCCAGGATTTCGGAAATAAAATGCGCAAGGTCGGATAGATGAGGTTCTCCAGATCAAGAATTTATGTAGTTATAGCCGCAGGAAACCAATAGTTTTTGAGATATTTGCGTTTAAAAAAAATTACCACTACTTGAAATTCGTATTTTTTGGATTTAAAATTAATTTTACACTTATATTTTTAATTTTTAGGTAATTTTTTTGAAGTGCGACCGAAGGCCGCTAACTCAAACTTGACACACAATGGTGTTGGACCGACAGGATTATTTTTTTGAATCGCGGCCGAAGGCCGACATCGCAAACAGGAGTTTTACGTGAAAAAAACTTGACGCACAGTGGTGTTGGACCGACCAGGGTTATTTTCTTGAAGCGCGAACGAACTCATTTGCGGGTAATAAACAGATTTTTTGCGATAGATAAATAATTAAATGAGGATTGCACCGCGACCTACGGCCTATTGTGCCCTCTACTAACTCACAACGTCTCAACTAATCCCACTGCTAAGTGCTATTGGGGCGATGTGATCCCTATTTGGAAACATGGATCGAAGGGCCTTAGACAACAGCAAAACTCCTTTTTGGGTATAATCTATTTCTTTATTTCTTTACTTGTTGTCAAAGATTTGCACAATAAGTTTAAAATTGATATAATAATATTTTTGCAATATAATGTAAAAAAATGTGTACAAACGATTTAATGAAGTGTTAGTGAACATAAAAATGAGAAATAAAAGTGTAAAATTAATTCTAAATCCAAAAATATGTAATTCAAATAGTGGTTTTCAACTTTAAACCCAAATATCTCGAAATCTATTGGTTTCCTGCGGCTATAACCATATATATTCTTGATCTATCCGACCATACCAAATTTAATTTGCAAAATCCTCGGAACAGTATTCTAAAGTTTTCCTAATTTATAAAAAAAAAGACTTAAATGTGGGAAATAACACCATTTTAGTATTAAGTGCTGAACACAGAGAATGCGACGCGACATGGCAGCACGACAGTGAACTGTAAATGGCATAACAAGACAACACAGCTGTCCATTTGCATGTACGCAATTTCGTTGTGGCCATACTACTACCTTTCACTTCAATGAAATTTTGATATTTTGTTCAAAGTGAAATTTTTAATGCAAAAAATAAATAAAATAGGTACATTGAGATTATTTTCAAGTTAGTGAGAGCAACAACTGACGGCCTGCAGTCGTGTAGTCGTGCAGCTGTCTAAATAACTACTAGGCAATTCACAAGCCTTGTTGTATGTCTTATGTCATATTTTAATATTCTTAAAAAATACGACACTTGTGAGCACCCTTAACTGTTGTATGTCATATTTTGTCACTTTTCTACACTGATAGAATAGCGAACTCAAGAAACATACAGTATAGTATCAGTCATAAAAAAATATGACAATATGACACACTATGACACCTTGTGAATACCCTACATGTGTATTTTAATATTTGACAGATGTCGCTTGCAGTCTGTCGCACTCTATTTGTTCAGCACTTTAGAGTTTAGTTATACTATTAATGTATTATACATGTACATAATTTTTATATATTTGCGATATTAATGAATTTTCACAGTTTATATTTTAATACATTTAATTTTATTTGTAGTTATGATGTAATGGAGCGTTCCCGTAATAAGGTCCGAATTCGGGTGGCAAATATCATGATTGCGCTTACGGTAGTGGGTTGCTGCCTTATGGTTTACAGTGGTAAACAAGCTGCAAAAAGTGGCGATTCTGTAGTCAAACAAAATCTCGATTGGCACAAAAAATATAATGAAGAATCAAAAAAAGCTTAGGTTTTCAGTAACCATGTTTTGTTTTATGTAATGCAATATAATAAATAATCAAGTGTAAATGTTTTAAAATACATATTTACATAAAGTAGTTAATTATTCTCTACAAATTATATGTTGTTTCTTTTTTATGTACATTGTAGGAAGTGTTTGCTTTACTGGTATCTTATTAAAACTTTATCATTATTTCTGCATAAATTCTACTTACCCCAGCTAATTCGTTGGTAAAATCTTAAAAACAATAGACATTAATTTCTGTTTTTATTATTATTTTTTTTTTTTTGAAAGTTCAATTTTTGTTATGCTTATAGACATTAATATCATTGACAGACGTTGGCGTTAATCCGGATTAACTGTATTATTGAACATTTGAAAAACAGTTGTCAGTGTTGCTTGTTTTTCATTCACAATAGATTAGAATTGTCCATTTTCTAGAATGATGCCAACGAAAATGCAGCTAAATATTGCTCCGTTTACAACCGCAATGTGTATCTAACTAATTATTTTCATTGAAAATATAATCAAAATCAGCTGTTTGCGAGAGTTTCAAACTGCCGTCTGTCACCTACAAATTTTGATCTGATTAAGTGCGCAGTTAATTTGGATTACACTGCCGTTTGTCAATGCTATAAGGTAACTGCTGGCTTAAAAAATTGCAATCTGAATTCGAGAATTATTTGGAAGGATACAAATTGTATGTTTTTTCAAACGTCATTTGCTTAAGGAGAATGCGAAACGGGTCACATTTTCCGGACGCAGTAGACGGAAGCAGCTGGTAAAATCTACAATATAATATAGTTAAATGATCAATAAATGTATAACATACCTTTTATTAGTTAGTACGAGTATTCTTGTTTTCTTTTAAGAATTGGAATTATTGTTGTCTACGAAAACGTTTCAAGGGCTTTTTCTGTGACGAAGTAAATAGTAGTTACGCTGTACAGTTTACACTGCTGATTGTATGCTCACTGACGAGTTTGATAGCAAAATTATTGATTTCTATTAGAAATGTTCAAAAAGGGAATGATACGTGCAAAAATAAGAAATTTATTACTTGCGAACAACTTTAATGTCGAACAGATTATTCTAAAAGTAATCTGTTCTTTGTCTATGTTATAAAATGAACTATATCCCAATATTTATCAACAGAAATATTAAAATTATATTTAAATACAATATACTTATATTTAATTACAATGACGTGTTTTGACCGACACTTAATCGGTCGGTGTTGGGTAGATTATTTCAGTAATCTAATAGGGTTAGCAAGATTTAGGCACACAAAAATCACACTTGTTGTGATTTGAAGGTAGTCTACTCGAGATCTCTTTATTAATTTTAATTAAAGTTTCTAACAATTCATAGCATTTATGCTCGTTTTAAAGTTGTGCCCAAATAAAATCTAAGCTAAGCATTATTGCCGACTGAGTAGTCGTTTGCGTTTCACAGTCAATGCTTAATTTCTATAAAAATTTATTATGATAAATGGCAACGTTATGGGCAACACATGTTTTACAAATGTCAACCACAAAAATATATTTGAAATATTTAAATTATAACAGACAATACATAAATTTGCGAGGAAAGTTATATCGAAAATGGATGAAAACAACAAAAGAACCACAAATTTCACCACTAGTAAGCCGGAGAACCTTTTGGAACTGGAGGAAATCCCAATCCGATTCCATATTTTTTTTCACAAAATATAATTTTGTATTATTCTTCCTTTCAAATATAATTGAAAATTCAAAACAATGCAAAGATATTTTCCGTTGGATTTCGAGGCTGACAAAAAAAGACGTGGGAGCCATGTCGGGACTGCGACTACTCTTTGTTTGAAGATAGGAGATATTTCGTCTCGTCCTCGTTCACTACCAGACCCATATGCTTTGATTCCTTATCTATTCTGGAGAAAGCAGAATCAACCAGCAGCAGCTGAATTATTTTATTTTCTCTAAGAGTAGATTGAACAAGACGCACGAAAGCGAGTCGCCTTGTCTGAAACTTCATATCGTACGACTCAGAGGGGTCCTTCTCGATCCAACTTGCTAATGGATCATTTTGCAATTATTATGCATGTTCATGGACAATCGTAGTTCATCCATCAGAAAGCAATATTTCGAGACAAATATGCATAAATAAAAGTAAAAAAATTAAGTTTGTATTAATAGCAAATGGAAAAATATGTTGCTCTTATAAATTAATAAGAAGTGATATAAGTACATACATATGTCTTGAAGATATACTTTAAATGGAATGAGCAATACCAAAGTGGCTAATAATGCTTTAAGTTACATGTTGAAAATTGTTCAAAAAGCCGCTTCAAATGCTTTTTTAAACCAAAAACAGAAATTGGCGGGTGCAACTGAGACATCATTCTAAATTCTTGGAAACGATGCTGTCTTAGTGTCAGCTGCGCATTTTAATTTTTTTCTTTGCAATGATGCCATCAGATAAAACTGCCAATGCGAAATAGACTATTGCAAAATAAAATATTGTAACGGATTTCTCTATAAATCGCCTATCTTGCAACTCAATGCTGAGTTCAATCACTGTATTGTTAAATAAAAGTCCCAATTTAATGACTATACACTCATATTTATATCTTATTCCAACTTCACGTTTTACTATTCACTATCCGAATTAACAACTTTCTTATGGCTAATTTGTTTTTAATACGGAAGCACTCTAACTAGCAGTGTATTAGTTGCACAATCTGACAGTCCTTATATATTAGATCATTAACAAAACTTTGCCACTAGAACATTCTGGCAAATACGAATTTCGTTGCCTAGTTGATACTATTAATTTATCGGCACAATTCCGATTTCTTTGGCGCCGCGATTTGAAGTGACCGTTAGAAATAGGAAGTCCTGATTTAATATATTATTATTCGACCTTAAATTTGAAAAATTCCCAAAATTCGAATATTTCAACAAGCTATTTCACCACATAAACCACACTTTAGTCACATTTTTCACTCTAATTAATTGAATTAAACTATAAACTATAAAATAAATCCACATTTTACACTTTTAGCAGGTTTTATACCTAAAAAATCATTAAGGGTATTCCATGAAACTCATAAATGCCTCTTAAAATTCTTAAACTCGTACAATTCTATGCACTATAAATGAGCTGTCAAAATTTGTATGAAAAAAGTTTACGCGTTTCGTATAAAACTATGAGGCAAATTCGACGCGTATTTGCTTCATAAACTGATATTTTGTTTTAGTGTTGCCATTACACAAAAATAATTTACATTTAGTGCTTCAAAAAAGTAAAGTTTTTAGTGCAGGCAACACTACTTGCAAAGAAAAAAAGAACGGTCAAACATTTGTACTTGTTGCAAAATTTTGTTTAATTTAAAGAAATAAAAACCTTCTGAAACAAATGCAACACTGACAGAAAAGTCAAAATACCTATTTACGCGGCTTTTATACGTATGAAAAAAAGGAGCGTTCCAAAAAACTAAAGCGTAAATTTTTGAACTTATAAGTTTGTACATTTACGAGTTTGGTGGAATACCCTAATTATTTTAAAAATAACATTTTACACTCGTAGTGAACATGCCATGAAAGTGCCATGTGATGATAAAGCAATTCGCCGAAATTCCTCTATCCAAGCATATAGATATTTTCTTTTTTAAATTTATTAAACAAATAAGTAATATTATATACATGTATTAGTAATATTGTATAATAATATTATATATATAATATATAATAACTAGAGGGCCCGTCCACGCTTTACTGTGAGTGATACATGGATAATACTTCTACTACCATCTGTATAACTATTAGTTAATGAGATATAGCATTTTTGTGAAGCAACTTGTGTTAGTTTACAAAAAAATGGATCATAAAAGCATTTCATATGTTAATGCACCATTGCTTTTTGGTGGAAAATACTGTTGAATTTTGGCTCAGGGAAAAACACCGTTGAAAAGACATTTTCTAAGTTGGAAGCAGGCGAAATGAGCACCGAGGTCAATGATGCTCTAAAGAATCGAAAGCTCTGTTCAAAATGGGTGCCTCGCAAGTTCATAATCCAACAAAAACAACGAATAACTTATTCTGAGAAGAGTTTGAGTACTCTTTAATCGTAATAAAACCGAAATGTTGCGTCGATGTGTGACAATAGAAACATACCTCCAACACTGTAGTCCACTCACGGTCATTCTAGTGGACTGTACATGATGAACTGGTTCTGCTGAAGCGAAAATGGAAAGTTATGACTCAGTCTATTTGATCAGAATAAGTAAATTATATACGTATTATTCATTTTTTTTACGAAAAGTCTGGAAGTTTTTTTTTGTGAAGCATGTAATTCAATCTGTATTATGTTATTGCAATTATAGGATAACAATATTATGAGCACGAATTTACTGTTCAGTGTTTATTAAATGGTAAATCACAATTTTTATTATTTATATAGTATTCGTAATTATAAGGAAAATCTTTAAAGATTTAGAATATGCAATAGTTTAAAAACTGTTTTAAAAATGCTAGATATAATTTTTACTGAATTATTATAAGAAAATTATCTTTTTTACAAGCCACAATCAGCATATGTAATTTGCAATATGTTATAATGTATATCATTATAAGAAAATTTAAATTACATTGTTTATAATTTCAATATATAATTTTATCATATGATGTTATTAAAATAATATAAAATTATTAAAAATCTTTTTATAAAAAAAGTTTTTTTAGTTATAAAAAAAAAGTCAGAAAGTACAATAAAAGAAAATTCGCTGTGAAACGCTGAAAAAGATTTCACTTTTGGTTTTTAAGGAGTAATCAATGGTATTTCCTTAAATATAAAATAAAACCTAAGTAAAAATTAAGTTTCATTTTTGGAACAAAAGCTGGTTTTTAAATTAAAACTTAACTTTAACCAAAATTTGACAAGTGATTTTTTTCAAATTTGCAAATTCTTGAGCTTCATCTTAGCTGTATATTTGAATATATAGAGTAAAAAACGTCAAAAAAATTTAGAGAAACATAGAGAAATACCATGTGTTCTTAATGTAAATTTTTGAACTTTTAAACGTGAATATTTAAAAAAATGTTGGTTATTTTTATATTATTTTTGGATATTCCTCCTCTGGAGAAACTCCCCTATCCGCACATACCGCATTTATACGGAAATTCGGGTTTTTTACCCCTCCGCCAAAGTCATCGGAATCGTGCCTGTAGAATTGGTTCGATCAACTTTTTTTTACATGGGTGTGTTTAAAACACCTATAACTGAATTTCTACTGGCGTATGTGAACATAGTGTAAAAAGAGAAGTAGATATTTATTGGCTGTGGAGACGCAGAATAATATCTCTGGGAATAGCTCAGGACTCTTAAAAAGTGGCGCCAATATAATTAATTCCCGTAAATTTATTAATAATAAAATGGATATATCCGGTATGTCTTATTTGTGTTTTTATTTGTATATCGTTTAATGTTGCTGTTTTTTTAATGTAGTTAGTTCATCATCAACTCAAAATGGTGCAAGCGGAGGTGGCGCTGCGGCTGAAGTAATATAGAAAGCATTTAAATAGTTTCAACGTTTATTTGTTTATATATGTTTTAGGGTATAGCTCCTGTTTTTATCAAACAAATTTTATATTCGCCTGAGGGGAATTTTAGCTTGTATGGGATAACTTTTGGAATGGTATCATGTGTATGCATAGTTCGTTCTATTGATGTGTCTTCTACAAAAATTACATATACCTTGGAGGACCATTCAGGTCAGATAGAAGCACATTACTGGCTAGAAGAAGGTGACTCAACCAAAGCTCCTGACATTATGCTCAATCATTATGTCAAGCTGTTTGGTAGTGTGAGGACACAAGGCTCACAGAAAATGTTAATGGTTTTTAAAATGATTGCAATAATGAATTCTAACGAAGTTTGTACTCATGTATTGGAAGTGCTGAATGCTAGGTATAAGTCTGAAGAATTTGCTAGTAAAGGAAGTGATACGTACCATACAAATGTTGACTTTAACTCCAAGACTGGTGGAGATGATTCTCTTGGTTTGGAAGGAAAACAGCTGGCAGTTTTACAAGCCGTTAAGAACAATATAAGTACGGAAGGTATCAGCCGCAAAGAATTGCAACAAAAATTCAATCATATCAGTGGAAATGAACTTAAGTAAGTTTTCGATCAATGGTATATTTAAGATATTAATTATACATTTTTCAGCTCCCTTATCGAGTTTTTGATATCAGAAGGTCATATATATTCCAGCTTCGATGCAGACCATTTTGTTAGTTCGGAGTAACTTTGTAAATACTTACAATTTAATAATATTTAATAAATTTAAAAATATTCTTTAATATAAAATAACATTTAGTGTGTGGTATGAGAGGGTACTATTACGATGACTAAAGAAATTGGTTAGGGTGCCTGAAAAGGGACCTCCAAAGCCGAGCCAAACACTGATTTCGAACAGCGGTGATTATTCTTAGGTGGATGAAGAATTCAGCGCTGAGAAGGGAACTTAGTAATACTGTAGGGGTCATCGCAGGGCACGTACCCTTATGATCCCAGCTTCAGAAAAAGAAAAGTGAATTCGGCGAAATGTAGAGCATGTGCGAAGGATGATGAAATGATAAAATATTATCCTTGCGAATGGCCAGCTTTTAGCCGGCTGAGAGGGGTTGTCTACCACAGCTACGAATTCAAAATCGTCCCTAAAGTGGATGGACTCAGTTCTAATTGTTTAGCGCCATGGCGGATGGACTCATACGGGTCTTCTCCGATACTCTGCCCAACAGCAGCCAGATGCACATTTTCATAGTTGGTCGATTTTCCGACTTTGCTGGGTAATAATGATCGAATAATGGATGCAGCGCAATACGTCACGCGAACGGAACCATTATTTATCGAATAACTGACCATGATCAGCCATACTGATGATATCGACTATCACTCACATAATACTCAGTTGTTATGGATGTTTTCCTAACCATTGAATACTCTTGTTAACTCTTTTTCATACCAGAATATACCGAAATCTTATATTCCGCTTCAGATCACTTCTCGCAGTGCTCATTAAAATAACTACCACAATATTTCATTTATAAAAGCTTTATTTGTATGAAAATATAAACGTTATTTTCAATTACTTTATTATTATTTTTATGTACAGGTACAAAGTAATTACACTTTGTATTTTCAAATACAATCATTCGTAAAAACAAAATGACAAAATATACATTTAATTACTTCGTTTTCAGGGAAGAGTTGTTGTAGTAATGATAAGTCTTCCAGTACGTAATACTGACATCGAGGGCAGTAACGAGAAGATATGATAGGCAGCTGGAAAAAAGAATTTTTAAATGATTTATTAATTAACAATATCATGGTACCATAGCTATGTTCGAATTAAACTTGGTTAGGTTTAACGATTAATTTTTTAATGCAATCAAATTAATTTGGAGGGGATTCACTTGAAGTAAGAGCAAAGAAAAATACTTTCCAAAAAGTTATTTAAGAATTTTGGAATAAATATAATTTTTGCTATGCTGTAATAAACTAAATATTTATTTTGAACCAGGAGTGCTTACAACGTAGCTCACTTTGGCTCCCAACAAACATCACTTACAACCAGGATTGAATTTTATAATCAGAATCGGAATTTGAAATTTTATTTTTATATTAATAGTAAATGTGTAAATTAAATTTTTTAATCCCGTATTGGGATTAGAAATTATTTTTATTTAAGATTTTCGGGGTTACAAAATATAAAACATAAGACATGTTTTAAACGATATGTGGACAGATTCAGCAACATTCTTAAGGTGAATGAAATCGAACTGAAATATTATTCTAGCAAAGAAATATAGCCAATCCAAGTTAGAAATTTATTAAAACTAATATTTAAGTGCTCATTAAACCACTACGAATAAAATATTTTCTCAATTTACCTGTCTGTATGATATATAACACCGTTTTACTTTATGAGTTTGGTCACACATCATAGTATCGGGGTTATTTATGTTCTTGCAATATAAACACTTTTCTTTCCAGGCAATATGTGTTTTACAGTTCTTAGTATTCACATCAAATTCTTTAGTTAAAAAATTCAAAAATCGTTCTTTTGTTTGCTCTACAAAATTATGCCGCAATAAAAGCTTTTTGAATTTTCTAATCAAAACAATATATGTCTTAAAAAAAACATTAATGGATTTTTTTTGAAATTCAGTCAAAGCTGAAGATTTTAATGAAAATAAATACTTAAGCCGACATATTACGTGGGTTATTTGAATACTAAGTGCCAGAAATTTTAGTGAAAATGCAGTGGTTTCCTGATTTTTTTTCGCCATGAACCTAAAAAGAGTAAATTAATAAAGTTTTGACATTTTTTATTTAAATGTCGTTAATATAAAAATCTGCAGAATACAAGCCAAGCAGGGCTTTGATAAAGAAAATGTATATTGTACAGAGAAAAATTAATAGAAAAAATTAAATATTAATAATTTATAAACACTCAGAAACAAGCAATATTTTTACTTATTATTAGAAAAATATTGTATAGCATTTGAATTGATTGATTGTTTTGTCGCTAGCACAATAAATATGACGTACAGCGAAAATTGTTGAAATATAATATTTACAGACTACTAGGAGATTAATTGTTTAGGACACTTGTATTAACAAGTAGTAGTTAATACGATTTATTTTACCCGTAAAATTCGTATGTAAGAGAATAGTGATAGTGTACAAAGAGAATTATGATTTTTTAAATTTACAATAAGGGAGTTGTGCGTAATTATATTACTGATATTTAATTAACAAATCTGACCGAACATAAAGGATTTGGGAAATCATAATGGTGACATTTAAACAGTTAACTAAGTATTCAAATATAATTTTGAATAATTTATAATAATAATCAACAAATGAGGAAACACCATCGGGTGTTTTATTTATGTTGCGAAAGCATTCAACTTTTATTATTCGATAGGCAATAACAAATTTTAAATTTCGAAGATAGGGCATAAAAGTTGGCCAAGTCTTCCTCTTAAATTTGCTTGAAGAAAAATGGGCCGATGATTCCACAAGACCAAAATCCGGACCATACAGTGATTCGTGCTGGGTGCTGGTCTCGACGATTACGTGCGGGTTTTCTGTGCCCCAAATGAGACAATTCTGCTTGTTAACGTAACCATCGAAGTGGAAATGAGCCTCGTCCGAAAAGATGATTTTTCGGTAAAATTGACCATCCTCGGTCGAACGATCTTCTGCCCAATCTGCGGACTGTAGAATAGTAAATAGCGACCCATTTCGTAAATTAGAAATTTTTAGACTTTTTACTGAATATCTGTGACTTTCCGAATGGTATTTGACGTTTCCAATGTCGAAATATAGATAATTCAATTTTAAAACGTTAGATGGCCCACCCTATATACGAGTATACACCTAAAGTGCAAAACTAATACATAATATCTTTGACATATGTACAAGTAAATTACTAATAATTGCTTAAATGTATATTGCCAATTTATAACTTTTCATAAACAAAGTTTTAAGCTTTTTCAAGGAAAATAAGGCTTTTACAAGGAAAACAAACATGTGGCAGCCAACGATTTTCAACCCAGTTCGACTTCAAATATACGATCTTAAGCTTTATTCTATCAATTATATTTAAGCTAACTCACCTAAATTAGTTACTTTACTGATATATGTATGTATCTCACCTTTGATAACTTAGGAAATTCGAAACAAATATAAATTTTGTTTGAAGTTGAAGTAAAAAGGTCTCATCCAAAATGGCAGGTAACTGAGTATTTATGACATCCGAAATAGGGCAGTAATTGTCATATTCCATATTATTAAATATATCCATTCCCAAGATAGTTGCATTATCGGTACATGGATCAATTACATGCTTGCTAGGCATTGATAATTGCTTTGGGTCGCCGAGTCGTTGCAATTTTACAATATTTATAAATATACTATTATGCATATATTTACATTGTTGTGTATATTCTCCGTTACGAAATAATATAAAGGCCAATATATTTGTGTTTGATGATGGGATTGTACCAAGAATTCCTACGTTCGACGTGTTGAAATTGGTCTCAATACTGTGCTCAATTATTTCAAATTCACTTTGATCCACAAAGTTTACTCGAAAATAACTCAAATCATTCGTAATGGTAGTGACGATAAAATCAGAGGTAGATATGAATTGGATTCCTATTCAATGGAAAATAAAAAAGTTATTTTGCTACATTAACAGAAAAATATTTACCTGTTACTTTTATCCCACCAATATACAGCTCTTTACAGTGCATAACTTCACCTTTAGTATTGAACGAATACAGGATTATATTAGGACCTTTATTAAAAACGACCAGATATATACTGGCAGAAAACTTATTTACAAGTACTTTGCTGCAAACTATATTATCTTTTTTACTCCATAAATCTGCCAATCGAGTTATAATAGGCATATCAATATTTAGATTTACTGAAAATAATTGCAAAATACCATCTCTAGTACTAATAAGCAAAAAATTATCAAATAGATGTATGTCATATATTTTTTTAAGTGTTGTTTTTGTTATACAAATATCTTTTACATTTGCATTTTTTGCATCTTGGAACAAAATAATTGCTATATATCCATTTTCAAAAGATACAAATAATATTGGTTCCTTTTGATGCCAAGCAGCTGCAGTTATGTAACAGTGAATAGCATGACTTTCTGTTAAGCCCTTGATTTTGGAGGATAATTTTTCATCAAAAAATGAATCATTAACATTGCATATTTCATTCCAATGACGACTAGGAGCAGCCATCTTCATTAATATTCGACACAGTCCACTATTAGTTACAATAACGGCAAGTGACTCTCCGAACGGTGTATTCCGTGGAGCCCGTTTAAATTGCAAAGCATTTTCTTTTGGAGGTTCACAAGAAAAATGTGCCATATATGTCGGCTCTAATACTCGTCGATGTTGTTCCAATAAAGTGGAGTCATTATAAGATTGTTTCAAACTGTTTTTCTTTAATGGTTCCAAGTTATAATTTTGGGGAATTTTAACGTAATATAAATTATATGGCAAATCAGTTAACTCTGTTGATAAATCTAAAAGATCCAATATAATGAGCTGATTACTGGAACATTGCAATGCTATCAGGTTTTCACTGGATATTAAGTCAAAGTCCACAAATATATCTTGTTTCACCTCCGACAAATGTAATTGGGTAAGTATCAAGGACGTCATGACCTTTTCATTTATCTAAAAAAAAAATATAAAGAAGAGCATGATTATGAGAAATATTCACAATTTCAAAATTTATAGCACAACTCTGAAAGGTTAAATAAATATGTTACAATATTAATATCTTTTCCTTTTTAATATCTGTCGACGTTATCAAATTTGTAAAAATTAGACAACTGTTTTAATGCTAAGAGTTTGTGATAGTACACTTTCAATTGATAATCTTGCCATTCCTGTCAGCAGAGATAAAGAAATGCCCAACTCATCACTCATTGGAAGTGACAGAGCAAAGCTAAACGTCATAACCACTGAATTCTGTGAACAGTCACAAGTTCAGGAGGTTTTTGACGTTTAGCAACTGTAAACGCGGAATGGTCAGATAGCAATATTACCAAATAAATATGTAATTGGAGGGATTTGTTTGTGCAGTACCACTAACAAAAAATGTAAAACAATAAAAATTAAAGTTCAAAATGCCCTCACATCAAAATGCCGACAATAAAAACTACGAAAAATCAGAATACCCAGAAATGCCGACATGTGAAAAATATTTTATCTTGGCGGCTTTTTTCTACCAAAGCACAAAAAGAGAATTCTACTGACTAAGGGTTATGATCCTGGGCGTGTTCGTGGCCGGAGACCGCAGGGCCTCAAACGAACAACGCCCCCATTTCTTGATTTTACCGTATTGTGATTTGTCGGTATTACGTTACACACCCGATTAGAAACAACTAATAAACATTTAATAAAAGTATTTCTACAAGTATTAAATGACCACTATATAATAATTTTTAATTGCAATAAATATTGGGTATTATAATTTAAATGCCGACAAATTTGAACAAATGCCATCGATTCCTTGCCCCACGCCAATAACGTGCAGTTTTCAGCGTACGAGGTTATAGAAATTTCCTCTGGTGCCTGTTTGAGTTTCAAGATAGAGATGTTAAAGTGGGACCACTCTTCTGACCTTCCACACTTCGGGTATTTGAAGAGTGGTCAGCAACAGGTTGAGGATCTTGGTGAGGTAACTTACTCCCGCCGAGCCAAAATGCTTTAGAATAAGCATGTTAATTCCATCAGGACCTATGGATTTGGATGGTTTTGCTTTGTTGATGACCTTCTGAACTTCCTCATCAGTGAAGCACAATCTTTTGGAATTTTGCGCAGCCGTCGGGTGACACATCGTTTAGCTCGCTTCGGGTCCGAGAAGGAATGGCCATTGAATTGAATTTGACAGTAGCTCAAAGCTTGCTGCGATCACCTTGCGGAATCGACGTTCGCCAACGGTTACGTCCGTAGGAATGGGTAAAACGGTAAAGGTGTTCTCAGTAAATTCTGTGAAAATGACTCAGGTAGCGTTGTTAAAGTTAATGAAGGTGCGGATGTCCACTGAAATAGAATTGGGAGATTTCTCGATTAAAATAATTATGGTCTGAAGCAAGAGCTAGTATAGTTTTCCAGGTTTTTCTATTTATCAGACCACCGCTAAAAATGGTAATATCGGGCGAGCTAT
This sequence comes from Bactrocera correcta, assembly GCA_027475135.1. Classification (NCBI taxonomy): domain Eukaryota; kingdom Metazoa; phylum Arthropoda; class Insecta; order Diptera; family Tephritidae; genus Bactrocera; species Bactrocera correcta. The sequence goes on along the minus strand of CM050325.1, from coordinate 38,130,889 downwards.
TACAAGTGCCTATAATCCTGGAGGCGGCTTCGTCATTCATCGCACAGAATGGCTAATCGTTTATTTGTTTCGCCAGCTCCATCCCAATATTGCACGGTGTTCTGCAGTATGAAGGCTTGGCCTCCACCATTATCTCGCTCGCTATCATTACGTAAAACGTTGAAGCCTGCACAACTCGGAAGATCTTAGCGGTTGTTTAGCTTGGTTTCTTGTACCACAGCTATCGATACGCATTCCCGGCTCATGAATGCAACTATCTCCTCGATCTTGCTCTGGAGTCCGTTGCAGTTAAATTGTAAAATCCGAGTTGGTGTTAGTTGGCAACGCTACTCTTGGGTGTTGCGGGGCAGACTACAAAATGGGTCAATATACAACGCACTCCACTCACGTGTGGGGCGCAGGCAGGAACACGTCGGGAAGTGACACTAGCCAGTACAAAAACTGCACTTGATTGATGTAACATTCCGACGTATGACGGTCTGAAACACTAAACAGACTGTGCGAAGAACCAAGTGCTGGTGAGTGGTTCTCGCACGAGGGTTGGAGCGGGATGAAGGTCGCGTAATACTGCTTTCCACATTGGCGGCATTTAGAGCACGGTCGATCCAACACCCGGATTTATCAAGATAATGAAAATGTTGAAAGATCATCTCACACGATAATGAATTTTGTATTGATGGTACAATCTTTCTTTTTCACTTATTTTTATTTTATTAGAAAATATGTTCACAATATTTTTTCGCTTGCTTATTCTTAATAAATGGATTTTAACGAAAGTAAAATATGGAATTATAGTTCTTTTTTTCACTATTTAATGCAAAACAAATGTGTAGAACCGAATTAGCGAAGTGTTATTGATATTATATTAAATTCACTATTATTTTAAATTCACTATGAACCGGAGAAACACGCATTTTAAACACATGCATTGTTGAACTTTAAATGAAAATATCTCAAAAACAATAAGCCAGCGGTAACTATATATATATTCTTGATCTGAAGGACCTCCTTTATCCGTACATACCCAAATAAAACTTCAAAAAACGTTTACTATCATAAAGTAATGCACTCTTGTCAAATTTATGATATAGTAAATGTAAATAAACCAAGAACAAGTTACAGCAACCGAATTATAATAAACTTACTTCGTGCTGGCAAATCTTATATTTCACAATATATTATAAAATACATTTAATACACGATTTATCTCCTTGTTACAACTTAATCTTCTGTATAAAAATTCACATTTCTATTTTTTGAATTTGTTTACGGTAGGATAAGTTTCTACAATGGTACAAAAGTTTCTATCACAAATTGTCAAGCGTTTAATCGTCATCCTGACTGGCAATATACGTTGTTTTGACAACCTTATTGCTATCACTATTGCAACCGTACCCCATATTGCTAATGTTTGGCAATAGTTGGCTATAAATATTGTTGGCGATAAATTAATAGGATGATTGTCTTAATCTTGCAAGATGACACAAAATGCAAAAAAACCTAAAGTGAAATATGCAAAGGGCACGTGTGCACCAATTGCAAAATCTAGTGCTGACTCGGTCAATTTATTGTAAATTACTATTTTGCATGGCTATTGTGAATTGGCGCACCTTCTGCATTCATTCTTAACATAAAACTGTAACAAATCTTTATAATTTAAATAGAACTTATATAATGCATTTAAAACTTTTTATTTATTTTCTTACGTGTCACAACACGAAGATAAACATAGGTTTTGGTCTGTTATATTTTAGTGACATTGTAAATAAGTTGTGCCGTTGCACTAAGTGAAAATTCTGGGGTCGAGTCTTTACATTCGTGCACGGATCGGCAAACATACGAAAGAATATTACGTGAGACGTCAATCCTTTGCGGTGATTGGCATTATGACATACGATAGCAAACGGATTGCAATGTATTTTCAATTCACAATGGTTTTTAAATTCCACATTGCTTTGGATCGTATTTTTAGGTCACAATAGATGTGAAACTGTCAAAACTGTTGCGAAATTTTCAATAAACTAACAAAAGCTAATTAATAATAATTTTATTTGAGCTTTAGTGAAAGTTATGTGCATAAAAAAAGTGCGCATATATGTAGCTAGGAGATCGTAGCAATAGCGTATGTATTAAAAAAAATTATGAATCCTCATTAATAAAATTTTCATTGCAAGGATATGGCAAGAGAGGAAGGTATAACCGCACAAAAGTGAAAGTTTTGCAAGAGCAAGAGAATACCCCTAACATATGTGGTGCTTTGACAGCTTTATAGTTTTAAATAAGAAATTAACGGGGCATCTTGTCAGGCAAAAACTTGTGGCTAGCTGTCCAAAGAACTATCATGCTCTGCTGTTGATTCTAGGATGATTGGACCAAAACTATGCATTGCGATGGAACATAAAGGAGTTGTTCTTCAAGGAGACAATGGGATGAGAACGGCACTGGCGGCAGTCAACAGGAACGCGCCACGCCAAGTGACTATTGGGATGTTACAACCTAGCAAAGTTTAGCGATATGATCAATCTCCACACTAGACCAATTCCGTCTTCTTGACGTGCCCTATACTAGACACTGCAGGCTTAAGAAAATTGTTTCCAACTATGGTCCCAGTCTCTTGCATAAATTGCCGGTTTTGCGACATGTGACCGGAAACTCTAGAACACCTAATTCTAGATTGCCCATCAATTTGTAGAAGCAAACTCAAGGCCGTTGGAATTATCCACGTTGACATAGATCACATCACCTCCATTGCGCCCAGCAAGCTTCTGGATTTTTTCAGAGTACTGACCTTTTGTGAACAGAAGGCACAATAGAAGATATGTCGCAGTGTAAAATCTAAATCCTAGCCAAAGTTTTAAAGGGTGGCTTCTCCTAAAATTGGACCGAAGATAAAATAATAAACGTTTAAAGTAATATGTATCGAAAAATCAAAATTTTTATTCACTGGTTTATTATTAATTAAAAAAAAAACTAAATTGCCTTAAATTCAACGCTGTTCATTTTTTCAATCATTCAACTACAACAATTTGTTGAACTTCTTTAACTTTATCAATAACCAATTTACATTCTGCCGTCATCTCATTTTTTAAGTTCATATGATCACCATTAAAAGTAGTAGGTAAAATCGAAATCAGAGCCGAAGTTTTAAAGGGGGGCTTCTCCCAGAATTGTAAAGATAAAATAATAAACTTTTAAAGTAATATGCATCAAAAAATTAAATTTTTATTCACTGGTTTTTTATTAATAAAAAAAAAAAAACTATATAACTATAAATCCTAGAAATTTCGCTTCAATTATTTCTTTCCTTCCAAAAAAAAAACGATTTTTTTAAGCCTTTCAAAAAGGCTCCCCTCTTAAATATCGGCATTTTTTTTTTCAAAAACTCAATAATTAAAACATTTCGTGTTTTATTCTTATGTTTTCTCCTTAGAAATAAAGATAAATTAATTCGTAACATTAAAATAACTTAATTTCTTAACTGGCATTTCAAATCTGTGTGCGACTATCTTCTTGTTTTGTTTCTGACAGCAAAACCGATAAAATTGGTTTCCGTGACACCCAAAACCGATACAAATTCTGTTTCGAATATCAAACCAATAATATCTGAATTCATGACACCTACTGCTTTTTTTGATCGGTTTCAATTTTGATTCCGACAACTATCAGATTCCACAACACCCCTGATTATGTTTAAATGTACTTTCATTTTACAGCGAAGAAGTCAATATGCGTGTAAAGAGTACAGTGATTTTTATTTGCACAAATTGAAAATACTCTTGCATTGTTGCAATTTTGTCGCAAAATAAATTGCATATAAAAATAAACAGCTGGTTTGCGAAATTGCCATTTTAAGAAGTTTACAATAAATGCCACAAGTTTGCGCCAATCAGTGAGTACCACAAGTATTTCCAATTTAATCTGGCAAAACTAATTTATAAGATTTCCCATTAAAATGTTTAAAATTAAATTAAATTTCATTTGCTGCTGCTATTTTTTCAATGAATGCAACCAAATTTAGAACTTGGACAACAACCCGCAGAGTTGCACTCGAATTTCAACTCGATTAAGAATTAATGAAGTAAAAAAAAATATTTTTTTATGAAAATTGATCTAAATATGGCTTTCATAGCGCAAAAGCCAATGAAATGATCAATTAACTCTTGTGTGAAAAGGCTATTAATCAATTTTTAAATGTGACGAAATTTAAGATTTGATGTCGTGTACCGATATAATAAACATAACTAAATTCAAGTTAAATCCAACCACTATATTGAGCAATTTTAGATGCATTGAAATATTTAAAGAAAAGAACAAAAAAATATGCAGCACAGCAGTGAAGAAGGGTAAACAATAAAAAAATAAATAAATAAAACCAATGTGTGCTCGCATTAACAAATTGAAAAGTTTATAACAGTGGCAATAAAATCTAAATTTATGAAAGAGAACTTTGCACAGAAATTAGAATAATTAATAAACATTTTACATTAAAGCACAATATAGCGTAGAAAGCATTAACACTTGCCATTGTTCAATTTGTATAACTATTTTTACACACAACTATTTTTCAGTTATAATTTTTTACGTTGTAAAACATCAAACTAAAATTCAATTGTTAAAAATTGTCTAACTATTTATAACAAAATTCTATTCGACTGTAATTTCATTTAGATTAAGAATATTTCAAATAAATTGAAGTTTATTTTTTAATTAGTACAAAATATCGAGACTGGCAACCTTTACTTTAAGATAGCAATCTGAATAAGAAAGCTACATAACTCGTTTCAATGCAAAAAATTATTCAATTTTCACAAATATCCACGTAAGGACAATAGAAGCAGTGGTGAGTTTTCATTTCCATTGAAACAGCAACTCAACAATTACTCAAATGAGTACAATAACAACAACGTTATCACCGCAGAAGTGCGGCAAGTCGGTGATTAAATGAAGTATAAGTTAAAAATTTACGTAATCAATGTCCAAACTCTCTAAAAAGTTCACACAAATTCATGAACTGTACAGCTTGAAGTCTTACTAGGCGAAATTAAATAAGGTATTATTAAAATCATATTTCATTAAATAACTAAATAGTTATACTAAAAATTAGTGACTTTTATTTAATCATTCAGCGTTTTAGTTAAGTATTAGTACTACAGAGATTCCACAAATTTCGTTTGACCTCCTTTGGCTACAATGGCTCCATCACTTTTCTGCATTAAAACGCATTCAATAAAAGCTAGTTTTTTGCCCGCTCTTATTGTATTTGCAGAAACTAGTATTGTGTCTCCTTCTTTAGCAGCTTTTAAATAAGTGACATGTAAATCAACTGATACACCGGGATTACAAGGCTTTGACATTAAAGCGTACGTGGTCACCATATCCACGATTGTAGCTGTGAAACCGCCATGTAAAGTTCCACCACGATTGAGATGTTCAGGAGCTACCTTGAATTCCGCAGTACATTTACCGTCAGCTCCGTCGATTATTTGAACCTTGAAGAGAAAAAGGACTAATTTTAGACAGTAGGAGAGATAAAAGAGATTAGTACTTAAATACCCAAATGTGCGTTTGTAAATGGAATTCTTTTAATAGATATTAGGGGTAAAATCGCTTTTTTGCATTTGTAATTGCGCGCGTATAGCTGTGTTTAACAACAGAATACCAAATTACTCATTACGACTGAATATCACCTAGCACAGACAATTGAGTCGTTTGTCGGTTGAGGGTATTTTCAAACACAATCAAACAATCAAACCTAATTATAGTAGGTAGAAATGTCAGAAGGAGGATGGAGTCATGTGTAGAAGTTCACGCAAGTGAGGAAAGTTCTCTGATCGCCATTCACTTGGGAGTGGCCAGAAACGATTCTTTTACATATGACTCAAGGAGCTCACGACTTCCGGTCTTTGACCAAGTATCCTCTGGGTAGCCTAAGAACATCCGTTTGAAGGCGAGCTAAAGTGAGAAGGCGAAACCCCCCCTCCTGCATAGGGTTGTGCGCTGGGTTTGGGACCCGTCACGTAAAACATCATACCAATGAAAAAAAACAACAACAGCCAACGACCATGGCAAACGAAACAATGACTTCGATTTGAGGGCATGCACCTGAAATGTCCGGTCCCTTAATAGGGAAGGTGCCGCTGCGCAGCTGGTCGATGTCCTCGTGAAAATAAAGACTGACATCACCGCCGTCCAAGAAATGTGATGGACGGAACAAGGGCTAAGACGAGTAGGTCCTTGTGGCATTTACTACAGTGGCGATATAAAGGAGCGCAAGTTTGGTGTGGGATTCGTGGAGGGAGAGAGACTCCGTCGTCGAGTACTACCATTCACTCCGGTGAATGAACGTCTAGCCTACGCCCCGATGAAAGGGAAGGACAATGTGACCAAAAATACCTTTTATTAGCGCTCGGAGCGCACCTATGAGAACTGGCTAAGTCACGATATCAAAATCGGGCTTGGCGACTTTAACATAAGGGTGGGCACTACGGTCGGTAAATTCAACCTCCACGATGAAAAATCCCCACATGGATTGAGGCTGATCGACTTCGCCGGGGCCCGAAATATGGTTACCTGTAGTACTAGATTCCAGCATAAGAAGATTCATCAATCTACCTGGCGGTCTCCGAATCGAAAAACCACCACCATGTTGTGATATATGGAAGAAATGTCTCCAGTTTTTTGTGATGCGCGTTTCCGAGGTCCTAACATTGGCTCGGACCAACAGATTCGCACCATAGCAAAAAACGCATGTCAACAAAAACAAGGAAGGTTTGGCGTCGAGAGCTGCAATCACAACAAACAATAGAACGATTCGCACCACAGCAAAAAACGCATGTCAACAAAAACAAGGAAGGTTTGGCGTCGAGAGCTGCAATCACAACAAACAACAGAACGATTTTCTACTCGACTTGCACTCCTGCTCTTTGAGAGCACACAACTCGGTATAAGGGAACTGTGGGACGGCAACTCCTTACGTACAGCTGCAATCGAAACTATTGGTTTTCGGAAAATACAAAAAAATTGGAGTAAACATAGGTTTTATACAATAGAAAATGTCCGTTGAAACAGATATCGCCAATGAAGCGGTACTTAAAGAAGTGAAAAAGCACGGAAAACATACCCATCGTGCGGAGCTATAATTGGAATTACAAGGAATTGATTACTCAAAATTATTTGAGTCGTGTGTTAATACGGGGTTTCAAGCTACTAATCTTGTGTTGGCAATAAAAGAAATCAATCTAATGGTAATGTAACCATTTTTTTGTGGAAAAGTTTAAGTATTTTAAAATATTGTTATTTTGATTGTAGGCAGCAGCCATTGAAACCTGAAGAAGCCGATTAGCATGAAACGGATGAATTCATTAGACGAAAACATAGCTGTACAATATTCCTTGGATTCACATCACATTCGTCACCAGAAGATCTATATATGTACATATATATTTGATCAAGGACTGTTAACTCGTTTTAGATTATTTAATTTATTAGCATATGTATTTCTCATATACTCTTTATTCCAACGAAATTAAACAAATTTTATCAACATTATAAATATTTTTAATAATTTATTTTTTAATCTTTAAGTTTTGCATATTCCACACCACCCCTGAGGTTTGCAATAAGGCGCGTTACCGACTTTTTTTAGGTGTTCGGTTCCCCGGTAGGCCTATTTTTACCTTTACGACTTAAATAAACATAATTAACAATTTACATAAAAATTTAAATATAAATATTGCACAAAATGTTTAATAAGATTTTTAAGCTCCCACAATAGATGCATCAAAAATCCTATAAATCCTATAACTCTATTAAATATATTAAAATACAGAAACTAACTTTAAAAGGGGGAGGTAGTTACCTATGTGAAATGCACAAAAATTTTATGTGCCGAAAATGAGGGCTGGCTGCCTGCTTATTAAAAATTCTTAAAGAAAAATACATATGTCCTAATTCTAATAAAAAGGAATTTTAAAACGTCGGGTTGTGAGTTTTCGTATGTTTACATATGTCAAACGACAAATTACCACCCAGGATTGCATCCTACTGCATGCAAAAATATAGAAATACTTGAAGCGTGTTTTAAAATTGCACACAAAAAAACAACTGATTTAACATTAAACAACAAGTAATATCCCAATAAAATTGAACAAGTATTCAAAGTAATTCAATATAATCACTTAAATAACGTAAACACTTGCATTATTTAATATATTTTAAAGTGGTGATCATCAAAATTTAAAATTTATATGTAGCTCAAATGCTAACACAACACCCTGAATACCATGAAAGTAGCAAAAAAAGTGTTACACAAAACCCTAAGATTTGATAGAGGTGAGTATAAGTATGTAAACAAAGCAAAGGTTGTCTACTGTATATACTGAGAGGATAAGTTTCTATAATGGTACAAAAGTTTCTATCACAAATTGTCAAGTGTTTAATCGTTATCCTGACTGGCAATATACGTTGTTTTGACAACCTTATTGCTATCACTATTGCGAACGTACCCCATATTGCTAATGTTTGGCAATAGTTGGCTATAAATATTGTTGGCGATAAATTAATAGGATGATTCTCTTAATCTTGCAAGATTGCATGATGACACAAAATGCAAAAAATCCTAAAGTGAAATATGCAAGGGGCACGTGTACACCAATTGCAAAATCTAGTGATATATGAACATCTGACTCGGTCAATATATTGTAAATTACTATTTTGCATGGCTATTGTGAATTGGCGCACCTTCTGCATTCATTCTTAACATAAAATTGTAACAAATCTTTGTAATTTAAATAGAACTTATATAATGCATTTAAAACTTTTTATTTATTTTCTTACGTGTCACAACACGAAGATAAATATAGGTTTTGGTCTGTTATATTTTATTGACATTGTAATTAAGTTGTGCCGTTGCACCAAGTGAAAATTCTGGGGTCGAGTCGTGCACGGATCGGCAAACATACGAAAGAAAATTACGTGATACGTCAATTGTATGCGGTGATTGGCATTGTGACATACGATAGCAAACGGATCGCAATGTATTTTAAATTCACAATGGTTTTTAAATTCCACATTGCTTTGGATCGTATTTTTAGGTCACAATAGATGTGAAACTGTCAAAACTGTTGCGAAATTTTCAATAAACTAACAAAAGCTAATTAATAATAATTTTATTTGAGCTCTAGTGAAAGTGATGTGCATAAAAAAAGTGCGCATATAGCTAGGAGATCGTAGCAATAGCGTATGTATAAAAAAAAATTGGGCCTAATCATTAAATCCGTTTCGATCGAAATATGGTTCGATATGATCGAAAAAATTTGCGTTGAAATCATTGAAACCGTATCGAAAATAAAATTTTCGATCGAAGTGAACTCACTTACCGACTTGATAAAATGCTTTCCGCGGCACATAGATGTCGCTAATTTCGAAATCATTGATACCGCAATATCGAAAATTTGTGTCGAAATCAATCCGTTGGTGAGTGCGTTGCGGAATTCTTACAAAAATGGATAATTTGTAAGTATTTTTAAAAACAATTGCTATTGACGCAATCATTTATATTTTAAATTGATATTTTAGAGATAAGAGACAAAAACACACCAACAAAAAACAATTTGAAGTGTTAGTAAGTGAAATGAAGCTGCACCCCGACATAGCGAAAGGATTTTCGCAAAGAGCAACAGGCGAATTGAATCGATAATGTAGTTTGACATTTGTGTATTTTGATAAAGCAGTTTATCGGCGGAATGAATGATTGCATGAAAATTTTCGGTCGAAAATCTGTATCGTATCGAAATCGAATTCGTTGCGGATTCAATGATTAGGCCCATTATGAATCCTCATTAATAAAATTTTCATTGCAAGGATATGGCAAGAGAGGAAGGTATAAACGCACAAAAGTGAAAGTTTTGCAAGAGCAAGAGAATACCCCTAACATATGTGGTGCTTTGACAGCTTTATAGTTTTAAATAAGAAATTCAAGGGGCATCTTGTCAGGCAAAAACTTGTGGCTGATGGGGCATTATAGGCTAGCTGTCCAATGAACTACCATGCTCTGCTGTTGTTTCTAGGATGACTGGACCAAAACTATGCATTGCGATGGGACATAAAGGAGTTGTTCCTCAAGGAGACAATGGGATGAGAACGGCACTGGCGGCAGTGGCACGATTCCGATTACTTTGGCGGAGGGGTAAAAAACCGAATTTCCGTATAAATGGGGTATGTACGGATAGGGGAGCTTCTCCAGAGGAGGAATATCCAAAAATAATATAAAAATAACTAATACTTTTTGAAATATTCAAGTTTAAAAATTCAAAAATTGCTCTAAGAAAACATGTTATTTCTCCATGTTTCACAGAATATTTTCACGTTTTTCACTCACTATATTGAAATATGCACTCTTAATATTGAAATAAGTTTACTTTTCACTTTTATTTTGTAATTTTTCAGCCAAATTTAGTAATTTAAAATCACTTATCAAATTTATGGCTGCAAAGTTTAGAGTGTTTATATTTACGAGGAAAACCAGCGTTGCCACACCTTAAAAACCAAAAGTGAAGAATTTTTTAGCGTTTCACAGCGTTTTCTTTGTTTGTACTTTCGAGTGATTCTTCTTTCTTTATTAACTATATGAAACTATAAAGAAGATTTTTCAAGCTAAAATTGAATATGTGAACACTTTTGCATATACATATTATACATACATACATATATGAATATATGAATAATATGTGATTTATATTTAATAAACACAGATAGGTAAAATCGTGTGATAATATTATAATATTACGAGCGAATACGGGGTGGCTGAAGTACTTTCGCATAGTACTCCTTTCTGCGTTGGCGGCCTTCGGCCGCGCTTTAAAAAAATAACCCTGGCCGAGCGAATACCCGGGGTGACTGAAGTACTTTCGCATAGTACTCCTTTCTGCGTTGGCGGCCTTCGGCCGCGCTTTAAAAAAATAACCCTGGTCGAGCGAATACCCGGGGTGACTGAAGTAATTTCGCATAGTACACCTTTCTGCGTTGGCGGCCTTCGGCCGCGCTTTAAAAAAATAACCCTGGCCGAGCGAATACCCGGGGTGACTGAAGTACTTTCACATAGTACACCTTTCTGCGTTGGCGGCCTTCGCCGCGCTTTAAAAAAATAACCCTGGCCGAGCGAACACCCGGGGTGACTGAAGTACTTTCGCGTAGTACCCCTTTCTGCGTTGAAAATAAAAAATATATTGACTTTTTGGTATAAAGTGGTTATAATTTATGGTTATCATGCACTCAAAATTTAAGTTTTCGTTATAAAATGGTAAATTTTGGTTATTATATCTGTCAGCGATTTCCATTTATTTTTGATGATACATTGGTTTGTATTTTAGGTGACAATATACATATATATTATTATATCTAAAACATGAGTTTGAGTGCATAATAACCAAAAAATATAACTACTTTATATCCAAAACTCAAATTTTGTTTCAATATGACTGCATAATAACCAAAAAATATAACCACTTTATATCCAATATTGAAATAAAATTTAAGTTTTCGTTATAAAATGGATAAATTTTGGTTATTATATCTGTCAGCGATTTCCATTTATTTTTGATGATACATTGGTTTGTATTTTAAGCGACAATATATATATTTATAATATGAGTTTTGGGTATGAAGTGGTTATATTTTTCGGTTATTATGCACTCATAATGAAACAAAATTTGAGTTTTCGTACTGTACTCATGTACTGTACACTTTATTACGTAATATTATTATATAATATTACTTATACATATGTATATATAATATTATTATATAATATTACTAATATATGTATATAATATTACTTATTTGCTTAATAAATTTAAAAAGGAAAATATCCATATGCATGAATAGAGGAATTTTTGGGAAAAAGAGGAATTTCAGCGAATTGCCTTATCATCACATGGCAGCGCTCCATTTCGTTGTAATTTTTAGTAAACAAATAAGGTTGAAACAAGTGTAAAATGCAATTTTTGAAATAAAGACTTTATAGGTAAAAAACCTGCTAAAAGAGTAAAATGTTGATATATTTAAAAGATTATAGTGCAATTTAATTAATTTGTAGTGAAAAATGTGAAAAAAGTGTGTTTAATGTGAAGAAATAGCTCCTTGAAATGGTCCAATTTTGCGAATTTTTAAACTTTAAGGCCGAATATCTCCTAAACTAAGCGTTTGCGGACCCTATAACCCTATATGTTTTTTAATCAGGAGGACTTCCTCTTTCCAACGGTACCTTCAAATCGCGGCGCCAAAGAAATCGGAATTGTGCCGCGGCAGTCAACAGGAACGCGCCACGCCAAGTGACTATTGGGATGTTACAACCTAGCAAAGTTTAGCGATATGATCAATCTCCACACTAGACCAATTCCGTCTTCTTGACGCGCCCTATACTAGACACTGCAGGCCTAAGAAAATTGTTTCCAACTATGGTCTCAGTCTCTTGCGTAAATTGCCGGTTTTGCGACGTGTGACCGGAAACTCTAGAACACCTAATTCTAAATTGCCCATCAATTTGTAGAAGCAAACTCAAGGCCCTTGGAATTATCCACGTTGACATAGATTACATCACCTCCATTGCGCCCAGCAAGCTTCTGGATTTTTTCAGAGCACTGACCTTTTGTGAACAGAAGGTACAATAAAAGATATGTCGCAGTGTCAAATCTAAATCCTAGCCAATGTTTTAAAGGGTGTCTTCTCCTAAAATTGGACCGAAGATAAAATAATAAACGTTTAACGTAATATGTATCGAAAAATCAAATTTTTATTCACTGGTTTATTATTAATTAAAAAAAAAACTAAATTGCCTTAAATTCAACGCTGTTCATTTTTTCAATCATTCAACTACAACAATTTGTTGAACTTCTTTAACTTTATCAGTAACCAATTTACATTCTGCCGTCATCTCATTTTTTAAGTTCATATGATCACCATTAAGAGTAGTAGGCAAAATCTAAATCAGAGCCGAAGTTTTAAAAGGGGGCTTCTCCCAGAATTGTACCGAAGATAAAATAATAAACTTTTAAAGTAATATGTACATATCAAAAAATTAAATTTTTATTCACTGGTTTTTTATTAATTCAAAAAAAAAAAAAAAAACTAAATTGCCTTAAATTCAACGCGGTTCATTCTTTCAATAATAGTCGGGCATTCAACGACAACAATTTGTTGAACAACTTCTTTAACTTTATCAATAACCAATTTACATTCTGCCGTTATCTCTTTCTTTAAGAAGTTTATATGATCAGCATTAAGAGTAGTAGGCAATCCGTCAATTAAGCACAAATTAGTACGACACGGTCCATTTAAATCTTTAGGATAACGCCGTATATCCTGAGAAGTTATTGTGCTTTCATTAGTAAAATCCAAATACACAACAGTATAACGTGAGTTTCCCATTATTTTCACAACTCTGGCTCTATACCACTCATTCTCGAACTTAGCCAAGCAATATTCATGAAGTTTTGGACTATAAAATTGTCCATTATCTTCGTAATTGTTCAAATACTCCTGCACAGTAACTAAATATTTCAAATCCGTTTCGGCTATACAACCTATATAGCCGTAACTCAAAGCTGAAGTATCCAGAACTACCACTTTGAAATTTGACAAATTACTTTCAAATATATATATGTCAAATGGTGGTGATAAAATTGGTTTTTCCTTCTGACAAGGTTCATCGAGACAGAGATCAAGCAAAAGGTCCTCGTTATTTAAATTTTTAATTTCGATGTCTTCAGAATTTTGAACGTTTTCATTCACCTTTCCAAAGTTAGTGTCGAAACATAATTTATTTATTTCTTCATTTAGGTTTACGTTTCCACATGTTAGAGTAACTTCCTCTCCCATTTTGTTACTGCTCGTCTCAATACATCGACGCAATTCGCACTCCAGCCCTTCAAATTTTTGGAGCAAAGACATTACTTTTGAATCAGAACATTCTCCCACATTATGCAGTATTATAACTGCCGACAATCGAGGAAATTTCAAGACATCATCTACCGCCATTCTGAGATCAACTTTAGCAACAGTTGCTATCAATCCATAATCGCAATATAATAATGTAATGCGTTTGTCGTCCTGGATTGATAACACTTCAACTCGAGTATATGTACCCTTATATAATAAAAGAGCAACAGATCCCACAGAAGGGCACATAATTAATTCCGGAGCATTTTTTCCAAAAGCATTTATTTCCTTCTGAATATCTGTGAAATTTTCTGGCGGTTTATGCGCACGCACCAAACATTTATTTGATGAAAGGAATTTCACCAGAACAACGTTTTCAGTAAAATTACCTATTTTGTTGCTCAGTTTTGTATTCTTTTCAGTGTCATCATTTTTCAATAACTCTTCAACTGACGTAGAGCTGACCTGATTATCTTTGGATTCCGAAATCAATTTCTTACGTGTTAACACATTCTCTGCGTGACTAAAAGGCACCAAACGTGGCATGGGCAAACAAATATAACGGTGCTGTTGCCAATCCATGCGCTGGCATTCCATAGAACAATATAAATCAAAGCAACGTTCACAAGACCACTCTGCCTTTTTATGACACAAAATGCATAATCCCCAAGTAGGTGAAAGCTTGGGTAAATCAGATGCGAACATTTTTACCAAGTACTTAATGCTCAATTTCAACGACGCAATCAAACGTTTGATCAAAAATAATCCGTTACGAAAAGGAAATGACTCAATTTTATCGAAAAAATTATCGATACCAGCTTACGGGGCATCTCGAGAGGCAAATGTTTATGGTATACTAACTGTATGCTAAAAGTATTACCTGTGACTCCACATTGCTTCATTTGCATGTATACTGACTGCAGTTTCATTCCGCTTATTTTAAATTTAGTAACGCGATTCCTGAATCTACATTATAGGTGTACATACATATATGAATTTAAAGAGTGTAGTTTCAATTTCCTACATTCCTTTGACATTTTGCATTCTGCATAATATTTAAACTACCAATATAATGTTATAATATTTGTTAGCCGACCAATTTTTGCAATACCATTTTTTATTACAAAAACATATCAGCACTTTATTTTAAACTTCATCATAACATAACACCGTAGGGGTATTTTCTTGCTCTTGCGAAACGATTGCACGGTGCACGAATTGCAGAATTTCCCACTTAATGAAACATCACAACAACAAACACGCGCAGAAAATTATTTCCAATGGCTGTAAAATATGTCAGACGTCCAAAGCCCATGTATATTTTCGTCCAATAACACGTAAAAATATAACTGCAACCCTGTTTTAGCTGTCAATTTATCACATATTAAGTCGTTAAATTATTGCGGAAAGATAATTTTCAATAGATTTTATAATTTCTATTTCAAATTAAAAGATTTTCTACAGTTTTTTGTTAAGAATGAATACAGAAGGTGCGCCAATTTCCAATAGTCATGCACAATAGTCTTTCACAATAAATTTACCGAAACAGCTGTTCCTATATCACTAGATTCTACAATGCATATTTCGGTATAGGATTTTTTGTGCAATCTTGAAAGAGCAAGAGAATCCCCGTCATAAGACAAAACTTTTTAGGGTATTCGCTTGCTCTTGCAAAACCCTTGCACGGTGCAAGATTTGCATATATTTCCTCTTGGTGCACCGGCAAAAGAACAAACACACGCAGAAAATTATTTGCAATGGCTGTAAAATATGTCAGACCAAAACCAATGTATATTTGCGTGCAATGTTTGCATTCACAGAGCATTTGATATTTGAGCCACACTGAAGCAGTTAAAATTCTAGATGAAACATCAGACATACACGAGGAAACGATTGAAATCTTGCAAAATAGTGATGTGAGACAAACGCTCTACGCAATTTTTACCATAGATATGCCATTCCGTTTATCCATTTGGTCTATATACTTTTTGCTAAGCTTTTATATATTTTTATTCAGGTGAATTCAGATGGATTGCTTTTATTTGTTTGCTTAAAATTTTTTTCTTTGTAGTGTTTAAATCAGCTTGTACTGTGATAAACTGCCCTACACACGCACAGTGAGATTTCGAGTAGATAAGCTTCAAATATTCTCGGTGACGAGATTAAGAAGTGTCATTTTTGTATGGTATAAATCTACTGTGCAACATGTTGCAAGATTCTTTATATTGTACATGTTGTAGTATGCTTTTAAATCATATGTATGTCTTCAGTATTTTTAATTTTTGCTCTAAACCAAATCAGTTTTGAACTGCAATAGTGTTCTAGAAACCATTGAAATTATGTGGTGTGGCGTAATGTTCTCTAATTGATTGCACTGTACACACCAAGAGCTTTAAGCTGTTCTCTCGCAATCTTATGTTTTCTGTAATTCTGACTGCATTTAAAAATATAATGTAAAATGAAAATTAAGAACAAAAAGACAAAATGTATTGGAAATACAATTATCAAAAAAAAAAAATTATTTATGTGTGGGTGCGGTTAAAGAAACAGTGTATGCAACTGTTTGTTAGGGATTCGAAGGTAGCCACTATTGATTAAAAATTAAAAGTATTCATTCCTTTTTTTCAACAGCGAGAGTCTCAAAATCATTACATATGCACCGAAACGACCACCCGTTGAGTTCAAACTTTTGAGAAATATTGGCTGAATCCAAAAAGATTAGGTTTCTAGAGTCGAATGATTTGCTGAAGAAATTAAAGGTAAAGTCGAAAAAGTTATTTGGCCTGTGATAACTCAAAAATTGGAGGCATTCTTGGCGTATTTGTACTTAAGCCTTTGGTAAAAAATGTTCTTTTTCTAAATATGATATCAATTTCAATGCAAGTACTCCTTTAATGTGGTGCGGTATTTTATAGTAGTTTAAAAATGACAACTTGCTTCATGCAATAATGCAATAGGTCAGCTGTTCTTCATTTATCCGAGGAAGTATTTTCATAAATATTTCATTAATTCACTATGATCAATTAATATAATATTATGTTTAAATGTACTTTCGTTTTACAGCGAAGAAGTCAATATGCGTGTAAAGAGTACAGTGATTTTCATTTGCGACAAATTGAAAATACAAAATAAACAGCTGGTTTGCAAATTGCCATTTTGAGAAGTTTACAATAAATGCCACAAGTTTGCGCCAATCAGTGAGTACCACAAGTATTTCCAATTTAATCTGGCAAAACTAATTTATAAGATTTCCCATTAAAATGTTTAAAATTAAATTAAATTTCATTAGCTGCTGCTATTTTTTCAAAGAATGCAACCAAATTTAGAACTTGGACAACAATCCGCAGAGTTGCACTCGAATTTCAACTCGATTAAGAATTAATGAAGTAAAAAAAAAAAAAAATTTTTTTGGAAATTGATCTAAATATGGCTTTCATAGCGCAAAAGCCAATTAAATGATCAATTAACTCTTGTGTGAAAAGGCTATTAATCAATTTTTAAATGTGACGAAATTTAAGATTTGATGTCGTGTACCGATATAATAAACATAACTAAATTCAAGTTAAATCCAACCACTATATTGAGCAATTTTAGATGCACTGAAATATTTTAAGAAAAGAACAAAAAATATGCAGCACAGCAGTGAAAAAGGGTAAACAATAAAAAAATAAATAAATAAAACCAATGTGTGCTCGCATTAACAAATTGAAAAGTTTATAACAGTGGCAATAAAATCTAAATTTATGAAAGAGAACTTTGCACAGAAATTAGAATAATTAATAAACATTTTACATTAAAGCACAATATAGCGTAGAAAGCATTAACACTTGCCATTGCTGAATTTGTATAACTATTTTTACACACAACTAGTTTTCAGTTATAATTTTTTACGTTGTAAAACATCAAAACTAAAATTCAATTGTTAAAAATTGTCTAACTATTTATAACAAAATTCTATTCGACTGTAATTTCATTTAGATTAAGAATATTTCAAATAAATTGAAGTTTATTTTTTAATTAGTACAAAATATCGAGACTGGCAACCTTTACTTTAAGATAGCAATCTGAATAAGAAAGCTACATAACTCGTTTCAATGCAAAAAATTATTCAATTTTCACAAATATCCACGTAAGGACAATAGAAGCAGTGGTGAGTTTTCATTTCCATTGAAACAGCAACTCAACAATTACTCAAATGAGTACAATAACAACAACGTTATCACCGCAGAAGTGCGGCAAGTCGGTGACTAAATGAAGTATAAGTTAAAAATTTACGTAATCAATGTCCAAACTTTTTAGAGCCACAAATTCATGAACTGTACAGCTTGAAGTCTTACTAGGCGAAATTAAATAAGGTATTATTAAAATCATATTTCATTAAATAACTAAATAGTTATACTAAAAAATAGTGACTTTTATTTAATCATTCAGCGTTTTAGTTAAGTATTAGTACTACAGAGATTCCACAAATTTCGTTTGACCTCCTTTGGCTACAATGGCTCCATCACTTTTCTGCATTAAAACGCATTCAATAAAAGCTAGTTTTTTGCCCGCTCTTATTGTATTTGCAGAAACTAGTATTGTGTCTCCTTCTTTAGCAGCTTTTAAATAAGTGACATGTAAATCAACTGATACACCGGGATTACAAGGCTTTGACATTAAAGCGTACGTGGTCACCATATCCACGATTGTAGCTGTGAAACCGCCATGTAAAGTTCCACCACGATTGAGATGTTCAGGAGCTACCTTGAATTCCGCGGTACATTTACCGTCAGCTCCGTCGATTATTTGAACCTTGAAGAGAAAAAGGACTAATTTTAGACAGTAGGAGAGATAAAAGAGATTAGTACTTAAATACCCAAATGTGCGTTTGTAAATGGAATTCTTTTAATAGATATTAGGGATAAAATCCCTTTTTTGCATTTGTAATTGCGCGCGTATAGCTGTGTTTAACAACAGAATACCAAATTGCTCATTACGACCGAATATCACCTAGCACAGATAATTGAGTCGTCTGTCGGTTGAGGGTATTTTCTAACACAATCAAACCTAATTATAGTAGGTAGAAATGTCAGAAGGAGGATGGAGTCAAGTGTAGAAGTTCACGCAAGTGAGGAATGTTTTTTGATCACCATTCACTTGGGAGTGGCCAGAAACGATTCTCTTACATATGGTCCAAGCAGCTCACGACTCCTGGTCTTTGACCAAGTATCCTCTGGGTAGCCTAAGAACATCCGTTTGACGGCGAGCTAAAGTGAGAAGGCGAAAAATCCCCTCCGCAGGGTTGCGCGTTGGGTTTGGGACCCGCCACGTAAAACATCATACCAATGAAAAAAAAAACAACAACATCCAACGACCATGGCAAACGAAACAATGACTTCGATTTGAGAGCATGCACCTGAAATGTCCGGTTCCTTAATAGGGAAGGTGCCGCTGCGCAGCTGGTCGATGTCCTCGTGAAAATAAAGACTGACATCACCGCCGTCCAAGAAATGCAATGAACGGAACAAGGGCTAAGACGAGTAGGTCCTTGTGGCATTTACTACAGTGGCCATATAAAGGAGCGCAAGTTTGGTGTGGGATTCGTGGAGGGAGAGAGAATCCGTCGTCGAGTACTACCATTCACTCCGGTGAATGAACGTCTAGCCACAATCCGCATCAAAGTGAAGTTCTTCAAGATTTCGCTGATCGCCCACGCCCCGATGGAAGGGAAGGACAATGTGACCAAAAATACCTTTTATTAGCGCTCGGAGCGCACCTATGAGAACTGGCCACGTCACGATATCAAAATCGTGCTTGGCGACTTCAACATAAGAGTGGGCACTACAGTCGGTAAATTCAACCTCCACGTTGAAAAATCCCCCACATGAATTGAGGCTGATCGACTTCGCTGGGGCCCGAAATATGGTTACCTGTAGTACTAGATTCCATCATAAGAAAATTCATCAATCCACCTGGCGGTCTCCGGATCGAAAAACCACCATCATGTTGTAATAGATGGAAGACATGTCTCCAGTATTTTAGATGTGCGTACGCTCCGAGGTCCTAACTTGGCTCGGACCACTACCTTGTTGAAGCCAAGATTCGCACCACAGCAAAAAACGTACGTCAACAAAAACAAGGAAGGTTTGGCGTCGAGAGCTGCAATCACAACAGACAGCAGAACGATTTTCTACTCGACTTGCCCTCCTGCTCTCTGAGAGCACTCGTTAACAACTCGGTATAAGGAAACTGTGGGACGGCATTTCAAACTCCTTACGTACAGCTGCAACCGAAACCATTGGGTACAACGATGAGTGCCGTGTCGTAGTAGAGAGAAAATAGACTGCCAGCCCGCAACGTTCCAATCGACCACAACACTTGCGGGATGAGATAGACACCGAGAGTTGAAGAGGGAAGCGAGACGCATTTGTAGACAGAAAAAGAGAGAGCGTGAGTTTGAAGAGCTTAACAAGCTGGCTGGCAGGCGTAATGCTCGAAATTTCTACGAAAAAATGCGGCGGCTAACCGAAGCCTTCAAGACCGGAGCATACTCTTGTAGAACTCCCAAAGGTGATCTAGCGACCGACGCCCAGAACATACTAAAATTATGGAGGGAACACTTCTCCAACCTGCTGAATGGCAGTGAACGCACAACGCCAGGAGAACGCGAACCCGATTCCCCAATCGACGAGGATGGAAAAGACGTTCCATTATCCGACCATGAAGAAGTTCGAAAAGCAATTGCCCGCCTGAAGAACAACAAGGCGTCAAGGGCCGATGGATTGCCGGCCGAGTTATTCAAATCCGGCGGCGAAGATCTGATAAGGAGCATGCATCAGCTTCTTTGCAAAATATGGTAGGACGAAAGCATGCGCAACGATTGGAATTTAAGTGTGCTATGCCCAATCCATAAAAACGGAGACCCCACAATCTGCGCCAACTACCGTGGGATAAGCCTCCTCAACATCGCGTATAAGGCTCTATCGAGCGTATTGTGTGAAAGATTAAATCCCAACGTCAACAAACTGATTGGACCTTATAAGTGTGGCCTTAGACCTGGAAATCAACAACTGACCAGATATTCACCATGCATCAAATTTTGGAAAAGACCCGTGAAAGGAGAATCGACACACACCACCTTTTCGTCGATTTCAAAACTGCTTCCGACAGCACGAATAGAAGCTGCCTTTATGCCGTAATGTATAATCTGATGTAGACCTCCATTCAGTTGGACGGACCAAGTGGAGAAGGAATCTCCAGTTGCCACCACATAGCGAAAAGAAGAAACGACTAGGGCGCTGTTGTTAACTCGACTATAATCGCGGTGCCTACGCCAGCAAAGAAGAAGAATGTCAGAATCACAGACTTTGAATTTATTGAATATCTTTAAATAAAATTCGTGTATGTCAGAGTGCTAATATTTTGTAGGCAATTGTATCTGCCAGAGTTTATTATATTACGGTACTTTGGATTATAATTGCGCAAATAAGTATAGTAACGGGAATAGATAATCTATTACTGAGTGAGGTCTGATCGTATTCTGCGAATGGAGATAAAATATGCAGGAACCGTTAGATACTTTTAGAATAATGAGGGAGTGTGTAATAATTAGGCGCTGTGTCTTCGCAGAATCAGTTCGAAAAGTAACATCGATAGGAGCAGCACTCGCTGTGCTATTTTAATAAAAATGAAAATTGAAGTTATTGTGCTAAAGTAAGATAAAAGTGTAAAGTGATACAAAAAATGGAATCATCTACGAACAAAATCCCCGACATGTACCTTATTTTTTATTTATATATGAACTTTTTAACTAAAATTTAATCAAAAATTAAAAAAAGGTTCTCGAAACCCCAACATTTTTATATAATATTTCCTTTTACACATACTGTTGGGAAATATTTTTTTACTATTTAAAATTTTTGCTTAAGTTTAACTAGCATTTATGTAAGATTCTTTAAAATTATGAATATTAATAAAATCGAAAACTGAGTCAACGCCCAGAAGTTTGGTAATTTTAAGGCAAACGTAGTGAAATTTAATATTTAACTTTTAGGTGCAAATCATAGGTCCATCCTGCTCAGACCTTAAGGCTCATACAAAGTAAACAAAACGTTACGTGTCCTCATCCTGCCATCGCATTACTGTGATGCTAGCCTCTACGGGAGTAAGCTACCTAACCAAGGTTCTCGTTCTCAACCTGTCAATGACTCAGAAGAGTGCACACCACCGCCGAAAACTCTTAGCGTCATAAACGACCAGATAGTTCGTGGCTTAAATCAAAACACACCCTGAGAGAAGACGATCCTCGTAGCGTTGCACTTTTCAAAAGCCAATGTGTCTACCTCCAGGGCTAAAAGAGTGGACCATGAGCTATGTAAGCGGTCGGCAATCATACGTACTGTTTCGAGAACAAAACAGAAGAAGACTTCGAGTTGTCCGAAAATTTAGTTTATTTCAAGAGTTTAGAAAGTTTTTTGGATTATTTATATACCTATGTATTTAATAAACAGTTCTTCTTCTTTACTGGCGTAGACAACGCTTAATTGGAAATTCCAATCGAAGCCAGATCCTTCTCCACCTCGTTCTTTCAACAGAGTGGAGGTCTTTTTCCTCTGCTTCCCCCGGCGGGTATGGCTTCGAATACTTTCAGCGCTTGAGTGTTTTCGTCCATGCGTACGACATGACCTAGCCATCGTTCCTTCAAACGCGATATTCGCCGCGGCTAACGCGCAAAGGATCATAAATCTTTCTGTCGAAAACTCGTAACATCGACTCATCATATATTGTCATCGTCCAAGCCTCTGCACCATATAGCAGGACGGGAGTTATGAGCGACTTATAGAGTTTTGTTTTTGTTCGTCGAGAGAGGACTTTACTTTTCAATTACCTACTCTGTCCGAAGTAGCACCTGTTGGCAAGAGTTATTCTGCATTGGATTTCGAGGCAGACATTGTTGCTGGTGTTAATACTGGTTCCAAGATAGACGAAATTATCTACAACTTCGAAGACTGTTAACAGTGACGTGGGAGCCTAGTCGCGAGTGCGACGATTGTTTGTTTGATGAAATAAAAAAAAAAAATGTGCTTTGCTTCCTTATCCAGTCTGGAGAAAGCAGAATGCCAGCAGCTGTACACTCTTATAGAATATTGCACCTGCTCGATTAAGTTCTGCAGCTAGAAATATTTTCTTCAGCAACAGATTAAAGAAGTCGACCGAAAGGAAGTCGCTTTGTCTGAAATCTCCTTTGATATCGAATGGCTCGGAAAGGTCCTTTCCGATCCTGACGGAGCATTTGCTATTGCTCAATAGCTCGGCCGGCAATCCAGCGGTAGTACTCGGCGAAGGAGACTCTTTCACACCACGAAACCCACACCGAATTTACATACATTGAGCGACATATTTGGCATAAGATTTGTTTGAAAAAAAAACATTATATTTTATATATCTCCTATATTAGTATCGACCCGATTTTATCTATTAACTATTATTCTGTCACATACTACTAAAAACTGTTCTTTAGGTTTTATTAAGGTAACTTACATATAATAACCTATTATATGGAGTTAAGTCAGACGGATGTTCCAAAATCCTGATAATAGTTATTGAGGGGGTAGCTCAAATTTTCTCCCCATTTTATATATTTTAGGCACAAAGATAAACTGTTATGAGTAAAACACGCTTTGTAATTTTCATTAAGATACTTCAAATATTGACCGATAAATGCAGCATAATGTCACCCGGAAGCTCGAAAATTTTTATATTCGGTATATGGGGGCTCAGGGAACTATTGACCCGATTCAACCCATTTTTGATACACAAAGTTACAAAATTCTCTCTGAATTTCAATTATATATCCCATATATTAACCGATATTTCCGGTCAAAAGTCAACTACAGAAACTGGGGTCCACATATTCGGTAACTAAGGCCTTGAACAATTTTTGATCACAAAGTAGCATACTTTAAAAGAATTATAGCCGCAAATTTTCATTCCTTTATATTAATTGCTTTTTGATTTGTACAGTGGAAAGTGAAAAAATCACATGGAATTTAAAACTGTCTTCTATAGGAAGTAAACGTGGTTGTAGTCCGATTTCGCCCATTTTCGCGTTGTGACATAGGATTATGAGAAGAATGTCACGTACTAAATGTAGTCGAAATCGATCGATCTGGACCCGAGACATGTGATTTCACCAAAAAGTAAGCGGTGAACGATGGCTAGTCCAATTTGTACCCCGGCTGATTTATTACGCTCTTGACAGTTTTTACAGGACGGTTATATGGGGAGTGATTGCAGTTATAGGTAAAGTTGCTTGTTGTTGTTGTTCCACAGGTGCCCCTTGCTACTGCGATCCCCTGTGCGAAATTACAGTTCAATAGCTTAATTTAATACTTAGTTATAGCACTTCATAAGTTTCCGGTTAATGGTGTTTTGTGAACGTGGTAGTGGTCCGATTAAGGCCATTTCGTAAATTTCTTTGTACTAAGGAACCCCTGTTTGCAACACAACAGAAAACATCTAACAGCACCATATATACCATACGTTGCCTCAAGATAAAGCTCGTAACTGTTGTTTGAAAAGTCGTGCTGTCACATCGTGACTATCGCTTGTTTATTGACTGCGATCCATAATTCCCTACGTATGTCATCGCATCCTGGGAGTTCTCATTCATATTTTTTGGGCTGCGTTGATGGCAAAAATAACACCGACCGATATTAGAGCGACCTCTTCGTGGCTTCGTAACAAATTGCAATTTGTAATTGATCACTTTGTGTGAAACACACATAAAGTTTTCACGGAATAATTTTCAATATATTTTTTCTTTTAATTAGCCGAAATAAAAAGCAAGCGGCCAAAATTGAACGATTCAAATAATTTATAAATCAAAATATCGAAAACCATAAAAAAATCGTGTATGGAAAAAAGATAGTTTTTCGAATTTTCCAATTTTCCGACTTTTTCTCATAAAAAGTATAAGGTTTTTTTTTTATTTCTAAACCTTTCCCGATCCACAACGAACAACCTCAGAAAATATCATCAAGATTGGTGCAGCCGTTCTCGAGCCTTAGCGTTACTAACAGACAAACATTCAAGAAAAGGGCTGTTTTTAGGGTTTTCCGGCAACTATTCGAATTTTTTGTAAAACCATCTTTGAACTTCAGCGAATATTTAGAAAAATGATTTGGCCAAATTGATTCAGGTATTGTTCAGGTACATATTGTTGAATTTTGCGATTCATTGTTATATTATAGATTAAAATTTTAATTTATATATCAAAAACTAAGGCGTCAAAAGTCTATGCTCATATATTTAAAAGCATGGTTTCTTTATATTACTTTCCAATAACGCCCAATTGGATCCATATTTGGTGATTGTGCTGGTGTTGGCAGTAGTTTAGGTGCATTATAAAGTAGCCATAACCTAACAATTTCGGCCGTAAGTTTGGTGTCGTTGTAATGTTGAAAGTAATATTTTTAGTTGTCTTGATTAAAACCGACTCAATGGAGGTTTAATTTATCGAAGAATCTTGGTTAATGAAAGGAGTATGAAACTAAGGGCCGTTTTTTTCAATGTATGGTTAACAGCCATCTGTCAGTCCGACTATCGCTTTCTTACTGACTGCGAGTACTGGTTAAATAAGATTCTCTACCGAAAGAAGGCTTAGTTAAGTTAATCAGAACTTAACTGACAGATAGTTGCGATTTTTCTTAACTTTCTCTTCCATTAAAAATTTTGCTTATGCCGATTTTGTAAGTTTTGCACTCAAGAAATGTAAAAAATATTAAATGTTTGAATGCTCTTGCCGCTGTAATTAATACTCGAACATCCCCACAATTACAAAGCAGTATACATTACGTATGTACATACATACTGACGTTACGGTACGATTAACGATGAATGATAAATAATTATTTTCGTTTGTTTTAAATTCCAAATTATTAAAATATACATAGCTGAAAAGCAATTACTATCGCATTATACTGCTATTTGCGCGTTCAACACATGTGTGCCAAAAGTTTCTTATAAAATAACTGACATCTACGGTATAAAGTGAAAATATTTATATTGAAGTTCACATACATACATGGTTAATAGTCATATGAGAGGAAAGTTTGGTTAGGATGTCTTAATTGGTTCTTAATTTATAATATCTAAAAAAATCCCTGAAAATTTGAGGCCTTAATATTAACATTAAGTACTCGACCAAAACATGTAAAAATTTTCCATTGACAATACAGGAAAATCATGATTTTTTTATCTTTAACACGATGAAGACGGCGTTTAGGTGTCATCAGGCGGTGGGTCACGCTGTCTTTGATTCAGAACAATTTTTTGCTTTTTAATAAAATAAAAAATAATTTGGTATCAAAACTAATTTTCAAATATATTTTTTAGTAATTGTGGAGTGGTGGTTTATTTTCACAACACTGCGTTGTCCTCAACGTGTTACATTTCTACGGCTCAGACGCATTTTATCGCATCGCATATTCCTCAGAATTGAACACGAAATTCGCATTTTTTGTATTGTACTTATCTCGTAAATGAAGAGAGCTTGATCAAACTTGTAAGAACTTTTATTAGCTATAAAAAAGTTTCGAGTTACTTCCCGAGATACTCGGGCTTATAAGTAAGACTGTACGTAATTTTCATAAATTTTTTAGCTCAAGTTTTGAATTTTAAGTTGTGGCGTAGTTATAGCACTTTCTCAGCGTGCCAAGGAAAAAGTTTCATCAAGATATGTTAATATTTACTCAAGCTATCGCTTGCATGGGCAAAACGTATTCAAATACCTGCATCGATCATCTTATCACGTTTAGTTTTGGAGTGAAAAAAAACTTACACACCTTATTTTATTGATATTTTGAACCAATATAGTTAATTACAAATGATATTCTATGTAATGGTATATATGCAAATGGGGACTAGAGAAAGTATGGAAGTAAACAAATAAAAAAAAATAAAATTTCCGAAGATGTTGCAAATACTAAACTGAGCTTTAATACTGAAATTTCTGCATTGGCGACCTTTAGCCGCGTTTTGTAAAAATAACAGACTAATAGCGGGATTCTGTAACCAGTCTCTAGTCTCTATTTGAGTCATTTTGAGGCAAAATCTCAATTTGTGACTAGTTACTATTCACTCAACAGTCTCTAGCGTTAGTCTCAAAATATTGAGACCTCGTAGTTAGCAGGTCACAAAACTAAAACGAGCTCTTGTCTGCCATTTTGAATATACTGAATAGAGATCATCATAGATATTAATCGATTGT
The DNA here is from genome assembly GCA_027475135.1 of Bactrocera correcta. Classification (NCBI taxonomy): domain Eukaryota; kingdom Metazoa; phylum Arthropoda; class Insecta; order Diptera; family Tephritidae; genus Bactrocera; species Bactrocera correcta. The sequence goes on along the minus strand of CM050325.1, from coordinate 38,103,702 downwards.
CGTTTTTATATTTTGTAAGCAACTCAAACACGAAAAAATTAAAAATAAATCAATTTCACATAAATTTCGTAAATATTATGAAACAAAATCAACATATATTTTTATTTTTGTTGATAATTATGTTTTTTGACTATGTTATAGAAAATTTATTGTTTGTTATCGACATATTTTTTTTTATTCAAGTGTAAAAACATCTTAGAATAATAAAATGTAATAGATTTTGTGACTGTCACTTACAGAATAGCAATATCGTCTCAAGTCTCAAAAATTGTCTCTAACTTAAAATCTCAAATTTAGAGACTTGAGACTGTCTCATGTTACAGAATCGCACGGTAAAGGCTATTTTGTGTGAGAGATACCTTACAAACTTTGATCGGTCAGTTTGTATGGTAGCTATATGCTATAATTACTCAATCTGGCCAAATTCTTGGTGATTGCAGCAAGCAATAAACTATGTAAAACATTGTGAATATATTTCGTTAAATAAAAATGTTTTGAGTAGATATTATATTTATATTTTTGTCAGATTGAGAAAACTTTAGAATACCGTCCCACGATAATCGGGAATAAAATGGGTATTGTCAGATAGCGGAGATTTTCCAGATCAAGTTATAGCCGTAAGAAACTTATAGGTTTCGAGATATTTGCATTTCTTCTTCTTTACTAGTGTAGAAGCCGCTTACCCGGTTGTAGCCGAGTTAACAATAACGCCCCAATCGTTTCTTTTTTTCGCGAGGTGGCGCCAATTGGAGATTCCAAGCGAAGCCAGCTCCTTCTCTAACTGATCCCTTCAACGGAATGGAGGTCTTCATCTTTCTCTGCTTCCTCCGGCAGGTACTGCGCCGAATACTTTCAGATATGGAGTATTTTCGTCCATTCGGACGACATGACCTAGACAGCGTAGTCGCTATCTTTTAATTCGCTGAACTATGTCAATGTCGTCGAATTTCTCATCTCCAACGAATGCAATATTCGCCGTGACCAACGCGCAAAAGACCATAAATCTTTCGCAGAAAACTCCAACGTCGATGCCTCTACACCATATAGCAGGACGGGAATATAGAGTGACTTAAAGAGTTTCGTTTTTGTTCGTTGTGAGAGAACTTTGCTTCTCAATTTCCTTAGTCCGAAGTAGCACCTGTTGGCTGGGGTTGGATTTCGAAGCTGAGGCTGTTGTTGATGTTGATACTGGTTCCAAGATATTCGAAGTTATTTACAAATTCGAAATTAAGACTGTCAATAGTGACGTGGGTGCTTGTGGGACGACTATTTGTTTGATGATAGGAAATATTTCGTCCTGCCCTCGTTCACCAACGTTCGCTGCAATATCCATTCTAGAAAAAGCAGAACTAACGGCGCGTTTGTTGAGGTCAATGATATCAATATCTTCAGCATACCCCAGCAGCTGTACACTGTGATAAAAGATTTTATCTTCTCGATTTAGTTCTGTAGCTCGAATTAGTTTTCTCCAAAAGTAGGACTCCGAAAACGTTGTTTAGTACGGAACGGTTCGTAGAGGTCCTTTCCGATCTTGACAGTGCTTTTGGTGTTGCTCAACGTTTGCTTGCACAGCCATATTAATTTTGCGGGGATACCAAATTACATAAAGATATAGTGTGGATTCTCTTTTTACGGGGATTTTCCAATGTTTGGCGCATGGTGAATATCTGGTCAGTTGTTGATTTTTCAGGTCTAAAGCTGCACACTATTTTTTCGATTTAAAATTATTTTATACTTACATTTTGCAATTTCATATCCACTAACGTTTTATTAATTCCTGTGTAAACATTTATTTTACATTGGATGGTGTGAAAATATTGTTCAATTCTATTTATTTAACAATAACGAAAGAGTTCCAAACCTTTAAATAATCAGTACTACCTTATCGCCTTTTGTAAATGAAGTAAAAAATAAAGAAAATAAATTATGCCGAAAAGAGGATTTTTACAGTTGTTGTACATTATTCTTGTAAAACTGATTATTTGATGTAACTCATCTGTTATTCTTAAATAAATAGTATTGAACAAGTTAAATCTTGATTTAAAACATTTTTTCACAATTAGTGATGTGTCAGTGGATATTAAATTGCAGATTATAAGTGTAAACTTAATTTTACATCGAAAATGTATGTACTTCAAATAGCGTTATTTTTCAACATTAAACGCAAATATCTCGAAAACAATAAGTTTCTCTTCTCTATCAGATTATACCCATTTTATTCCCGAAATCCTGGGATGGCATTTTAAAGCCGACCCGCCATATTCACCGCCTCGCCGATCAGTAATAAAAACAGCAGATGAAGTTATGTAAACAAAAAACTTGTCAACCTCGGGGATACCAATCATATCTCATTCAATCTTCATCCATTTAAAAAGAACTCTTTTCACCTTTTTCAAAGTGCTCTCGAACCCAGTTGATTTAGATATTATGTTCGATATAGCTTTAATAAAGTCGACACCTTTTTTAGTTGTCCCCATTTCTACAATATTTGTATTTATTTACTTGAACTTTACTAGACTTCTCCCGGGTTAGCGACAGGCAATGAATGCTATCAAGATAATTTTATGGTAAAAGTAAGTGCATATGTATCCGACATTATTTATTTGTGGATATAAAAAGATATATAAAAAGATTGTTTGGGAAAACATCCCAATCGTCGTATGGAATTAGGGCAAAGTTTATTATCATTGGCATAAAATTATCTTCTACTTAAACTAAAAAATTAAGAAAAGTCAAGTTTGAACATATTCCTAAACAACATAAAGTACAATTTTTTGGTCAAAAACCACTTTTTTTTTGTCAATTTAAAAAAAATTGTAAAAATTTACACTTTTTTTAATCTTTGAATTTTTTTTCAGATAGAAATTGCGACCTGCATCCTGTACGCCGTCCGAAAAATGCACATGCGAAACGCATCGGGCAATTGCTTCCCAAAGGCAGAATATCAAAGATTTCGTATCCAAAAAATTTGTGAAAGATGTTCAAATATATAACAATAAAGCCCAAAAATTTCGCTTAAATCAATTATTTCTTTCCCTTCCAAAAAAAGTCCTCAAAAAAATAGATTTTTTGAAGCCTCTAAAGCAGGCTCCCCCCTTAACACTTGCCATTGTTCGTCCGCGATCTTCATTGTTCGGCGACAGGAGAGGAATGAGATTTTGTGCGCACACCTATCGTAAAAAATCAAACATTTTCGCGAACATGGATCGGTACGCGCACAAGCCCATACAGGAGTAAACCGCGTGCGCACACATACGGATCGAACGCACTTGTTGTCGTGTATGGGCGCTTTCAATGCTATAACTCACAAATGCGGGTGAGTTCCTGTTATGACAAATGACAGGCGTCGCTATCATTTATATTTATAGCTTTGAACTGTATACAATTGAATTATGGTTAAGAATGTTCTTAATGCTGTTAAACTTACATAAACATTGTTAGATTTGCAAATACATATGGACATGTTTGTGATAGTTGAAGTAAAATTAAATTAACTTATAATTGATTTAACAAAAGCCCATATAAATTTTGTAAAACTAATGGATAAGAAAGGTATCATTTAACCGATACCTGTAACGCAAGATAGAATTTCTGATTAGTTGGAATAAAGAAACACAATATTAAAACTGCAGATCTTTTGGAACAGATTACCGTTGTCGAATTTTCTGACACATTGCCCAGTAATCGATAACGATAGATGTATGAATAATTGCGCTTTTGTTTAATTTTTTTTATGCATAAAGCTGTATAAAGTTTCAGTTAGTTCTTCCAACGTGCCGCACTTCCGTAGTGACAACATAGTTGTGTTGTTTTCCCTTGATCTCATTTGAGAAATATTGCCATTGCCTTATTTGTATAAATGATTTTGCACACATCTAGCTTTCCATTTAGAATTTTTTAAAATGTAATGTATCAAAATTTTAATAAAATTATTAAAAATAGTGTACTTATTTATACATAATAGTTTCGACTGTGATTTTGAGCCAGTTTAAGTATATTTAAAACAAGATCAAGTATATGTTTTAGTTACCACAAAGTTTCGAGATTGGCAAGTTGCGTTGAAGAAGGCAATTTCGTTTAGAGAGCTGACTCGATTTTACGGAAAAAGTCCAATTTACGCGAGTATTAACGTGACGGACGGAAGAACTGCTACATTGCTTAGATGAGACCAATAACAAGTACGTTCTCCCTACGGAATGGCGGACCGTCGGTGACTAAATGAGGCATGAGACAATCAATAGGCGTTTAAAAATTTTTCTGTGTTGGTTTTTATATCTGGTGTGAAATATTTGTAAAAATTACCTGCAATGAATAAAGAAGTTCATTACGAAGGTTGGTTGATAAAATCGCCACCATCTAAGAGAATATGGAGATCGGTATGTTAAGAAAGAATGAAATTTCATTTTTCTAAAATCAACTAGCATATAAAGTATTCTCTGCTAGTTTTTATGATGTGGTAAATTAAACGTAAATATACTCTTGTCTTTCATATTCATATTGTGGTACAGTGAATAGTTTGAAGAATGAGAACAGAAATGAATAGTTAACCCGTAATTTCGAAGTAGTCTTATCAATTATTAAATCTTCATTAATTTTAATCATTTAATTGTATTTTAAATAGTTAATATATAAAATGAGGTGGTTTCTTATTCCTCCATTCAGTGGTATATATTTATGTATATAATGATGTCCGTTTATAAATGAATAAGCTATTCCAAATAAGAAGTTACACATATACATATGTATGTATACATTTGTAATGTCAATTAATCAGTGTTGATTGTGCCAACGTTCATAAATAATATACTTAGATATGTTTTTAAAGTGCTACTAGCTGAAACTATCACACAGAGAGAAATAACGAAAAAGTATGAAACGGAAAATTAGCAGAAATTAGTATGAAAAAAATGTTTAGAATTATCACATTATGTCAACACTTGAAAATTATAAAATTATGCGCATAAGAAAAAGGCTTCGAACTTCTAAATATCAAGTTAACCAAAGTTTTAACTTCGCAGGGTCCTTAATTATATTTTAATGTTTCCAAATTGTAGCTAGTCTCGTCCAGTTATAGAATTTTGAGAACATGAATTCACCTGCTAAAACAACAACAATAACAAAACAGCACTGATGTTAAAATTAAATAAAACTCTACGGCCGGCTTTAGTATACCATCTCACGATTTCAGGGTTAAAAGTTGTATGGTTGGACAGAGCTGATGCTCCACATTAAGAATATATGTATATAAATATAGTCGCAAACTTATAGTTTTCGAGATATTTGCATTTAAAGTTAAAAATTTCGCAAAATTTTATTTTGCAATTACAATGTTTCTACATATTTATTTTTTATTAATTAATTATATATTTAAAATACGCATTTTATTTTTTACACAAATAAGTGTTAAGTTTTGTCAAATAATAAATATTGCCATAACTACACATTTATCAAACGAATAAAAATGAATAAAAAATAGGATTATACCACAAATCCATAAATTATTATCCCTATTCTTTATGTATCATGATTTTTGATCGACCAGGGTTATTTTTTCCCACGACAGCCGGTTCTACGCACCGGAATTGACTCGGTTTTCACCCGACTAAGAGCTGTTTTTTCGGCGAACTAACCCCGTTTGGATCGGTAAGTGTTAATTTGTGTCCGCCAACCCAAAAAGGAGTTTTACTCGAAAAAAACTGACACATCCTGCACAATGAATAACGAAGTCCCCACCAGAATTATGGGCACCTGTAATAGCTCGGCCGATATTACCATTTCTAGCGGTGGTCTGATAAATGCTAACTACCGCATCAGAGTATCCGCCCATAATTATCTCGATCGCGAAACCACCCGAGTTTGTTTCTGTGGACAACCGTACCTATGTTAACTTTAACAAAGCTAACTGAGTCAGTTTAACAGAATTTACTGAGAACACCGCTTCACCGCTCTACCCATAAAGCTATTTTATCCGGCAATTTACACTGCACCCTTCGGTAGACGAAGCCAAACGATGAGTTACCCGACGGCTGCATGTCGAAAGACTGCGCACCACTTTCCCCGATGAGGAGGTTCATAATGTCATTAATAAGGCGAAATCATATAAATCCATTGGCCCTGATGAAATCAACATGCTTATGCTAAAGCATTTATGCTCGACGGGAGTAAGCTACCTCACTAATGTCCTCAACCTGTCGCTGACCACTCTTTAAATATCCCATTAGTGAAACCTGTGAAACCCGCCAACAAAGGGGAGTCTGATAACTCTCCTCTCCCCAGTAGTAAAGACACTTGACGCCTTGCAGTCACACAACGCTAACGCAGGACATAGAACAAACTACGCTCCCTCCAAGGCTGAAGAGGTGGACAGTGAACCACCTTAGCGGTCGTCAATCATCCGTACTGTTTCGAGGTGAAAACTCTAAACTTAGAAGAATTAAGCAAGGGGTTCCGAAGGGTGGTGTTCCCTCCCAGCTATTTTTTAACTTCTGTGTATATCTCGAAACTCCCGCAGCCACCAGAGGGAGTTTCCATAATCTCGTACGCTCATGATTTTAGGTGTAACTTTTGATAGTCTATGCTCCCCCTCTCTTCATACAAACATTGTTGGCAACTTATAAGGGAATCGGCCGGCCGGAAGAAACTTCAGAGTTGCCCGAACACTGCACTCCGGATTACGACAGGATGCCTCCTCATAACTAATAAACAACGTTAGTAGGAAAAATACAAATCGATTGATATTTTCATTTCCGAAAAAAAAATTTGTAACTATGTATATGTCTTAAAGATAAATTGTGCATATTTATTATTGTAAATTGTTATAAAAGAGCTATTATAAAATAAAGACATATTATGACTTCAAAGTCAAAAATATGTCGTGCAACTAATTAGCAACGCTTTATTTATTTTTTTTTTTAATTATTTTATTTCAGGTTTAAAGTTAATATTTGGTTGCAAACCCATTACTGTCAATCACGGCTTGATATCTAAGAGGCATTGACTCCACTAAACTTTGGCAAAATGTCCTTTGAATATTATTCCATTATTGTTTAACCTTTTAGTATAATTCCTGGAAATTTCCAACTTTATGGGAACGAACTCTTTTCTTTAAATGTGTCCAAAGGTTTTCGATTAAGTTTAAGTCCGGGATGCATGAAAGCCAGTCTAATAGAGGCACAATGTTTTCCTGAAATCATTGGTTTGTACCACGTGCAGTATGTTTCAAGTCGTTATCCTGCTGGTAAATTCACGTTACGGGCATATTGTCATCAGGATATGGTAACATTACGTTGTCCATGATTAAAATGTATTTTAAGTGGTCCATGCGCCCATTTATTTCACAAATTGGCCCAACACCCCACTAAGATATAGCACCTCATGTCATTATGCAGCCGTCACTATGTTTTAAAGTAAGCCTAAAGTATTTGGGTCCAACTTCTTGCATTGAGGCCTGCGGACATAAGTTTTTCCGTCTGAAGAAATTCAATTAAAATGCTCTCATCGAAAAATAATACTCTTTCCACTCTTTTTCTGTCCAATGGCGGTATTTCTTTGCAAACTCTAAGCGGCTCCTTTAATTGTATTCAGAGAGTAAGGGCTTCATCCTTGAAACTCTTCCAAAGAGTCCTGCCTCGCGTTATCGTCGTTTTACTGTAACTACAGATAATGCATCTAGGTTTTCTCCAAAAATTGCAACTCCAATTTGTTTTGCCATCTTGTGGGGATCCTTTTTTGAATCGCGGATAATTAACTCGTCCTTCTGAAGAGTAGATTTCCGACTTCTCTCTTGGAGCATGTTTTGTCATTTTATTCTTGTTGAAATACGTCATTTAATTTATAGGGACAAGTCGTTGTTAATTAGTTGCACGCATCTGTACATGATGAGGCGCTTATGCTCCCAGTTAAGAAGCGTAATGAACTCCTCTCCAGGCATTTTCTGCTGGGAGCGGAACCGCCGCCTAGGAACATCAAGAGATCATTCCTCAATTACGTCCACGACCTTACACAGTACGCCGCCCTTGGAGTCAAACCACCACCCATCCCAGACGAAGAGCTCGAGTTGCCGCGAGAAACGAGAGTGACCCTGCGCAGCTTCGTTATGTAGCAGGCAAAACTCTTACTTATCCAGAATATACTCTGACATATCCAATATATGTCCTGCGTGCAATGATTGTCCGCATGACACTGGCCACCTCTCCACCATCAACCCGCCGAAACAGCACGTTTCTTGGGCATTCCGTTGGATGACGTCGACGATAACTTGGCTAACCCTTACCATTACAACGGGGGCTAGGTAACCGTTAGAGCAACAGCAACAACTCTGCAGCACTTTTCTTGAAATGGACACAAAAAATTAATCAGGAGTGTTGTGGAATCCAAGACAGAATTGCTTAGCTGTCAGAATTGCAAACCAATTCTGATTTTCAATGGTGTAACAGAATCTGATTGGATTTTCGTCTTTTCGAATATAAGCAAAACCAATATTCGCATCAGCTGTTTACTAATGTGCAAATTTGCAAATGAATACATTTGGAAGCAAACCTATTTAAGTTTTTAATGAGTTCCGAATTACAGAAAGATTTTAAGAGATAACATTTATCGAATGAATAAAGACGCATTTGGGTGTTTAATTGCGTTTATTACGTTTTGTAAATCTTTAAGGGGGAGCCTGATTTAGAAGCTTTAAAAAATTTAATACTTTTTTTGCTTAAATCTCTTTAAAAATTTTCCAAACTTAACTTGAACATAAGTTATTAAAAAATATGAATCTCTTTGACTTTATTGTTTACGAGGGAAATCGCAACCTGCATTCTGCCCGCCGTCTGGCATATACACATGCGAGAAGCATCTGGCAATTGCTTTTCAAAGGCAGAATATTAAAGATTTCGTATCCAAAAAATTTGCGGATGATATTTAAATATACATATAACTATAAAGCCTAGAAATTTTGCTTTAATCAATTATTTCTTTCCCTCCCAAAAAAAAAACGATTTTTTTCGGCCTCTTAAAAAAGGTTCCCCTCTTATATATCCGCATTTTTTTTCCAAAACTCAATAATTAAGACATTTCGTGTTTTATTCTTATGTTGTCTCCTATAGAAATAAAGATAAATTAATTCGTAACAATAAAATAACTTGATTTTTTAACTTACAATTAAAATCTGAGTGCGAATATCCTCTTGATTTGTTTCTGACAGCAAAACCGATAAAATTGGTTTCTGTGACACCCAAAACCGATACAAATTCTGTTTCGAATATCAAACCAATAATATCTGAATTCATGACACCTACTGCTTTTTTTGATCGGTTTCAATTCTGATTCCGACAACTATCAGATTCCACAACACCTCTGAATGATTTCAGTAAATTATCATTTTTCCGTACAAAATTTGAATATGTTTGACAGAACAAAAAACCATTTCTCTCGAACACTCCTAAATGATAAATTTTGTTGTGCTGGAATCTAGGTTACAGACAACCATATTTCCATTATGAACATGGAGGTAGAATTTTTCAACTGTTATACCAAGGAAGCCTTCGTTGGCCAACCTGACGTTAAAATCGCCAAGAGAAAATGTTTACATCGTGAAGGGGGCAGTTGTCATAAGCGCGCTCCTGCCTCTCATAAAAGGCATCTTTGGTCATATCGAGGCGTGGGCGCAAATCAGTGTTATGTTAAAAAATTTTGCTCTAATGCGGATTGTAGCTAGATGCTTATGCGCCGAAATGAATAACGGGTATAGCTCTACGACAGTAACTGCTTACCCAAAAGCATGACTATACCCCATTACACCTCAGGTTTGCTTGCGGATTATTGTTGATTTTCTAACTCGAATAGTTCTAGGTTATACAAACAACCGTTAGGTGAACAAAACTATTATAAAGGTATCATAGTTTACGAAATATGAATTTATAAATGTATTTTTTCCTTTTGCAAACAATTAATTGGCAAATTGTGTATACAATACAATAACAGTTATTAAGATCCTAACAATGTTAGTCAAGAAAAGTAAAAAACCAAACTATATTATTACTTTTATTTTCTGTCTTGCAGTGTTGGCGCCGTCGCTGGTTTACACTAAAGCAAGGAGAAATACCTGAACAGTTTTGCCTTGAATACTACACTGATCGTAATTGTCGAAAACTGAAAGGTATTATTGATTTAGATCAATGTGAGCAGGTTGATTGTGGTCTCCGGTTGGAAAACAGGAAACAAAAATTTCAGTATATGTTTGATATTAAAACGCCGAAACGGACCTATTATTTAGCTGCCGATTCTGCAGAAGACATGCGTGATTGGGTTAATTGTATTTGCCAAGTATGCCACTTACACGACACCAACCATTCATTGGAATATAATGGTAATTTTTCTTTATTTATTTTATGGAAACTTAATCAAATCAAACGCCTTTATTACATTTTTTAAGTTCTACTTTGGTAATTCGTCCAACATTACAGATATCTATTGGCTAACAACTTCTTCCGTTGAATTGACACGAAAGTGACAAACCAATTGCTAAAAGTTTCATGGGTTTAAATAAAATAGATGATGAACATTTCCACAAACATATCTCAAAATCGAACTCAATTCGAAACCCTCCCAATTCTTGTTAAAAATGCTAAATTTAGGGCGAATTCTTTCCAATACCAGATAGTTTTGTGACCAATTTCGGGAATATTCTCAATGAGCTCAAATAGTTTTTATACTCTTGCAACATGTTGCTACAGAGTATAAGAGTTTTGTGAACCTAACGGTTGTACTACTGCCACCAAATTGAAAGGTGAATTTTTAATTTATAATTTTTCTGTTAGTTGGTAGCACTGTTAGTGACATCTATGCTAAATCTTACGTCAAAATATCCATTGGTATTTGAGATACGCGGCGGGAGGGGATAAATTTGAAGGAAATGATTTGGACAAAATTAACCTTTCAATTTGTATCACCTATAGATAGGTATAGTGTTCTATGTATGTACATATACATTAGTATGTATAAATGATCATAATGATGAGACGAGATCAAATGCGGGTGACTGTCTGACTTTCCGTCCGTCCGTGCAAGCTGTAACTTGAGTAAAAATTAAGATATGTTGATGAAACTTTATAAAAGGGTAACTTGGCAAAAAAGAAGATGAATTTGTTCGGGGCGTAATCGAATACCTCCTTATGTTGTAAAATGTATATTTCGAAATTGATTGGATAAATACTTTTTTATCTTCATTTCAGCTAAATGGCGTTCCTCAAACAATAAAAATGCAATTCCTGTGGAAGTGCCGATTAATACATTATCAAAGAAAGATAATCAAAACAGAGAAATAAGTCAAGAGAAACTAGGCATTTTAATGCCGTCACCGATATATTATAACAACGTTTCTAAAAATAGGGAGTCGACTTATGCTAACTCGGAACAAAGCAGCAGCGTTTTGCAAAATAATCTAAGTTCGGCTTCAAATAACGATCGAGAAACCACGAATACAATCAATCAAACTACTGCCGTTTCGAACAATGAAAGTAATATTTATCTTAATACATCTACAACGTTAAATCAAAATCATGAAAGAAATGGTGCAACACGAAAAGTACCAGAAAATTTAAAACTGCAGAACTCACCTTTATTAGAAACATTGACACTTAGTGTACAATCATCCCCTTCATTAAGCACCTGCTCTGGCCCATATATTCCAATCAGCGAATGCTTCTCTGGCACACCAAAACATGTGAGTAATTATTATTAATATTTTATATAATATTAAAAAAAGTAAAGAAAGACTAAGTCCGGGTGTAACAGAAGGTATTATACTCTCGCATTTTGCAAAGATCAAAGCCTGGAAAGTACTTTTAGGTGTTAGCAAAACTGTATACATATGTATTAAAAATGTTGCGATGAGTAGTAAATGTATTACAATCAAAATTGTTGTCTTATTAACTTATATTGAAGGTTACAGACTTACTTCGATTTAAAACTAGACGTTACTTCGCGTCAGTGAACATTTTAGTAAAACCATCCTCAATTGATATATGTAAGATATGAACTCAACTGAAGGTGCGAAATTTAATTTATTGAGTATGTACCAAACTTGATTAAAATTAGTCGAGTAAGTCTGGAGACACCTACAGTGCTAACCCCGTCGTCTAATTTTGATACCGGTTTCTATAAAACTATCTTGTAAAATCACCGGTGTGAAATTTAATGTTTTTTACGTATTTAGTTATTTTTATAGATTTACACTTTTAGTTTTTATAACAACAAATTTCATCTATTTTTACACTGTCGTAAGCTCTAACAGAAACATTTTTTTTTTTTGTTTTTACATAACACCTTTTAGAGGTAGAGGGTAGGTCCAGACAACGTTTTTCAAACGGTAGACGACGTCGTTTAAAAAGAGCGAACGTGGTAACCCCTTAATTAATTCGCCCATAATGGCCGTAGTTCCCATGCAAAGTGGTTTAGAAATAATATCATTCTGGGACTGCGAGTATTTGTTACTATTTTACAGAGTGACCTCTATGCCGCTGAGAAGCTGCACCCGGAGTGTCATAAGTGTTAATATTTGTGTTGTTTACACAGTTATCTAAATGCGATAAGTCTACTGTTACTTCCCAAGCTCTTTCCTCATACTTGTTGTTAAGTATATTTTAAAGTATGTAAAATAAATGTATTGATTACATTAGTTTGTATTTGCGGATTCAGCTAATAACTAATACTTGAATTCACTTTTTATAATTTTGCAACATGTTGCTACAGAGTATAATAGTTTTTTAAGTCTAGTTCTCCTAACGGTTGTTTGTATAATCCAAAACTAATCGAGATAGATATAGAGTTATATATATATAAATAATCAGGATGACGAGAACAGTCAGTGGCTGTCTGTCTCGCCCGTTCATGCAATCTGTAACTTAAGTAAAAATTGAGATATCTTGTTGAAACTTAGTGTGCAGCTTTCTTGGTACAAAAATTCGAGTTCGTAGATGGGCGTAATCGGACCACTGCTACGCCCATAAATCGCCATTAACTGAAAACATATAGAGAACCATAACTAAGCACTTAATTAAGATATAAAATTGTAATTATGCACCAAAGAGGATCGCAGTAACAAGGGGCACGTATGTGTGTGTAAAAAAGTTTGGAAAACCACGACCTCTAATATGTTTAATGTACATACACATCCTAAACCACTAAAGCCACAACAACCAAATTTACCTACTTCCTTTTCTGCTTCCGCTACGGCTACACAGAGCACAGCCCTTCACTTTTCACTTGAGAATGTATGTACTTTTTCGTTGTTCTGCTATGACTCTGCTACGACTCCGGTCAAAGTGAAAGCGGTAGTAATAGCAATAATTCTATAAATTTCGCTGCTACGGAGTAGTAAATTAAAACCCTGGTTTAAAATGTTCGGTTAGCCTTTCCTTACTTGTTTATTTTATTATTGTAGCATACAATAAATATACGTTGATTATTTTTTTTCAGCTTGAAAATCCAATTACTCCATTAAATAATCTTGATCCAAAATTTTATGACACTCCACGCAGTCACAACAATATTGGCTTGAATCTCACCAATGACCAATCGTATTCACCAAAAATTACGAACTATAATGCAGTAAGTGAACATTTTTAATTATTAATACTATATTCTAAAAAACGCTTTCAAAACCAATATAATATTTTGCTAATTAATTGCATCCAATACGTATGCCTCGAAACAATAACATTTAATCTTTTTTTAATTTACTTTGTTGTAAATATATTTTAGCACTCACATGGGCCTTAAAATAAATTTTGGTATTATACTAATTTGTTAATCAGGGGGATATTATATTTTAAATTGGCGTCTAATAATAAGGAAAGAAACAATCATCACATTTTTACTCGTATTACCTAAGTTATACTTATAACAGACTTTTGGTAACAATAATGTCCTATTTCATTCTAGTATTTATTTAAAAAATCTATTCGTATACAAAATCTCTGTCAAAATGGCAAAATTAATTAATAAAGTGGAAAATAAAATATTTTTCAGAATAACTTGGATCACGTTACCACCTTATTTTATGACCAGTTGCTAAATTTTCGCATATGTATATGCAATAATAATATTTTCTCTCTCCATTACACATACACATATATAAGTTCATATTTATTGCTGACAATTGAGCTTTTAATAAAGTTTTTACAAATAATTTTTTCAGTAAAATATCGTAACTACTTCAGAAACTCTTTCACAATTTTTTGTTCCTAATTTGTTTCTAATTAAAAAGAGAAAAATATTTACTAATATAACCTGTCAACAATAATAAAAGAAAAGAACTCTTATTATTTGAGGAGCTTTGTGCCATATTTTTTACATATTGGACAATCCACGCCTTTTTAACGCAATAGGAATCAGACTTTCGAAACCTTTTTTGTGGCAAATTCTAAGAATAAGAATTTGATAATTTTATTGGTCGTACATTATTGAAAATTTATTTAATCATGATCAGTGCCAAATCGTTATGATGATGTTAGTTTTATGTAAAGGATATACGTACATATAAACATCTTTTCATTAATTAGAAGCACGTACCGCCTCCCACAAATTGCGCAACAGTTAACCGTTCGGATTCGGATTCCGAAAGCGTTTTTACGGATGATGATGATTGGACATACCCGATGCCTTTGCGTGAAAATGTTGGTAGGTATTATAATTACTAATTATTTTCTGTATAATTTAAATGATTAAAAATTCTTCTTTAGACCGAAATACAAGGCCTTCCGACAGCTCCGTTGAAAATGAATCCTTTGTTTTAACGTACTCGCAACGTTTTTCTAAATTACCTGATGATGTTAATGATAAATCCAATGTTTTCAAATATGATGTGGACGCTGAAAAAAAGAATCAACCGATCGAAATGAACAAAAAGTATAAAAATAAACAAAATTTATCCCTAGATATTAAAAAGAATGAAAGGTATTTAAAGAAAATTATATGATAATACAGTTTACGTAATAGATTTGAATATTGGTTACAGAACTTTAAAAGAAATATTACAATTATCCGATACGGAAAATACTTCGCCAGCTATGGGGCCACTGGATGCCAGTTCAATAGTAGAAGAAAGTTATGATATACCGCGTTCGCATCAGTTGCCATATCATAATATAGATCAAATATTTAACGAAAAGATATGGACCCCGCAAACTGAGGAGTCTTCAAATTATGCATTGGCTACAACAGAACATCCGAAATCAAATACTCAAAAGAAATTACAAGAACATTTCTATACAAACGCGGCGCCTAACAAACTTGAAGGAAATGTTTTTCGTTATGATTTTATACAACACGTAAGTTATATTTTCGAAATAATATTACTGTTCAAAGCAGCATTATAAGGTTGTCAAAAAGGTCTTGCGGTATTTTTATTGAATCAATTCGTGTGGCACCCATACATCGAGCTTCTTGGTGACTCCAAGGTTCTTCAAATGGTTTATAACGGTTTGATGACTACTTTGCCGGTCCCTTTCGACCAATTCAGTAATTTTATCAGCAATTTTCGACGACAGCCTTCCGGAGCGTGGCACATCTTCGACCACCTTACACCAGAACGAAAACGTTGAAACCATCGTTGTGCGGTGGAAATGGAAACTGTATCGGGATCCATAAACTGCACAAATTTTATTGGCGGCTTGAGATGCATTTTTGCCTTTATCGTAGTAGTACTGTAAAATCCAGCCGTTTTTCTCTTTATTTTGCTCCATGTTTGCGACGCTATAACTCACGAACGACTTAAAAAAACGACAATCAATCAAACACGTGTTAGCGCGTGAAATGAGCTTTCCAAAAAGGTATCATACCCATGGAACATAAAACTAGAACTACGCGCTTTCAGTGCCAACTAGCGAAAAATCGCAAAACTTTTTTGACAACCTATTCGCTTGTTTTTGTGGGCAACACTATTACAACAAGGAAATTTAACTAAACAATTTCTGTGGAGATTGTACTGCTGATTTAGACAATAATACACGACAAACTTCGTCAAAATATCTTGTCAAATTAAAAAGTACTTACAAGGACATGATTTTTATCGTTCAGTTTGTATGGCAGCTATATGTAATGGTGATCCGATATCGGTTCCGATAAATGAAAAGCTTCTTGGAGACAAAAGAATCGATGTAAAATTTCAGATCGATATCTCAAAATGATCTGGATGCTTATAAACATATTTTAGGCTATCCGACACCCCCTTCTGCTTGTTACAAACTGCTTGTCAAATTTAACATACACTGTTAGGGTATAAAGAAAGGAAGCGCTTTGTTTTGGGTGTGGATTGAAAGGTTTGTAAAACTGCTGCACCCTAGAAAAGCAATAATAAACTTCTTACTCTACCTTTAGCTTCACAAAGGACTACATCAATTAGTCCACGTGCGATCTCTTATCAGCCATCTAACCTAACCTACCCTACCTTTACACGCAAACAAACGCAAACACAATTTAGTTTGTCTGAACTTATGGATGGGATAATATGTATGCTTAAAGAGAAAGTTACTTTAATTAATATATTTGCTATGTAAAAATATACTACATATTTAATTAACCAAACATTTTTTCCATAATATTGTTAAATCTTTATATTTAAAGACCGAATTGCCACCAGTAAACCGCAAACTGAAACCAAAACTTAGTATTAATAATAAACTACCTGACGGCGAATCCGAAAATCAATGTGTGCCTGAGAAACCTGTAAAGAAGGGATTTATTGAATCTTCAACTCCACCTTCAGTGGACAGAAATCTAAAGCCGAATGTATATAAGGTAAATCATTATGATGTTTTAGAAAACGTATATGTGTATGCATACCAAGTTGATTTATAGGCAGTCAATTCATCATTATTGGAACATGGAATGCGACGTTCCGTAGATATATCTTCTTCAATAGAAGTAATGCCAGAAATTGATGAATGTATATTAGAAACTCGCACATTACCAAGGAAAATTAGTTCACTTTTGGATGGAAGTAATAATGGCGGGACTGCAGATATTTCAGTTTTACATCAGCGGTCAAAATCTGCAGCAAATTCAATGTATCAAGAGTCTGTTGAATGTAATCCCCTACAAAAAAACACAAAAAATGAACATCGACTACAATATTTTGATTTAGATGTAGCGAATCCACCAACAATAAATCGACAGAGCATAAGCACAAGCAATTTAACAAAGGAGGAATCCAGCAATGTCGATTTATTGCCGAAAAGTTCTTTGAAAAGCGGTGTAGTTTATAATTCAGTAGATTTTGTGAAAACTGAAGCGTTTAAGCGTATTCGCGAAGAACGTAAAAAAGAAAGTGAAGGTGTAAGTTCTAAATAATTTGTTCTCTACTATTTGCATTTAGAGTATAATAATTATAGTTTTGTACAGTCAGCAAAATAATTAATTTGTATGTGTTAACGTGTGTTTAAAAAATATACATTTATTTATTATTATTTTGCATTTTTAAATCTCAGACATTTCTACGAAATTTTTCAATTAATTTTTTGTTAAACTGCTAGAAAATATAGTCTTTGCTAAATATGGTATATCATACTTTGTGCAATTAGTCATAGTACCCAAATGTTTATATAATAAATGAACGCATATACTATACTTTTTTATTTAATTATTGATTTTTTTTTTTGTAAAAGACAAGCAGAAAAAGAAAAAAAAAAACTTTTAATATAAATTTTGCTGGTTTTGTTTTTGATTAGTAGGTTTGTTTATATGGCGTTGTAGTGCCTTTTGACCAATATTTAGCGTACTGGCAGCGAGGGGACTGTCGTAATGTAATAGCAATGGAGTCGGGCGGTTGGGGCAGTATATCTGTTAACAGACTGATAGCCACCTCATTTTCAATTTATTATATTTAGATCCATTTTATTCACATGGTTATCGCAGTAATATACTATTGCAAAATTATAAGATCGGTCAAATCATAGCTCGTTAAGTCTTATAGGTAGGTATTTTGAAAATACTGAAAAAAAAAAACAATTTTAATAACATAACTGTACAACTTTAGGAACTTGGAAATAAAATGCATAAAATAGGTGTTGTAAAACTATAAGACTTCACTGCTACTCTGATTGTGTTCTGCATATTTTTTGAATTTCTGTGTTTTTTAGCTTGAGTATCTTTAGATTAGAAGTGAATAATAATTTTAGCCCAAGCGAAAGCTTGAAAGTAAACGCTATCGGATCAAAAATTGTACGCAATGTGACCGGTAATAAAAATGGGCGGCACTTCTACCTACCTACGGGCTAAGCTACATCAAGTACCACGTCTGTTACCTCGCCATAAGGCTGACCTGATGAGTTTTGCCGGGCGCAACATCTCAACCATTTGAACCTCGATAATTAATATTCTTATATCAACAATTACTAAACTTGGATTAAAAATGTGCTTCAGGTAATCTTCAACGCGGAAGAATTCCGTCATAGTCCATGAGTGGGATCAATTGGAATAATCATAAAATTTAATGGTTTTATAGTTTTGCAACCCTTTTTTTTATTTTCTTTCCCAATTTTTAAGTTGTACAGTAGTGCTATTAAACAGTTCTGCTCACATATTGAGAAGTTTTGGAATTTTGTGAGGTCTTCCTTATGTTGAGGTGAATTCAAAAGCTTAAATGCCCACAATTTCCTCACAAATTTGTGATATCTGAAAGCAAACCCCAATGCAAAATCGGTTGTGTTTGTTTTGTTAATTTCAATATTTTTAAAGAAATTTGCAATTATTTTATTGAAGTAGAATGGTGGAACTATTCTTGCAAAGGCGTTATCTACTATAAATATAACTATTTGTCTATTACAATAAAAATGTAACTTTTGTCTTTGTACATTGTACATTTTACTTCTTTCTAGGTATGAATATAAAGAAATATAAATATAATATAAAAATATGTAATCCTAACTATTATAGCAAATGGTAATGCCCTAGGTGATATGCGTCAAAGTATTGTGATCTGCAAAATTAATATATGTATTAATATATAATTTAGAATATTAGCTTACCAATGGTTTAATTTTTCTGTAAGGTTATTGAGCACTGTTGTCATAGCTGTCAGTGCTTGCGTCATTTGGCTCAATACCCCTGTCAATTGTAGGTTTTGCTCTGAGGTCCTTTGCAGCTCCTCGCGTCTCTCCCGTGCCATTTGCATCAAGACACCCATCAACTGTTCGTTTTGCTCTAAATTTTTTTGTTGTTGGGAAATGGCCCGCTCCTCCCGTCTCTCTTGCGCCTTCATTTTTTTTAGTATTGTTCTTAGCATTTTCACTGCTGTTGGTTTGGGGGCTTCAGAAACGATTGAAGCAGAAGTTGATGGTGTAGGAGAAGGTGGGATGGGAGAAGATAACCTAGAATGGGATACATCAGGAGAATATACGATAAGAGGTGGTGAAGTGGGATGTGAAGGTGACGAAGGTAAATTGCGGAGGTATATAGCAGGAAAAGCTGGAGCAGGAGCTGGCGATGGCGCTGGAGTAGGAACGGGGTCCGTTGTTGTGTACAATGGCGACAATACCTGTAAGTATAAAACGGACCGATCAGTGGATCTTATAATAATAAGGGAATAAATATTGAATGTGTGAGTACCACTACGATGGGAGTTAAAGTAAAAAACAAAAAAAATACCTGGTGATCCGAACTCCCAATACTCGACACTCCATTAACCGTTGCTGTCCCAAAGGTTGAAATTTCCTGCACCTCACATTCTGATACTTCAACTGCCGAAGGGTCTCCACCAGTAATATGCGTGTGGGCTTTATCTTTTCGCGCTCGGCTACGCAACTGATGTTTCCAGTGCGTTAACGTCTATGTTTAAAAAATATATATATTATTCTTTCGTGAAACACATAAACACTTTTAAACTTACCTCCTTCCATTTGGTTGCTGTGCGTGTTGGCCCTTTTAAGGCATTTAATATTTCTGCTAACTCTGACCACAACATTTGCAGCCTTTGTGGGCTGGCCATCTTCTTTCGTTGCAACTCAGGATGCTGCTTGCAGAATTTTATATAATGCCGCAGCTGCTCCTGAGTTGTTCTTTTAAATATTGAAGCCCTAAAAATAAATGCAATTATTTATGCACAAAATTTAATAAACTTTCAAAAATACTCACTTTTCTTTGCTGCCCATTTCTTTATTTTGCTTTGTTTATTTTTAAAAAACAACTGTTAAACACTAAAATGCTTTTCACCTCCTGTGGTGAATTTTGTGTTTTTGTGAGGTTTGAATAAGAATAACCTCACAACAATTCTCATCAATTTGTCCTCACAAAGCAGTTGTGAGGTTTTCACAGAATATTGCTCAAAATTGTTTCCACAGTATTAGAGTTGCCAATACACATGTTTTATAGAACAAGCTTTCTTCAAAATGCTTACCCTGCATCTCGACAGGCAAAAATTTATGGTATACCAACTGTCAAATCTCTCGCCACTGCCGTTGCCAAATTTGCATATGGGAATTTGTTATCATAACATAATCATTTGGGAAATGATTGTAACATAAAAATTTGGGAACAGGCAAGTACGACTATAGAAGCGCTTAAAAATTTGAAAAGTTTTTTTGAATGGAAATTTTTGTAAGGATGGTCAGGATTTTAACAATTTTTGCAGAATGTCTGTTGAACAATTTGGCGATGTTTTTTAGTCTATCCTCTTGCAAGAGGAACTCTTATAATTACGTAAGCATTCGAATTAATTGAATAAGCTTATTAAATTTAAAACTTCACTCATTCGACAATCCATTTGTTATAAATTTTCTGCAAAGTCACAATATTAAACTGAACATTGATTTTTTGGAAAAATACATTAAATTATTTTGAAAATTATACTTATTATTTCGATATATATGTATATGTTGCCTCTTCGAAATTCTGCACACTGCTGAAGTGACAGTCATTGCGTGCAATAATTACCATACGAATTTTTATGTCATATATTGTATTCTATAAGAAATATGGAGTCCACATAGGCAATACGTACAGCAATACAGTTAGTACACAAGCAGTTGATTGTCGAAATGCCACTTTATAATTTTGTAACAGAGTGTAGAGCCCTGCAAGACGGGTATCTGTTAGCAAACAGGTGAGCGACTTGTTATTGTCCACTTTTAAAAACGTTAAACTATTTGTTACTTTTGTTTAGAGAGTGGGAAAAAGTGACACATCATCATTTGATGTTCAATGATGTCCTCGCTCTAACCAATGGCAAATATTGTATGCTGTATTTTTCTAACAGAATGAGATATATTCGCTATCAAATCTTTTTATAGTCTGTTAAGAGTAACAGATACGTTTGTTAGCGCTCATAGGTATGTGTTATGCATAACAAAAAGTATTTGTTAACCAGATTTCTGTTAGCGTTATTATTTTGGTTAGCAGTTTGTTACCTCTAACATATAAACATGTTAACAGTAACAAGCATATCTGTTACCTCGATATTTTAATATATTTGCTATCCATTTGTTACTTTTAACAAATTCAATTCTTTTAAATGACATTCAGTATTTTTTATATTATTTTGTTTTATTTTTTCCAATTTTAGGACTATATTGACTTAAGCTAATTGGTAAATGAATTAATACCATATACAGTATAATCCGAATATAACGACCTCGCTTACAGCGTCCGACCGCTTTTAGCGACGTAAACGCAACTTAAAGTTTGGTTTTAGTGCAAATTTTTGAAAAAAACTTTGGTTAAAGCGTCACCGTTTTTAGCGACATACCGGCTTTAGCGACGTAGTTTCACGAAATTTTAAGACAAGTTTACTGGTTATAACGACGACGCATGCTTTTTTATTAAGAATGAATGTCGCCGATCAGTTGCGGAATCAATAACGGTAAAGTACGGTACAATGTTTTTATGTCTTTCGCTAGTACATAGCTATTTACTTATGTATGTATTTCGTAAATTTTTGTAGATCAGTCTCGTCTTCAATGTATAAATGTCAGTTAGTTAGTTATTTTTTCGCGGTCAGACAATAAGAAGTTGCGCCACAATGAGTGCTCTGAAGAGAAAATGTTTTTCTATTGAAGAAAAAGCTGCAATTATACATCGCTTAGAAGCTGGCGAATCAAATGCACTTCTTGCAAAAGAGTTCGGTGTTAGTCATTCCACAATATCTACAATCAAGAAAAATAAAAGCAAAATTGAAACTCTATTCAATGAAAATGTTCTTAAAATTAAACGTGTGAGAGTTTCGAGTCAAGATGATGTAGATAAAGCATTATTGCAGTGGTTTAAAGTGCAGCGTAATAAAGGTATACCTATAAATGGGCCTATACTACAAGGAAAAGCAAATGATTTTGCTAAGAAGCTTAACATTTCTGGATTCGAATGCTCAACAAGTTGGATCAGCCGATTCAAAGTAAGACACAATATTGTTGCAGGCAAAGTTGCTGGTGAATCTCTGTCAGTCCAAAATAGTGATGTGAGCGACTGGTTAGCAAAAGTTTGGCCAAATTTGAAAGCCCAATTTAGCGATGATGAGATTTTTAACGCTGATGAAGCGGGATTATTTTATAAGTTCACACCAAATCAAACTTTAAAATTTAGAGGAGAAAAATGTTTAGGCGGAAAGCTGTCGAAAGAAAGACTAACTGTGCTAATTGCAGCAAACATGAGTGGTACAATAAAAAGAAAATTGCTTGTAATTGGAAAGTCAAAGCTTCCAAGATGTTTCAAAAACGTACGGTCGTTACCTGTCGATTATGTTAGTAATAGCAGAGCCTGGATGACATCTGATATTTTTACGAAATGGGTGCGTGATTGGGATCGTGAACTCAAGAAAACGAAAAAAAAAATCCTACTTTTGGTTGATAATTGTCCAGCACACCCTAAAATCGATGACTTGAGAAGCATTACTCTAGTTTTTTTACCACCGAATACTACATCCATATTGCAACCTATGGATCAAGGAGTAATTCGTGCGTTTAAATCATATTTTCGAAAATTCCTTGTTCTAAAACTAATCCACAACCACGATAACAATAAAAATAACAAGGTTGGGCAAGTGAAGATTACAATACTTGATGCCATTCTTATGATGTATGATGCTTGGAACAAGGTTTCTGAAATAACGATTTCCAACTGTTTCAAGCATGCTGGATTTTCTATCGCGAATATAGGCGTTACCAGCTCCTCAATATCAACTGATTTTGATGATGAAGATGATGTTCCGCTCTCAGTTTGGGCAAGTGCTTTTGAAAGTAGCCTACCCATATCAACAGAAGAAATCGAGGAATTTTCTAGTATTGACAATAATCTTGCAATATGTGGAGAACTAACCGATGAAGCAATTGTGCAAAATGTAATTGTCGACAAGAGTGATAGTGATGACAGCGCTGATGAAAATGACCAGATTTCTTCATCTCCAAGCGTATCTGAAGCTCTAAAATCTGCAGAAATTTTAAATCAGTTTGTACATGCTAATTTCGTTGATGAATCTGCAAAAAATATGATGTCTATTCTTCATAATACTGTACGCGATTCTTCACCATAACAAGAAAAAACAAGGTAAAATTACAGACTTTTTGAAGTAAATTTGTATAATTGTACGTATGTATATTACTATGTACGAATACATATGTTGATAATATGTATGTATACATAATTTGAATTGGAATAAATTTTATTTTTACTGAAAACGGTGTTTTAATAGCAAAAAAAAATATTCCAGCGTACTACAGTTAGTAAGAAAACACTAGGGGAAGCGTAAAAGCAAAAAAAAAAAAACTCTAAATTCTTTTTGAACGTCGACCGGCTACAACGACGTATTTTCATCGGTCCCTTGAATGTCGTTATAACCGGATTCTACTGTACTTTTTCTTCCTCGTTAGGTGTATTCACTCCAAGGGGTGTTTTACTCTTCTTTGGTGTTGGTTTTTTGACTATTTTGTTTCGCCTCACGCATTTTTTTTGTTGTTGGTTCTACAGAAACTTTAGCAAGAGGAGTTTGATCGGTCTTACCCGCTCATATTATTGAGCGTTGAGGTGGACGCGTCAAACTGTTTGCTCACTCCTTAAAACCGCTGGCACTGGGCTTCTTATGTCCTTCAGCGTTATTTTACAATTTTCCATTTCACTCGAAAATGTTGTTTATTTCTGTTTAAACTAACCATCCTTACCTGGAGACAACCCTGCCCAGTGGGATTCTTAATTTGAGTCAGACGATTCCAGAATTTTTGTTGTTTAGACACTTAGTTATAGGCGGTGACAAATTACTCCATCAAAGCCTTCCTCGAGCATCTCTGCTACCTCGGGTGGAGGACTATTCATATTATATAAATATTTGCAGCTAATCTACGTATTTGGAGGCCGTTCACCTGCTAATCCATATAGTAACTTAAGCTGGCCTGTCCTTCCACTTATTTGTACGGTAAATTCAAATTTTTTGTGCATATAATCCATTGCAGTTCATAATTGAGCTTTGTCATCAATCAGCTAGGGACAGATAAGTGATGGTGGACTATTGAATGTTTAATATTTATTTAATGTAAATATTTTAGTAATCATAGTCGGCTGTAATTGCGTAAGCGGTGCCTACGCCAGTAAAGAAGAAGAAGAAATATTTTGGTAAGCTATACTAAAAGATTTATAGAAAGTTGTAATGCAAAATTATTACGATGCTTCAAAAATTTTTTTAAATTTGTTTTCAACTCTTACCCCCTCAAATGTTAGTGGGTTGAAATAAATTGATTATCAGCTGACTGTTCCCGCCTTCGGTTTCGGTGGTGTTTATTTATTTTTAGTAAAAAAAATACGAGTTCGTAGTTGGGCGTAATCGGCCACGCCTACAAAACGTCATTAACCGTATCATAACTAAGCTTTATATAAAGATATAAATCTCTAATTTGGTATAGGGGATCGCAGTAGAGGCACCTGTAGGTATAAAAAGAGGGTGTGGTCCGCCCTCTAACAAGTTTAATACATGTACATATCTCCTAATACAATAAAGCAATGAAAATGGATGAAATCGGAAGATAACACCGCTTCCTCTCCAAATAACGGTACTGTTGAAAACTAGTAATGGGATAAAACTTAGCACGAATAATGCCTTTAATGTATGCTGTCTTATGACCAGAAATTGTTCAAATCTAACAAAAACTATTCAAGCCCAAGTTACCGAATATTTTCAGTATATCTTTGTGCCTAAAATAGATAAATTTGATGGAAAGCTTGACTTGTCATGTTAATAGCATGTGGTATTGTAAAAAATAGATAAACTCGGGTCGATTCTACCCTAACACCCATATTCTACGCATAATGATTTCAGTTTTTCTAACAAACTTTATGTGTCTCTCAGTGTATAAGTTATATAGTATATAAGATATGTGTAGGGTTTTCAATAAGAGCCTTTGAAAGTACATGGCCACCACGGGCATGTAGAAGTCCAGGCGCTGAACCCAATTTTCAACGGGTTTCAATCGGTTACTGCTGAAATTTCACGTTCGATATTCGTATGAAATTCATCAAACGTCGCTGGCTTGTTGGCATGACTTTACGAAGCCCCACAGGAAATAGTCTAACGCCGTCAAAATGAACTACCGGGCGGGCTTTCGGCGGACTAATCAGATGTTATTCTTACAATAGCTAAATTAATCAATATTAACCGAGGTACAAGTTAGTATATAAATACTTAGTTCCACTGGGAAGCCGAGCAGCTGAAAATGATATTGCAATATGAAATTCTCAAGTTGATTTTACAATGCCCAATCTATATTTTTAGGATGGATTCATGTGTAGAAGTTCAGTGGCCAGAAACGATTCTTTTACATATGACTCAAGCAGCTCACGATTTCCAGTCTTTGACCAAGTATCCTCTGGGTAGCCTAAGAACATCCGTTTGAAGGCGAGCTAAAGTGAGAAGGCGAAATATCCAATACAAAGGGTTGTGCGCTGGTTTGGGAGCCGCCACGTAAAAAAACACCCTAGTGAATAGTAACAACCATCCTCGGATGAGGCTTTTATTAACTCTGCTATAATCGCGTAAACGGTGTCTACGCCAATTAAGAAGAAGAAGAAATTATATTTTTGACAGTGGTATTTTTGGAAAATATTACCATCCATACATGTACATGTAACAACACCAGAAATTATTAAAAGTTTTTTGCTCGAGTTTTTGTTCAGAACTTCATTGGCTTGAAAGAACACGCTTGATACATATGTAGGTTTATGGTCTCGTATCGTCCTACAGTTTGTACTATATGTCTGTCTAAAATATTAATTTTTTTAATTTTATACCAATAACAAAATATTGTCTTAGTATTTTAAAAGTTTTAATGATTTTCATGAAGACGTACCTTAAGATGGTGTTAGTAGTCACCTGTACGCAGAAGGTATTTTACACAACGTTGGAAATAATGAAATTTTCAAACAATAGTTAATAAAAAATTCAAGACTCTTCAGAGATTTTCAATTTTAAATAAGAACAAATACGTCATAACTGTTTAAACACCATTTGCTTTGTAGTTTTGAATACTGAAATATTTTTATTTTTCCCTACAGACATACGGTGCATCCGTCGGCATCGATTTTGTATTATGAAGGTAACAGATTTCTCAATAGAGAAAGAACATTCAAAGACAAATTTTCTACAAATTTACTCACAAACTATACAATCGTTTTCCGTTTGCTTATATAATACTATATATTGCTATATAAACATTATATTAGCATTTAAATTTTTATATCTTAAAGAGTGGTTTATACCATTAATAGTTAGAACCAACGCACGAATAATGAGTGTTAAACAGAATCACCCTGACTTCAATACCACAATTAACAGATCTACTTAATTCTAATCACTCCTAATTGTAGTCGTATATATATGTTTCAAGTATAAATCAAAATATGTTGTATAGTTCATATGAGTCATAATGCGATGCTTTCTTAAGGGAAGTCTTGGAGATAATGATAACATACTGGCCCATTGCCCTTCGCAAAGGTCATCGTATCGAAGTAAACCTACTTCGTGTCCACCAAGACTGCCAGGTCCACGACATACCGCCACTTGACCATCCCACAATTTTCCAGAGAACTCTCGTATCCAACGTGCTAAATACAAAACTTTGCAATCACAGTGCCAAGGATTCTTATCCAGTTTGACTGCGACTAACTTTTTTAAACTGCTGAATGCCCCGTTTTGTAAATATTGCAATTTATTCGAGTCAATTCGCCTGCAAAGAAAAAATAAAATTTCTTTATAAAATAATGAAAGTAAGGACTGCATGCGAAAAAAACAGGAATACGTTGTGTGCTATTTTTATATTTTCGCAATTTATTGCACAGAGTATAATACCTAGAATAGTGGTTATATAAATGCTAAATTGAGTAAAGTTACTTATGAAAAGTGACATTACATAAGAGAACCGCCCGGCACCAAATTCGATGATCTCAGTACTATTAGTCAAATGATGTAAATCGAGTCCCGGAATTATTCGCTGTTTTCCATATGCTAATATGATACTTTTCAAACTTCGCGAATTTTATATCATATAAATCGGTCCTTAAGTATCTTAGATTGACTTACTGAACTTACAGTCTTAGATATAGTATAGTAGAATATCTTGGTGTCAAAATAAGATCCATAAATTACAAAAACTTTCAACAAAAAGTGGTGAGAAAAACTAGTGAAACTGAAGGTTTTGAAAATTTTCAAAATTGGTGAAAAAACTGGCAACCTGATCAAGCGTCCCTATCCTGTCTCGATTTGTACGCAATTCTTTTACATTCATTCATGCTACTGAGTAGTTTATCTTGTATAAAAATAGATTCACCCTAACGAGTGTATTACCCTATGTTCACGCGACTTCGAGAGCACATTACCTCCATATATGTATAGTAAATTACTTACTAATTATTAATTAGTATATAGAGTAATCTTTCTGGAAGACTACATAATTAACGCTTTCGAAAATTACTTACAGTTTTTCCAAGTTTCCCAAGGGCGTGAAAACGTCGTCTTCCATATTTTTTAGTATGTTGTTGTTTAGCATAAGTTTTTCTAAATTAATTAAGCCTTGGAAATCATTTGACTCAATTGTAGTAAAATTATTGGAAAACAAATTAAGACTTATTAAAGAGTTCACATTATTAAACAAACCATCGGGTATGTCAGAAAGATTGTTTTGTCCTAACAACAATTCCCGCAATTTCTTTAGATCGGAGAATGCATTTTCGTCAATCTAGGGAAGAAGTGCTGTGATAAAAATTAATATTGTGTAAATGGAATTACCTTCGAAATTCGATTAGTACTTAGATCCAAAGTAATTAAGCTTTTCAAATTTTTTAATAATTCCTTGGACACCGATGAAATTCGATTGTTATGGAGAATCAAGCTACGCAGATTCTTCAGGTCGGAAAAGAAGTCATCCGAAATGCTTGCTGTAAAAACATAATTTACAATCACATGTCTAGTACGGTACGGTTTTTATACTTTTTCACAGTATATGTACATGTCATTGTTATGAGTAAAATAGTTTTGTTCGCCTAACGGTTTTTTGTATCTAGTGCCAAACAACAACAAATTTGCTAAATTTTGAATTCAGCTGATTCTTCCACTTTACAGTATATATTATAAAAAATACCAATAGTTATATCGGGACAAAACTTTGTACATATGTGACCTGGTCTACGGAAAGGGGGCTTAGGTGTCAAAAAATCAATTTTCACTTTTCACTGACGAAACGAGTTGTTTATTTTTAACAGCTGTTTCCCAGAAAACTAGTTTTCGCACGTTAGCTCCCTTTTCGTAGACCAGGTCACATATAGAGCCTTTCAGGTAATGTTTCAAACCTACAGATATAGCATATGTAGCTATAGCTGACTTCTTTCCCAAAATATTGTTTATACTGTAAGGTATATTATTGATATATCCACAAACTAATACTAATACTAACTATATAGCAAAACTAATACGTCTGTTGTAAACTGACGTTGAGCAATACAGAAAACTCGTTAGAATCAGAAAGAACCTCTCCGAGGAGTTCGATATCAATCGCGGTTTTAGACAAGGCGGCTCCCTATCGTGAGACTTCTTCAATCTAATCGGAGCAGGTACAACCTTCTATAAGATTGTACAGCCGCTGGTGTACACCTGGCCAGGTAGTGAATGAGGACAAGACGAAATGTCTCCTGTCAACAAACAAACAGTCGGTGCGACAGTATTAACACCAACAATAACGTTAGAATCGAAATCCAACACAGAATAACTCTTGCTAACAGGTGCTACTTTGGACTGAGTAGGCAATTGAGAATTAAGGACTTTTCTCGACGAACAAAGACCAAAATCTATAAGTCACTTATTATTCCTGTCCTACTATATAGGACAGAGGCATCGACGATGACAACATCTGATGAGTCGACGTTACGAGTTTTCGAGAGAAAGATTCTGCGGAAGATTTGTGGTCCTTTGCCCATTGTCAACGGCGAATATCGCATTTGATGGAGCGATGAGCTATATTTGACATTGACATAGTTCAACAAATTAAGAGACAGCGGTTACGCTGGCGTCCGAAGCAGAGGAAGAGAAAGATCTCCACTCCGCTGGAAAGACCAGGTGGGGAAGGACCTGGCTATACTTGGAATTTTCAATTGGTGCGCTGTTGTAAACTCGGCTATAACCGCGTAAGCGGTGTCTATGTCAATAAGGCAGAAGATATTACTGAAATTCGTAGACAATATTCTCCTTCCTCCATATATGTATGTTATATAAAGTTTTTCGAACTTCGGGTTGATTTTATCTTTGTGAAAACGAGTATCTAATTCTGGCAGAGATGTGTCGTAATATACAAAATGGATAAAATTGCATTAATAATACCTCTGTCCCCTTCGCCATAATAACGAAAATCATTATTTGTAATAGGTGGGAGCTGGGATAATTCATTGACGTATTCTTCCCATTTTCTGAATTAAACACAATATTATATATTTACTTAATTTTACTAAGATCCTGTGAGATCCTGATATTGGGTATATGGGGGCTAGGGAAATTCTTGATCCGATTTTATCATTTTTGGCACAAGATGATAGACTTGAGATGACATATCTTAAAGGCACTACTTGTGCAAAATTTAATCCCGATATTTTAGTTTTTGCTTTCTCAGTGCGGTGCATGCTTATTATATAAAAGCATTTAGAGTTTAATATTAATTAGAAACGTTCGACCGCTTTTGGCTGTTTTATTACCCTTCAGAACATGGTTGATATGTGGGTCTCTTGTCTATTGACGTATATAACTAAATAATAACATATATGTATATACTTACAAATAAAATTAAAAGAAAAATCGATTGTTTTTAGAGTTTTTAAATTTTTTAGACATCCTGATTTGAGTTCTAAAATTTCATTCCGAGAGAGGTCTAAGTCTTCTAGCACTAATTGATCGCGAAGTAATTCCGGTGAAAAATGAAGTATTTTATTTTGGCTTAAGTTAATGACAATTAAACGTTGGCTATGACCGAATAAGTTTGTTGGCAAATCGGATAACAGATTTTTGCTAATGTCTATTAAATTTAAGTTACGAAGCTTCCAAAATGTTACTGAATCCAAGTTTTCCAAATGGTTGTTTTGAAGACGCCTTAATATACATATGTATGTATACATGCAAATCATAAAATAATGTTAATAAAATCATTTAGCTTGGTAAATACCAATGAACTTACAATTGCAAGAGACTATCCAGATCTTGAAAGAGATTCGCTGGAATAAAATTCAGAATGTTATTGGAAAGGTCCAGTTCTTTCAGCAAAGTCAAACCACGAAAAGTGTCTTTATGAAAAGTTGAAAAATGATTCCTTGAAAGGTCGCTAAAAATATATTCAAAACTTTAAATAGGAAAATCGAAGAAATTTGTTTGTATAAAGAGGACAAAAAATTTACCGCGCAGTGTCGGATACGATAATATTAACGCTTTATTTGCTTTCACTCAGACCAAAGCCTGTTAATTTGGTAATTCATTAGTTGATACTTCGTTAAAAGGCTTAACTGTGAACATACTTTTAGTTCTACCTCTAGTAGTATGAGCTGATTCAATTTTATTAAAGAGTAAAAATGCCTCAACAAAGTGCAAAATCAAAAATTGTCAGTCATTTAATTGAAAATTATGTGGAGCAGATCAAATTTATTACTGGAAAGAACTTTTAATTGATGTACAGAGGAGAAGGAGAGCAGCTGATGTGATATTACGAGTAACGAATCAATTATCAAGCTTGCCAGATGGATAGTTCGTTACTCAGTGGAACTATAGTCTGTTAATTTTACAAAAACAAAATACATGTAAAAAACTACCGAATAACGACTAACGAATTAACAAGGCTGGTCTGAATACCCCTATAGTCACTTCTAAAAGTATCACCTTTGGCGCTCTAACTTGGTTTTTTATACTGCCGTATGCATACATGTCAATGTCACTGTTAGGGTTAGAAGTATTTTTCATGTGTACATACGAAAGTACCATATCGCTAAAAAACACGCTAAGCAAGTGAAGTGGACTCGTCGCCTGTTATTGCGACTCTTATTACATTACTTTGTCAGTTGGTAGTAATGTCTTACTGCTTTGATTTTGTACTTGTAAGAATGCGCTTTATTGGTAATCACAACATTTAAATAATTTTTTGAACTAATCACCTATCACTATTAACCTATTCGGTTAATATCTTAGAAAATACTGGCCTGAGCCCGACCCCCTCTCGCCGCTTCTGAATTATACTCTGTTAATATCCACTGCATAATATTTAACCAATCCTGTCGTTCTTACGTGACCCATAAGTATATATAGATATGCATACATATATACTTTACAAATATATGTTGCCACAAATTTATTTCATTAGTCTTTTATAAAAATCTACTTATACTTACATTGATTCCATATTCATTGGTATTACTTGTGAAACAGGCAAAGATACAAAATTTGCGTTCCAGCACGTAAAACTTTTCGTTTCGGGAGAACAGCGACATATTCCTGAAGTGCATCGGTTCCACTCATTTTGACTTGCTGACACGAGTCGCCAGACTGGCTGTTCTATTGATCTTAACCTGTTTTCAATCTGGCGTACTCGATTTACCATTGCAACATTTATAGGTGAAATTAAAGCATCCGCAGAACTAACTTTTGACCATCTTTCAAAATCACTATTAATGAATGCTTTTACCGTAAATAATTGTTTAGATAAATAATTCAAAACTTCACACGCGTTTAATTTACAAGAGTTGTCCTGCTGACTTTTTGCATACTTGTTGTCATCAAATTCGTATCTCTCACGACTCGTCTGGTCTGTTAAACCATATGAAAATAGAAAAAGTAACAATTTTAAAACTAATATCCTCCTAACCCCCATATTCAATATCGTTTGTCAAAAGAAAAATATTTATACCCCCTTATATGCAATTTTTGAAAAAAAAAAGTAAGGAAGGGCTATGTCCGGTTGGAACAGAACATAAAAATTAACCGAACCGATTTTATATAAATATATGATATCTTATACGTAAGTAATGTGACTTTGAAATTTCATAAATATATATTGCATGATCTGACAATTATCTAGGTATTTTAAGGTCAAGGTGAGTATAAAGTTAATAATTTTACTAGCGAAATTATCGATTCAGGAAATCTCATTGAGATGAGAGAACATGGGAGCTACGTTTTTGAAATGCTCCTTTCTACTCAAATTATAGCTTCAAGGTGGACAAACCAACGAATGTCTCCAAGTTAATTAGTTACGTCAATCTAATCTTTTCAGTAAATTAGTTATTATACTTTTTGCTGCAGGGTGCTAGATCATAAACATATATGCACTTGTATGAACACATTTACATTACAAGATTCTTAGTAGCAGTTGTCTAATTCAATTATGTCAATTAAAGCAAGTAAAGTGAAAAAATCTTCCAATCATGTGTGGGCACACAATGCTAAATACTTATATGAGAGACTACGTAGATATTTAAATGAAACTTGTAAGGAAAGGCTTAGCTCGAGAGTAACCAAAACATTTCTTGCTCAGGCATTTTGCTAGGACGAAAGATGGAGAAATATTTGCAGCAGCTGGCAAAATTTAATTTAAAAATGTTGCAATTGAATTAAACATTCGTTATTGGCCGAAATCGTGAATAAATTATAATCTTATTTATACCCGAGACAGACATGTAGTAACAAAACCATAGTAAAGGTATCATGGTATTCTGTTTACTACGCTGGTGACACACATGGCAATTGTAGTAAACTCAAGTAAAAGCTTTGTTTCATAGGCATTAAATATTTCAAAAAAATTGTAAACAATAAATATGTTGTTGTGCGTTATGGAGAAAATAAGTTCAATTATTTAAAATGCACTAAAGTTAATCTATTTTCATAGAAAATAAGCGATTTGGTTACAGTTTCTCTAAAATCCTCACATAAAATGAGGCATTTGCTGCTTTTCCGGAACAAAAATTGTGAAAGATGTTTTGTTTTCCATTTCATTTATTAATTTTTTAAGTCATTTTGACAGAATATTTCGAAGAGCTTTTGTGTAAAAGCTTTTAGCAAAGTTTGTTACCTGTTTTTTAGCTGTGTTTATACAAATACCACAATGAAACATCATAGTATTATACTAGCAAAATACTGCATTGCTCATATGGTATTTTGCTAGTATTTGGTGACACACATATGGTATTTGTACCTTATATGGTATTGTTACTACATGTCTGTCTCAGGTATTAGGTTCTTAATAACGTATACTTTAAGTCATGGACTCAATTAGTGTTAAGTAAAACAAATCATTATAATGTATGCAAGTTAGCACTCCACACTTTTTAAAAGTATCATGTGATGCATTAACATCATACCATACAAAGTAATATAATACGACACCCACCAAATCGCGAAAGCTGGAAAATACTGGTTCGATTGCCAAACTGCACCGAGGTCAAAAACCACCATGTACCAACCCTAGAGAAAATGGGGCCTGGAATAGTCTTTTTAAACAAATTCAAAACGGCAAAATATTCTAGAAACGATATCAGGCAAACCATTACAGACAACGTACAACCTTCATCTGCACCAATCAATATAGAAGAGTTCCTCTATTGGAGATGCTTAAGTAGCTAACAATACAAAAGAGGTAAGCTTGTTAGAATTAGCAAATAGAGCGAAACATACAATCTTCTTCTTCTTCTTTACTGGCGTAGACACCGCTTACACGATTATAGCTTTTCGCTACATGGAGCCAATCGGATATTCCAAGGGAGGACAGGTTCTTCTCCACCTGGTCCTTCTAATGGAGTGGAGGTCTTCCTTTTCCTCTACTTCCCCCGGCGGGTACTGCGTCGAATACTTTCAGAGCTGCAGTGTTTTCGTCCATTCGTAAAACGTAACCTAGTCAGCGTAGCCGCTGTCTTTTAATTCGCTGAACTATGTTAATGTCGTTGTATAACTCATAGAGCTCATCGTTCCATCGAATGCTATATTTGCCGCGGCCAACGCGTAAAGAGCCAAAATTTGGCACATGGTGAATATCTGGTCGGTTGTTGATTTGCCAGGTCTAAAGCCACATTGATAAGGTCCAATCAGTTTGTTGACAGTGGGCTTTAATCTTTCACACAATATGCTCGACAGAACCTTATACGCGATGTTGAGGAGGCTTATCCCATGGTAGTTGGCGCAGATTGTGGGGCTCCCTTTTGTGGATTGGGCAGAGCACACTCAAATTTCAATCATTGGGCATGCTTTCCGTATTTCCATATTTTACAAAGAAGCTGATGCATGCTTCTTATCAGTTTTTCGCCGCCGTATTTGAATAGCTCGGCCGGCAATCCATCGGCCCCCGCCGCTTTGTTGTTCTTCAGACGGGTAATTGCTATTCGAACTTCTTCTTGGTCGGGCAAATGGAACGTCTGCTCCATCGTCATCGATTGAGGAATCGGGTTCTCCTTTGCCTGGCGTTGTACTTTTACTACCATTCAGCAGGCTGTAGAAGTGTTCCCTCCTTAATTTTATTATGCTCTGGGCATCGGTGACTAGATCACCCTTGGGGGTTCTACAAGAGTATGCTCCGGTCTTGAAACCTTCTGTAAGCCGCCGCATTTTTTCGTAGAATTTTCGACCATTACCTCTGTCGGCCAGCTTATCAAGCTCTTCATACTTACGCATTTCGGCCTCTTTCTTTTTCTGTCTGCAAATTCGTCTCGCTTCCCTCTTCAACTCTCAGTATCTATCCCATCCCGCTCGTGTTGTGGTCGATCGTAACGTTGCGAGGTAGGCAGTCTGTTTTCTCTCCGCTGCGACACGGCAGCCCTTATCCTACCAGCTGTTCTTCTGCATTTTCCAAATAACAATGGTATCGGTTGCAGCTGTACGTAAGGAGTTTGATATGCCGTCCCACAATTCCCTTATATCGAGTTGTTGATGAGTGCTTTCAGAGAACAGGAGTGCAAATCGAGTAAAAAATCGTTATGCTGTCTCTTGTGATTGTAGCTTCTCGACGTTGAGCCTTTCTTGTGTTTGTTGTGGTGCGTTTTTTGCTTCACAGAGGTGGGTGCGTATCTTGGCTGCAACAAGGTAGGGGTCCGAGTCCTTGTTAGGACCTCGGAGCGCACGTACTTGTAACACACTGGAGACGTGTCTTCCGTCTATCACAACATGATCGATCTGGTTGGTGGTTTTCCGATCCGGAGATACCGACGTGACTTGAAGAATCTTCTTATGCTGGAATCTAGTACTACAGATAACCATATTTCGGGCCCCGGCGAAGTCGATTAGACTCAACCCATTTGGGGATGTTTCCTCGTGGAGACTGAATTTAACGACCGTAGTGCCAAAGATACCTCCTTTGCCCACTCTGCCTTTGATATCGTAGCGGAGCAGCTCTCATAGGTAGAAACATACAATCAACATCACCTTAATTACTGTTATAATTTTTATCATCCTAATTCTCAGAAATTACCTTATAAAAACCACAGAAAATTTATCAATTAAACTACCATCATACGATTCAAAGTAATATAATACGACACCAAACAAATAGAAACTGCGTTATGCGCAGAACAAAACTGTGAAAAGTGCGAGGTCAGCGAATTCCATCCCCGTTGTAGCGGCAACGTAGTTTTAACTTTAAGTATAATTAGCCATGTCCGTGCGTCTGTTTGTATATGTATATGCAAACTAATCCCTAAGCTTATTTTTCACAAGTTCTTTTCTTCTCTAGATAGTGCTCACTTTCCAGAACCGCCGATATTGGACCACTATAGCATATAGCTGCCATACAAACTGACGGATCAAAATCAAGTTATTGGAAAACTTTTTATTTGTCGAGATAGCTTCATGCATCTCGGCATGAATTATTGTCCAAAACAGCGATATATTCTTCGACGAAGTTTTTGAGATCGGGCCATTTAGCGTCTAGCTGACACATAAACCGATCAAGCGATAAAAATAAAATTTTTGTGTGGAATTTGAGGACATTATAACTTCGGTGAAATGCAGTTAACGTTTTTTCTTCCTTTTACTAGCGACTGAAATAATCTCAGTATTCTCCTTTACTTTTATTGAGACATTTTGTATTGAGATAAATCATTATTGGGCTAAATCAACGACTAAATACATACTATATATATAAGGGTGATTCAAAAAAAAAATTTTTTAACTTGATCGAAAAATCATATGAGACCATTTCTATAGAGCAGTAAATTTCCTACAAAAGTATGAGTTTCATTGCTTATAATATTTTTTTTTTTCGTTGAGTTATAAAATTCATAAAAAATAAAAAAATTTCCTAAAAATAATCAAACTTCAACCGTTAATATCTTTTAAACGGTTGGGTTTACGAAACAATCGTGGAGACCTTTTTTGTAGAGCAATCATTTCCTACAAAATCTAAGGAACAAGATATTTTTTCAAGTAGTTGGAAGCGAGATATAATTTTTTTTATCTGATAATAAGAAAAAATAGAAAACTGTATGTAGGAGGGTCTTCCCGTTACAATTAAGAACTCATGCTTGGAGAGGGTTTCTTAGAGGTGCCTAGGAACCTATTTTTCCGAGTATCAAACGAAATAAAATTTTTTTTTTTGAATCACCCTACTATATATACTTATATATACATATATTATACGGTGAAAAGTCAAATTAAAAATTGGAAATCACTACATTGGAAATATCGGAGTTAGGAGAAGGCTTTTGGCGTTAAACTAAAATACGCTCGAGAAAGCGTTTCCACGCAAGGTATAATTATGTCCACTATCATAATACAAATTATTAAATGTTTCCTTATTTTCGCCACCATGTACCTTGATGAAACTTGTTACACAGACTTCTTCGTACCATGAGAAGGCTGATATTGCAAATAAGCGAAATCGGATCATTACCACGCTCACAAAACGCCTGTTGCTAATCCAACACAACCAATCTGCAGTCTTTTTGAAAAATGTAAGTAAAAAGCACGAGTGTGTGTCGGAGACATTGCACAAGATCTTGGCAATCCCGCATGTCCATAAGACATCTTTCATCTGTCAGTCCTTTCGGATATTTCATTATGTATTCTTTTTAGCGACTTACGCATTTCATGGTTCGGTAGCAGGCGGATGACAGTTTTGACAATCTCATCGCCTATTTCGTTTCCTGAAATGCCTTTGTGGTCCAGAACCTCATATATTTTGAAAAGTCCTTCGACTTATATACATATATAATGATCTTTATGTTTCCTCAGTTGTTAGCTATTTTAGCAGCTTTTCTAACTACAAAGACTTCTGCCTAGAAGATATTTCATTACTAATTGTATATAATAAGTAGACCGTCGCTGCCAGTTTTTTGCTCTCCTTTCAAAATACTACCACAGTGAAGTCATCTGAGAAGAATTTAATATGAATGCAAACTTTTCTTTACCAGTATAGCTGTTCTCGCCTTGCTTGTTATTCTAGAAGAAGTTTGTGTAATATGTTAAGGGGTCAGTAGGGTAATTTTTTTCAAAAAAAATTTTGTTTGGCCTTTTTTGTTCCCTTATACACTTAGAATTAATGTAGAAACCCACTTTACCATTGGAAGGTTTCGAAAAAGGCACAAAAATAATAATACCGCTCGACGTTCGAGTCCGTCCGTGAAAAGACGCATCTCATTCACTCAGCCATTTCTCCGACAGATGTCATCAAACAATTCCGAAAAATTTTGTTTATACATCCTACGATATGTGATATGTGAAAAAAGTTTGTAGAATAAAACTTTCTATGAAAAAAAAATTCAAAAAACAAGTCAGTAGGATAACCCCTTAACTTTAGTACAGATACCATGTTTCCGAAGGCTATCCATAGTTCACGTGTTTATTATTATTTTTATAAAAATAAGGTTTATCCACAGGAACGCGTGGACGGGATCTTTTAGTATCTATTAAATTTAAAGATTTAATATATTACGACATATGTATGTAAATCTCAAGTTATGCACTACAATGTCATTTATTTTCAACAAAAACTTATTAAAATATAAAATATAACTTATCATAAAATCAAACTGATACCAAACATATTTGTGGTCTCTACAATAATTAACAATATTGAGCGCTTTATTGTTCAATCAACCTCCAGCTTTCGGAAACTTCCTATAACTCCAGTATCAATGTCACTAATAATCTTTACTGATGGGCTGTTACAGTCTTTAGTTAATTCAATGCACATTTCATCGAGAGCTAATATAGAATCTCGTTTTTGGATGAGTTTCAATTTAAAGTCCTTTATAATATCAGCCATGGGAATGCTACCCCCATATTCCTTTGGAAGAATTTCAGGATTAACTCTCTCTTTCAATGCATCCACCGATTTGTGTATCTTTCAAGAAATATATTTAGTACGAATTATATAGTAATAGAATTAGAACTTACAGATATACGGTTTTTTAGTTTTTCGCTAAGTAATGATACTCCTAATTCAATAATACGATTTGCAAAGTGTGGAATATTAACAAAATGTGTTGCTTTATGACGCATTGGAGTAGAATTCTATAAAGAAAACTCAAATAAATTTCATAATCGGCCAACAAAAACAATTACTTACTTGTATACATTTTACCATATTTCTTAAATCTGACAGAGACCAAAGACTCGCAAATCCCATATTTATCCCACTTTCATCGTTAATATATACATAGCCAGCCACTTGTGACGGCTCATCATCTAATAAACCTTCACATATCAGTGAGTGCACACGCGCCATCTGAACAGAAGTGTATTTATATGGATCAAAATTTTTTGCCAC
This sequence comes from Bactrocera correcta, assembly GCA_027475135.1. NCBI lineage: Eukaryota > Metazoa > Arthropoda > Insecta > Diptera > Tephritidae > Bactrocera > Bactrocera correcta. The sequence goes on along the minus strand of CM050325.1, from coordinate 38,064,478 downwards.
CGATAGTATTATTTGTCTGCCGTCATCATCCCTTTGTGGCAAGGGTACTAGGTAACCGTTATCGAAAATTTCGCTGATAGTTGGGTCTAAAATATCAAGGTTTGAAAACCATTGTGGGAATAATTGACGTATAGTTAAATAGCGTTCAAGCATTTCACATGCATCCGGAACAGAGAATTTTTTTGTTCTTAAAAATCGTAATAGGAAAAGAGTATCTGTGCGACACTTTTTGATGCGCGGGTGTTTCGATATCCATTCACGAAACTGATGTAGTGCTTGGTGGCGTATGTTATCATCTTCGTGTAATTCTTCTTTTGCTATCAATTTCAGCGCTGGACTTAAAGAACAGGTATAAGGATCAAAAGATTCAGTAGATTCGCATTCGGTAGTTTCCCGTTTGTGCTTTGTTTCGGCTTCCAACACTGGAAAATCATATACAAATATTTAGATACTTCAGTTACACCTGTAAGGTACATATAAGAACATATTTCAGTAAACATCGAGCATTTTATGCTGTTGCAATTTGCGAAACTCAAACTCAGTAAAATATTTCTTGGTGCTGGTAACAAATTATATTAAGCCAATAAGGATGGACAAAGTTCGGATAGTTTAGCTCAAGGGTCCAGACCAATTTAATTCATATTCAGCGCTAAACCACATTTTGTGTAAGAAAACATGTCCACTTAATCTCATTAAAATATTACACATTTTGGCCAACATAAACCGTTTAAGGTCAGGATAAAGTCGGAAATCACTATACTAGGCTATATTCGGTTGAGGGGAAGCTTTGAACTGATGGCGATAATTTTTCATCTTACTCTACTACATTCAAGAACATGTTATTACCTAATTTAATAAATAACTCACAAAATGACTGACATATACAGCATAAGGTCTGCTGAAATAACGAATATTAATACTCGTATATGATATATATGAGAGATGGAATAATTCGTAGACTAAACTTACAAATTTGTTTATTATTAGATGCTCAACTAAGTTCTCACTGTTTGTTAATGGGTGGCTCCAGCAGTTAGAGGTGATCGATTTTTATATATCCAAAACATCATAAACTTAATTTAGACATTTGAAAAAGAAACTGCATTTCCACATTAGCGACTTTTTTTATAAAGTTTACGGAGGTGCTGTCACAAGGCGTGACGTAGTCGATTTTATTGCTTCAAATACGGCGATTTCTATATTAATGACCGTCTGCATGAAAGAGGGCCAAAAACCTTCGAAGACGGTGAATTGGAGATGTAGCTCGATGCGAATCCGTGTTAAATGCAAGAAGAGTTTGCTTCAGCATTGAGAGTCACCCACTAAGTTATTTAAAGGCGACCACATGCGCTGGACCTTGGGTTCCTTATGATCCCATTACCAGGGGAGGCACGAAAAAGTTCTGCTTCATGACAACGCTCGGCCTTACGTTATCAAACCCGTTCAAAGCTGCCTGGAAACGCTTAAATGGGAAACACTATCCGATTATTTTTTGCTCCGATCGTTGGCACATGGTCAGAAGCAGTTCCACCCCCAAGCCCTATATGGATTTTGGATAGCATCACAAAATGAAAAGTTTTGCTAGAAAAATGGGAAAAAGACTACTTCGTATAATTTTATTGTAACCATTTCCTTCCAATAAATTATTTTTTCTAAAAAAAACAGCGAGAACTTATTTGCGCACCAATTATTACATTATTTATTATTTTGTACTCTATAAATCAAATCGGAAGTTTGTGGTGGACATATTTTTTTTCATTTTTGGCACAGCGATATATTATTTCCGGAAAAAGATTCGATCTGACATTCATTAAGATTTGCCGATGAACCGATATACATACATATGTCGTATAAATCAAGTATATGTCAGCAGGGGAATTATTGGCCCGATTGGCTTCACGACACACCATTATCGGAGGAATATGTTCTCTAAGTTCGATTTAGTATAACCTCCTATATTGACGTAAATATGATAAAATATTAACTCATTCCTCATAAAAATTAAAAAAATATTTCATAAAATACAATCTGTGTTGCGGAATGCCCATTGTATACCTAAAATTGTAATGTTGACATTGGGCGCAGCTGCTTTAAGATGTCGACTACACAGGGTATAATTTTTTTTGGTATAGAAGTTATTACGCTTTACAAAACCCGTTTTTAATATATATATGAAGGTCGATGGTTATATCTTACACACTTGTACTTGGTTTTGATAGTAATTAATGCGGGTAAATATGGTCGCTGCCCTTGGCTTAAGAGAAAAATTTCTGGTGTATATTAGTAAGCAAGAAAATAAAAATTGTTCGATTTTATTTCTAATTGTACGATAACTCCATTATTTAGTAATTCTATGTCTTGACTAATTGAAAAGTTCTTCAGTAATTTTTTCTTTAGCAAGTTACTACGCTTATTGTAGTTTTGAAATTTAACTTTGTATGAGAGGTGAGAGTGTTCATCATACTAAATTTTTTTCGCGAAAATTTCCATTTTACAGTTTGAGAATTATTGACTTCATACCTGACACTGTTTTGAAATTTTTGGGATTATTTTACTTTACGGGTATCTAAAAAGGAATAGTGTGTTAGACATACACTTTTTTGTTCGTCAAGTTCACTGTGTAATAAAATAAGTAAAATAAATAACTTTTTAACGAGAAATTTTCCTTTAAAAGGCAATTTATTTTTATGGCAGTGGCGGTAATTTTAGATATATACCAGTAATTCTAAACATAATTTTTAAATTGTATCATCACATTTAAAATTTATTCACATAACACCAAGCAATGCTTAGTTTTTTTTAGTTGTAGGTTTTGTAAGAGTTGGCATTGAATGCATTCACTTTCACTTAACGCCGAAAAGTGTGTCATTCAATACTTCACTTGTTTACACTATATTTACATACGAACTCTCAATGTTTTTGTATATCAAATAATTATACTCAATCCTTACATATACATATATACATGAATGATAATATAAATTTAAAGTTTGGTAGCAGGCACTTGTTTGTAAATAAAAATAATTAAAATGTAATAAAATAGTGTATGTTTTAAGTCCCATAAAGTATTATGAATTTGGTAGCTGAAAATATGCATGTTTGTGTGATTGTAAGATGCAAGCTGTATAGTAAATTGACTCCAATAATTTTTACTTCTGTTACACATTTCAAAAATTGATTAAATAGCTATCTATCATATAATATATACATATAATACGTATATAAGGTTATAATCAATATTTCTTCGAAAATAGGTCACTAATGGGTTTAATTCGGTAAACTCACTTATTATGTAATAATTTGTTAGATTTACAACCAACGTTTATTTTTGGTTTTAAGAGGACAACACTGTTGTTTAAATAGCAATCCAAATGAAACTAAAGTCTCTTTTTGACTTTAAATTTGTTTGAACATTATATGCATATACATACATATATAATCATAGTGTTACTTCATACACATACTTAAACTTTTAAGTCGGGTATATACCATATATTACCAAATTTACATGTTTTATATACTGAAGATCCACATTTGTGCGCATGTATGCATGCCATATTAATTGTTGTATCTCTGCAACTAAAATCCGTCACTAATATCATGTTTGTATTTCGTATACGTGAGCTTACATAGGTTTGAACACACACTATTACAATAATTTGATTAAGTTTACTTGGTAATAACAGGTACGCAGCCAAACAAAGAAGTAATCTTCACTTATGCATAACACAAAACGTCACTATAAATATTTTGTATAGATAAATACCAAAATTATTTTAGTTTTACATCAAGTTTTTAGAAAATATTCAGTCGTCTCATCTCCAACGAGTACGACGGTGATTCGGACTGCAAGTCGCAAAGGCACTATTCTTTTTATACTTTGAACAATGTTTATTAAGTTTGCCACGGAGTGAGGTCTCCCACCCCAGAAGGAAATATCGGAGACCCTACAAATTATATACATATATATATCTTATATATGATCAGCGAGACAAGCTGGGCCGAGTCTGTCTGTTCATACGCGAACTAGTCCCTCAAGCTTGGCAAACGTCTTTTTTTCTCCCAAATAAGCTGCACATTTATCGAAATCTCCGGTATCGAAACACTATAGCATATAGCTATTATACAAACTGAACGTTGAGAATTAAGTCTTTGTATGGAAAAATTATTTTTTGACCAGATATTTTTCCGAAACTTAGCGTAGATTATTTTCTATAATTATCTTCTATCTGAAGAAATTGAAATTGGACCACTAAGACATATAACAAACTGAATGATCACGATCATATTCTTGTATGGAGACTTCTCCAGTAATCCTTATGCAAAAGGTAATTTCAACCCAGACCATTCATTCAATATAGCCACCTCAAATGAGATATATGCAATATGTATAACTACAACCAAAGAGGCTTAATTTAATATATTAGGTATATGAGGACAGTATCAAGTAATGATACAAAAACCATGTTAGTGGGGACAAAAGGGTATAGTCTAGACCAATATTCATATTCAGTGTGAAACCGCATTATATTTATGTACACAAACTCTCTTAATTTCATTGAAATATCACATACATTGGTCAACATAAACGGCTTAAGGTCAGTTGAAATTCATTACATCGGATGGATTTGGGCTAGAAAAAGACCTGAACTGATTGTGTTAACTTGTGATATTACTCAAGTATATGAACTTACACTCTAATCGATATATTTGACACAAAGTCCGCTAAAATAATTAAAATCAATATATATTTGAGGTGTCCGGTAGTTGGGTTAATTCGTTGACCAATTTTACCCATTTTCTTCATTAAACTATAATATGTTTATCTAATATTATATGTTTACTTAATTTTGCCAAGATATCTCACATATTGGCCGGTTTATACATAGATATAGTATATAGATCGGGTATTGGTCCGATTTGATCTATTTTTGACACAACGATACGGAATTTTCAGTGAAATATTCCCTCTGAATTTCAATAATAGATCTTCCACATTGTCCGATATTCTCGACAAGCAAAACGGTATCTGGGAGCTTAAAGAGTTATGGTCAGATGTTGACATTTTTTAACTACTTTTCGGTTCAAATATTTATTTCGTTAAATCGTGTATATCCGAGATTTTCCAGATGGTGAGCCTTGAATTCGCGTTCGAGCCAATTATGATGTAGGTTCTCCTTTTTCAGTGTCCTCTTCAGGTCTCTGGAGGTGGTTTTACCTTATCATCGTGTGGTATATAGACCGAGACTAGTTAGAACTCTCTGCATCGTATTCCACCTTAAAAGGTCTTAGTTACCGAAATAAGGTAATATTTAGTTCTAATAAAAAAGTTCTCCGGGCGAAGCAAGAGATTGGCTACTTTTGCGTGGTGAAGGACCTCCATCCTGCATATTTGCCTCCAGAAATGCGAATTCCATAGCAGCAAAACACTCTTCTCGATCCTCTTCCAACAAATGCTCGAGACTCTAGACAGATTCGAATATCCGCCCTGATGCCGATAGACTCCGTATTTAAGTGTATCAGCGCTTACCGTGTGATCATCAGTTTTCTCGAGCCTGATCACCCTCCAGTTGTAAAAGGGGAATGATGGGTTGCGGTATCTAGCTTATCTCTTTTTATCCAAGGCTGGAAGCCAATGATCCACCTTCACTATATCCTCTAAATTATTCTCGTTGCAAACTTCTCCAACCCTTACGTTGGAGTCCCCCTCTTGGGGCTTCTGCTTCTTTACTGAAGGTTGAAACTCACGCGAGCCCGTAGCTTGGCGTCCTCAAGTATGCTTGTATACTGATTCAATTTCTGAAAGGCTAGCAGCGCGCTATAATTGTGGTTGCCATACGACGATCCGACTTCAGTTTACGTGCTGCCGTCGCCTGTTTGCTTCTCCCGACAGTGGCCCAACCGGAGACTGTCCGATGCCCAGGATGCTCTCAAAAGTATTAGGGTGCCGATACTTCCAAAATACGACTCTGTTGATGCCATGTATTCTGATTTACTGACCTCAAAAGGTCAAAAGCTATTTGTACGAGGGGCTCATGGTTCTTTTTTAGGGTGTCTATTTCAGTTCGAGACACCTTTTAATTGACAACAAGCCTGAGGAGACGGTTATGAAAAATTTTTTAGGATTACAGGTCGAAAAGGTTTTCTGGGAAAAGCCGATAAATTTAAAGGAACCCTTTTTTTTAGTGTTTAAAGGAATGAAAGGCTTTAGCGAACAAACTTTATTTTTGTAACTATTAAGAAAAGACGTAGAGTTTTTCTGACTTTCAGAACTTTCAACGGGAGACCTCTATTTTGTGCAAGCTATCAGTGAAGTGGGCGAAGTAGTCTTGGCATCGGACTACTTCCCCAGGGAGTTGATTGAGTAGCCATCTGAAGTAGTAAAAAGACAGGTCGACAGGTTGTAAAAATAGGACTCGGGGGATTTAAAGCCGAACAGGACTAGGTAATGCCGCTTTGGATGTCTATCATTGCTCTTAAACCAATCAATAGGATTCTTTGATGATCGAACAAATTCTCGGCACTAAGAAAATCAAGACGCAGGCTTTTCAACTAAGTCAGAGTAGTACGACTACAGAACTCGCGTCCACAGCCAGTGGAGTAGATGGAATATTCCAGCTTTACTCCATGCGGTAGAAGAGTTCATCCTGATAGAATCAGTAAAACTAAAGTCAGACAGTTTAGCGCTGGTTCTTGTCTAGAAGAAAACTGAAATAGTTATCAGAAATCGATCATATTTCTGTAAAAAGGGAAACTACAATATACCTATCTGGATATACTAGTATATACTAAATAAATAAGCGATGCGGATGACATTATTATTTATGCAAGTTGACATAGTTATTCACGCATTTGCAAAAACATAGTGCATCAAACTGGTGCTTTTAATTTACAAAACTAAAGCTGTAATCATTCTTTTTACGGGAAGGAGATCATTCTAGTTACATGTAAGCACTTTAACACTCATGGGGAGGAAGTGGCTAATGTAGAGAAAAATCTCATGGAGAGAAATTCTATCTGCGAATCACAATGGATCGATTTCTGAAGCGAAGTGTTATTGGTGATGAAAAGTCAATTATGTAAATTCTGAGTGAAAATAATCATGATCGGGGGATGATTTTGCTGCTTATGATTTGCTCCTCTACAACTAAACTCTTAATTCGAACCTGTACTGTTAATAATTGGGCCGTTTGAAAAATGCAATCGCCCAGAATAAGAATTTTGTTCCATCAGGCAAGACCACACATATCGATAGCAATCCACCGGACGCTTTGTGAGCTGGGATCTTCTTATGCATCCATCTTATAGCACGGACATAGCACCAAATAACTTTTACCTCAAAAGAATCCAGATTTTTTTACCATTCTTTTACAAGTTCTTATCAATATCATAAAGTTGCGCTTGTTAAAAATTACAGAAGGATGAACAAAATCTGTCAACTATTGGGTATTCTGAGCAAAACACATTTGTCTAAAGTTAATATACCTAATCATGATTGTATAAATAAACGAAACACAATTTTTAAACATTGCATTTATTTATTCTTGAAATTGTTACGTCTTTGCAAATACACATTAGTTTTCGAGATTTTGCACTCTTTTTTTATATTCTTCGAACTCAGTTTGTAGTTTGATAATGGTTTCCTCCAAACTATTTATACGTGATTGGCGAGTTTCCTTAAAATCCCAAGATTGCTTAAATGTATTTTTAATAGAATGTGTTGACCTCTTATTTAGAGCATGATAATCCAATATTTCTGATTCTTCCAGAAGAGGAGGTAAACTTTTGCATGATCCACAATCTTGCCAAAAGTTTAAGCTTATTTCTGGCATATCAGCACATTTTTTAAAACCACCCTGTACTTTTGGTAACAGAAAAACATTCGATGTAATTTCATCCATTTTATCACCATTATCACAAAGGATACGTCCTAAATTTGCTTGTTTTATTTGGTTTAGTTGTTGTGGAAGAAAAACGCCACTATTTTCATAGTAAAACCTATCTCCGTCACGAAGTCTACGAAATTGTTCCACAAGCAAGCATTGGAATAAAGGTCCAACTTTTCCATCCTCAATTTGGTCTTCTAAAATACCACCAACCCAGACATCAACGTTATCCGGATGTCCATAAATCTCTTGAAGTTTTCTACGCACATCAGCGCTTTGGATATAATTTTTCATGTCATCGAAAGTTGATGCTGTTGAAAGGTTGCAAAATTCCCTGTAAACATTGTAACCTGGAAGTCCATGATCTCTGCCGCGCTGAATATTAATGGCTGCTAAATCTAATGCAACTGCATGTGAACTCTGAAATAATTTCTCAGTTAGTTCACTATTTAGATTTTCTTCGGGAGTTTTTAGTTTAGCTGGGATTGAGAACATGCCCCGGATGAGTGGATCAACACCACCTTCATAAGCAAGTCTCCAAGGTGCAAAAAATGCTTTGTGCAATGGTAAATGGCCTTGGGGAATGGGTTGGAAGGTAGAGTTAAGACGATGAAGTACTGGATTTATTATGGTATGGCCGAAACGTAATGCGGCTGTGGCAAAAACATTAGATATTGATGGATCTATATTAGGGTCGTAGCCTTTATATTCGCCCAACAATTTCATACCACTCTCACCGACAATTAAGGGTAGCCAATGTTTATAAGTAATATGTTGCATTTGGGCACCCACAATTTTACGCGCCTCTTGATATATAGTATCACCATCCCAATGTGGATTTAAGTCACGCAATTTTGTAGCAATTCGATTATGCTCTCGCATCCATATGGTATGCATCGCCAGTAAGCCAATTTGTTCATTAACCCTTATGTCGCCAGCAACAAAGCAGTTCATTGTATTTTCGTTCAGATTTCTCCGACAATCCATACCATCCTGAGGTGCAGCGAAGGGTAACATATCTTTTTGTCCAGGAAATTGTACTCCTGTTCTTAGAAGTCCGTCATCAGTTGTAAGATTTCGAAGTTCGACTGAGAATTCATAGCTATAACCATAAACCTGAGATGCATCAATATAAGAAGTGAGTTGATTTATTTGTTCTCTATGCTGCACCCCTTCAAAAAAAACTGACGTCATACCGGAGCCACAAACAGAGCTTGTTCGAATAACATCGATGCACCGGCGATTTTTTATGCGAGGATCTCCCGGTGGGACTTCAATAGGAAAGCAAGGAGGTGCATAGTCACACGTTTTTTTACAATCTATTCCATCCCAACTTTCCGAACTTACTGATGGCAAAGCATGATCCAAATCATGATCTAGAAATTGTCCCCACTGCATTACCATATGAGTAATTCGGTTATCTGGAGTTATTCGCTTGGTTGTAATAACTGAAGTTGAAATCAAACGTGAGCTGGGTTTTAAAAATCCTCCGTATAATTTTTTTTTGGTCCAACCAACAGGTGTGCTGAAACCATTCTCATAAATTGGTTTAACATTCCGTTTAAATGCTGTAAGAGATGCTCCCCACCAAGGATTTTTCATATTATTGCAAGTACCATCTATACTACGAAATCTCGAGTGGTAGCACATGTCTGTACAATTAGGCATCTCTCGATGTTCTACACAACCTGAAAGCTCAGCCAATAAATGCAAGTGTTCGCGTGAAAGAAGGTCTTTAAACTCATAGCTTTGACTTGACGTACTAAGGGCGTCCCCTTTAGCAATATGTTTTCTGATGTTAACAAGAGTTCGTTCATAAATCTCAGCAGCTCTGGCAAGTTGACGGGCTTCACCTTTAGGAAACCGGAACACTCGTAATAAATCGGCATAATTTGGGTTTCCATTTGAATTTCGATTACGTTTCGTGAAAAGAGCATCTATGGTGTTATTGATAGCCAAATCAATTTCCATCAAAGCCTCGTTGAAAGCTATTCGTACGTAATTGTCACCTGGTGCTTTGCTCACACTGCTCCTGTAATAAAAAGATTTGTTTAGATAAAAGTTTCAAAATGTTTTTTGTTTGATTTGTTTGTAGTGAACTTTATGGATTTAATTTGGATACAACAGTAATTGTATTGTTAATTTTTATATTGCATTATAGTTAGTATAAATATTACATAGTATATATATTGATAATTTTAATACATATACTTGTCTTTGACCAAGTACCCTCTGGGTAGCCTAAGAACATCCGCGCTAAAGTCAGAAGGCGAAATATTCCCTCCAACGGGTTGTCCGCTGGGTTTGGGACCCGCGACGTAAAAAACACTACCAAGGAAAAGAAGAAAACAGCCTCGGATGAGAGACCCCCTTTTCATGACGACCATCGCAAACGAAATAAGAATTACGGTATGAGGGCATGCACCTCGAATGTCCGGTTCCTTAATTGGGAAGGTGCCGCTGCCAACTGGTTGATGTCCTCGTGAAAATAAAGTCATCACCCGCCGTCCAAGAAATGCGATGGACGGGACAAAGACTGTGATGAGTAGGTCCTTGTGGCATTTACTACGGTGGCCATATAAAGGAGCACAAATTTGGTGAGGGATTCGTGGTGGGAGAGATAATCCGTCGCTGAGTACTGTCATTCACCCCGGTGGATGAGCGTCTAGCCACAATCCGCATCAAAGCGAAGTTCTTCAACATATCGCTGGTTTGCGCCCACGCCCCGACGTTGAGGTAAATTCAGCCTCCCCGATGAAATATCCCCAAATGGGTTGAGGCTGATCGACTTCGCCGGGGTACGCCGTGTGCGTACGCTCCGAGGTCCTATCGACCCTATCTTGTTGCAGCCAAAAGTCGCACCCGTCTCTGAGCAGCAAAAAAACCCACATCAACAAACACAAAAAAGATTCGACGTCGGGGCCCCCAAGGGGGCAATTCATTGAGAGCACTCGTCAACAACCCCGTATAAGGGAACTGTGGGACGGCATTTTAAGCTCCTTACGTACAGCTGCAGCCGAAGCCATTGGTTTTCGGAAAATGCAAGAGGATAGCTGGTACGACGAGGAGTCCTGTGTCGCAACGGAGAGAAAACAGAACTCGCAACGTTGCAATCGCCCACGTGCGGGATGGGATAGATACCGAGAGTTGAATAGGGGCGGGGGGCATCTGCAGAGAGCTTGATAAGCTGGCCGACAAAGGTAATGCTCGAAAATTCTATGGAAAGATGCGGCGACTAACAGATGGTTTCAAAGGGGCATACTCTTGTAGGACCCCCAGAGGAGGGAACACTTCTCAAGGAGGCTGAATGGAAGTGAAAGTATTACGCTAGGAGAAGGCGAACCTGATTCCCCAATCGATGACGATAGAGCACACGTTCCTTTGCCCGACCATGAAGAAGTTCGAATAGCAATTACCCAAACAAAGAAAGAACAACAAAGCGGCGAAAACGATGGATTGCCGGCCGAGCTATAAGGAGCATGCTTTTTGCAGAACGAAAAAGAGCTGCTTCTATGCCGCGATGTAGATAATTTCGTCTATATTGGAACCATCAACAATGTCAGCCTCGACAGCTGTTACTTCGGACCGAGAAGGCAATTGAGAAGTAAAGTCCTTTCATTAACATACTTGTAGTTCAACGAATTAAGGACGAAAACACTCCAGCTCTGAAAGTATTCGACTCAGTATCCGCCGGGGGAAGACCAGGTGGAGAAGGACCTGGCTTCGCTTGGAATCTCCAACTGGCGCCACGTTGCGAAAAGAAGAAACTGCTACCGCTGTTGCCAACTTGACTATAATCGCGTAAGTGGTGTCTACGCCAGTAAAGAAGAAGAATAAATGTCTCTACAACCGTTTGACATTGGTTAAAAATTAATGTATCTTGATAAAACTGTAAATACATGTTCCCTAGAATTCTGAAGAAATTGGTATTGTCGACCATAGGCAAAAACTGTAACCCCATCAGAGTTTGGGACTATGTCCACATTTTCAAAAATTTTCAAACCACAGATGACTCTCTTTAATGCGATTCCCTGTACTGTACAGGTTTTCGATAAAAAGCGATATAATATCCAAGACGGGCAGTTTTAGGAGATACTATTGGTAGTTTGAAAGAAACTATATATCTTGAAGAAACATGTTGAGGGAATGTATTAGTTAATTAACCTGAAACGAGATTTTGTTTGGATTTGATCATTTTTCGATTCAAGCAAACTTAAATAGCAGTTGTTCCAGAATGATGACCAAAACACAAAACTTTTATTGCGCAAAAAATAAGTTAAAAGAGCTTATATACTCCCGCAACATTGTGCAACAGTTTTGTTTACCTAACGGTTGTTTATAACACTCAAAACTAATCGTTTTATATATAGAGTTATAAATTCATGACAGTGCAATGCAGTGGCGTAGCAAGGGGGGCAGAGGGGGCCATCGCCCCGGGCGCAACGTCTTGGGGGCGGCAAAACGATCTTCGCTGTTTTTTAATATTCAGAAAAATACTTCAACAAATTTTTTTACAAAATTTTTTATAAAAGATAAAGAGTTGTACACTCACAATGTAATAATCTGAATAACAATGAAAAAATATTAATTTACTCGAATACGAAATGGTATCTAAAAACTCTATTTCGGGCAAAAATTCCTGCAAATTTTGTCAAAAGTGTACAAGATATAGGTCGAAAATGGGTTTTTTCTATGACTTTAATAAGATGTCCTATAAATTTATTATCAATTTCCTCAAAAATCGTATTCTGAGAATTTTGGAATTTCAGAATTTGCGTGGCTTTAAGTTCCTAAATTTTATATACTTAATATCGAAAATATTTTGTAAAAATTCACTTTTGTTCGAACCACCTCATGAAACTTGTAGATAGGTAGATAAAGGGGGGTGGCAAAACATTCTCGGCCCCGGGCGCCCGAAGTTGTTGCTACGCCACTGGTGCAATGAACATTAAGTTGCATATTTCCAAAACTGTGTATCTGATATGTTAATGATATTGAATTGATTTCTTAAAAATAATGCGGTTTAGTGTTGAATATGAATCGAATATGCCTGGAGCTTGGTCTAAGCCTCATACGAGTATCTCTAATATAATGACGGTCATTTTACACATAATAAATTCATTACTATTTTGGTCGTCTACAAACATTAAACATCAAGCTTTAACATTAGCTATAATTAACAATTATATATCTGTTACGTATTTGAAGGTACCAGACCCTTAAATTGTGGGCTCCTTTTTATTTGAGGGTTTAGTAAACACCTTGTTGTGAGGGCAAAATTGTTACTATGGTTTGAACCATCGAGAAGAAATGACAATATTTTAAAGAGTAAAAATTTTAAACTGCACCACTTACCAAACATATTTTCATTCCTATACAAAACACTTTCGTGAAATTAAAATGTGTTAGAATGCAATTCTCAATGCAGCAAGATACTATTGAAAACCATAACTTACTTTACTTTTACAAGAGCCGAAGCGGTAACACGTCCATATTGATTTTTTAACGTACACTCGTAACGACCTGCATCCGCAGTTGTGACATTTTTGACAAGAAGACTTCCCGATCCGCTGACTTGATATTTATCGTTTGAAAATATTTTGTCGGTGATAACTTTTCCATCATGTCTCCATGTCACCTGTAAAAAACAAATTGGGTTACTCGTCGTAATACAAATGGATATGTACATAACGTTTATATTACTGTTACCGATTTAGGTACGGATAGAATATTTTTTGTTTGCACATACTTATGTATGCATATTTGTCTTGTATGTACTATATTTTTTAACTTAGTGAGTGCAAAAGAAATAAATAAGTACAACAACTAAACTCGACAGGTTTTAAACTGACTTCCATAGTAAAAATTTTCCGCAGCCCTGCCTTTGTCTGGCGAATTGCGACCACTTATCAAAAAGGCTTTTTGAAATTAGATTTCCGAGAATGAATTGGCGTCCACCAACGAAAATAGCAACATTAGAGGTATTTTCACGTAGAAGAATTGGGAGCATTAGCAGAAGGCATAGTAGGCTCAAGAACCTCTACACCTATTTTATGCAAATAAATGGTTAAGGGGTAGAGTAGTTACTTAGCTCAAAAGATAGCCATCTATTTATCTATTTAAGAAGCAATTTCGGAGGTCCTAGGCAAAGTTTCATTCCCTCCTTGTCTTTGACTCGTTGTCGCGCCTTGCTTCCCAGGAAAAATTATTCCAATTACAATCCTCAGTCTTCAGAGGTGTTGTAAAGGAAAACAATCATTCTTATGATTGGAACTTCTTCAAATTAATCACCTTAATTAAAAGCTTCGCAAACTTTTTGCTTCCACTGGAAAAATACAAAAAACCGAAGCCCATCAGTTTCTGCAACTCGTTTGAGGATGAGCAAAAGTAAACTGCTGGTTAGA